>OX577858.1:8800000-9425000 GCA_951213275.1 Idaea straminata
GTCGGTGAAAATAATGTCAGTTCAGAGACTAACGAACTTCAGACGCCTGACCTATAAAACAGGTGCAGGTAATGTCAGAAATCATATGGACTGTTATATACCTACGTATTATACTACCTAACTACTGAATGTCAAGCATTTCACGACGACGTTAGAACTAATCATTTGTTGATTTACTTAATGACTCTTTTAACATTTCGTTTAATGTCTGTTCTGGCGACTACGTTGCGTAGTAGTTTCTGAGTATACTCCAAGATATTTTTTATGTAGTACATGTGAGTAGCGAACTGAAGCGTGGGTAGCAACTGTCAAACTTGTTTACTGAGATATTTGAACAACTAGTAGGTACTAATTGTTTTTTCTATAAAAACAGCGTAGACGCCACCTAAATATATCTTTTCATGTACACAGAAATGAACAGAATTATGTAAATTATTGCATTGAAGTAATTGTTTTTCCGGGACTCAATCGCGTGTTTTATTTTTATTAGTCGCGAGGAGACTGGAGCAGTGGCCAGCGTTGTCATCTCATGTTGATACCGACACTCGATTTTATAAACAGTTTTGTTAACAGTCATAATCAAATCTAATCAAAATTCTTTATTCCTTTGGATACTTAATACCTAGGTACAAGATCACGTGGAAACGTCTTAAAAACTAAGTTAGGATGTGTATAGGCCGCGGCTCACCACACTCACTATATCAGAAGATCCGGAGATAGTGAGTGTCGTGTACCCGCGACCCATAAAACTGTTAACACTATGTGTACAAATCGTGAGAGTTTAAAAAGTTTACTATTGCTTTTGTACTGATTAAACCAACAACGATAATAAAACAGTATAAAATATATAATTATTATTTTAATAATTAGTCTCCCAAGGTCTGACCATAAGTATTTGCGTAAGTGAACTGTATGATATATTTTTTAATCGTCAATAGGCTCACTTGCCACAAAGATATCAAAGGCTATTGTTAATACGACATTTTCATAGGAAATTAATGTTTTAATATTTACAGGAAAAAATGCAACCTAAACCATTACCTAAACTCATGCATTATACGATTATGACGAACATTAAAACTGTGGTTGGATCGTATAATGACTAAGTTATAATATAGGTATTCTAGAAGTGACCAAATATGACAAAAAAAATCAGTTAAAAAACGTGGAAATAAGTTAAAACATATTTGGTATTTTTCTAGATTTACTATAAATTCCTTCGTTATTCATTCTCAATATTATTCGGAGAGTTAAGATGGCTTAGGCCGAAGGATCAGAATTGAGAGGCTACCCGGGTATTGCTTCAATACATAGTATAAAAGAAAGTCACTTTCCGCTGTCTGTCTGTATGCTTAGATTTTTAAAAACTACGCAACGGATTTTTTTAATAGATAGAGTGATGAAGAGGAATTTTCATATGTATAATATAGCCGTGCGAAGCCGGGACGGGTCGCTAGTTCTCTATACAAATGATTTCTCCTATTTTCTTCCTTAATGCCTCTAGCTAAAGAAATCTCTTTTTTTTTCATAGAACCTAGGTTTACTATAGACATGCCCCTGTGTTTTTTTCTTCTAATAAAAAAATAAGCTAATATTGTTTTCTTTATTAGTTAAAAAACTGACATGCCCCATGTGTACAGTAAACCAAGGGTTTAAAAAAAAATCTAGAGGCATTATTGACTGTGTTTAAAGTAAGAACCCAAAGACACCTAAAGATTATTCTGTAAAATAAATTCAAAACCTTGACAACAATGTCACGTGCTGCGATTTTTTAAATACGTTGTAGATGTTGAAACAAAATAATTAAAATAATTAAGCAATGTATTTGTGTATCATTCTGAAACTAGACTGTTTTGTAAACAATTTCATAACGTCTACTATGTTTTTCATTAGTATATTATATCAAGCCCGTTGCCAAGTTTTCCTCCACAATTTTCATGGTGGTGGATTCGTTATTTACTTTTTGGGTTTGATGTGCTAATAAAATATTATTTAAAGTAGGTACTAAATAAAATAATGTAAAATATAAATAGGTACAGATTACTCATTGTATTACTAATTGTTTTATATTTTTAGGTAATTAACCTTCACATTCCCCATTTCTGCACGCCTAAATGTTTGGCAAAACCACAATATTTCGGTGAGTCTGCCCGGGACAAGTAATTAGCTGCGCTGATAGTATGGAGCTCTATATTTTTATGGCATTGAAGTTTCTTGAACATTCTGCTCTGAATTTGAAACTATTGCCAAAATCGCAACTTAGATAGAATAATAATCTATTTAATTATTTTATTATTTCCTTAGAACGGCAGTTATATTTTTCTTACTTTTATAGTAAATTTTTCTTTACTTATAATAAAGGAAGAAGGGACTAAATAGCTTTATTTTCTGGGAAGATCGTGATATACTTTACAAAATTCAATTTGTGTAATTAACGAAAAACTGCGGTTAGTGCGATCACGCGCTACGAGAATGCGCTCTGCGACTACTAATTATTCCGATTTTCCCACTGAATCAAGACTGTACGAGTAAAACCGCGGAGCTTGTTAAATTATAAACCAGTGCTTGTTGTGTTCACCAATAATGAGTTCATACTTCGGATGCTCATAAATACAGCATCCTGCATCTGTAACTTCTAAGTTATGCCTTCATAACAGTTATTTCTTTTATCTCAGAACATATTGCCGACGTGAACCGGTACAGTGTAGTTGGCTTTATTTATCTGGTCGCTAAGCGCATACAATTCACCCACGCTTGCACATCATCAGCCAAATTCTGATTTTTACTTGCATCTTGCCTAGGCGGTCTAAATTCCGCACGGATATTATTCTACAATATCGTTTCTACGTTGAAAATTTTTTTTTTTAACTATTTCTTGTTTTCTGTAAAAATATTTTCAGATAGTGTAATTTTTTAAAATTATAATTAGGTCAGCGTTTGACTACTATCTTACACGATGGTAAGTGACGATGCGGTCTAAGATGTAGCACGCTTTCCTAGGAAATACCTATACGCTCGTGACTCAAAGACCCCCAAGTAAATTGGGGCTTTCGACGGACGCGAGTGAAGATAGGAAGATGGCAGTGGAACAAAAACTTTTCCGACAAGTCATCTTTTTAACCCCCGACGCAAAAACGACGGGATGTTTTAAGTTTGACGTGTCTCTCTCTGTGTGTGTGTCTGTATGTATGTCTGTGGCATCGTAGCTCCCGAACGGATGAACCGATTTTTATTTAGTTTTTGTGGTATCATTATGTCCTAATCTTATACAGTGCCAGCAACTTTTAGTCCACTTTATTGAAGTTGCTGTAATGTCTAGGCTATGTATTAGATGTAGCATTGTCCTAAACCTAAGCCCCGTCTCAGTATAGTCGACCGTGTTTTTTTGGTAAGAGAATTTCATTCGAACCCATGACTCAATCAAATATGCAGTTTAAAGATTTTAATCGACAAAATCATGTTGTTTTGTCATGTAATCATAGTGATATCGTTTTTCAAAAATTGCCTTTTAAAATATTAATTTAACATGTGTTTTAGACTGATAATAAAAATAAAAAAATAACTAGCGCCTCATTGTTACTTGCAAATAATGTAGCTTAATTTTGTGTATGTACGTATTAAGGAGCAAAAAAATAGTAGGTACAGTTTTAGTGTAAAATCATTGTTGCACGAGACTGCGTTTTTAATTAACGACGCTGAATTGAGGTTGTTACCCTGTTTTTTCAGTTCGTATTAATGTCGGTCTATTAGAATTGCTAAATTTATTTTGAGGATCCAAAACGTGTTATGTACGTTACTAACGTAAGTTAAAACTTCTGGAGTAGTAGCTTAAGAACAAAGATTTTTGTAAAAAAAAAATACTATTTATTGTAAGATTACATATAAAAATCTTTTAGTTTTTAGAGATAAATACAGAATTTGAGTAATAAATAATAACATAACCGCGACACGTACCTATCTACAAAACGAACAACCTATCAAGTTGTTTTTGTAACTATGCGAGCGGCACATTTCGTGGCGGCATGTTTTTCGAGTCGCAGAAATAGACTGGTCCACTACTTTGCTAAATAATAAGAAAAATCTCGGGATTGGCCGTGTACGAAATGACCATCCTCATCAATCAGCTGCTTGGACCGAGTCCAAGATTTTTTCCACGTTTAGGTTTCGTAGTTCGATAATTCTACTGGTTTTTTTTTGTCTCGTGCCATGCATCGCACAGCTAAGCTATTTGCTAATATATTCTACTACCCGTGTACATAAAAAGGTGTTATAGTCGGTAACTAAAGTTCTTTTAATATTTTTGCGCCCGCGCCGCCGGCTTATGCGTTTACTTACAAAAAACTAGTCTGGTGAATTTTAAGTATGTTCAAACAATGTTTTTGGAATCATAGTATTAATAATTTTTTGCAATATATCGGTCAGTCTCCGGTTGTTATCAACATATCCGTTCGTATATTGTTGCACATGACAGTGTATACGAACTGTCAGATCAGAGATAAAAAAAAACTTTCGAGACTGAAAAAATATTTTAAATTAAAAAACCTATTCCAGTTACTGTTGACGACGTGCGCTAATGGTATTTCTGTAAGTTCGTTAAGAAAAGTTCAAATGAGGTGTTCAAGACACCTTTACGCAATTTATGTCTCACGCTTAAGCGCTTGCCAAAGGACTACGTCATACTCTTCTACCCCACAAGCCAAAGGAAACTCTGCTTCCAGGCATGTGACATTTAAATCTATATTTGTATGAGAGACGCATAATATGGCACCGGATTACGCCGCGCCGGCCGATGCAAACTGTACACATACAGGTACAGGAACCTTACATTATGGCGTCGTTTGCACTGACCTATATACAGTACGTAATTTTTTAAATGTACCTAGAACATCTTGAATTATAATTAATAGCTTTTATGGGGTTTAGTTACTTTGTCAGATCTAAGAGTATGACAGAAAATTGGCACATATTCCTCCTTAAAATTGTTATTGCTACAAACAGTCAACGTACTCCAATATGACATGATGTTTCTGGATGATTTCTTCCTAGTCTCTCGATGCGGGCCGTTGAACTTTTGCTCCTTATTTAGATTATTTAGAAGTGGAGACGATGTCTGACGCAATGTGGTCCATTTGGTCTGCTCTGCGAAATAGGTATCGAATCGTTGAACCCTTCCGTATTTGCGAAATTTTCTTTTACCCCTTATAAATGCTCTCATAATACTCTACTACATTAGTAAACTTATATTTAATCTTATCCTTTTGTACCGCCAATATTTTCCTGAAACCTGTTGATTCATTTGCGAGCATGACGTGTAGTAGCATTTTAGAGCACGGGTGAAGCCTAAGGCAAAAACGTCGTTGCATTTTATAAAGCATAAGTACCTATTAAGTAGCTAAGTATTATTAAACTTTTGTTTATGAACCATAAGTCGCAACAACAACGTGGGCAAAGCAATTCTCGTCGTTTAGTTTAGATGCAGTTCATAAATAGACCACGGAAGCGTCCGAACGACCCGTTTGGTATTTGTTCAACGTTGACCTAAAACAGTGCTCGCTTTGCTCGTTTGTTATTTGTTAGTTTGGCCGACTTGCCCGACCCGTTCATTTTGCCAAAGATTTAATCATTATAACTAGTAATGACATTTTCCTTCGATTTTATTCTGTGCCTTACACGATATACGCACTTATTCAGTATTCAGTAATGGTCGAACATGATAAACGTTTTCAAATACCGTTAGAGCAAGATCTAGAAAAATGTTTATGTGAACTATTCTGGTTGCTGAACGCTGTAAACACTTTTTTTGCATGTATGGAATGATTTTCATCAATTGTGGCATGATATCGTCACCCGGCAGCTTGCCAGGGCGGGCGTGCAGACCCGTATCGCACGTGGAACATGACAGATGAATGGGACTCATCACGTGTGGACGTAGCCGAATAACATGTTCCTATGACTTTTGTTTATTATCAATATGGATGAATTTTCTATTACACCTAAAATATTTAAATTAGCTTCCAGCTTATGCTGTATGATTTATTATAACCGGAAGTACGGTAAATCCGGCGGAAATGAACTGGGTGATACGGCCTTTTCTAGTTTTTGCCAAACAATAATACTTATTAAACAAAGCAATTTTAAAAGCTTTTATTTAACTTGCAATGTATGTATGTAAGTATGTATGTTTGTACGGGTCAAATCTTGCAACTTAATTTTGATCCACTTCCCGGTTACCAATTGAGCTGAAATTTTGCAAACATGTGTAATCTTATAATATAAAAATGAATCGCAAAATGTGTTGGTAAGCGCATAACTCAACAACGCCTGGACCAATTTGGCCAATTCTTTTGTTGTCTTTGATATTGTCAAGAAAAGGTTTTTATGAAAGAAAATATTAAGAAAGTTGCGCAGAAAATGATTAGGCAGGTGAAACCGCGGGGCGCAGCTAGTTATAAATATATTTAAAGAAGACATTGATTCCCATTACCTATCAAGTTTGAATTAAAATCTATTCCGGAGATTAACAATCACAAAACATATTAAGCGTAAACATTTACCCATATTTATTTATTTATAACCATCTTCGGTCTACGATTTTATCCTTATTGGTGTAGAATTTAAAAAACCTACACTTCACAAAGAAAAAAAACTTCAAAGAAAAAATTAAACTTCAAAGTTAAAATTATAGTAAACAAATTTTAATTATACTAAACAAATTTTAATTAAATTAAATAACGCGATACTAAAAAAATGCTTTTATTTTAATGTTTTCATTATATTGTAGCATTCATATTGTTTTGTGATGATGATCGTTGCCAAAGGAAATTATTTCCTACTGTTTCCATGAGACAATTTAACAAGTGTTTCGGTTAATTATCTAGTAAGAGTTGCGTTCTAGTGCCAATAACAATAAATCCAGATTAATAATCAGTCGGCATTTGTCTAGGTCGTATAACAACCGCCGCATGCGCACCGTCAAGGTTATTATACAACTTTTAGTTTGATTTTTAGCTGCTTTTGTAGAGGCAAACTTAAATACCGTTTTCAGAAGTATTAAAGTATTTTAACGTTTGTTTTTTGGGAATTAATAACCTTATAGGAAAACTTTATGTTGAGAGGACAGTTGATAATTGAGTATCATAATATAGTGACACCATCCTGTCTGGTAACTTCCGCTGCTATCATCTCTACTGTCTTAAATTTTGATATTTTCTTTAGCAACCACTTAGTGACTTCGTTAGTTGGTATTCCGTGGCCCACATAACTAGATCAGAGAAAAAGTAACTGAAGATGAGCAGTCTTTGATTACCATAATATGAGCATACATGAGAAAATAATATAGGCGACGAATTGAGAATCTCCTTTTTTTAAGTCTGTTAAAATTTAAACAGGTAGGAAGGAATTAAGGGGGCGGTCTTGTACTAAATTTATATTTAGAGTAAATGGGCATTCTTCAAGTAGGTATAATTCTTCGGTTTATGCAAGATTAGAACTCAGTCACGACTTTTAAAAATAAAATAAATGTAATAAACCTGCTCGATGGTGGATAGACCAAAATATTATAAAATAATTTATGTGCAGAGACTTGCGTCAGTGACTAACTATTTATAGCTGTCAAAAAAGCTTTTTTTCCTCTAATTTGTTCATACATAGAGAAAGCTCTATTGAGATTTATTGTTCTTTGGACAGTGAATTATTTACGATATATGTGAATCATAAAGCTTGGCATCTAATAAGAGAACATATTAAATGGGTAACTATTTGTTAGAACTGAAAATAGGTAATAATCAATTTGTATCCCTGGCTTGTTTTTAGCATACATCGATTTAGTTGAAAGCTTTTTTTAACGACATTCTCATTATATTTTACGTCTGACGTTGTATAATCGTTTCTCAGAGGTTTTATGCGAAATAAAATTTATACAGCTCTCCTATTGTGATATTAATAGGTAGATGTAGACGGAAACATATTATTAAAGCTTGCTATTGATAAGCTATATTCAATAGCGGTAAATACTAATAAAAGTTTTGATAGATTGTAATAAGACATGTAATGATAGATTGTAATAAGACATGTAATGATAGATTGTAATAAGACATGTAATGATAGATTGTAATAAGACATGTAATAGATTTTTTTAAATACCGTTTGACAACTGTCTCGCCTGACAAGTAGCTGACGATATGTTCTAAGATGTAGCTTGCTTGCCTAGTAACTTGAAGACTATATTCAATAGCGAATAAAATGGGATTTCATTATTGGTAAATACTAATTTAATAAAAGTTTTGATAGATTTGCCTTTCACTATAACACGTAATAGATTATTTTTTTCTAAATCTGTTTGACTACTGTCTCGCCTGACAAGTAGCTGACGATGTGTTCTAAGATGTAGCTTGCTTACCTAGTAACTTGAAGACTATATTCAATAGCGAATAAAATGGGATTTCATTATTGGTAAATACTAATTTAATAAAAGTTTTGATAGATTTGCCTTTCACTATAACACGTAATAGATTATTTTTTTCTAAATCTGTTTGACTACTGTCTCGCCTGACAAGTAGCTGACGATGTGTTCTAAGATGTAGCTTGCTTACCTAGTAACTTGAAGACTATATTCAATAGCGAATAAAATGGGATTTCATTATTGGTAAATACTAATTTAATAAAAGTTTTGATAGATTTGCCTTTCACTATAACACGTAATAGATTTTTTTTTCTAAAACTGTTTGACTACTGTCTCGCCTGACAAGTAGCTGACGATGTGGTCTGAGATGTAGCACGCTTACCTAGTAACTTGAAGACTATATTCAATAGCGAATAAAATGGGATTTCATTATTGGTAAATACTAATTTAATAAAAGTTTTGATAGATTTGCCTTTCACTATAACACGTAATAGATTTTTTTTTCGAAATCTGTTTGACTACTGTCTCGCCTGACAAATGGCTGACGATGTGGTCTGAGATGTAGCACGCTTACCTAGTAACTTGAAGAATCCCAATTAAGCGGGGGCCTTTGAGGGATACGAGTGAAGACGTAATGGAATTAAATTAAACATCATCCATCAAAGGTATATAATAAAAATAACTTGATAAATTTCTAACGAATGTTAGATTGTGGGTGTGAAGAAATGTTTATATTCACTGAACGACTGAATGTCGCCGATAATACCTACATATTACGTAACAAACTATTTTTTTAGTTTTAGTGTTGTCTGACTTTTATTTAAAGATTTATTTTAATGCGAATTTAGATAGTTGGCATTCTATTCGGGCTTACTTAAAATTGCTTTTTTACGGCCCTGTTATTTTTCATCATAAAATAAAATGTCCTATGTGGTTATTGGACTGCCATGGGATTGTTATTATTTTGTTTAATTTAACTACGTTTTCAGATTATCGCTGTTGCTTATTAATTTTATTTAGATAAGCTCGTTGTGCTTCAGGTGTTGTCTAAGGGTACCTTTGTCAAATTAAATGCCTTATGCTTCTTAAAATCTTAGCACCGCACTACGCTTTCTTCGTCATTCTGTCTATCCAGACATGTACAATCGGGGATTTTCAAGTCGCGAGTAAATAGGTATCTTCTAGGAAAGCTCACCACATCTTAGGCCGCATCGTCATCTACCATCAGGCAGGTGTGATAATGGTCAAACGCTGTCTTATCATATGTAAAAAAAAATGAGAGGTGTCAAGGGACACCCGGATGGAACGAAGTTTCCTTCGATTAATTAGTGAAGAAATAGTAATAAAATCAAAAAGTGTCGTTACAACTTTTGGTCTTAATTTTTTCCGTCTAGCCCCTTTCGCAACGCGCCATAAGGAACTACGTCCAAAAAGCACACGCCATAGGAAAATAAAGATAAGGTAAAGCTAGAAATTGTGTAATTGAGTGTGTTTTTACAGCTGCATTTCGGCATAGTCCCAGACTGGTTGTAGCTCTACGCTACTCTGCTCCGACGATAAACAGACAGCCGAGCGTTGCCGACCCGTTGAAAACATCCTTTTACGTCATCACCCCGCTATGGGTTCTGCCTTGAAGCGTGATATACCGACCCATCTATGTCTTTACTAGGCAAATGTTTTAGATTTGGCTCATTTTAAACATATTACACATTAAAAACAAGTGTAAGTTTCACGTTTACTTTTTATTTTAGGCGCATTAAGTGACACGAGGACATAGTCGTTGATAATTTTGAAAATAGAGGATATTATTCAAGTAAATGTTTCCTTAATGTTTTCTGTGTCACATAAACAGTTAAATGCATAAATATTGTTTATAAATAATTTAATTTCTTTTAATATTACGCACTTCAGCGTCCCGTAAACCGTGAATCAAAAATATCTGACGCTACACACGTGATTTGGAATAAGCTTTGTCTAGTATTTTCACTGACTATTATTTATACGGTAGATTCAAGAATGTTGAAGGACCACAATGTGTTCATGCAAGATTTTATGAGCATCCAATAAACCTACTTAATTGTACAGCGTATATTATCAGCAGACTAACCACGCTTGTAAACGCATTTATGTTCGAAACCTTAAAACTGTAAAATTATACCAATGATGACATTACTACTCTGTTTATACGCGTTCTAGTAAAATTAACCAATATTTTGCTTGATGTTTGTTGGATAATTCACTAAAAGATACTAAGATTTCGTCGGATTAAACCTCTCACTAGCCCTGCACTCTCACGTCTCGTCTTCATAAAAGCCAATACAGATGTCGTTGGTGTGTTCCATAATCTCCACTTATTTAGCAAAAACAGTTACGTAAACTAACAAAATCAATCAACATTCAACAACGAAGGAACTTCATTCATCGACTTACGAAAGTCAATTGAAATCCGAATTTAGCCTAGTTGAGCTCGGTAAGCCAAACCAAAACGCGTTGTGTAAGAACGGGTAAGTTTGGAGCCACACATAGCCAGTTGAGATGATGCGTACTGTCTGAACGTTATTAGTTTCGTTCGACATAGTAACAGCTATAGCATATTCTTTCAATAACTGAAAATATTTGTAAAATGCTCTGTTTTATTTCAATAAACAAGTGATGGTTATTGAAACAGCATCAAACGCATACCGCATATTTAAAACAAAGCGTAGTAGAACGTTTAAAATATTTCCCTCGCTATGGAAAGCAAGATTGATATCAGTACCGAATATTTATGCGGTAGATACTATCCACAGTTTCACATAAACATAACTTGTAATTGTTGAAATGTATTCCGTTGGCTCACTAAATTACTGATGGTGAATCATACAGTGTTTCTTTTACCTAGTCGCAGTTAACCTCGAGTAATTATTAAAAAGAACGTATCTATATTATTTTGGACGAGGCCTCTGATCTTATCATGTTGCAGTAGGTCAAGTTGCTTTTAGAGCTTTAACATAGCATTTCTCTATGATATATTTATGGTATTGGATTCGTAAAGCTGTCCTGCTGCTTTGACTTTAACTTTATTTACTTCTGCCTACTTTTATTTAAGAATAAAATATTCTTTAAAAAAACATAATTTGCAAAGGTAACTAAATTAAACACGTGAGTATGGTGGGTGACGGACGACAGAACGGGGTCACTCGCCACACTACTTTGTCGCCGCCTGTTCAGATGATGCGACCCACAAATCATATTTAGCTTAGCACTATGGAGAATTGCGACTATTGCTGTTTGTCTTGGAATAGACACGTTAATGAAACCGGGCATCTGATACATGGCACGAGTGTCTGGGTCTGACCTGAATTTTTAGACCAAAACAAATCTGCCGAGTTAATTGTCACCTGTTTGTCTTCTGAAGTTGGGATCAAAAACTTCTTAAAATATATTTATTATTTCCAAGAAGTTGATGACTTGATTTGATACGTAATTTTCTGGTCTCTTTACAGTTTTATATACCTACTGGCTATCAAAGCTTCGTACAATGGTGCTGCCTTTCATTACGGATTGCGGCTTCCATCAACGGTTCTTTTACGTTTGGTTTACACGATCGTAAATCTGTGTTTTCTAGGAGCAGATTGGTTCTAATGGTATTTAATTAATTATAACACACACATTAGTGTGTAAATTGCGATACGTCATCATCCGATTGATAAACAAAACAACGTGGGTGGAGACAGGTGCCTGCTCCCACGCATTTGTCCAGGGCCGTGTGCACACCTGACGTCACCTCAACAGCCTCCTTCGTGACGTGAACTTTACGGAACCTGTCTTGGCAAAAATGGATTACACACAAAGAACTGTTACTATTTCCTAGTATTTTTGTAATATTTCTGAGACATTTACTGGTAACAATTACGCCGAGCATTGTAGAAAATAACGAATACTTCGCGATCTGCGTAGACACGTTGATTGACGTGTTTTGCTACGCTTTGCGCATCTCGCGTACTATACTGGCTATACCCTCGTGTAGTTTCTGTAATTTGTCGTAATTTTTCGACCACTTCAAAGGAGCAACCCTGACCTATTTATGCGACGTTGTAACTTATAAAAAATAATTATAGAAAAGTGTGACTGCTTTTTCTGAACGTGTAAGTGTCTACTGAAATAAATTTGATAGCAAATGAAATTGAATAGTACGTCCATGGTCGAAATTAAAAGAAGCGGAAAGCATTAAGTTCGCTAGTTGTTTTAGAAAATGTTTCCTGACCGATATTTGACTAAATAACATGAGTTGTTTCGTATTATAGAACCGAACGCTAAATGTGTGGGCCGATATGACATGGGACAAGTCAGACACGATGACTATCGTGCTGTAATAATAGATAAATGATATTATATGTGCACACGACTGATGATGGATTTAAGCGCGTAACACATATGGTGAAGATGCTATAATATTTATCTTATAGCTTGCCATAGAATCCCAGTGTTAACATCATAAAATAAGATCTTACGATAAATGTCGTATCACATAAATCTTCATATATCTTAGGGGTAAACCCAAAGAGTAAAAACGGGTACTAAGACTTCACTGTCTATCTGTCTGTCTGACACCAGGCTGTATCTCATGAACCGTGATAGCTAGGGAGCTATGCTAGGGAGTTGAAATTTTCACAGATTATGTATTTATATTGGCACTCCCCAAATATTAAAAACGAAAAAATAAATTAAGTAGGGCTAGTGGGGCTCTCATACAACATGGTACCGGAACCCTTCGTGCGCGAGACCGACTAGCTCTTGGCCGGTTTTTTTTTAATTTTCAATACTATTAGTGGTCTAATAGTATTGATTTTAGTCTCCCAATCTTGATCGTTGTAAAATGTGTTGGTATTTAAAATGATGCTGTGCCAATATTGTCTTATCGATTTAATAATATGTAACTACCGTAATTAAGACCTTAATCACGGGGAATTAAGATAACATTTTGATACCTATTAATTAGTTCCAACGATCTAATTAATTTTAATATATTGTAAATTATATTGTAGAGAGATTTAATCAGTCACTTTGTACATCTGCCACGATTCGCATTGCAATGAATCATCATTATACGAAAGCGTTGTTTGTTTACAGTGTGTTCGGTAACACCATCGAATAATATACGTGTAAGTACTCGTACGTGAAAGTACGAGGGTATTACAGGCATTATTCAATTCACCCTTGTTTATGCGTCGAATTGATAAAATGTTTGAAGATTCTTTGTACGAAGCTGTTTCTGCGTAAAGGAAAAATATTGATGGTTACGAACTTGGTAAACATCGTTCGGTAACGCGTATTATAAACAAAAGTGCCCCATATTTTGTATTTCATAAGTAGGTAATTTAATGTTTTATATAATTATGTAATGCTTCTAACTCTGGAACTGCATTTTGAGTAAAAACTACGTTTAGTTTTTGAACTTACATTTGTTTACCTTAGTTCTATATTGTACGTGAGTCATGGACAGATGTTTTATTTTCAGCTTGTATTTTCTTTCCTTCGTATAACCAGTTTTATGGAAGCTTTAAACATTACATAATACTTCGATCTTTCTTCGCCTATGAATACTGTAAAATGTGTGTTCTACATAGGTATTATTTATTTATATTTTAATTTCGTGCTGAAATAATAGGTTCAAATAACGTAGTTTTTAAATTTGTTTTTAGATGTCATTATAAACTAAACATAGTTTCTTTCAAGTATCATATAAAACCCATGACAGACTGATTTAACGATTTGAAATATTTACCGTAGCAAATTATCATAATAAAGATCGTATTCATGTAATGAACGTAAGTATAATGAATCGAAGCAATGTGTGCCCTATGCTTTAGTTACGCATGTAATAAACCTAACTAAACACGTTCAAGGACCAAAAACAATCAGTTGGAACGTTAACGAACGTTACGTACCGATCGGAACTGCTTGCCTCGCCTCTATTTCTCAATTCCCTAAAACGACATTCGTGGTCATTGTTGTGTGACTTATTGTGCGTGTACGCATTCTGAACTAGGTCGTTTGTGACATTGCCTGCCACTGATTTGTCAGTTTATTTTGGAGCTCGGTGCTTAAGGTGCCTTTACTAAACAAATCTGATTTAGTTTTTGTCTTTCTTTTCTAACTTCCGCCCCGTCATCGTGTTGCAAATAGGTATGATATCCTTCTTTTTCTTCCTAACATTTTCCTTTTAAAATGATCCCCTAACTTTTATCATACCCAAAAGGTAAAAACCCTATTACTAAGACTTCACTGTCTGTCTGTCTCCAGGCTGTATCCCATGATAGCTGGACAGTTGAAATTTTCACAGATGATGTATTTTTGTTGCCGCTTCGTGCGCGTATACGACTCGCACTTGGCCGGTTTTTCCATTTTGTCTCCCATTTTTAAATTTTCATGCGACACCCGACGACGACGGATATTGTGTCCTGCTACATTTGTTCTTAGTAGGTATATAAGTTGTTATTATTTTGTCTAATTAAGGAATATGATCGTTTGTAACAGAGAGTCGTTCGTCGTGTGGTGGCGGCGTCGGGTCAGAGGACTCGGAGGGTCGAGCGTCGTGGCGCGTGACGCTCGACCACGACCTCGTGGAGACGCTGAGCGCCATCTATCCGGAGTGGTTCAAGCCGCAGCACCGCACCACTTCGCCCGTCTCGCCCGCATCGCTGCCAGGCAGTTGCACTCCCACGACACCACCTTCGGACGACACCTTCAGGTAATATAAATATTGCAGGACCACACATCGCTATCTAGCCCAAGCTAAGTAACTAGACTTGTGTTATGGGTGCTAGACAACGGATATGCTACTTATATACTTTTCTTTTGTAAATGTATACTTATAATACATAGAAAAAACCAGACCACAGACGAATATCTAAGCATAATTACTTGTCTGAGGCGGGAATCGAACCCGCAACCCTGTATTTGGCAGTCCATCATTACCAACTGGGTCGTCGAATATCAATATCTAACTTACCGTATTATAATTTAAAATAAAAATTAAGCGTCATTCAAATAAACCGCCCCTGACCGCACCCGGTGCAAAGGAGCCAAGAATACTGGCCGCGTTACCTCTCTGTATGACGACGGCTAACATTTGCACCGAGAAAGATCCGGAGCGGTACTCAAAACCTCTGACGGCGGCCTATTTCCCGTATTATGAAATACTAGATGCGCCCCGCGCATAACTCCAAGATCGGGATAAAAGTAACCAATGTCTATATCCGAGGTCTATACCAAAATTCATTAAAACGTTTAAGCGGTTTAGACGTGAAAACGTATATCATGCAGACATAGTTATAGTATGCAGACATAGACATAGTTTAATCTGGCGTAGCGACCTATTCAGAAACCTTCTTTAAGACTTAGGCCCCCTTATTCCAAAACGAGTCCCTCCGCCTTATTCCGCGAGTCCAAAACGCGGAATAAGGCGGAGTGGAGTCATACGCTGTTACGTTATTGAAGCTATCCATTCTTAAAATCCATTATCAAATATCGTTGTTGTAGACGCAATGCAAAGTAGTATTGCTATTGATTTGGTCAGACATAGAACACCACCTAACATTGGTAAGCATAGTTCCACTACTTTATATTTTTAACATAATTAATCTTGCAGTTCTGGTGCGGAGGAGATGGCAGGTCGTCAGGCTGGCAGTAGCGGCGCCAGCGAGCCGCCGAGCTCGCCGCGTGTCTCCCCGCCCAAAGTCATTGTGGATGAAAGCCCTCTCCAGCCAGCTATGGGGAAACATAAAGAATGTAAGGAACATTTTTACCACGTTTGGTTATAACTTTAACAGTCAAATGTCGCGGAGCTTCAAAGCACTCCATATTACAATTAATTCAAAGAAGAAGAGAATGATTTGTGAAGTCGCTTGGTCTTTTTATCCAACAATCCAATGAAAATTGAATTGTTTTGCTAGTCTTTATTAGATTATTGTCAGGCTATACTTGACGTTTGACTGCATAGGAATATTTTTTACTTTATTCAACGGTAGTTACGTAATTGCGATTATGTAAAACTAATTCTTGGTCGGTACTTCATCGTTAATTATTATGGAAATCGTTAAAAATGTTTATTGCGTCTATCCGTCCGAAACATCGGTATCAAATGTAAAAACTTCAAAGCGATTTGTCAAAATGTGAAATATAAAATGTTCGAGTTATGGCTATTGGTTTGTTGCGCCCAGTAACCCACAATATTCGGCCCACTGGTAGTGAATATATCGTTTGTAATACGGTCGCGGCATAACACTAGTTTCCTTGTGCAGTGTTTATTTATATTGGCAGTGTGCCAGCGTTGTCCGCCCATCGTCGATGTAGCTCTAGCAGGAGCGCTTACGCTTCGTTCCATCGTCGTACTCGTGTTTATCGATAACTCGTATCGATATCGACGTATCGATTCTATCGATCATAAACGATGCTACGTCAATGTCCGTCACCTGCCGTCATAACAATATACTTTAGCGACACATACCGGCTATTCAATCAGTACTCATTGTTGTATGCAAAAGGTAGTCGAACCATTTCCGAATTAAACGACACGACGACGCTGATCGTGACGATATAGGTACTGTCATACCATAGTTATTTATAAAATTATTTGAGGAAAATGTAGTGAGCATAAGGAAAGGGTATTGTACTGCAATTTTGTACTTATACGTGTTGTCATCTATTATTGTTTTATTTACAGCATTAAAAGTTAAGCTGATGATGAGGCGTCCTATCAATCAGCTCGTTGCACAAGGAATCATGCCTCGTAAGTGATCATTTAGTTAATTTTTGATTTTGTGTCCTCTGTATTTACTTACATGTATTACATATTTATAGCTAGAGAATAACAGGATCGTTGAAACATTTAGGTTACGTTTCGTGCGGAGTTATGATCGATTTAAGTACCTAATTCTATTTATGATTTCAATCAGAATGTTTCTTACAAACAATGTTAACGAATTGACTAACGAGTACGTACGCACAAATAGCAAATTGTCAGTGTGTAAAAATATTTGAATTTTATTTTCAGCATTGAAAACACCACCAGCTTATTTTGAACAATGCAAACAATTGGAAAGGGCGAAAACTGGAGACTTGTTAAAGGCAAAGATACAAAGAAGACCAGACAGGCAAGAGCTCGAGAGAAGACATATCCTAGAGCAAGTTAGTATTTATTTTCTTTTTAAAAATACAATACCTGTGATTAAAATGTCTGCATATTTTTACATGAGATATTTTCTTATTTTCAGGAAAGCCATGTAGATCCTAGTTTGGCAGAGAAACAGCGAATGTTGAAAAAGGCGCGACTCGCAGACCAATTGAACGACCAGCTGTCTCACCGACCGGGCCCGCTCGAGCTCATCAAGAAGAATATTCTACATACGGAGGAGAATATCGAGACCGCGGTAAAAAGCGGATCACTCGCATTCAAGGCGACGTGCGAGGGAGCCTCGGGCCGCCCGCAGCACCCCTCGCAATACTGCGGACCGCCCGAAGAGGTCTCACCCTCGCCATCGCCACCATCCACTCTCTCTCTGTCGCCAGCCAGCGCGCCCTCGCCGCCGCCGCAACATGCTGCGCCTGGCAAGGACAAGAACAGGAAGAAGGCAAAGAGCAAGCAACACCAGCCGAAGGCGAGGTTCAAGTTCCACGAATACAAGGGTCCGCCCAACGCGCACAAGGCCTCCTCCTCGCCTCCCGGCTCCGTTGAGACGCCATACGAGCTGCTCCTCCAGCAGCAGCAATTGTTGCTTCAGTTGATGCTGCCCGCGTCGCCGGCACCCTCGTCTGCCGCCTCCGATTCGTCGGACGCGTACGCGGCGCCGCCACCGCCGCCGCCGCCACCCGCCACCGTCCACTCCGCGCCCATAGCCTCTCGCTTCGAGGACATGAAGGTGTCTGACCTGCGCGCCGAGTGCAAGCGACGCAACCTGCGGGTCTCCGGTCCCAGAAAGCAGCTCCTTGACCGGCTGCAGCCATTCCTGCTTGAGAAGCAGGATGAGACGCCGCGTTCGCCGGCCTCCGTCGCCTCCGTCGCGTCGTTTGCCTCGCTCGCCTCGCCTGACCCGAGATCTGATCCCGATCCCGCTGAAGACATAGTGCAATCGCAGCGCCGGCAGATCGAGGAGCTCGAGCGCAAACTTGAGGCCTCTCAACAACAGCTCGAAGCGGTGCGTCGTGAAGCGGTGCGCCGGGAAGCGGCCGGCGCCGCCGCCAGCGACCAGAGCCGGCGCCTTCTACAGGCACACTTGTGCGTATCGCAGCTGCGCGCTCAGCTGGACGCGTTGCAGCAGGGCGCAGCGCCCGCGCCGGCACCACCGCGGTACGTGCTGGCCGCTGCCGCGCCGGACTCCACACCCGACCGGCTCGTGCGGCTGTTCACCGTGACGCCGCCGCATGCCGCCGCGCCCTCCGACCCCGGCGACCCGGGACACCACGCGTCCCCCGCTACCACCGCTCCCGCTTACATCCTGAACGGTGTGAAGGTGGTGCCTATCGCGATCCTACCGACGGCACACTACGAGCCGGAGCGTGCGGTCGCCGCGGTCACAGCGCCGCCGCCACCTCCTCCACCTCCGCCTCCACCCCCACCGCCTATGCCGGAGGTAAATACATTTAAAGTCGATTTTGAATTTCAAAGTATTTTATGTTACACAATAGACATCCTGTATGGTGCAGTTAACGTTACGAGTTCGATTCTCGCTTGGAACAAATATTTGCATGAACTACAGATATTTGTTTCGAATCTATTGTTCTGTTTCACTATCTATTATTATGAAGTATTTTATATGTTATATGGTTCTCATAATACAAGCCTTATTTACTTGAGGCTAGATGGCGCTGTCTGAAATGTACAATATGAATTTATTACGCAGGGGGTGTCACTGGTGGACGCGTTGCACGACGCCGCCGAGGATAGCCAGATAATGGACGATGTCCTCGAGATCCTCGTGGAGAACGGCGAGCTGCCGGCGTCGGCAGTGGAGCACGCGTCCTCGTGCGAGGCACAGTACGCGCCCCAGCCACGGACGCCGGCGGACACGTTCGATGCTGCGCGGGACGTACTCGACGACGAGCTTCTCGGGTCGGAGCACTCGCGCGACGCACTCGCCGCCGACAGGCTGCAGCGCGAACTCGATGATATACAAAACGAGATTCTGAACCACGCGGAGGACATGCACGCAGAGCGCACTGCGCACGCTCATCTAGAGCCTGACCTCGCCGTGGATCTTCTCTCGAACGGAGACTTCCCCGCCGACTTCGGCTCGACCGGGAACACCACCGATGATGACTTTTTCGAGTCGCTACTCAACGGTAGCGGCGGCGGTGGCAGCGTGGGTGGTGAGCACGGCGACGACCGCCCGCCGCCGACCGCAATGGACCTCGGCGAGGATCTGCCAGAACGCATGGTGATGACTCCGCTCCCCAACGGGGACATACTAGAGCACTCGCGCAATGGGTTCGATTACATCGACGAACTGTCGTTGCCCTCGTTTCAGAACGAGGATACTCGCCCCGGAGACTTTGACTTTAAGGAGCTCGGCGTGGGGACTGGTGGAGGGGGCGTTACTCAGATGACAGTCGACGGCGACGCGTACGACTACATGGAGACGGACTTTTTTCCGAACATGTTCGGTCGCGGGCACGTTCGCACGAGCGACCCGCTGCTGAGCGGCGTGCCGCAGAGGCCGGCGCCGCGGCCAGCGCTCAAGCACTACTCGTGGGAGCTGGAGTTCGACGCTACCTGACGCTCGGCTGCGCATGCGCCCATGCTGCCGCCGCCAACCGCACCCCGCCTCCGTTGTGATCTCCCGATGAGTCGAGCCGAGCTGATAATACACTTCATCGATAGCTACCCAGTGGCTACTCGAGTGACCTAACCTAGTCTCTCTTCGGTGACTCGTTCTTCCAATGTAACGTGACTCTGATTATGTACGTGTACGGAAACACTAAGTGTTTACGATTTACGTAAAAATAGTACTTAACATTTGGTACGCAAATATTTTGTGTCGCTAGTATATAATTTAGTAAAACAGTGTATTAGTTCTAGTTGATTTTGTACATGGATGAGTGTCTAGTTAGAGTCAAAGTTGCGTCGTCTCACTCACATGTATGAAGTCGATCTTATTTACTGTTCGTAGTTAATCGTTATATCTACTTATGTATATATTGCAATTCGTAATACTCAACATAGTTGTGGATTTCTGCATTCCGCCCGACGACTAAAACTTAGGGGAAAAAATTATCATAGTAAAAGTTGTTTTATTGTGACACAATCAATGAGATACCTGGTCATGTACACATGTTGTTTTTATTTAAAATATTTAATATTGATGTTGTCTCAATTAAAACTATACTTATCGCTATACCTGACGCGTGGATAGCCATTTCCCAGATCAGTTAAGTGACATTCCAGTCTTGTTGAAGTGCAAATTGGGGCACGACGCACTTTTCTCTCGGTTCTACGTCATACGGCTGAGAGAGCGAGATGCAGTTCACAAGCCATCGTCATGGGTGGGACCAGTTAGGGAACAATGTTAGATATGATTCATTAGGTAACTTAGGATTCTACAGACAATTACGCAAACAACGCGACGCTCTATCTACTCGCCCCACCGACACCGTTTGGTTGCCTCTTGTACTCGTACAATGTGCGTACTATGTATGCATCTAAAAAACTTAAAACTCTTCCTTCGTATGATTTATTATTTTATAAATAATTGTAACATTCTTGAAAATGTATCATTCCATTGTATTGTCTAAAGTTTAGGATAGGAGCGAAGTTATCAATAAGCTGATGTTATTTATTTATTCAATTAACCTATAGACTGGATTCTATTGATGTATAAAATGTGGACGCGAATCGAACGTGTTTGTTTGCCTAATTGTTTGAGTGGAGCTATTATAGTATATTTTACTTTTCCATTTTATATTTTGTACTTACAATCTTTGTTGTTTCAGTTTTATTCATTACTATGTGTGAGTGTTTTGTCACTAATGTATTAGTTTATAGTATTATAATCATGTTTTATATATAGTAAATCACTGCTTGATCAGAGAAAGAATGTTATAGAGCGAAATTACTTACTATAATTGAAATTATTGTATTGCCATTTTTTTGCATTTAATATAAATATTTGAATACTTATTGCAACAACGAAAAGTAATGGCTTTACTGCCTGCCATGTGCCAATACGTTAAGTAACAAATAGGTACCAATTTTAATACAAAAGGCAGAGAGCGGCGTGCGCTCGCGCATCTGTCGACAGATGAGGGTTGTTTGTATAACATCGATTGTGATTCAAAATATATCGATAATGGATGGAGTATGCGGTATTACTTTCATTAACAATAACAAAGTATTATCGCATAGGGATTGGTGCTATATTTTAAATTTAAGATTTACATTTTAATTAAATCTAATTTAACCATGAAAATTAACATTTATTAACTGAAACGTGTGGCGTATTATAAATATCTGTCATTGCAAAAATAACTTTTTTTTACAAAATATCAATTTTTCAGCCACATTAAGACAGTAACTTTAAAAGTTGAGCAAGCCTGCATGAATGGATATGATAGCTTTTTTTAATTTAAGTATTATTCCATTAAATTATATTAAACCTTTAGTACATACTTTAGATTTAAATATTTATTTAAAAGAAATCTATTTGCTCACTTAATAAAATTGTACTCATAATTAGCTGAATATTACTTGCAAATCATTTAAGAGGATGATGTTTCCAAAGTGATTGTTCGTTTGTCCGAATTTTTGACAGGCCTAGAAACCCGCGGTTTAATATATTTAACTGTGTATTTATTCTTCGTGAGTTAGGATAAATATATTTAACAAAATAATAAGTGAGAATTGTTTTCATATAACGTAACATACCTACGACGATCGTCGACGACGACCCGGAACTATTGTGATTATAAATATACTTCATTGTAAGATTGCACAGTCATATTTTAGGGTTCCATACCTCAAAAGGTAAAAAAAGATTACTCTCTTGTCCGTCTGTCAGGGTGTCACCACCGATTTTTGAATAAATGGCAATATTTTTTACCTGTAGAGAAATTAATTCTTCATCTGACAATTGAGAGTGAGAGCTCGCTTTCTCCATACAAATACATCCTCTATTCTACTTAAATTTTGCCTCAAGTGATTTTTTTTTTTCATGAAATTTATTTTTGCTGTAGGTAGACATCATCTATGTTTTCCTTTTTTTCTAACAACGTCAATAAAAGGAAATATGTTATTTAGTAATTAGTTGTTAGGAAAAAAGGAAACAGAGATACATGCGTACAAATCCTACTCTACTACTACTGAGTACTCTAGAGTCAAGACTCTTAAAGGCTTTATTCAGAAAGGAATATAGGAATATATTTGTATAGAGAGAGCAATACCCACCTATCCTCTTAACAGACCATGCGTCCTGACGTACGTCTGACCTATAGTTACTCATAATTTCTCTATGGTACACGCTATATGTGTATGTACCATAGAGAAAATGATGAACAATCGCATATACGCGAATGAACCATGGAAAATACGTCCGTACTTGCCAGAAGTGACGCACAAAGTGTCCGCGTGAAAAGCCTTTTTTTGGATTGAAATTTTTGCATCATAGTCACAATAGTCCCGGTTCACCTCTTGTTTGCATTGCATATACATTTACCTATTTGTTATTTTATTGTTGCATTATTTTAGGAAAGTTTTAATTATTTGTGTCTAAAGTAATTACTTAATAGTGAATCATTACAAAACATATTTATGTTGAATTTAGGCACTAATTTATGTAACAAATTGAGAATGTAATTCATGCTCTCTTCATGCCAATAATAATGAAAATTGGCTTTTTATTTAATGAGTAGGTACCTAATAACATGCACAGTATCTTCATAAAGGTGCTTCTAAGGAAGTGTTGTATGAACCTGCTTTATGCAATTTATTTAAAAAGCTTTGAGCTCATATTCAGAGTGAAATATTCAATAGGTAATTGTATGGATGTGATAAGATACTACATAAGTTGTATCTGTAGTGTAACTGGATAGTTTTTTTACCTTGCCCTCTATTAAAATAATGTTAATTCTTGTTAGTCTCTGGGATATTGTACCAAGGTAAACGAAATAAGGTACAATATTTGCGCGACTAGCAAGAATAGAATATTGAAGCCTTGTAAATATTTACCAAGCCTTTATTAGCATAAGAAAACAATGTTAAATAAAAAGATTTTGACAAAATATTGTTTTATTTAGAAAGAAGCACCTACCCTAGTAAGAACGCTACGGTGGGTGTGCTACGGTATTATCCCACACTCGGGAATTTCAGAAAATGTTTAATATTACAAGTGTTAAGTGCAGATTTGACGCAGTACGAACTAACTTGCCTTGTTTGCAAACTTATAGCAGTACAGCTATCAGAGTTGGCGCCACGAAAACTACCACTGCACTGTACTGTACAGTGTACGATTACTTAGCGGGAACACCTGTTATTTTGTAATAGGTCTTGGTGGATTTCAAAATTATGTGTTCTAAACAAATAATGTAGGATATCGAACAGTGCTAGCTAGCCCAAGTTAAGCAACTAGGCTTGTGTGGCCAGACAGATAGAATACTAGAAGTTTTATTTTGTAATTACATACAGAAATACTTAACCGACCAGAAACAAATATCTGACATACATAAATTTTTGTTTGAGGCGGGAATCGAACCTGTAACTAACTTCGTCCGTCGCACCGTGGCAGGCTGGTTTACCCCATGTCGTCAAAAACAATAATTTACGTCTTGGCTTTATAAGTTTTTGCCTGCCCCTTTAGGTGTATAATAAACAAAAAAAGAGACAGTCAATGGCGTTTTGAGTTTTGTATTTTTGTTGATTGATTGATCGGTGAATTTTCATTTGCGGTGATAAAAATTAGATAAAAACTGAATAAAAATACGTTTTATTGCCAATAAAGTGTACAGAACGATAAATCTGGTTGATAATATAAGTTCTAAGATATTTTAGTTATGATATTAG
Organism: Idaea straminata; assembly: GCA_951213275.1. NCBI lineage: Eukaryota > Metazoa > Arthropoda > Insecta > Lepidoptera > Geometridae > Idaea > Idaea straminata. The sequence continues at coordinate 8,824,432 of OX577858.1, forward strand.
CTGAAACATTGTTGTTTTCACTGTCTTTAATCGATAGCGGTGCTATATTATTTTTATTAGTTTACTACATAATTACGCTATCAGACTTGGAGTGCGACTATTTGAACGCTCAAGAGTGCTGTGAGAAGTTAAATTATTGGCTGCTACCGAAGTTTATTGCACATTCTTTCATCACATTTTTGTTGTTGCTACATGGGCAATTAGCTTTATTTCTATTGAACCTTCCTATGTTTATATGGCTCACATATGAATATTTCACAATACCACGAGGTAATCTAGGTGCCTACGATCCGGCCGAGATTCACAATCGGGGCCAGTTGAAAAAGCACCTGAGGGATGTAATGGTCTATATTGGATACTATCTGATATTCTTTTTTATTTATCTCTACTGTTTTATACTAGCTTTGTTAAAGGGAAACCCAATTTTACACTCTGATGAGATTGTGACATCAATCTAGATTAAAGAATATAAAAACATAGCTGCATTTATGCAAGAACGGATCCTGTTTAAACATCAAGATTACTAAATAATAAAAATGGCCAGTCCAAAAGCGGAGGCAACAGATTCTGATAGTTCTAGTTCCTCAGAAGAAGATGTAAGGGTGGTTAAAGTTAGACTTCGTAATCAACCCATTATTTGTGTACCATTGAGTTTGCCCAAGAATGTGCTTGCATTCTTAGATAAGGCAAAGGTAGAGAGAAGCAAGCTTGCTGAGCCTATAGACTGTTCGAATGAAGTGCTTGAGAAAGTATTCAATAACTATGTAATAGTTAAGAATATACTGAGTCATCTTCCGTGGCAAGACAAGCTCGTTTGTGCTGAAGTTTCTCCATTATGGGACAGTGTAGTAAAAAGGTTGCGGAAGGAGCAGATTGAACCAGTTGACTTTTCTATAAGCTTCGGTCAAATTAACAAAGTTGGTGCAGCAAAAATGAGGCAGTCCGGAGAGTTCTATACTGACCCTCTAGTGGTGTTTGTGTTTAATTACAACACTTGTGACAGACATCCAACTGCACAATGTTTTAAGACATCTCCAACACCTTGCACACCACCTTGCAGGAAATACCACAGCAGTAAGTATCATTATTTACTACTTATTGTTTTTTTTATAAAGAAGATTACATATAAATACAATTAAAAGACACTAAAAATTAAATCAAAAAACAAGAGACCAAAAAGCCTAAATATTTTTAAATAAAAAACTAAAAAAAATTGTCAAAAGACTGCCTCGCCTCGTCCCTGTCACAACACGAGAAAACGCAAGTGGCATTCCCCTGCTGAATTACTGTAGCCAATCTCCGAAACAAGAACAACCCGGACCACTGTTCGGGTCTTCAAAGGGATGTGATTCCAATTACTTATTATTGAATACCAATGAAGAAAGAGAAAACATAACCAGACAAGGAAATTGCTTATTTAATAAATAATTGCCATGATTTGGAACCTGATAAATGCACAAAGAACCTTATTTAGTCATATCTATTTTAATATTATACTAATCTAACCTAACCATCTCAATGACCTCTGTGGCTCAGGAGACAAACATCTGCAAATCAAATATTTATGTACATATATTTGTTTCTGGATGATGTGAGCTAGAGCAGACCACTATATTTTATTTAGAGACATTATTTAATTTGTATTCTCTGTAAAAACTAAGTAAAATAAACTTCAGAATCCTTCAGATAAAATAAGTCTCAAAGAAAATTTGCCACAGCCATTTTGCCCGATGAATGTATTATTTTTTTCAGGCTAACTAAGCCATGTTTACAGTAATAAAATAATGGCTTTATTATTAGTCTCTGGTCTGGGTGCATTATAATAAACATGCACTTAACAAAAAAATATGTACTTAAGTATAAGTATTCTGTTTGTTGTCTGGCTACTGAAACCAAACCTAGTAGAAGGTACTGTGCAATGTCCGGTAAAAAAAATTTGATTACATACATATCTCTAGCGTTCTAAGCACTATTATTTATACCATTTCAGTTTTGGACATGATGTACAAAAAGTCTGCTGCACCGAACGGTCAATTCTTCGGATCGAAGTCATTGAGCCTCACCTATCTTCCTCTACAGTTGACATCTACATATGACAACGCTATCCTAAGGCTACTGAGGAGCAGCCAAGTATTCTACTCAGGGCTACAGATCCCGGCGATCAGTGGAGTGGAGTTTTTAACAGTAAACATGAGTGATCTGAGTGATAAACAGACCATTATAAATCAATTGACGTCAATATCCAAACGTTATACAATCAAAGCTGTGGTAGCTTATCTAACAGACAACTATACTCTGTATACGAATCAACATGAAACTGTTATTGTGAATTGTCTGCAACATCTCGGTTCATTGTAAGTATACTAAGTTATCTAATATATTAATGTGCCTGAAAAATAAAGTAATAAAATCTACAATTTCCTTTAAAGCAATCAAATTTGTACTTATTGATTTAATTTAAACTCTTGATTTAGTATATTCACCCTACTGAACTCCATTTATTATGGTATTATAGGATATCTACGGATGCATCCACTCTACTACCTGTATGAACCTAATAAAAAAAAGACAAGTTCCATTATGCCTATATAGCAGCACAATCTTGGCACTGAATAAATAAACTGAAAGGTGTCTGTGAGCAGTTATAAATCGAAAAAAGCACCCTTTGCCATGACATTAAAAAAAATCTTGACCAAACCTATCTTTTAGTTAGATCCCAACGCTGCCTGTCTAGGTATTCGGAACTAGTTTAAAAAAAGTAAATTTGACTGTTAATGAAGTCCGAACTTTTAGATTTTAACATACAATGCTTTTAGATTTTAACATATGTACTTATTTCAGACAACCAGGCACACCTTTTGCCTTAGGAGGCTGCCTCGTCGAGGATTCCTTTAACACAGAAACTGATATAAACAAATTGATTGATTGTGTGAATACAGGGAAGGAATTTATCACTGGAAATCAGATGTCTTTAGGTATTTTTGTCGTACCTAAAGATGTGGAAACGCAGCCAAATTTCGACGTCTCTTCGTTTGTGATTGATAAATCGGAATGGAGTAAGGAGAAGATAGTTGCTGCTATTCGTGAGGTATTTTTGTAATACTATGAATCTACACTAATACAATAAAGAGGAAAGTTTATTTTGTTTGTTTGTAATGATGAGGCCTCGAAACTACTGGACCGATTTTGACGAAACTTGGTATGAGGATACATTGAATCATTAGAAGTAACACAGGCTACTGTTTATTCCGATATTGCCACGGGATCGGGACTTACGCGGTTTTACCTATGTAAAACCAGGATTGGTATCATGACAAAAAAGTGAAATCTATCTCGGGATACAAAAATTCATTAAAATTGGACAGATAGACGAGAGTTTACCCTGATATTGTCGCGGGTAAATACGGTAATATTAGTGTTTTATTGTTTCAGTTTTCTGAGAGGATACCTCGTTACGAGCACAGCGTTGCTCTCAAACTGTCGTGCAGCGGGCGACATCAGAAACACGAAGTCGAGCAAACATCCTTCCGTACATTATTCCCAAAAACAAGGATTATAGGTAAGAACCGAGAGCTTTTTTTTCTTACAAATATACTGGCTGCGCCCCGCGGTTTTACCCGCGATAGTGTCTCTTTGAAAGTGATATTAAATATCCTACAAACACAGAATACATAATACTTTAAACTACACACTTTATCACCCTTTGCACCCCTTTAGAGTCGGAATTTTCAGAAATCTTTTCTTAGTGTCCACCTACGACCTTAAAAGAACTACCCATGCGAAGTTTCAGGAACCCCTGTTCGAAGTTTTGTAGGTTTAGAAATTTCTTAATAAGTTTCACTCAAGACTTCGTCCGTGTAGAGATTAACTTTTTCAAAACTTGGCTTGAGCTGTGCGTTTCTGTACATTGGCGTGAACAGTACTTTAATAAAATAAAATAAATTTAATTTTTAGTAAAATATTATTTATTATGATTACAGGGTGTTTCGGTAACGGCGAGCTCGGCGTCAACTATCCCGATCGCACCAAACAAAGTCCCGATGCTAAGAAACGTAAAACTGAATTACAGTACGAGAAGGTGCATTCATATTCGACTGTCTTTATGTACATCGGATGGGGTAAGGTCTTAGTCCCGGCTAATGTACCTAAAGACGAATAGAAAACACGGGTCACGCGTTTGGAACGAAGTTCTCGCCAGACAAACAGACAGACTGTTACTAATAGGTCAGACATCATATTTTGATCTTTCTAGATTCATCTTTACACAGAATGAATTAAATCTCTCATTCCAAAATAGGTGCCTCTTTAAGTCCATATAATGCTTTTTTTAGTTTAAGTACTGTTTTGTATTTCCTGTTGCTATTCCTTCTGGCTTTTTAAATACATTTGTAGGTATGTCGAGTTGTCTTATTTCCAAATTTCTCTGTAAAGCTTGCGAAAGAGCTAGTCATACTGTTGATATTTTTGCCACTGGTGAATATGCATAATCTGAGCATTGCTGCTGAAATCCTTGAGCAACAAATCTTGCTTTCTTAGTCCCATCTGAGATTCTTGAAAACCCACTTGGTATCTATAGCCTTCTCCCCTTTTGGTAGAGCTGTTTCTATCCATGTATTTAGATTTTATCCTTTCTCTATTGCTTCCTCATAGGTTATTGGATTTTCCCCCTCTGTAACTAAATTTCCAAACTCATAGTCATTGTGCCAGGTAGGTTTCGTAATTCGTAGAGGGTATTTCTCTTTTCCTCTTCAAATTTCAAATCCATAATGTAAAAGTTTCATTTCCTGTTGGCAATTGCCCTCACTTTGTTGTGTTTGGTGAACAGACATTGATCTCCATATTTACTTTGTATCTGTTTCCGATTGCACATGGAAAAGAAAATAAATTAAATTTTAATTCTGGTACATACAGTACATTGTTTAAGGTTGTACTTATGTACTTCCTTCTATCATAAGATTTCAGATCAATCTTTCCAATTCCTTCTATCTTCAGTTGTCGTCCGTCACCCACAACAACATGTCTATCAGAGACTTCTTGGTAATCAATAAAATATGTTTCCTTCTCGATGGTCATGTGCGCACTCGCACCGCTGTCTACTATCCATTCTTTACAGTTAGGGTTCTCACCATACAAAAGTTGTTTTATAGGCATTATTACTGATTTTCCCTTTCGCCAATTTTCCTTGAGGTGTCAAATTTTTTCACAGTTGAAACACTTTTTTGTCTCTTAATTTGATTTACAAACAGTACTATAATGCTCAACTTTCCCGCATTTGAAACATTATCACTTCCTTGGTTTCTAGAATTTGATCTTTTCAACTAATAATCTTGATACCAAGTAGTCATATGTTTGTTGGGTAGGCTCCTCTGACTTCCAGGCTGTGAGAAAATGACTGTACTCTTCAGGGTGTGACATTAGTACTTTTGTAAAAATCAATTTTTCGGTAACTTCTTCACCTGATTGTTTGAGTTGGCCTTGCATTTCTCGGATTTTAACGATATGTCTCCGCTTTGATACTTCAATTGGAAAAACCTTTGCTGTAACAAATGAACACCCGTATTTGACCGAATGTCATAAATGCTTATCAATTTTCTCCACATGTCATATGACGTTTCACATGTCAAAATGTGAATCATGGTGTCAACTTTTAGACAATGACGTTTTGAGATTTTGCGTCCTTTCTAATCCATGTTGCTGCATTGTCTCATTTTTTACTTCGGTACCATTCACGAGACCCCGGATCTCCAGTTTGAAATTTCCAGACATTCCAGTTCCTTTGCCTTTCAAGTTTTATAGTCGATGCTCCATGCTCCATTTTTTAGGAGTCAGCAGTCGTTGCACGCCAGATACGTCTTGCAGAATCTTCACCCTGACATTGTCACCCGCAAAACCGTCCCCACAGATGCGACGCTTTTTATTTTTTCGACTTCTTTCTTCTACACCTGCAACAGAGTTATGTACTAGCTGGGCCCATAACCTGTTACAAATAGGTGCAAATCTTCAATAAATACAAAACTCTTAGTTGCAGAATGTAGATAATATTTTTCAGAGTTACAGACGCCATTGTATTTTCACATCGACCTATAGACAAAAAATAAAACTTCCTCTTAAACAAAACAAACAAAGATTCCTTCCTTTTTAAATAAAGCCATCCTACACACGACCCGAATATCTTTAACACAATTATTTATATGTGTGAGAGATAAGTTTATCTTACGGTTTTTCGCTTCAAATTTTTCGTAACACTCGAAACTAGATTGAACTGAATTTTTTATGGAATAGGTCCCGTCGCAAACCAGCGATAAGGAACTTCGTTCCAATAATGGCTTGCTCAACTTTGGTACTCGACAATGTTTTTAATATTTACTAGCTGTACCGCGCGGTTTTACCCGCGTTAGTGTCCTATTAAAAGTGATGTGCATTACCAGTAAGAATACACAATAGTTACTACGAATTATAAATTTTAAAAGCCCTTTAGACTCCTTAAGAGGTCGAATTTCCAAAAATGGTAAAAGGGACTCACATGCGAAGTTTCAGACTCATAACGCTTGTGGTTTCAGAGATTTCGTGATGAGTCTTTTTCTCTTTTATAAATATAGATAGGAGTTAAAGACGCATTTACGGAGAGTGTCAAAATGGTATCAAAGTATAGCTGGTTCCGGTTCATTTTCCGGTTTATCCGTCAAAGTTTTACATATTTTAAATATACCAAATTAATCAGACAACACTTATCTGTAGAATGTATAAAAATAATACTACGTTTAAAACAAAAAATAATAGTTTTCCGTAGCATATTCCCACAAAAACTATGAAAATAGGCCGATTTTCGGTACAAAGATCACTAGAAGATTTCAAATAATAAAATTCATTAATTCGTATAAAAGATAGTACAAAAATATTCACAATTACTCCATAAACCACAAAAATAGATCCACCATGTTTGCTAATTCACGTAAAGCTTATTTTCAGACATAAGGTTGACTTTATTTGTCTTTGTCCTAGTTTGATGTATAAAGTAACGACCATTTTGAATGAAAAGTCAGTCTGGATACTTCAGGCGCCTCAAATCGTAAATGCGTCCTTAATCACCACATTTCGGCTTATGAGCCTTAATTCGTAAAGAAAACAAGTATAATGCATATATAAATTTCGACTTTACTTGACCGCGTAACGTCGTAATTATCGTACCGAAGGACGCTAGTTCAAATCTCGCTCGGTGATAAATTATGGAGAAGCATTTTTCCTTGAAATTTTTTTCGGTACTTGACAGTTGTAACTATAAAACATACTTATTCATATTCATTCACACGGGTCGCGATCGTGTAATTTTTTTGTATTTACTCGACGTTTAGATCGAGTTGCATCGACCATTGTCACGGGAAGACGCACCCGTGTCTATAGAATGAATAAATATGAAATATGTTGAAAATGGTAGTTAATAAGTTAACAATAAGTTCGATGTTTTTTTTGCATTTAAATTTAATTGCAAGTAATTTATTTTTGCAAAATCACAGATTTTCTAGGGTTTATTTGTCTGTTGATTAAAATCATCTACCTGCAGTACATTATACAAAACAAACGGAAAGACGGACAAGAGTTCCTTTTTTACCTTTTAAGGGTTCCTTTTTTACCTTTTGGAAAGTAGTAAAGCCCTAATGGGCTCCGTACTTAATTGGGAGTCAATTTTGAAAGATGGGCTAGTGACGTCAACGATTGTTTTCTGGTGACTTGAATTCATATTAATAAAGATTTTTTAATAACGTTTTTTCCGAAAAAAATACAACATGTTAATAAAAATTCGCGACTTTTAAAATATTAGAAAACTTAAAAAAACACAGGATGGGTTAAAACTTAAATTATTTTAAACGCTATATTTCATATGCTTTTATATTTTAAGAATATTTCGTACCGGTAGCCCGCCAAATTCGCAAAAATTATGTTTTTGAATTTGGCGAGCCGCTACTTCGAGATAATAGGTTCTAGTATTGTGCTGTCGGGTGCTTTTAAAGCTTGTTTTCTTTAAGTACGTTATTGTAATTACACTGCGACATGGATCCAAATGAACAGGAGGATGCAATATTACCAATAAGGCTTACTAAAAGAAAAACAATGATTGTCTGTAAAGTCGGTTTACGGACGATAATTTTACGTGATAACGTCATGAGAAAACGATGAGAAATTGAGTTTTTATGTATTTCCTTTATATTTTTATTTTTCTTCTTTTTTTCTTTTTTTTTTACAAGCTCAGATGAGCGATATTATTATTAAACAATATAAAACAAACACGAGACACGTGGCGTTTACCATGACGCGTTATGGTACCGGAACATGACACTTTTTTGTGAATGCAGGTGTTCATCAATTGATTAGACGTTATCACGTCAAAAAAGGATTTGTTATTTATGCCTTGAAAAATGGCATCACCACATAATTCAATCCTTATTTTTAGTTAGCCTATTTTTTGCCATGTTTATTATGATTCTTGTCACAGGTTTATTAACTAACTTTGTTATTTTCACTACTAAAGCTATTTAAAACGGAATATTTAACATGTTTTTTTCTCGTGAAAATGATGGTTGTAACATCGATATATCGAGTTCAACAAAATTATAACATTAAACATGTAAATAACCCTTTTTTAAATAATTTTACGCATACGATGTTTAGTAGATTCTTAATGCTATATTTAAGTAGGTATCTATTTTCTTAGAAATAAAAATTAAGATAAATCATAAAGACGAATCGAGTTTAATACATTTAAGTCTGAACAAAATTTGATAAAACCTGAAAAATGGCTTTTTTGATATTTGTTTTTAGTAAAACTTGATATTAATTTCGAATCTTGTTAAGTACATGTTTCAATTAATTAAATAAGTGACGGCCGCTCTTGGAAACGTTGCTAAGTGTCACTTTAGTTGAGCAATGCGCAAAGTTACAATTTGACGACCACTGTGGCGCGGTAGACTCACGCCCGCATGCGACCGAAAAGGTTGCCGGTTCGGTCTTGGCGTATTAAGTACTTGCGACCCGCTCCGGCTTCGCACGGCTATATTATGCATGTAAACCTTCCTCTTGAATCACTCTATCTACCGCATCAATATTCGTTGCGTAGTTTTAAAGATCTAAGCATACATAGGGAAAGAGCGGAAAGTGACTTTGTTTTATACTATGTAATGGTATATTTACAAAAAAAGAATGAGTACTTATTCGTTGTTTGGCCACCATAACCTATGCCTAGTTGCATAGCATGACGCTATGTACCTACATTACTCTGCAAAATTGACTAATTTTAAAGTATTCCTAAAGTAAAGTTTTACTAAGGAACTTTTCCGAATGCGACCGTAAGTAATTTAATGAACCAATCATTAAAAGTAAGTTTTAATTTATTTAAATGAAGCAAGTTTTTAACCATAAGTTTCAAATTACCTAATAATAACTTAAAAATGACATAAGTATGAAGTATTTATTAACTTAGTTAAGTATAAACACAGTTAATGATGTGGAGTAGCACATAATGAAATATATTACATGTGATTTAAACTAAATGTATTATTTTTCCACTCGAACTGAAAATCTATAAATTTAAAATTCAAAGTTTACTAACTGATATAACAATGGACGGATCTGCCTAAAAGAGTAAGATCCTGCCGCCAGACCTTCGTGGTTTTATAAAAGCTGATAATTACTCAGCTCATGCCTCCATCATTATTGGCCTCTTCATCTATATAAGATGCTTTAAGTAGCACGCACCTGGTGTAGTAAGTCTGATGCGGGATCGGCAGCACCTATAAATTGTGTCCCCGAAGATGTTGGAGGCAGAGCAACACGTTGGTGACGCAGCTCGCGCCTGTGAGCTAGTTGCTCGAACTAAGTGGCCGAAAGTGACCCCTAGCGTCCGCACTTACCTATCTGCGCGGGCTCATCACTGGTAAACTGCCACTCTCCGCGTTGTTTTCCACTTAGCGCGAAGCTATGGTGGGTGAAGTGCCCTCTCCTCGGACGACGCTACGCCTGGAACGACTTAATGGCAGCGCAGGTTTGCCCAGAACCGGCGCCACCCTCTCGACCTTGCCGGCATTATCCATAGGAATTACAAGTCAATACATGTGGTGTCGGTTCGGTTACAGAGACCTGACTTGTGCCTCACGGAGGTATCGTTCCGGGTTCAAAGCGAGTCTTCCTTCTCTTTTGATGAGATTGTATGATGCAGGAGAGCCTCATCACGGGTTCATGATCTAATCACGGGTAATAGGGTTCCATACGACTTTAGATAATGAACCCGTGATGAGGCTCTCCTACATACCTCCAACACAGTTATGAATGATGTGCAATTATGAAATTCAGAGCATAGTGGCTTGGAGAGTTATCAGGTAGCAAAACCAAGAATCAAACCTGTTAATTTTTCAAAAACAACCTACTATACCAACAGATAATGAAAGCAGGTCTATCTATAACCCCTGAGGCTTTGTGAGGAAAATGCTCAGTGGTTACTGAACGTTTATATCACCAAACAAGTATAAGAAAATGTTAAAAATATCCTACAACGCCTCAAGCATATCAAAACCATTTTTATTCTATTTGCTGTTTAATGTTCCTTGTTGATAAATAATAAAACGCAATTTAAATGTTAGACTATCGAGCCATCATAGTCGTATTAACCGTATGAAAAGTGCTGTAGGCGCGCTTAACGAGTAAATAATAAGAAAATTGTCTGGTTAGCTTCATCAGGCCCCGGCTTGTTAGCATATGAAACTGCGAAGAAAAAGTGTAGATGTCAAAGACATAAAATATCTGTAGCTAAGTATTGTAATAGAGGAAACATTTAGTTAAGATTAAAAGGCTGGTGGTATCGTCCCCAAAAGACGGAGACAGTCCTCTCTGAATAGCCAGGCTTACCCTTTACCCACTGGAGTGGAGGCGTCTCGTTAATCAGCACATCTAATTTTGAATCAGAACGATGTACTGATGTAGACCTCAAACGAGACGCGATAAAGGCCAAACCACCCTCGGCCATTGTATAATATTGTAAATGGTGTGGTGCCCGATATGCGATAGAACATTCTCTCCAATAAAACTTAAAAAAACTTTAATTTAGAATTTATTCAACCCCCGACTTTTATCCCTTATGCCCCGTAACATTTGAACAGCTGTACCAATTTTGAACAAACAACTCTAAGAACACTCCTGACTAATTCACCTTTCAAACAAAAGGAACAACAAAGCCACAGACAGACACATACACACAGAGAGGCACGTCAAACTTATAATACCCCGTCGTTTTTGCGTCGGGGGTTAAAAATCGGGTAAGTCAGTGATCAAAGAGCACACCATAGATGAGCTGCTGAACATCGAATCATCTTCTTCTGCATAGGTAGCCAGAAATAGTCGCTGTGGCCGAAATCGGTCAAGAAAACATCATCATCACTTTTTGTTGAGTAAAGAAGCTGCCAGAACTGATGTCATCTCTATTACTCTTTAATATATATCTCTCTGAGATTATCGGGTAGATCTTATTATAGCTTTACTTACCTACATTTACTTGAGTGGGTAAACATTGTTTGAGAATGTCGGTAATAATTTGTACGTGAAGGTACGGTCGGCTGCATAATTGCAGACCCACCGTAGATATCCAAAACGGCTGTTATAATGTTTTTGAACAAAACCAAGATTCTAGGCTAGAAAATTTAAAGTCTCATTTAAACTCATGAGTTTATCAAAAAATTACTAAAATGAATAAAATAAAACATTCCAATAATAGTAATTTTAGAAATCTTCGGTGGGTCTGCAATTATCATGCCGACCGTACATTTTTTTGTAGAGTAAAACAGTATAGTTAAACACATATTTCTTTACACTACATATACGAGTTGAATTATTCTGATGGTTTTTCGGACGCAACTCGAATAGAACCCGGGTGACTTGGATGATTTTATAAAAACAATTGGCTTCATCTAGGAAATAATCGAAGGGCTGTTTCACTGTGAGACTTTTATTTTTATTTTGTATGGAAACTAACTCATTAGACTGTATAAGTACCTCTTATGAAAAAATATGGACCCATTGTACTGATTATGTAAATAAAAAAAAATTTAAGTTAGTTGTGTACTATGTTTGTTTCCAGGAATTTATCTCTATCAGTAACACTTGATTAATACGAAAATATTGAATGATTATTATTTTGCAACATTAACAGGTTCGATCCCTGGTAAAATGCCTTTTCCAAAAATCTTATGATTTTCACTATTGTATAGTTTAGGAAATAAGGACCCAATTTAAAATATCCTGTATTATATAAGGTGCTTAGTTGTTCACCAGAGGTACTCTAAAATATTAATAACTAGCTGCGCTCCGCGGTTTCACCCGCGTAAGTCCCGATCCCGTGGGAATATTAAAATAAAAGTAGCCTATAGTGTTCCTCGATAAATGGACTATCCAACACAATTTTTTTTTGCAATTCGAACCAGTAGTTCCTGAGATTAGCGCGTTCAAACAAGCAAACAAACTCTTTAGCTTTATAATATAAGTATAGATTACATATCAAGTTATGATAGGTGGACAGTTACAAATGAATTGTCATACGCTGTACTATTTTTAATTTATTTACCAATTAATTAGAATACTTTAGAGACTCGGTCGCGTGCTACGATTTATCACGCAACTTTATTAAAAAAAAAAACTAACAGCGTTCCATGGTTTCACCCGCGTAACTCCCGATCCCGTTTGAATATCGGGTTAAAAGTAGCCTATATCATTCCCAATGAATCAATATATTCTCATACGAAGATTCATCAGAATCGGTCCAGTGGTTTCGGAGCCAATCGTTCGAAAAAAATACAAAAATATTTTTCTTTATTATATTAGTGTACACACAGAGAAAAATCTTGTAAGACGTACGAGAAATCTCGTAAGTGCAACGAGAATTTCTGATTGGATCCGTGACAGCAGTACCCACTAGTCGTCTTTACCAAATGTTTTTTATTCTGGACCAACTAGAAATTATTGTACACACTACTAGGCTACTAGTATACACGAAGAAAAAATCTAGTTACGTTTACTAGGTTCTTGTAAATGTAACTAGATATTCTAGTTCCCATTACAGTAATTATTGTACAGTTTAACTAATAATATTTGATCGCTCTACAATCATTGCGTTTGATGTAAATATCAAATATAGTAATCCTAGACAGCAAAAAGGGATATTAAAGTTAAACTACATTTTCTCGTAGACTACGCGTCTGTACGCTCTACGAGAAATGCAGCACTTATGGCTATAGTGGAGTAAAGCCACATATAGCTCCAAAATCCGTACGCACTCTCGATACAAAACAAAATTGTCGTCTCGACCAAGGTAACTTGATAAAACACAACGATAGCGCGATCTAAAATTACTACTGGCGCCATCTAGTTGCGATTCATAAAACTAAAAAAATTAGAAGGTACACATAAATCTAATTATTTAACTAAACTAACCTCTTGCATTAACAAATCGTCATTTGTATAAATAAAAGAGCACAGTGTTAAGTAACATGAACATGATATTTATCTATAACAACTTAATTATTTTGTTACAAAAAACACTTTGTTTAGTTATTTTCAGAAACAAACAAAATAGTAAGGATAATCATATATTCTTGTAGTAATTAAAATAATGTTGTTGTGGGTACAGACAACTTCGTAGTGCATTACTAACATGACGATCATTAATCAGAACACTTAACTTGGTCAACTGTACATTTTATTCTAGTAAAGAATACAAATCATTTCCTATTATAAGCAAGAATTATTGTTTGAAATACAAAATTATTGTACCTTTGATTTAAAATATTTTTCTAGTGTACCTTATTAAACATTTAGTGAGGTTTAAAATAAAATCGTACAGAATACAAGAAAATAGTATTTCAGACTAAAATTGTCGTGAAATAATTTAACTACACTGTTTTGTACTTCTGGTTGGCTCCGATTTCTCTGCGTGTAGATATATAAAATATGAGTACTTGTGATAAATATTTCTAATTAAGTGTGGAAAAGAGATAAATATCTGTCTTTTCAGAAAATCGTAAGTTAAATGAAATGATAGTAACTTCTTTAATTTCTTACGCAATAATAATAATTTATTTTTTAAACACGGGTAATCGCGTTATTATTACTGGTTATTTTAATATTTAACCGACGCGGACGTTTCGATCGGGTTGCACCGATCATGGTCGCGGGAAGACTGTAGAAACGGCTGAAAATAAATAAAATTAATTTAATCGGCCCGCATCCACCTAACGCTATGGTAATAAGACGATGAAAGTTTATGAAAGCTTCAGAATTTTTATTTACTTAATTTGTTACTTAAGCTTTTTTTTATTTTTTAATAATTCTGTCACTGAATAATATTCCTCTATTTTCTTATTTTCTAAACTAAAACTGTTAAATAAAAGGCGTAATTTAGATATTAATCGGTAAGTAAAAAAGTTCTACACTTATGCAGTACTAGCAGCGCTCCGCGGTTTTACCCGCGTAACTCCCGATCCCGTGGGAATATCGGGATAAAAAGTAGCCTATAGCCTTCCTTGATATATGGACCATCCAACACAAAACGAATTTTTCAATTCGAACCAGTAGTTCCTAAGATTAGCGCGTTCAAACAAACAAACAAACTCTTCAGCTTTATAATATTAGTATAGATTTAAACGTATCTTAAATGAATGTACTATAAATAAAATTACACTATCGTTTTTGAGTTTTTTTCCCAATTACCTACCATGTTCATTCTAAGTTCTAGGGAGCGAGAGGCTGGTGAGAGCTCCAGCCCGGCAACATTCGCGAATCTTTCTCTTTACACCGTATCTCCGGTAGTACATAGCCGCATGGCACCGCGGTCGCACGTGCCGTGTCAGCTCGCGATACCAAACGCACGCATACGCGATTATGGAAATACAAAATTAAAGAAAAATAACTGTGGTAATTTACAAAAAATAAAAAACACATTTTTTTTGGCATATTTATTACGGTGGAAAGAGGATCAAAATAGCAAAACAGAAACTACCCTTTTTACAAAAAAAGTAAAAAATCCCTGTCAATAAAAATATTTTTTTAGTGTTCTAACAAAGGTTAATAAAAACACATTATTATATGAGATTTTTCACATTGTATTAAACATATATTTGGTAATTAATGTAATAATTAATTTTTATAAAAAATAAGTTGCTTATGGCTGTAAGTAGGTTACCTATAATATTTTCCGGTAAATTAAACGCTAAGGTACTAAACTTACTTATTACTAGAGAGAGGTTAGCGGTCCTATTTATTTAAATGGAGGGCTTACGCATTTGTTATGAAGCGCTGTGAAGCATGCTTAGTTTTTCTAAGTCAAGAAAATCTTCTATTTGCATGCAATGCAAATGAAGATTCTACTTTATTTCACATGAATTGTTTTAATCTTTTATTGCGGAGAAAGGCGTACAGAATGATTCTGAGATGCAATTATAATTTCACTTTGTGAATGAGTTTGTGAATTATATACAAATATGTCCACGACATTGTTATTAAAGCTCGGGCTATTAATGCTAATGTACCGTAGAGGTTGCGCAGGCGCATCTCGTATTCACTTTCTCTCTAATGAATGTAAGTAAACGTTGCCGAAATGAAAATATATGTTCATACATAATGATTAATTAGGTTTATTGTATCACCGTTTTTTTGCACTTCGTAGCTGTATAATTAAAATTGCTACGTAATAAATTAGTCACAGTACAGTAACCAAAGTCGGAAAAAATACTTTAATTAAAAAATTATATTTATTAATTTTCCATGGAGAAATATGTTTTATTTTTTATTCATGTTCAGCAAGATTCGACGTCGCGCGTCGCTTCCTTGCATCAACCCGTGCTAACGCTTGACACTAACAAACTAAGGCACCTCTATATGTGATCAAGCCATAAGAATAATATTTCGAACAATATTAGGTAGGTATTAGCTTCTGTACGCGGCTTCGGCTGCCATTTTACCTGGCTCCTAAGGATAGAATTACGAAAAAATCCTTTCTTAGTAATATCTCAATTCACAAACATACCCTCGAAATTTGATGTCTCTGGGACCATCGTCAGTGGTTTAAACTGTGCGTCAATATATCAGTCATCCATCAGTTATAGATAGGGAACATCTTAGTTAGGTCAACAGGTAACTCTAAAGTTTTACTTAACTTTATTTTTAGTGCCGGAAACGTTTCGTTTGAAAACAGAATCTCAGTCACACTAAACCGTGTTTAAAAAAGACATCGAAAGTTTTACGTGGACAACAGTGGATGTACAGTGAATAAAATACTCTTTAGGCATTTCAAAAAACCGAGATTAAGTGAAAGTTGTAATTCGTGTGGGATTCCGGACTGTAGAAGACAAAGAGGCTAGAACAATGGACAACTTGTTCAGGCAGAGGCGGATAAGCGTGCCGAAGCGGTAAGCATATTTTTTATTACTTCAGGATTTTACAAAGTTTTTCCTCTTTGGGTTGGCGGTTTCTTGTTTCTCTCTTTATCCAGAGAGGTTTTGCTGCCAGTATTTTGAGGACAATAACTACTCAGGGAGGGTGGTACCAACGTCTTCTTATCATAAAGAAATTTATACGAAGTTTTGACTAGGAGGTAATCCTTAACTACTTTAATTAACAGTTTTCTTTAGTATATTGACAATGATATAATACGGAGCATTAAATTTTATCCCATTTTTGATCTTTATTTTTCATGATCGATATATGGATGTAGAATGAGATGGCATAGAAGATTTTAACTAAGCAGTTACTTCCTGTTTCCTATTTTAAAGTATCAATAATATATTTTAATTAAATAAATTCTCATAAGAATTATTACGACTCTCGGTAACTTATCTTCAGAGCCGTTATATTATAGGTATCTAATTAACAGATAGGTATTTAGTTTTCTAACAATTGAAGAAAGTAGGTGCTTACTAAGAAGGTACAGACCTAAAAAATCTTTCCTCTTTAGAATATTAATGTAGGTTAAGTAAATATACCTACTTTCTAATATATAATTAATCTTCACTTATAAAGTGGAAAGAGTTTTGTGGGTGTTTGTAACGAATAGGCTCCGAAGCTACTGAACCGATTTTAATGAAACTTGGTATGAGGATACATTGATTCATTGGAAATAACATAGACTACTTTTTATTCCGATATTTAACTCTCGGTAGTTACGTGGGTGAAACCGCTTAGCGCTGCTAGTATTTAATATTTTACCCACGTATTTTCTTGAAACGATTTGGCTATTGAAAAGCTCTTACGGGCTTAGTGGTGCGTGTGAGTTCTAAATCATGGTAAGCATACATACGAGAATGTATACCTAGATCTAAATCATATCTTCTTGCCATTTTCCTTTTTTTCCGTTTTTGTATGGGTTATTTTTCTCTGTAACAAGTTTCATTGGGGTTTGAAAGTAGGTAATTAGTATAAAGATAGGTTAGGTTTAGTAACTATTTAATAAGTAGGTAAATCTATACTAATATTATAAAGCTGAAGAGTTTGTTTGTTTGAACGCGCTAATCTCAGGAACTACTGGTTCGAATTGAAAAAATATTTTCGTGTTGGATAGTCCATTTATTGAGAAAGGCTATAGGCTATTTTTTATTTTGATATTGCCACGGGATCGGGATTTACGTGGGTGAAACCGCGGGGTGCAGCTAGTTTTATAGAAAAGAAGAAAATAACAAAATAAACAAATGTTTACTAAAGAAATGTAAACCTATACGCAACGAATTGAGATTTTTTTGATTTGAAGTCGGTTAAATAGAGAAAATATGCATTATAGTTATTTTAATTTGGTTTTTTGATTATTTATTGATATGTAAAATTCTTGTGATAAATAAGAAATAACACGCACACTAAAGTTTATAAATACCTATGTATTTTTGTTGAGAAAACTTGTGTCGTTATTCAGCCATTTTATAGAAACGACTTTTTATACATCGTCGTCTCTTAAACCGCTTTTCTATCTTTTAATAGTTAGAAAGACAGAAACATTTTATTTATTCAACACACTTGAAACATTAAAAACAAACATGAAATGAAAAGCTTACTAAAACATTGTACAAATAGGCGATTAAAGAACTGTTCCGTTATTATTTTAATAACATAGACTTAGTGGTAGATACCTCGACTTTCATTCTGAACACCAATGAATTTTTCATAAGTAAAATTTATGTGCGCTAATTGACATTGCTCTTACGGTGAAGGAAGACATCGTGATGAAACCCGCGGCTTAGTTAGCTCCAAAAGTATTGACAAGTTCTTTCCTCTGGACATGGTCGACTGAGCTGAGAGGGTAGTAGTTGCTGGGCAAGCCTACTCCATCCTCACGCAAAAAGGACCTAATTAAAAAGGGTCTAATTGCGGAAAACATATACAAGTACAACTTGACTTAAAATCTGTACATTTTTACATACAATGCATTTAACACCCAGGTGCATAAGGTGAATAAAGTTTTTAAAAAGTAATTATAATGCACCTGGGTGCTTAAATTACACTAAAAGTGTATTTAATGCACCCTAGGTGAATTAAGTTTACGATGTCTTAATTACCACTGTAGTGTACTGTACTTGAACGGAACTGTTTTCCGCAATTAGACCCTTTTTAATTGGATCCTTTTTTGCGTGAGGATGGAGTAGGCTTGACCAGCACCTACTACCCTCTCAGCTTAGTCGATCATTTCCAGAGGAGAGAACTTGTCAATACTTCTGGAGCCATCTAAGCCGCGGCTTTCATCACGATGTTTTCCTTCACCGTAAGAGCAATGCCAATTAGCGCACATGCATTTTTCTTAAGAAAAATACTATGGTTCACGGCCTGCCGGGATTCGAACCCACGACCTTCAGAATGAAAGTAGAGGTATCTACCACTAAGCCGACACCGCTCGTCTTAATTACCACGTTAATATGCCTAAGTAACTCCTTCTTCTTTTTTTCGTGTCGATTCCTTTTTCCACTGCATTTTTTTTTATATTATTTGTATTTAGTTTTTAATTTTTTTTGTTTTTGTATTTGGGTTTTAAGCTATTGCATAGCTTTTATCGCGGGCTTTGAGCGCGGCGACCGAACCAAGAAATACCGTACCGAAAATAAAACCTAACACCCCCCAATCCGCCTATCATGTAGCTCGGTCGAACATACAACTGTACGAAGCTCGCACGATGCAATATCTTTTTTTTAATATCCTATCACTAGAAGTGGAGATTTTGTAATTACAATTCAAACTTCAGTAGCCTATCTTAAATGGTTAGTTACAAGAAATATGCGATTCAAACTGTAGTAAAGGTAGGAATTCTTTTCAAGTTTTTCCTAAGAAAGACAAAGTTTCTCTTCCGGCCAATGCAGAAATTACCGTTTTTCTAATGTAACAACTGATTTTATTCTATTAACAGAACAAAATCAGTTGTAACATTAGAAAAACGGTTATTTCTGTATAATTACATATAAACCTTGATTTCCTCGAGGTGAACGACACTCGGTGTTTGCGGACGATATCTCGATTGTAAATTGACAATGGCAGACTCCGGTGGTAACCTCCTGCCAGTTCTCGTCGCATTTGTGGTGAAAGATTAGTTTTTTCCAGTTAACCTTTATAAATACGCTACTCGTTGTCATAATGTCGGAGCTCGGAGTGCGAGTTTTTTCATCTAACAAACGTTACTATCACGTTTGCGTAAACAAGAAATTTGTATGGAACGTTAATGTCAAAGGGTCTGGCGCTCTCTCCATACAAACTTAGTCGACTGTTTCCTCCCAGGATAATGAGACTAGCACAAATATGTTTGTGCCATAAAACCTATAACTGCCATGACTATGTTTTGTTTTTTTTTCATTTTCTAATTATCATAGAAATTAGAATTTAAAAAACAAAACATAGGGGCATGGTCATGGCAGTTATAGGTTTTATGGCACAAAAATATTTGTGCTAGTGTCATTATCCAGGGAGAAAACAGTTGACTACGTATGTGTGGAGAGAGCCCCCGGTACCCATATTAACGTTTGCTGTACATAAAGATTCGCACTACGGGCTCTGATCACTAAAATCAGAGAGTTTGGTTATGGACGTTTCTATTCGTTTTCACTCTGGCAATAAATTTGTAAATCTATGTTTTCACTGCTTTAATCTCATTTAAAATGGACATCAATGACCTAATTGGTATTATTAATTTATCTGTTTATGATTCATAAAACTTAAAATTTAAATAAAATGTAGATTCATGTTCTCGTTTCATATTAAGCTGCTATTAAATCTGCGTAGAGCTCATAAGAGCATAGTACTTACCTATCACTAGGTCTCCGCGATCCGCATAGCCCAGTTCCTTAGAGTTAATTACCTACTGACGTTGAACGTTTCCGCCGAGTCAGGCTTTTTATTATACACTATGTTCCTAGTATGTTCTAATTAATACATGTATTCACAATTGTTTGCTAGAAACAAGTAATTACAGCCGCTCATCTTTGTTTAATTGAAACATGTTACAAATGGGAGGAAGCCTAGTTTTTATTTATAAATTAATAGTGAATTAGTTGGCGCTGACAGGCAGTTCGTTGGAATATATTAACTAAATAAATGGAAGGTGTACTGAGATAGCATCTTCAATTTATTTGAGTGTAAATATTAAAATGTTAGTTAAGATTTTAGAGAGATTGGATTCTGAAATGTGAAGTGTGCGAGATTTTATTTCAATCTGTTTTAATTGAACGCGTTAGTTTTATTAGAACCTTTGAAACGGCATTGAATACTTCAAATGCACAATGCACTTATTTTACGATCGATCATTGCGTTTCACTGAAACTGGATTTAACGATTTATGGGTTGCGGTTGAAAGCAGTTCAACTAATTGTCTTCAAGTCTTGTTTACAGCAAAGCATTGTAGAAATCTTGTTATGCTCTAGTTGTATCTACATAGCAGGTGACGGATGCATCTCTTCTATACTCTACATCCAACAGTTGTAAGATGTCTTCATTCATTCACTTAGTTGTTCATCGTTCCGCTCTCTGGATTGGAACATACATATCAATAGACCAACGCGTTAGCGACGCGACGTTCACTCGTTTGGCGGTTTAAGAATGCAAAAACTTTCACCAAACATTATGTCATGTGATTATAGATCGACCTCTGATTCGTTAATATATGGCTATTATTTCCACTAGTTGCGTAAGAGTCCTACTTTTATTTGAGACATCTTTGCAGCATCAATTTGCAAAATGATGAAAATAATTTGAATTAAATTAGTATTATTTCACTTTAACAATGTGTTACACTACACAGTACACGAAAATACTTACTTTGTAGGTAGGTAATGTATTCAAATATTCAAAAATTCGTAGATAGCAGCGAAACAAAATCATGCTCCTTATACTTTACGAATTTCTCGTCCTATACCTTGTAATTTTACCAGAATGCCAATTCTCGTGAATGACATTGTTTGTTTTTTGTAATCGAAATGATATTGCAATGTAATTTGAACAATTTCATTTACGAGAATTGGCTTTTTCCATTAAAAATACTTTTGTTAGGGTACGTTATTTTCCCATTGACCTAAGTTAGCAAATTGAACATTGCGGTTTTACATCGTATACTTCCTGGGAAGTTACGGTTGCCTCTGGCATTAGCTTTATTACTTAACCTAATGTCATTGTCTGGTTAGTGGTTACAATGTCTAGGTCATTGATACCAACGTGGTAGCCGGACAGTTATCCACCACGCTTCACTTCTTACCCCTCGCGGATGCACCAGGCTTCATCAATAATTGCTACAAATGTGCATGCTCATCATTCCGCACTGCTACGCATATTTGCTTTTTTGTCATTACTTTGATCGTTAATATAATAAGATTTTTTTAACCTATTTCTCAACACTTATAAGCAAGGACCTAGAGGGGCGTCTTAATCAAAGGGTGAGCCTGGCTATCCAGAGAGGGAATGCCGCCGGCCTTTTGACGATGCCGCGCGTATTTTAATAATGATTTATATGTATTTATTTAAGATAAGTAGGTAAAAAAAATAGCACACATAAAATTCTCATAAGATAAATTAATTGGTGCAAGGGGCACCTTCGAAACATTGTTAACATTGTTCATAAGGTGAAGGAAAACATTGTGATTAAGCCTGCGGCTTAGTTGGCTTCAGAGAGTTCTTTCCGCTAGACACAGTCGACTTAGCTTCTGGGCAAGCTATCTAATGCATGTCTCAGGCATTGCAGCACCCGCAAAATTGTTGTTTGTAAAGTCGGTTTACGGATAATAATTTAACGTGATAACGTCATAAGAAAACGATGAAAAATTGAGATTTTTTTGTTATTCCTTTGTATATATTTTTTCTTCTATTCGTCTCTCGTCACACTATGACACAAGCCCAGATAAGTGATATTATTATTAAACACTCTGTTTCCTAAGTTACCATGACGCGTCTGGTCATAATACCATGACGCATGACGTCACACAATATTACCGTGACACTTTTTTGTGAATGTAAGTGTTCCACAAATGTATTAGACGTTGTCACGTCAAAAGTATGGATTAAAGTTGCTGTCACTGTGTAAATTATACGTATAGATTAGATGATTATTAGGTACCTAAGTATTTATAATATGAAAATCTGTCAATTAGGAATCTTGATATCCGTGATAACAGTAACTAAGGAAATCCTAAATAATGATCTAACTGGTAAGCGGGTAAGTTTCTGAAAAAACGCTTTGAATTATTTGATATAGTGTGGGATGAAGTTGATAAAATAGGTTGGTTAGTTATGAATGACAGGATGTAAATAGTAGAATATTAATAAAATTAATAAATATTGCAGGACATTCCACACATCGCCATCTAGCCCCAAGCTAAGTAACTAGACTTGTGTTATGGGTGCTAGACAACGGATATACTACTTATAATATACTTTTCTTTTGTAAATATATACTTATAATACATAGAAACAACCAGACCACAGACAAATATCTAAGCATAAATACATGTCTGAGGCGGGAATCGACGCAACCCCGTGTTCGGCAGTCCGGCATGGTGACCATTGTGCCAACTGGGTTGTCAAATAGATTAATGTAGGTATATCTAATATTGTTGTATTGCGGTAATAATTATACATCTATTTTATCGGTATTTTCTTTAAGGCCCTGTGCTAATAAAGCTATCAAAATCGACCTTTGTTTTAAGCAACTCTAAGTAATCAAATACTCTTTTTTTGTTATTTGGATATAAATGGATATTGTAGTTTAATAACCATATTTTTGTTTATTGTGGTTGAAAACATGATATGAACAACTTCGTTCGATAAAGGTAATGTTAGAAAACAGAGAATTATTAGATCGTTTATCGGGTTTTATTCAAAAATAGGTAACGTTTGTTTCTAAAAATGAATCAAATGATAGGTTTTGACCTCTAGGAACTATATTTGTGGATAATAATGCTAAAATGTTTTGCATATCGATCAAATATAACAGTTAGCACGCAGCACGCTACGTTTTTGAGAGCGCGGGCTAAGGTAATGTGAATACCTACACAGGGTACTGGAAGAGCGCCTTAATAGGTTCTAAATATACGTACGCAATAGGCATTAACTTGTTTACATCCTTACAAGTCCCTATCTTATGATTCACATGAACTCTAGCAACAGACGGTTATTGTTTTTCTTTGTGTGCTGTTTACATTGTATCTCCTTATGTGATTTTCATATAAAATTGTTATAAACAGTCATTGTGTATGATGCATGTAGCAAGGATAATTCCTTTGTAAGGTAAGGTTCACTAATGCGAGACTCTAGAGCTGAAAACGGACTACATACTTTTTATCGGCTGACAACCCAATTGGCACAATGATCGCCATGCCGGACTGCCAAACACAGGGTTGCGGGTTCGATAACCGCCTCAGACAAGTATTTATGCTTCGATATTTGTCTGTCGTCTGGTTGTTTCTACGTATTTTATGTATTTATTTACAAAAGAAAAGTATATAAGTAGTATATCCGTTGCCTCGCAACTATAACACAAGTCTAGTTACTTAGCTTGGGGCTAGATGGTGATGTGTGGAATTACCTGCTATATTTATTTATTATTATTATCAACTGCTAATAGCTGCTCGCAATAGCTGACGGTAAAACATTTCAAGGAATAGTGAGTTTCCAAAGTTCGTGTGCTCGTGACGTCCATTGAATATCTTTACTTTGATTTGAAAACTTAGTTTTTCGCACTGAGAAGTATTTTTTGGTCATTCGTATGCTACATAAGGGGCATTTTACTTCTCTAAAGTCTGCGTATCTATTCCTTACGGCACACCCAAAATCTAGCACACGTAGTCGCCGTCGAATAAAGTATTAGTATATTCATGATTAATACAGTTAGATAACACACGCGGCTACTACAATGGAATTACTCTTTCGGATTCAAATCATACAAATGCAACGTAGAAAGTAGAGAATATGATCTGTTTGCATGTTTTATAGTAATGTACATTTAAATTCAAACTGTATTTTTTTTATTTTCCGCCAAATAGGCTTGCATTTGATCTCAACTCACCTGTTGGGAAGCGACGATGAGGTAAAGGATGTAGTATGCTTGCTTAGAAGGAGAACAGCATGCCCAGACAACATTTTGGAACGCGACGAGTCGTTTGGTACGGTCGGCTGCATAATTGCAGACCCACCGTAGAGCTCCAAAACGACTTTTATAAGAATGTTTTCAACACTAGCAAGATTCTAGACACCTGCTTTAGTTGAAGTTCTCTTCTAACTCATGAATTTATCAAACAAAAATTATTTCAATGAAAACATGCCAATAATAGTAATTTTAGAACTCTACCGGGGGCTGTAATTATGCAGCCGACTGTACATTTAAATTCAAACTGTATTTTTTTTATTTTACGCCAAATAGGCTTGCATTTGATCGTAACTCACCTGTTGGGAAGCGACGATGAGGTCAAGGATATAGTATGCTTGCTTAGAAGGAGAACAGCATGCCCAGACAACATTTTGGAACGCGACGAGTAGTTTGGTACGGTCGGCTGCATAATTGCAGACCCATCGTAGAGCTCCAGAACGGCTGTTATTAGATTGTTTTCAACACAAGCAAGATTCTAGGCACCTGTTTAAGTTGAAGTTTAAAGTCTTTTAAGTTATGAACGTATCTAACAAAAATATTAGAATGAAAACATTCCAATAATAGTAATTTTACAACTTTACGGTGGGTCTGCAATTATGCAGGCGACTGTACCATGACTTCCAGTCCAGGGGTGGGTACATAATGTTAGAAGCTGCCGGCAAAGGCTTACCACCGCTTGATTGTCTGTTCCTTAAGGCTGCCTGTCCATAGGAGCGGAGCGGCGTTTCCACCAATTAAAATCCTTAAAATCTCCTCGTGCGGAGATTTTATGGAAGTATATTGGTGGAAACCACTCTGCTCCTCTCCATTCCGCTTCTATAGACAGGCAGCCTTAACACAACCTGCGGCAGGGGTTACTTGTAGGACATCGAAAGCTAAATTCTACGGACGTGAATCTGAACCCTCAAACTTGGATGGATGTCCAAGTGACTGCAACTGGCTGTGGGCCACTTTCCAGACGAATGCAGGTCGGTGCGGTTGGGTTTTGGCAGTTTTACTCGGTTGGTCATCGGCTACGTGGGTCAGTAAAGAAGGAACAGTTAGATAATTTCATTCTTGGATTCTCTCGGGGTCAGAATGATTTGAGTTTTTGTTACCACGAGAGTTACCGTTCAATATTTTTCTAATGGTGTATGTTTATATGTAATTGTCTTAAGTATATTTATGTAAAAGTGTGTTATTGGGTCGCGAGATCTAGCTACTTCCTGTGTCTGAATGAAGGTGTTAAAGTAAATGACTCAATAAACATGGACACTGTGTAATACCACCGTGACAGTTTGTTATGATGGATTTACGGCTTTCTCTTTGATTACACTGTTTTTCGATTTGTTTTAGTATTTACCTGAATTAAGATTGAAATGTCATGCGTTTCTGATTTTGTTTGGGATATCAATTAAGTAAGTACTTACCTATATTTACTCATGTGCTATAGGTTAATTGACGACCCATTTGGCACAATGGTCACCATGCCGGACTGCCAAACACAGGGTTGCGGGTTCGATTCCCGCCTCAGACAAATATTTATGCTTAGATATTTGTCTGTGGTCTGGTTGTTTCTATGTATTATAAGTATATATTTACAAAAGAAAAGTATTTATGTAGTATATCCATTGTCTAGCACCCATAACACAAGTCTAGTTACTTGGATGATGGAATTTATTAGATGGCGTGGAATGTCCTGTAATATTTATTTAATAGAGTTTTCAATTACGTAGAGCTGTAGTCCTACTAATATTATAAATATGGAAGTTTGTGTGTGTGTGTGTATGTTTGTTACTCCTTCACGCTAAAACTACTAAACCGATTGTAATAAAATTCAGTATGTAGATAGCTGGAGCCCTAATTTAAAATATGGGCTTTTTATCCCGATATTCCCATGGGATCGGGACTTACGCGGGTGAAACCGCGTGGAGTATAAAATAACTGAAAATTTAACTAAAATTGTAGTAAAAACTTAACATTTACCTACCTATGTACCTCTCCTTATACTTAGGGCCACTTGTACTTTAGGAAAATTGCAAACTCTCGATTATATTAAATCTAGTTTAGTTACCGCGTTTTTGACACGATTACAAACTAAATTTTAGCCTTTTTTCGAAAAATGTGTGTATATAGATTAAATCTATTTTAATTGACGACTCGGTTGGCACAATGGTCACCATGCCGGACTGCCAAACACAGGGTTGCGGGTTCGATTCCCGCCTCAGACATGTATTTATGCTTAGATATTTGTCTGTGGTCTGGTTGTTTCTATGTATTATAAGTATATATTTACAAAAGAAAAGTATATAAGTAGTATATCCGTTGTCTAGCACCCATAACACAAGTCTAGTTACTTAACTTGGGGCTAGATGGCGCTGTGTGGATTGTCCTGCAATATTTATTTAATTTATTTTTTATTTTTATTAAAATGTAGATCTTATAATTTCGCTACCGGTAGGTATTTGATTAGCGTTAGAATGGCAGGTTGCCCATGCCGTATGGCACTAACAGCTAACAGTATATTCAAGAATTGCATTATCTATTTGCTAGTTTTTGCCTAAAATTACTATAAATAAATAATAAATAAATATTACAGGACATTCCACACGTCGCCATCTAGCCCCAAGCTCAGAAATAGTTACTTAGCTTGGGGCTAGATGGAGCTAGATGGCTAGACTTGTGTTATGGGTGCTACACAACGGATATACTACTTATATACTTTTTCTTTTGTAAATATATACTTATAATACATATAAACAACCAGACCACAGACAAATATCTAAGCATAAATACTTGTCTGAGGCGGGAATAGAACCAGGAACCCTGAGTTTGGCAGTCCGGCGTGGTGACCATTGTGCTAACTGGGTTGACTATCTATAATATATTCTGAGACATCAAAAAATAAAATGACCAGCCATTCTGACATCAAAATGACTGATTGCCTCTTTGTTCAGCAATAAGGACAGCGTGTTTCTTAAAGTGCAATGAACAAGTTAGTGCCATACGGCACAGGCAACCTGCTATTCTGACATTAATGGTATTTGGTCCCATTTCTCCACATTTACATAGAAGTACTTTTTTGATTTCATTACCTACTTTAAAGTTCACAATCGGAACGATACTTTTTACCGATGGCTGAAAGGATGGCGAGCTAACCGCTCCGAAGACCGATCTGCCACAACTGACAGCTCACGCCGTCGCACAAAACAAGGTTATAATATAAAATCTATACCACCAGTATTTTTAAGCGAAAATCTATACCACCAGTATTATTAAGCGTCGCCTACAATACTTTTAATGGAGACCATGTGGAGACCCTTATGTTTAGGTATTACTCATGCCAAATTAAATTCAGGTCACGATCATGTTGGTGTAGTAAAGTATAACAGGACAATTACGGCGTACGTTTTCACATTTATTCCGTCTGTCAATAACAGTAAACTGCAAGTTTCTTTGCGAAAGTTTCCTGATATCGCGAAGTAGGTAAATATTATTAAAATCGAAAGCTATAGCAAGAGATAAAATAAAAACAAAAGTGTGATCGGAAAGTGAATTTTATAGATGAGATCCTACATAACGATTATAAGAAAGTAAGCTAATGACTTTTCTCTTATTCCTATAACATACAATTAATAAACAGGTTAATGATACTACCTACTACAAAGATGAATATTTTACCTAAAATGACTTAAGTTATTTCGACCTACCAACGTGGGCAGAGGTCAAGAGGTCATGTAGTAGATCTAAGTTGGTCAGACCAGCTGAAACAGGACAGCTCCTTCAGGTTTTAGGAAACTGGTTCGAATGGCTACAGTCCGAAAAAGGTTAAAGAGCCTTACAAACCGCTGAATGGAGAAGAAATGAAGAAGAACTGATGATGATGGTCGTGATCTTAAGACATGAAGATTCGACCTGATGGAGAAACCTAAAACTATGCCAACTCTAATCTGCCTGATCTCCGTCTATCGCCAGTCTCTTTAAATTTTGTCATTTCCCATACTAGCAACCAACTTCGGTTATCTATCTTCTATACATATAAAACGCTTTGTCCTGACTGACTGATGGATCAACGCACAGCTTAAACCTAGAGACCTGAAACTTGGAGGGTGTGTTCTTTGTATGACGTAAGCATCTGATACGAAAGGATTTTCCGAAATTCTACCCCTAAGGGGGTTGAAAAAGGGGGCAAAGTTTGTATAGGACAACGTGATTCCTTGATCCATTTTCGATTTCTACAAAGTCAAAGTCAAAATTCTACGCGGACGAAGTCGCGGTTAAGGTTGTATTCAATAATATTCATAACTAGCTCTGCAAACCGCGGTTTCAACCGAGTAGGATTTTTTAAAATCTTATAATATAAATATGAATCGCAAAATGTGTTGGTAAGCGCATAACTCAACAACGCCTGGACCAATTTGGCCAATTCTTTTTTTGTTTTCTTTGATATTGTCAAGAGAAGGTTTTTATGAAAGAAAATATTAAGAAAGTTGCGCAGAAAATGATTACGCAGGTGAAACCGCGGGGCGCAGCTGTTTTCTTATAAATTTAAGTACTTACAAACTTTGTCCTAACAATAACGTACATAGAAAAAGAATTGTCCAATTTGGTGCAGTCGTTCGGAAATTATGCGCGTAGGTACAACGGCTATCGGTATATCGGCTATTCATTTTTATTTATATAGATTCTATGTATATTTCCATATTATTCCGTGGCCCAGACATCTTGGTCAATCTCTACACGTCCGGATTAACAGTGTCATTGCATTGTCATCTGCATAAACATTTACAAGAACATCTTGCTGCTGGATCGGTATTCATTAACGGGCCAGTTGGCAAACTAGCTTTTAAGTACCCGTGGTTATCTTAACTACCTATCGTTTATCGAGATCGATATTTTTTCAATAAAAAGTCACTTCTATTGCCTAATAAAAGTTCATTTTTTATTTTATTACAGCTTTTACTACTGTTTTTCCATTAAAACTAACGAAAACTTTTCGAATTCTCGTTTTAATATACATTCTTCGTTTGTACCTAAATTCAATTTATGTAACTCAAATACCAATCGTAAGGTAACAGATTTTTTCCGTCATCGGTGTTTTTCCATAAACCATTTATTTTCCACTAGCTGCGGCCCGCGGTTTCACTCGCGTAAGTCCCGATCCCGTGGGAATATCGGGATAAAAAGTAGCCTATGTGTTAATCCGGTCTCCAGCTATCTAGCTACCGAGTTTCATCGCAATCGTTCCAGTAGTTTTTGCGTGAAGGAGTAACAAACACACACACACACACACGCACACACAAACTTTCACATTTATAATATTAGTAGGATAACACAACACATATACATAAATAGATTACAATACAAAAGTCATTAAACATTAAATAACAAGATATGTGCGTGCAATGGAGGTTGCAGTCTCAGTAATATGCTGTGAGCTGTGTGACCATCTCACTGCTACTGATTTTCAGCCTGCCCCTCACAAGAGCTCTAAATAGCGTGACATACGCCCGAATACTGAAAGGCTACTTAATCTTAAGTGGCGTTTAAATTGAAATTTAAGTGTAAGCTTCAATAGAAAGCATACGCTTAACGTCAATTTAAACGCCACTTAAAGTTAAGTAGCCTTTCAGTATTCGGGGGTAATACTGAAAGGCTACTTAATCTTAAGTGGCGTTTAAATTGAAATTTAAGTGTAAGCTTCAATAGAAAGCATACGCTTAACGTCAATTTAAACGCCACTTAAAGTTAAGTAGCCTTTCAGTATTCGGGGGATAGACTCTACATATACTTTTAAGTTAAGTAGATACCTAGCTACTAAGTAGATATGTAATATCTTATGACGCTATACCAGAAACAGGTACTTAATAAAAAACTAATTTAAGGGGACTGACAAAAATTATTGTTTTATTATTTTTATTATTAGTTATTCGTAAAAATAACTTTACTTAGATAATAGTAAAGTTATTTGATAAACTTAAAAGAAACCTAAATAATTCTGTTCTAGAATACATATCTTATATCTTTAAATGAGCAATTCTTGTATATATATATATAAAATTGGAATCTCGGAATCGGCTCCAACGATTTTCATGAAATTTGGTATATAGGGGGTTTCGGGGGCGATAAATCGATCTAGCTAGGAATCATTTTTAGAAAATGTCATTTTATTCGTGTTTAAGGCGTTTGAGTAGTCCCAATTAAACTGAAAAATATGACTCTTCCTGACATCTATTGGCGAACTACTAATACTATTTTTTGTGAGCAATAAAGTTATTCTAGCAGATGGCGTTGTTAAGTAACACGAAGTCAATGAGTGTTTGCTTTGAGGTTAGACTAAGTAAAAAAAAAAATACCGAGCCAAGCTCGGTCATCCAGGTACTAATATTTAAACTACTCAGGTACTATGAATTAATTATTAGAATTTTGTTTTTTTTTATTGGCAGATCAACACGAGGCCGATTCATACATTTTCATTATGGCGCCATCTGTCTGCCAGTTGATGAATTAAATAACAGTGTAATGAAAATATTTGTCGGTTAATTCGTTAACGACATTTTCATTCAAAATAATATAATAGTTACAATGCCTTATAAATAAAATAATATAGTCAGATAATTATACTCTTCATGCTCTGATTACAAAATAATGTCAAAATTCGATTTATAACTTGGTCAATTTTTATAAAAAAAACTGATTAAAAAGAAGAATTTTGCGGGTTATTACTTCGCAATCACCTTAAATTACCTAATCAAGTATCTATATAGTATAGTATCAATTACTTTATTTCATAACGGGAACTTATTACATTTGTATTATTGGACGCGTGCTACCATTTCGTAGATATAATTAGGTATATGTGGTCACCGGCATTTATTTTGAATCTATACTAATATTATAAAGCTGAAGAGTTTGTTTGTTAGTTTGTTTGAACGCGCTAATCTCAGGAACTACTGGTCGAATTACATTTTACTTTTAAAATATATTTATTTAATAAATGGTAGTTTACAGAGTTTGTACATAACCTTATACTATATTATGTAAGAACTAACTTATTTAAATATTATTTTGTACAGACTGATACTGGTCGAATAGAAAAATTCTAATTGTGTTGGATAGTCTATTTATCGAGCAAGGCAATAGGCTACTTTTTACTTTGATATTCCTACGGGACCGGGACTTACGCGGGTGTAACCGTGGAGCGCTGCTAGTAATATATAAGTATAAAGACATTGCTCGTACGGTGAAGGAAAACATCGTGATGAAACCCGCGCCTACACGTATTGACGAGATCTTTCCTCTGGACATGGTCGACTAAGCCGAGAGGGTAGGATAGGTGCTGGACAAGTTTATTTATATCACGCAAAAAGGACCCAACTAAAGAGGTCTAGCTCGTATTCAAATATTATATATAATTAACGTAAATAGTAT
This sequence comes from Idaea straminata, assembly GCA_951213275.1. Classification (NCBI taxonomy): domain Eukaryota; kingdom Metazoa; phylum Arthropoda; class Insecta; order Lepidoptera; family Geometridae; genus Idaea; species Idaea straminata. The sequence continues at coordinate 8,856,470 of OX577858.1, forward strand.
CTATTGTATTAATATAGGTAGGTACTTTTTGTAAGTAGTACCTACTAACCAAGAGTTACAGCTATCTTCGTAAGAAATCCTGTCATTTGAAACACATTGTACGATGAACCGGATAGTAGCCGTTAACGACGGCTAAGGAATCTGTCTTTAATGATACCTCCATTGCAAAAACTAAATCGATCATTTATCTGTAACTTAGAAAAGCGAGTAAAAAGCTACGAGTACGTACAAGCTTGGGAACAACACCTGTACCATAAGGTACTCTATAATCCGTTCCATCTCTGTTAAACAGGAAAGGGTACCGGGGGCTCTCTCCATACAAACGTAGTCGACTGTTTCCTTCCTGGATAATGACACTAGATCAAATATTTTTATTGCATAAAACTTATAACTGCTATGACCACGCCCCTTGTCTATGTTTTGTTTTTTAAATCTTAATTTCTATGATAATTAGAAAATGAAAAAAATCAAGACAAACGGCATAGTCATGGCAGTTATAGGTTTTATGCAACAAAAATGTTTGTGCTAGTGTCATTATCCAGGGAGGAAACAGTCGACTACGTTTGTAAGGAGAAAGCGCCTTTCCTTTTAAAAGACTTTAAACTTCAACTAAAGCAGGTGCCTAGAAACTTGCTTGTGTTAAAACATTCTTATAACAGCCGTTTTGGAGATCTACGGTGGTTCTGCTATTATGCAGCCGACCTTACCTAACCTAACTACGCTGAGTCAAATTATAAGTAAGTAGTTTTATTTATGTTTTGTTCTGTTAATTATAAATATTTAACCGTGACAAGTATGTATTTTTACGAAACAGTAAATTAACGACGCACAGGCTTAATGTACTTAAGTTTAGCATTTTTTTTTCATATTTCTCACCCATAAAGTTCATTTTACCATATTATTCTTCAGCGTAACCGCAAATAGACCTGATTTCTCGTGACAAAGTTGTCAAGTCCTAGTTTTTAAACACTGTAGCATTGTTTAGTATCCAATTACGGCAATCATATGGATTATCCCCTGTACCACGATTGAACTCTATTCCTTACAACTTAAAGACTAATGTTGATCATCAAGCAATCAGAGCGTGCCATGCGTGTTTACGGTGCATCGAAAGGTTGCTTTGATATTTTAATTAAGAAAATAGTGGTGGCAAATGCTGTTATAAAATTCTCTCTGAATTCAAGAATTTTATAGACATTTTTGTCACTGGCTATTAGATCTTGATAGAGTCTTAAGTAGGTATTTGAGGCGAAAAAATTTATAGCGATTGAAAGATAAGTTAAGAAAATGTAAGCCATTTAGTAACAGGCAATTAAACTTCACATGCATTACAAAAACCTTGCTAAACACAATAAGTGCGAGCGGGTATAGTCTAAATACCTAGACGTTATTAAACTTTTAATTACTATATAGTTGGGGATAATTTATTTAAAAGATGTGTTAGTACCTATATGTTTCTTGTACTTAGTAATTTATTTTTAAACCAACCATTCAAAAGAGGCAAATTAGAATGAACTTTTTGTTGACAGTAGGGAATCCTAGATTTGCTTATTTTTTAATACTAATTGCCTAATTATTACATCATAAGTTCTGGTCAAGAGAACGCGGTCCAGATAAATGATAAAAATAGAACTAGACTGCTTTAATCGTTATAAAATGAATTGCGTCACTATCAGAATATCCATATTGCAAAATGACGATATCGTCCATTCGTCTTGTTACGTCATAGTTTCTTATTTTTGGTACTGGTCATGGACGTCTTTCAGTTTTCAGTCCAGTAGCTAAACTTGTTTAAGTTGTGCTGACAACTATCGATGCCTAAGGAACTGGTCCTTATTTTGAGAGCAAGGTGACTTATGACATGGAAGTAGTTGTATGTGCAAACAGTTCCTACTTCCTCCTGGATTACGGTGAAGAGAGGGACACCGAGGAATTTTAGTGGCTAAATCTCTGGTCGCCCACCATCTCAGGCCAGAGGGAGCCCCACATATTCGCCGCCCCCCTGGTGCATCCGGCGCAGACTGCTCGTTAAAAAAAAGGGTAGTCATAAGTACGATTTTTTATAAATATAAATTTAATAAATTTAAATATAATTATAAAAGCAGAATAACCAATCAGAGAGTCAAATTAACTCGGCATTTAAACAGAATAAACAAGTAGGATAAAGTCTAGAAAAGCGAATAATCTCGATGATCAAAATTCCTTATTAGAAGTCAAATTAGTTGAACGACATCAGTGACAATTGCGGATATCATCTATCTATCTATCTATATATATAAAAATCAATTGCTGTTCGTTAGTCTCACTAAAACTCGAGAACGGCTGAACGGATTTATCTTATCTTAGTCTTGAAATGTTCGTGGAGGTCTAGGGAAGGTTTAAAAGGCGAGAAAAAATCGAATAACCGATATTCCCACGGGATCGGGACTTACGCGGGTGAAACCGCGGGGCGCAGCTAGTCTACAATAGATAAATTGATACAGACATACGCTTTATTGTATCAAAATTTTAAATAATAGGTATGCTAAAATAAAAATAAAAACTCTCGTTTGGTTTTGCCTTAGTCGGGTAAAAATCTATACTAATAATATTATAAGGCTGAAGAGTTAATTTGTTTGTTTATTTTAACGCGTTAATCTCAGGAACTACTGGTTCGAATTAAAAAAATATTTTTGTGTTGGATAGTTCATTTATCGAGGAAGGCTATTTTTTTTACGGCTACATTTTATTTTGATATTCCCACGGGAGCGGGACTTTCGAGGGTGAAACCGCGGGGTAATTAATAGTAATTAGCAGCTAGTAATTAATATCAGGGGTTAGTAGGTGAGTAATGTGCAACGGCAGAAATCTAAGAAGCGCGTTGAAGTCTTTTATTCGGAGTCGCAGTCCGTCTATCGCGATCGTGTCGTGTCGTCGCCTTCTTTCTATGTAGAGTTACAGAATATATAATACTTAGAGTGAAACAAAACTATATACTATACAGGGTTATTGGTAACTATATTAGCAAGCCACTGAGGGCTACTTCTATGCACCCAAACAACTTTTGTACTACGACTTTTGGAAATACAATTTGTTTTTGAAAATTTTATCTGAATGTCATCTGTTCCTTCCACGGAGAGGTCATTAACTTTAAGATTACACTTATTTTTTTAAGTTTAATCAACTGTTCTTACTCAAATTAACCTTTGTTTTAAAAAATAGGTGATTTTCGAATTTACATAAATTCAAAAATATCCAAAAAAAATGTTTGAATTTTCAAAAGTCGTAAAATAAGAGTTGTTACGGTGCGCAGAAGTTATAGCCCTCAACGGCTTGCTAATATAGTTACCAATAACCATGCATATGTATGTACATACAATCAACGTTCAAAAGTACACTGGCACCGTAACGTTTACAATCCTGTGCAGCACCATTTGAACATTATAACAACGTAACTTGTGGATCGAACCCACGTCTATTGGTGTAGCGGGTGGCGGCTTATTCAACTCAGCCAACTAAAGACATAGCTAACATATTGAAAATAATAATCACACTGAGTACTTTTAACTGGCACAATGCGACGACCCAGTTGGCACAATGGTCACCATGCCGGACTGCAAAACACAGGGTTGCGGGTTCGATTCCCGCCTCAGACAAGTATTTATGCTTAGATATTTGTCTGTGGTCTGGTTGTTTAATGTATTATAAGTATATATTTATAAAAGAAAAGTATATAAGTAGTATATCCGTTGTCTAGCACCCATCACACAAGTCTAGTTACTTAGCTTGGGGCTAGATGGCGATGTGTGGAATGTCCTGCAATATTTATTTATTTTATTTTATTTATTTGGAAAACCAACAGCTTTACAAAAATAATAAGAAACAAAACAAGAAACAGAAAGCCAATTATAGGTTCTCACGAGTAGAAGATAGAATAGGTATAGATACAAAACAAGCAAGCAAAAACACAAATCACAATCCAGCAAGAATTAAAATATAGGTAGGTACATTCAATATAAATATAGAGACAATATGTACTAAAACTGATAAACAAATACGTAAATATGAAATAACAACAAAACAATAAAAATTAGGAGCCTTGAAAGAAGATAAGACTAAGCTGCCTTCTCGCAGAGTTAACGCTAGTGAAGAAAGGATCCACTGAACTTTCCTCACAGAGTAAATCGAACTCACTCGCCACTCGCACCATATACGTGTTCCTCCTGTATTTAGTTCTCCGTCTAGGTATATGTATCAAGGAGTTATGCCTAAGTCTAGACCTCGGTGCTCTTAAATATATTTTTGATAGAAGATCAGGACAGTCGATTTCACTATTTAAAATTTTGAGGTAAGTAATAAAGTCTGAAATTTGCCTACGTTGCCCAAGTGGTAAAATATGAAACTTTTTACACAACATATGATAATCATCAGAATGATAAGGTAACCCTAACTTATAACAAAGATATTTTATGAACCGTTTTTGAATACTCTCTAACTTGTCTGAATAAATATTGAAACAGGGATTCCAAATTTGAGACGCATATTCTAAGTGACTCCGCACATATGTGCAATAAAGAACTTTAAGTGTCTTGGCATCCTGAAAACCCTTGGAGATTCTTATAATAAACCCTAAAGCCCTAGAAGCCTTATTAGCAATGTGCTCCACGTGATCATCGAAGACAAGCTTTTGGTCATGATGAACACCAAGATCCCGTATTGAAGCGCTTTTCGGTAGTTGCTCACCCTTCAAAACATAAAAAGTTGGAATGACCGAGCGCTTGCGGGTAAAGGTGACCACAGAACATTTTCCAGGGTTAAGGTCAAGCTTATTTTCCTCACAGTATCTGTCGAGACGACACAGATCAGACTGAAGAGCAACCATATCCTCCGTAGAAGATATAGAGGCGAATATCTTCATGTCATCAGCAAAACAAAGCAAGTGAGAATGCTGGAAATATGAGTCGATGTCGTTCACAAAGATTATGAACAACAAAGGCCCCAACAATGATCCCTGAGGAATTCCACTGGGAATAGGAACCCAGCTAGATATATAACTATTTATTTATAACTCAAGTATTTATGTTTGTGTCTAACATCTATTAGAAGAAGGTCTTGTACATTAGGTCTTGTACATTGTATATGGGCTGTTTTTCCGCAATTGGACTCTTTTTAAATAGGTCCTTTTTGCGTGAGGATAGCACCTTCTACCCTCTCAGCTAGAAGAAGGTCGTAAGTCCAATACTTGTTTATAGTATTATCGTCGCAAACTGATAGTGTACTTATGACGCATATAGTACCTAGTTACAGAGTTGTTTAATTCGCTGAGATCGTACTAAATCAGATTGCATTCAATTCAAATACAGAGGTTGTGCTGAAGGTCCGATGTCACGATAACAATACAGCCGGTAACTGTATTGGCAGTATATCGTTATACCATAGATATACATTTGTTTCCTTTAGTTTACTGTTTATGTTGATTTCATATTCGAAGGAAATTCTTTGAGCCTCATTCACACGCTGTTTTCCTTTTACGATTGTATCGAAGACGCTTTATTTTAATTGTAAACGGATGTTAGTAGGTAATTATATAGGTAAGCATATATAAATATGCGGTTAATAAGAGCTGCCTGCCACTTTAATTAAAAACTAATGTTTTCGTAAAAATAGGAAAAACTATTTAAAAACAGGTCACTAATACAATATCGAGGTTTTTTAAAAAACGTTTTAGTTACTGATTATTCGCAGGTACGGTCGGCTGCATAATTGCAGACCCACCGTAGACCTCCAAAACGGCTGTTATAAGAATGTTTACAACACAAGCAAGATTCTAGACACCTGCTTTAGTTGAAGTTTAATTCAACTCATCAATTTATCAAACAAAAATTAGTAGAATGAAAACATGCCAATAATAGTAATTTTAGAACTCTACCGGGGGCTGCAATTATGCAGCCTACTGTACCTGTTAATATCATGTTTAATTTGATATTTCAATGTTATGAAAAGTAACTCTTAGGTACCTTCTTTAAAATAATAAAAATCCAAAAAAGTTTTCCTGTAAAGGGTATCCAAAGACTTGTCTCTTTGGATGCTGATCTGTTAGACAAAGTAGCAGCTAGAGGTGGTCACTTGAAAATATACCTACTAATAAACAATTTTGAAATCTATAACTTAAAAATGTTATGTTCTGATTATCTGACTGATACATTAACAGTTCAAACTATGGCCTGATGGGGCTATTTGGTATACAGATAGCTGTTAGAATGTTTTGTCATCCGCTAAGAAAGGACTGACAGGTTGATTTCCAAAGTTTTTTATAATATGGCTGAATTTTTCGAAGATGATGAAACATAAAAATACCTACAGGTTAAGTATGTACCTACAAATTTAGTATAAGTTCTACCTATGTTTTAATATTGTATGCTCGGAATGAGTAATCTGTTGGCACTATATTATTTTTAAGACCTTTACCTATGTACACAGATAAAACAATAAATTATATTGTATTCTATTCTATGACTTTAGAAAATTTAAAATCTATGCAGACGAAGTCACGGGCAAAAGCTAATAGTATTTTTAAATATAATAAGTATTTACAAAAATTTTATTACTTTCAAATTAAAACGTTACCAATGTGTTCTAAATCAAACAGTACACAACCTATTTTACACTTCGCTATTAGACTAAGGTACCTGTTTAGTTAACGGGTGTGAGGCAAAAACTCACAGGTACCTACATAACATGTCTATTACGTGTCAGACTATTGCACGGTTATATATCAGGCAATATTTTGAAGGCTTCAATCTTATCGATGTCCTATTCATACTACAGATTTTCCATCAACCGATAATTTTAAAGCGCTTCGATCTTCTCTCATTCGCTCAAGATGGCTAAAACAGCGAAGACGCTGCGCCTTGATCTCAGCAAAGATATTCGGCTGCGCCACAAGTTCCTCCGGCCTTTTTTCGAACCCTCCAAGCCCGTCTTCTTGCGCTTAGAAAGCATCTGGTCGAAAGCTGGTGGGACGAACCGGGTATCGCTGGAAAGACATAGTAGAAGCTGACCTGCGCGAAGTTCAAGTCAACAATTGGCAAGAAAAAGAGCAGGACAGAGAGCGATGGAAGACTCGCTTTTCGGAGACCACGTTCCACATTGGGTTGCTGATCCAGCTGAGTAAGTAGTGTGTGATTGTTTTAAACCATCTATCTGCATATAATCAAGCTATCGGGTGATCGAAAGTTTTTAGTCTACGAAAGCCCTAATTCGCACATTAATACAACATGGACAAGTTGTCAGTTAACAAAAAATGGATAAAGCTTACGTTCAGATTAATGGACGTTTTTGCGATTGTTAAACAAATGATTATATACGTCATGGATAGAGATGGATGTAGGATTTTTTCTGAAAGATTTGTTTCGGAAAAAGGTTTCATTCATTAAGTTTCATTAACCTCTTGTGTTATAGAGAGAAGTTTCAGTCAATTATCACCTAAGTATTTGGGTAATTGTACGATTTTAGTATAACCTTATGGACCAAGATCCCGCTGACCACCATACCTTTCTTAATTTATACAAGCTAAGAATTTTTCAGCGCTTTTTTGTGCTCTGTTGTGCAATTATGAAGTTCAGACCATAGTAGATTTGATAGTTATCAGGTAACAAAGGTGGAATACAGGGCCCTTTCCTAAACTAAGTATAAGAGCTAGCGAATAATGCTGAAAGAAGTTGCTTGCCCGATTTTGACAAAAACGAAAACTGTGTCATTAGATTTTTGGAAAATTAATTCATTACCTTAGCCAAGAACTTTTTAAAATTCGATTCTTAGCTAGGGCATGACATTTCTATGTGTTGATCCAGGTCTTCAGGTCCACATACGAATTTCATGTATTTTTCGAGTCCAGTAGTTTTTGTGAGAAGGTGTAACAAATACACACACACTAACACAAAACTTTCACATTTATAACATTAGTAGGATTTTCACTAGTATATAAGAGAGTGTCAATAAATTTTCAATAACTCAGTAAGAATTTCTAATTACTTGATCTAAGGTAGGCGGCAAATGATGGTGGGGTCAAATTGCTTATTAACCCAACTATTAAAAAGTGATTGATTGATTGAACTTGAACAAGTAATTATGAATTATGAACACGTAATAGAGTCATTAACATTGATTGAATTGACTATGATTATTGTATTTTATTTTATAAGTGCACTTTTAATAAGTATGAAGCTTTCCTACTTATTTTAAAATTTCTTCTTATTCTCCTGAAACTTTGTCTATTGTAGAGTTTCAACGAATTAAATATTATTAACTACTTAGGTACTAGGATTGCTAAGGCGGATGTCGTAAATATTTTATAGCTCTTTCTAATATTTTAAGTACAATGAAAAGTAAAATCTTTTGTTAGATAAATAATAATTGACCATAATTTTCCTTTTCAACGAAATTCTAGAAATCCATGGAAAAAATAGTAAATAGGTTTACTCATTTAATTTGGACACGCTACATTAGGGTCTATCTACTTTCTACAAAAATAATGATGAATTATGGACGTTTTATGAATCTAAGTAGGTAGGTTAGGTAGTTACTTAAATATAATACAAAACTGAATGATTTTAAATTCAAGACATATGGCGGGAAGGATAAAAAACATCAAATGTTCTAAAAACATTTGATGATTTTTATCCTTCCCGCTTTGATGTTTGATTTTGATTTTTTTTACTGCAATTGATGTTTTTTACCCTTCCCGAGGATCTACAAAAATAATGATAAATTATGAACCTAAGTAGGTAGGTTAGGTAGTTACCTAAAAATAATATAAAACTGAATGATTTTAAATTCAAAGCATATGGCGGGAAGGATAAAAAACATCAAATGTTCTAAAAACATTTGATGTTTTTTATCCTTTCCGCCTCGAGATTCGATCGCTTTCTAATGAACCCAATTCTTACGACACCCGAGAATTAAAACCTCAATACAAGTGTGGATAGGGGGACGTCCAAACAAGAATGAAGTTGATTAATTTGAACGCTTGTACTGTGTAATTGTAGCGAGATGAATTTGATACGCATTGTATCTATAGAGATATTAAAGATAACATCTCCTCTGATTGGATTTCGATCGACTAATAATTTGTTTATTTCATACTAGGAGTAAAAAATGGGTGTTAAAATTAAAATGTCAATTCGTCACGGTACGGCGTGGTGCCATGGCTACAAAGTAGGTAAATAAGTTGGTAGATACTTTAGGTACCTATCCAATCTAATTTAAAGCATAAACATGTGGAGCTTTTACCGTTTTACTCTTATAATAATAATTAAGCTTAAGAATCTGCCCCCTTTATATAAGATTGCTTTATATTACCGATATCGCCAATCGATCGACATTTTTTTGTATGTTTTATACAAAAGTCAACGAAAAGTAATGTGGTGTTGCGTTAGAGAAAAAAAAAGGTAGACAAGTTTGATCTTTTGCCCATTAAAATTTTATACAATTCATACAAAAAATCCATAATAGAAAGTAATCTTGTCTAAGGGGGCTGATCTCTACAGTTGTTATTGGTAGGTAGTTAAGTATAGATACCTAATTACTTCGAGTACCTAGCTTGGTTAGATAAAGGCCCATCGTCTGATATTAAAAGATTTTTTATACATCACCTCTATAATGAATTAATGATGAAACTTTGAAGTTCGCGCGAAATGTTATCTCAAATCGCGTCTAGACCACTTTGTTTTCGAAAACTTATATAATAAACTAGCTTTTGCCCGCGACTTCGTCCGCGTGGAAGTCGGAAATGGACTAAGGAATCACGTTGTCTCATACAAACTTTGCCCCCTTTTTCACCCCCTTAAGGGACAATTTCGGAAAATCCTTCCTTATCGGATGCCTATGTCATACAAAGAACACACCCTCCAAGTTTCAGGTCTCTACGATCAGCGGTTTAGGCTGTGCGTTGATCCGTCAGTCAGTCAGTCAGTAGTTCAGAACAAAGCACTTTATATGTATAGATTGTGCGTGTCAAAGGTTTACTTAGACGTTGACATGAAAAAAATAGTTGTCTCTAAAGTCGGTTTACGGACGACAATTTTACTTGATAACGTCATAAGAAAACATTGATGGTAACCATAGCGTATTATCGTTGCTATGGTTACCTTGTCAATAAAGTGAGCGATGACGTCACACTTAATTGTGAGTGCTGCCGGTGTTCATCAATTTATAAGTTTTCACGTCAAAAAGTTGTATGATTTTGGAACTATTTATCAACGCACAATTTTACTACCCCTCAAATCATACGTGCTTTAAATGCTTTAAATGATATCGATTTTTAATAAGAAGTAAACTCCAATAAAATATATATTATATTGTCGTACCTAATAGTATGTATACCTACATAAAATAGGAACGCATAATCTAAGTATATAAAACTCTTTAACTAAGCGTATTAAATACCAATTAATCCACCGTGGCAGAACCCCTGTTATTTTATTATGATTGTTATATATGTGGAACATAGCGTGTCTGTATGTAGGTCTATAGTCTCGTAAATATCATAATATAATTGGATGTACATCTAACTGGTTATTATGGTGCATAATCGAGTTATACATTATTGATTTACCTTTCTAAATGAAGATTTATACGTAAGTAATGACCGAGAACATTAAATGTAGTATTCAATATCCTAGTTTTTAATACAATGGAGGATATTTCGATAAATAAATAATAAATATTGCAGGACATTTTATAAATCGCCACCTAGCCCCAAGCTAAGTAACTAGACTTGTGTTATGGTTGCTAGACAGCGGATAAACTACTTATATACTTTTCTTTTGTAAATATATACTTATAATACATAGAAACAACCAAACCACAGACAAATATCTAAGCATAAATACTTGTCTGAGGCGGGAATCGAACCCGCAACCCTGTGTTTGGCAGTAAGGCATGGTGACCATTGTGTCAATACGTCGTACAATAAAAAGTTGACGTATAATATGACGTTTTGCTACTAGGTCGTTTTGATCTTGTGTCATTCCAATAATGGGACGTTTTGCTACTAGGTCATTTTGATCTGGTGTCGTTTTGATATAATAGGACATTTTGTTTTTAGGTCTTTCCGTTATGTTACCCCTAAAATATCTCAAAATTATTTTTACTGATTTGTATGTAAAATTTCATTCAAATCGGTCCACTGATTACCCCCTACAACCTCACAAACTTTACTTTTATAATCTAATTCCTAATTCTCGTGTTATAATATTAGTTACCATATTCCTCCAAAACGGCTTGACCGATTTTTATGAAATTTCAAATGTATATTCAGTAGGTCTGACAATCGGCTACTATCTATTTTTATTTTGTTTCCTTTAGTTTTTTTTTGTAAATGGCAAAACAACTTTTGCCGGGACAGCTAGTCTAATATACAAAATTCTCGTGTTACAATGTTAGTTACCATACTCCTCCAAAACGGCTTGACCGATTTTTATGAAATTTCATATGCATATTCAGTAAGTCTGAGAATCGGCTACTATCTATTTTTTATTTTGTTTAGTTTTTTTAATGGCAAAACAACGTTTGCCAGGAGATCTAGTATTAGAATAAATTTCGGTTCTGAAAACAATTATCTTAGGTCATTTATCTGAGTTTGTTGAAATGTTCGCGTTACTTAGGTACTTACTTTTCGTTTAGGTATAGATAGACCGTTTTTTTTTTGCTATTAATTATGGCTTCGCACGGCTTGTCCATTTAGCCAATGTCAAGTTATATTTTCATCAAATTACTTACAAATTATGACCCGATTTTTCATAAATCGGGCCATTCATAAAGTGTTTCAAAACAGTCAAAGTCGTCATAGTCCGTCAAGTCAGGGGCTATAGTAAAGCGGTGGCAAGTTTACCATAACCTTAATAGGAGATTTGGAGGCAACGGGAAAACTTCATGTTTGACACTGATTTTTACTTTCACTACACTTGTGCACTTTCACAGAACTAAATTGAATAACATTCCACCGGAATTATACAATTCAACTCGGGTTACAACTAAGTTTCATGAAAATAAAACTGCAGCACGATATGTTGTTAACTCGTTCCCACCAAAAACGAGATAGACGGTTTATTACCGAGCATGTAGCTGGTCAGGTAGAGGCTACAAATCTCGTCAACGCAGGCGAGATGTAGACGTCAGTTGGTAGATGTCAGGTTGTCACTGAAGCAGCAAGCGTGCCACAGTGTGGATAGTGGTTTAAAGTAGGGCTGCCGAGTATAAATGTTAGCAATATTCAATTCAATACATTTATTTCAGACTAGCAGCGCTCCGCGGTTTTACCCGCGTAACTCCCGATCCCGTGGGAATATCAAAATGAAAAGTAGCCTATAACCTTTCTCGATAAATGGATAGTCCATTTATCGAGAAAGGTTATAGGCTACTTTTCCAACACAAAAATATTTTTTCAATTCGAACCAGTCGTTCCTGAGATTAGCGTGTTCAAACAAACAATCAAACAAACAAACTCTTCAGCTTTATAATATTAATATAGATTTTTTCTGAGCATAGAGGTATCATTATGGTCGAAGATTATAAGTAACTAGCTGCGCCCCGCGGTTTCACCCGCGTAAGTCCCGATCCCGTGGGAATATTGGAATATAAAGTAGCCTATGTGTCAATCCAGGTCTCCAGCTATCTACACACCGAGTTTTATCGCAATCGGTCCAGTAGTTTCTGCGTGAAAGAGTAACAAACACACACACGCACACACACACACACGCACACACAAACTTTCACATTTATAATATTAGTAAGATTAATTTAAATTTATTTTAACTACACTAATGTATTGGGGGATCCTGTAATGATAGATGTAGTTTTTCTGATAAATAAATTTGGGTTATGTGTCTCTTTAGCATATGTTTAGTACAAAGAGAAAAGGTTTAGTACAATACCTAGGAAAACAGAGGAAAATTCTGTGGTTAGAAACTTTTTGGTGGAGTGGCTTAATTATTTTGTTTACTACGACTGCCTAACTCCGGACTTTGCCGGGTATTTTCCATGTAAACTTTACATATTTACAAAGTCGAAAGTCAAAAAAATCATTTGGATGCCTAATTCATTTTGTACGCAGATCACAAGGATGCGTCATAAAAAAAATCATTTACTCTACTGAGATAAAATTGTCAATATCATACAAATGTTGCATGCCAGTAATCTCCGCGTTTTCAATCTATTATTAAATAAACCTGGTAATTTCATGGGTAATGACAACTTTAACGATCAGCTTCCGAATATTACATCATCTTTGACATTGTATATTCAACCTTCATCTGCACGATGTGCTCTATGGTCCAAGCTGAGCCAGTAACACATTGTCACACGTTCCTACTCACTATAATTCTATGAGGTTTTGTTCTCATGAAACAAATTACCGTTTACATAACTTTAATTTGAGGGTTTGTCATGTTGTAAACTAGAACAAAGTGCGTTCTTCTTTTGGATTTCACAATGTAATAGCGAATGGAGAATCAACTGTAGTAATTTTTAAAAATTTCAATGCAGACTTCAAACTTTCTGGACGACAGTTTCCTTTTGGCAGATAAGTTGGAACGTTAGACAAACTAACGCTCGATCGAAAAGTTTGTAGTCTAAACTCACCTAAACGTTTTCAAAATCGTAACCTACTTCCTTCACGTATTGGTAGAAAGTAAATACCTACAGCTGCAATACAACCTGTAATTTCAGCAATATTTTGCACTGTAATCTAGTGCTTACAAACCGTGATCCATCAAATCGGATAGGCACGCTTATAAATCGCAAATCAAATGTCATCGTAACCAAAATCAACATTACATAATATTGAAGAGCTTTCTAAAAGTTCAGTTACTTAAAATGTTCGCTGCTAAATATAATATAACTATATAAGTGACATCATTTCGTTGGTCATATGATGTCATGCGTTTATGAGTCGAGATGAAAGTAAAAGTGGTTAGATTGGGCCACCGTTCTCAATAGAAATCATAAAAGCTGTCTCCCACGGCTGGCAAGAAAGTGAGAGGACTAAAATCTTATGACGCCTGCTTGACGGCAACGATATACTGTACAGATGCTCTCGAAACAGTAATGCTGGCTCAAACTTAATCTTAATTTTAACGATTAAAAATAAATGATGAGTACTTGATGAGTATCATAATCAAAAACAATGATTCAAATTTAATTATAATTACGATTATTCATCATAATTATTCTTCGTTTATTTGAGAAAAAATTACTTATAATTAAAATCAGTAAACATTTTTCAATCGTGATTATAATTAATAAAATAAATTAATTAAAAGATAAAAATTAGAGCTAATATTGTCTTAAAGTTAAAGGGGGAGATAATATTTTGAATGTTATTTAGAAAGCTGTACTTACGTAAAAGTTCTACATATTCCAATAATCTCAAACCTAGGTTATCTAATTTACATTGAAATGTTACAATGCGTGGGCATAGTTCCGTAAATTCTTATATAATTTAATGTTGTTTACAATTTGATATGGGCATTACAGATGAGTTATGGCGGATTGTTTTCAATTGCTAGCAAAATTTTCTTGAATAAAGAATCAAGATTTTTTATGGATATTAAGGTCTTATAAAATATAGTTATGTTTTTGATAAAACGACTTACCCATTACAGGCATTCAATATTATATTTCAGTAACTTGTATTACAGCCTTAGTTAAGTCGGTCTTTTAACAAATAATTATATTTGTTTTTTCATAAAACTCTTTTAGATTATAAAAGACATTTTTACAAGCCATTTAATGAGGCGAATTTTAAAGATATTATTAAATTCTATAATTTTAAATTGGTTGATAATGCATTGTACACTTCTATTTATAATTTTTATTTATAGTTCAAAATGTAAACAAATTATTTACAATTTCATTTAAACATTTCAATTTAGATCATCTTGTCTATGATAGCTTTAATTTTCTAAACCGTTTGTTTGTGAAACGTTTAAACCAAGGGTTACTGACCTGGATACTCCCGGCATCTACTTATTTATGGAATTAGTGTCTAAAGCGGATGCTAGATCACAAGAATTGCGGCTAATTACGTTGGCCAGTATCAATTACACACACATAACCATATAAAACAGAACTTCAAGCAGTCTTTACAAAAGCAATGCAATCTATACTAATATTACAAAGAGGTTTACAATCAAAGAGAACATCTATTTAATATTCATAACTTACCAAAGAAACGATGAAAGACACTCGTTAAATTGATTATACTCAAGAGTATTTATGCTCAGAGCAATTTCAAAAGAGATCGTAGTAAAACATCCGAATTGAAAACAATATAGGTATAAATTAATGTATTATATAGTTAGAAGTTAATGTAAATTTAAAGTCGACTTACTTTTAAGTAACTTAATAATATAAGTAGGAACCTGAGGTACGGTCGGCTGCATAATTGCAGACCCACCGTAGAGCTCCAAAACGGCTGTTATAAGAATGTTTTCAACACAAGCAAGATTCTAGACACCTGCTATAGGTGAATTTTAAAGTCTTCTAACTCATGAATTAACTAAACAAAAATTATTAGAATGCAAACATTCCAATAAGAGTAATTTTCGAACTCTACCGAGGGCTGCAATTATGCAGCCGACTGTACCTATACATGCATTAAAAATGAGACAATCCGTTATAAAATGAAATAAAAAAAACATAACGTCTTTGATCGAAATCACCGCACTATCTCTTTTACGTAAATAAAAAGAGTTTCCGGCGGTCACGGAACGTGCCGCAATAGGAAATATCGATCTAATCTTAAAATATCCACCTACTTTCCTAATCGGATTAGGTTTTATTTTTGGTTTTGAACCACTAAAAGATTCGGGTCAAGATCTTCTAAATGAGTTGATTTTAGAAGTAGCCGGGTGCGAATGAAAGCGTGAGCAAAACCACGATTTCTCGTGACATTCAGAAATCAGAAAGCTCTATCTACTCTCACATGGCCGTAGTAAGTTGACCATCTTACGTGTAATAAAAACATTATAAGACTCCGTTATATGTATATATGACCTTTGCTTACTGTAATTTTGGATGCAGTTCAGTTAGGCTTTGAGCAAACTGACACGACACGACAAATCACGCGAGAACAGCACGATGCGACGTGCGTCAATTAAAATTGTGTACCTAATGTGCCTACTTATTGACAGTTTTGTTAATTAGCGTAGGTCACATCGCTGTTTGTGAGATTTGTCGTTCTTGTCTTGTGGTACGGTCGGCTGCATAATTACAGACCCACCTTAGAGCTCCAAAACGGCTGTTATAAGAGTGTTTTGAACATAAGCAAGATTCTGGGCATTTCATCAACTCATCAATTTATCAAATAAAAATTATTAGAATGAAAACATTCCAATAATAGTAATTTTCGAACACTACAGGATGCTGTAATTATGCAGCCGACTGTACATATTACGGGGTCTTTTTTTAATAGGCCTTTCGACCCATTTCATAACTAGTAAAAGATAGCGAAAATTGCAGAAAGGAGTTGCGTACCTTTCAGCATTTCTATATACAGTAAACTACAAAAGTTAGCTATTTCCTTTGATTTGTCATATCATGTTTGTTTCCACTAATTGATTTTTATTAGCATAGCAACATAATTGATCCAAAATTATAGAGTAGGTATACCTATATATTTTTTTTAAATTTTGTTTTAATTCCTGGCCAGGGTAATGCTTTTTTATCTATACGTAATATTATAAAATGCCGGGAGGTTAGATTTTGAGGTTGATACATTTTTTATTGTCCAACATTATAATTGCATTAAGGACACTACGTTGGATAACAGAAAGCGCATCTGAGGTGTTTCAGCGAACGGGTTTTTATACAAAAGTGGGTTGTTCTAGACGTCTAGGCAAACAACTTTTGTTCTACGACTTTTGAAAATTCGAACTTTTTTTCGATTATTTATAATTGCATTAAGGACACTACGTTGGATAACAGAAAGCGCATCTGAGGTGCATGGAAAGCGTCCAGTAACTAGTTAATGCTGCGCCCAACTTTCTACTATCTAGCTTGACTTGAAGCTGCATCCCATGTATCAAAGCTTTCTACGTCTATATGACTTGTATAATATAGCAAACACCAGCGCAATTAAGTTTTTGCGAATAATTTTCTTACAATAAAGAAATTATGACACCGGCGCGCAGTCTCCTGCTATTTGAAAATCGAAGACTACAAGGGAATTCGTTGAAAAACCTTGTTTATCAAAATTATAAAGTTAAATTTGTAGCTCTTATTCATAAACATTAAGCCTTCTTTAGCCAGAATATTCGGTTTAAGACCGAAGGAAAAAAGCCTTCTTTAGTGAAAATGTGCGACAATGACAAACCACATTTTAATTATAGGATTTTTAATGTTTATAAATAAGGGAGTACGGCACTGTATTGCTTTATCTAAAGCTTCAATCATCGTCTTCAGGGTAAAAAGCAATATCAAATATCTGAAAAGAAAAAAAGTTTAAGTAAGATATCTCGTTACATTTTAAACAAGTTTTTAGATTGAAGAGTTTTTACATCGATAACTGGTTTCAATAAAAACTTCATTTTCGAAGAAATTGAAGGCTATGCTTACTCTTCAATTACCTACTTGAAAGACAAATTTTATATAATTTTGTTTACAAGGTTTTTAAACGAATTCACTTGTACATGATTACTTTCTTCAGCTTCTCTAATTAGGTACCTAAGTAGGTAATTGCTGATACTTTCTTTGCGTCAATGTCAATTTTGAGTATTTCCGATGAAACTCAAAACATTTTTTTTTTCTTTTACCTCTTTGTCAATCTTTGTGTCTTTTTCTTCTGAAACTGTGCTGTCGTGAGTTTCATCCTAAATAAAGTATTATATTCTTTCTAAACATTGAAGCTGTTTATATATGTTTATTTCTATTGGCCGACTGTTGTGAGTTTTATGGGAAATTCTTAATATGAAGGGTTTGCGTAAATAACTTACTCGTATATATAAGAAAGCTTTTGAAAGTAAAATAACAAAATAATATATTATTTAAAGATTAATATAATAATTACAGTAACTAAGATCAAATACATTAAAGATCCATCAGAATAGAGATAATAATGTAATAAAGTTTACACTAGCAAAGAGAGGCTTTAAAATTACTTATGGTTTTCGCTATATACCTATCAATCAATATAAATATTTCAAATCCTGTAATATACCAACGCATAGCTCTAACCGACAAAAGACGAATCGGGCTAAAAGATATACAGACAGCCATTATGACGTATAGGTAGGAATGTGCTAAGAAATGATTTTGGAAATATGAAACCCTACGCCGACGAAGTCAGCTATTGAATAGATAAACCATAGATCAATTCTAGATATAAACAGTATTTTCTAAGATCTTTTAACATGATTTGTTCATTTATCATTACAAAGCAGGTTTAAGAGGAAAGGGTACCGAGCGCTCTCTCCATACAAACGTAGTCGACTGAATCCTCCCTGGATAATGACACTAGAGCAAATATTTTTGTTGCATAAAACTTATAACTGCCATGACCATGCCCCTTTGCTTTGTTTTTTTTGTTTTTTTAAAACTTAATTTCTATGATAATTAGAAAATGAAAAAAATCAAGACATAAGAGCATAGTCATGGCAGTTATAGGTTAAATTTGCTCTTGTGTCATTATCCAGGGAGGAAACAGTCGACTACGTTTGTATGGAGAGAGCACCGGTACCCTTTCACCTTAAGACAAATGTTCGCTCAGCTCCGTGAGAAATGCTTATTGTCCGATCAATTTGTTTAAAATTGGTTAAATTATTTATGAATATATGATTATAACTTATTATTTGTTTTAGATTAGAATAATAAATAATATAAAAATGGCATTAACATAACGGCAATCTAATAAGTCATTTTAACAGGAAATTTATATTCATTAGGCAGGTATTTATAATATTGCTTAGTGGGTTAATAGTTAAACTTACTTTACTTAAATATTCACAGATTGTGCACTTGCTACGATTATAAGTAGGTAAAGTAGGTAACGGTGTTTATGCAATTTTGTCCCCAGATAGAACACAAGTTTCTAATTTCAGCAATATTAAAAAATAAAATTTTAAAAACGTGTGGCACTCGGGGTCTGCCGCGATAAAGCTATTGCATCGTGCGAGCTTCGTACAGTCGTACCATATACATTCGCTTAGCTACATGGTAGGCGGAGTGGGGTTTGTTAGGTTTTATTTTCGTTACGGAATTTCTTGATTGGTCGCCGCGCTCAAGCCCGCGATATAAGCTATGCAATAGCTTAAAAATCTTTTTTAAAAACACAAGCTTTTATTGCATTGTCACGCGAGTTACACATGTTTGCAAATTTCAGCTCAATCGGTAACCGGGAAGGGGATCAAATTCTGTTTGCAAGATTCCATGACAGACATCGGGACAGGTGAAGCTAAATAAAAACTTGTAACATTAAGGTGAAAGGGTACCGGCGCTCTCTCCATACAAACGTAGTCGACTGTTTCCTCCCTGGATAATTTTATTATTTTTTACTTTATTTTATTTGGAAAACAAACAGATATAAATATTCTGCTTACAAAACAAAAATAGTCATGATGAAATAGTTATAATGGTGTCATAATGAATTAGTGTTAATTCAAATATTTTTGTGCCATAAAACCTATAACTGCCATGACTATGCCCCTATGTTTTGGTTTTTTTTCATTTTCCAATTACCATAAAAATTAAGATTTCAAAAGCAAAACATAGGGGCGTGGTCATAACAGTTATAGGTTTTATGCAACAAAAATATTTGTTCTAGTGTCATTATCCAGGGAGGAAACAGTCGACTACGTTTGTATGGAGAGAGACCCCGGTACCCTTTCCTCGTAAATGTTTGTCCAAGTTCGCAACTCAACTTTCGAAACTACCAATATGAAAATAAAGTTTATTCCTCATTTGATAACCAGTTACAAAAATAATATACAGTTGTGTATGATGATTACGATGATGTCTTCTTAGCCGATTTCGGCCGCAGCTTCGGTTTAATGAGTAGGTACCTATGTTAGAATGTCCGACTATACAATGGGTTTCAGCGAACGGGTTTTAATACAAAAGGGGGTTGTTCTAGATGTCTAGGCAAACAACTTTTGTTCTACGACTTTTGAAAATTCGAACTTTTTTTCGATTATTTTGAGGGAATTTTTACTTGAAAATCAGCTGTTTCATACAAAAACTTCGAACGAAATGTTCGAAGTCATAGAACAAAAGTTGTTCGCCTAGACGTCTAGAACAACCCCCTTTTGTATTAGAACCCCTTCGCTGAAACACATTATATAGTGACGGATTTTGCTAAACAGCCTTTCGAGTGTGTGGTCAATGATACATACGGACGTATAGGCCTGATTTGGGTTTGGTGCGGTTGTTTAAGGGTGTGTTTGGTGAAAGTGCACGTTTGGCCAAAGGAGTATTTCGTCAAAATACCCATATTTGATGTGGCTTTATTTTTTACTTTTACGGGGGCGACTGCCGTCTGACCTCGTCCGTTTCTCAGCAGGCGCACCAGCTTGCAGGTGAGGTTGACTTGGGCCCAAAGATCTTAGCGGGCCCCATACACACCCATATTTACACAGATACATATTTCGTCAAAATATACGTTTCGTTAAAACCACGTTCTGTCATGGGTGTATTTAGTCAAATTACACGTTTAACCAAAGGAGTGTTTCGTCAAACTTAAATGTTTGGCCGCATATCGGGTACGTCAGCACATTGTTCACAAGATTGTAAAATAAGGCCGATGCTAGTCTGAAGTAGTAGGAGTATCGATAAATACATATTAACTTTATACATTAACTTTACTACATGTATGTATGTATGTATGTATGTATGTATGTATGTATACGGGCTTCTTTTCCGCAACTAGACTCTTTTTAATTGGGTCCTTTTTGCGTCAGGATGGAGTAGGCTTGCCCAGCACCTACTACCCTCTCAGGTTAGTCGACCGTGTCCAGATGAGAGAACATGTCAATACTTCTGGAGCCAATTATGCCGCGGGTTTCATCACGATGTTTTCCTTCACCGTAAGAGCAATGTCAATTAGCGCACATAATTTTTTCTTAAGAAAAATACATTGGTGCACGGCCAGCTGGGATTCGAACCCCTCGTACCTTCAGAATGAAAGTCGGAGTATCTACCACTAAGCCAACACCGCTCCATAAATCAGCTTTACTACATAAATCAGATCTAAAGCGTGAATCTCTAGCAACCGGAACACAAAGAACAATAGAAACGTGAATACATTTCACGTTATGATTGACAACCAGTCTGTTGACATTTTTACCTACTTCGCAGATATATTGTTCGAGTAACTACGAGATACTTTAATTTAAGCTTAATTTCAAGGTTTACGGTCAAAATACCCTTAAAAATAATTAGAGATATGGTGGTCTAAAAACCTAATTGATGTCGGCAAGTGTCCAAAAAGATATAGACACATGCCGACATCAATTAGGTTTTTAGACCACCATATCTCTAATTATTTTTAAGGGTATTTTGACCTCTTGCCCGCCCCAATGAAAATGTAAAAATTCCTTAAAGCCTTTAATATAGTTATAAAATTAAATTATGTTCTAAAAGTGCGTTTCGCAGACAATGTTAGATTTCTATTTCTTTACGAAAAACTGAAAAAAAAAAATGAATTTTATTTAAAATCTGACACCTGTGCATAAAGAATACGATTATGTATTATTACTAGCGTTCTACTGAAATAATAAATTGAATAAACTACGGAAATAACTTAAAATGAGAGCTGTTGTTATTGGATACTTTACTACCAATTATCAACTCGGAAATAGCCGAACTTCTAGACAATTATTGAAACTAGTGAACAGTTTAATACTGGCTTTGTTCATTACGTACCTGGGTATTATTTCTATCAGCCTACTGACCATTTGTGTGTAGATTATAATTTCATGCCAGTTTATATTGAGCTTGTAGGTAGGTGCCTATTTTATTGTTTGTTTGTATTGCTCACGCAATTTACAATACACTTACGCGTAATAGGTAGCCTAGGTAGCTTTAGGTCACCTATTATGGTCTTGTGGGTGGACGTTTCAGTTATTTATGAAATTATTTAATCGAATTGAGGTCTTGCGCAGGAATTAATTAGTCTTTTACAATATGACAATAAATTAAATCACGTAGCTTTGTTATTGTTTTAAGTAAACCTTTAAGCCAGAGCCTTTACGAATGCTGAACGACTTATGCTGCTGACCAAACATAATTTTGATTATTATGAAATCGGTTGTATGCGTCTGTCGTTCCTGACGTGTACAATTGGGGTGTTTTCTAGTCGCGAGAGAACAGGTATCTTCTAGGATAGCGTGTTACATCTGAGACCGCATCGTCACCTACCATAAGGCAGGTGTGATAGTGGTCAAACCACGGTCAAACGCTAACCTATCAAAGTTCAAGTATAGAAATATTTTATTCCTCAAATTCGTCGGATCTAGGCCGTAAATATTTAAGACGAATCAAAGGATCACGCGGATCTTTAAGTAAAAACATTCTTTAGGTTTTTTTACAAAATGGTCGCATATAATTTAAAAGTACCTGGATAACCGCGAGCTTTGCTCGGTATTTTTTTTTTACTTAGTCTAACCTCAAAGCAAACACTCGTTGACTTCGTGTTACTTAACAACGCCATCTGCTGGAATAACTTTATTGCTTACAAAAACTAGTATTAGTAGTTCGCCAATAGATGTCAGGAAGAATCATATTTTTCAGATAAAAAAAAGTAAGTTTCGATAAAACACGAATAAAATAACATTTTCTAAAAATGATTCCTAGCTAGATCGATTTATCGCCCCTGAAACCCCTATATACCAAATTTCATGAAAATGGTTGAAGCCGATTCCGAGATTCCAATTATATATATATGTTAGAGATTACAAAATGTTTTGGTAATTATTTAATTTATTCGTATGGCAACACTACACAAATATCGTGGTCGATGGTCCGTGGTACAGAATTCAAACTGTCAACGTCAAGTTACGTCAAGTGTCAAATGTTGTATCTGTCAGTAGTGCGTTTGGTTGATCGTTCACTTTGGTTCGAGACAGCGCCTGCGCCGGTTGTGCGCACTGATTGATAAAAGGAAAACAACATGGCGGACACGAACGAACTGAATCCGGCTGAATCTCCGACAGCAGCGGTGGGATCGCTTCCAAAATCATCCTGCGAGTCTACCGCGATGCCAGCTACCCCAAATCAAGGATATTTCACGCCGAGCTTTGAGGAACAACACAAAAATTCGGATGAATCATCTACTACAAAGGAAGATCGAAATAGCGTGCCTAACCCCGAATTATGGTCGACATTTTTTCAAAATATGATGTCGACCTTCCAGAACTATAACCAGGGACAATCCTCGAGTGCCATGGAGTCGAAAAAGCTGAAGGCCAGTGAGATTTACCTGCCACCGTTCGATCCAGACAATTATCAGTTTACAGCAGCTCAATGGTGTGATGAAATCGAACATCATAAAAATAACAACTCGTGGACGGATTACCAAACCCGGAACGCTGTGTTCACTCACCTACAAGGACGCGCAAAGAAGTGGGCGGCGCGTTCATACCCTCTTTGCAAGACCTGGGAAGAACTGAAGGAGCGACTCACTCGACAGTTTGTAGCGACGAGAAGATTCCATGACCTATTTCGCGACATGGTGGATTACAAGAGCGACCAGGCAGCAACGTACATGGAATATTCTACGAATAAGTTGGCGCTTATAGATCGGCTGGATACTGGTTGGGGTGAGTCAAACAAAATTGAAGTTGTAATCTCGGGCATCACAGATAATCAGGTGCGTACTGAACTTCTTAAAAATACCCCGACGGATTTTGCGTCTCTTGATAGACATTTGAGTACCTACCCTCACATTAAAAATCTAAAGCGACATTTTGATAAGACACATAGTGAACGCGAATCCACTTTTTCTAAGCGTTATAAAGCCAATAATCAATCTACAGAGCGACGTTGTCATTATTGTGACAAAATAGGGCATTTAAAACGAAATTGTTTACTTTTAAGAAATCAAAACAAGAGTGAAGCCTCTACTCATGTCCGTCCTCGCACACCTAACGATAAATCTAATGATAAGCAGGTCGTTACACAGTGCTCTTACTGTCATAAGCCTGGGCATTCCGAATCAACTTGTTTTACGAAGCAACGGGATGAAAAATGTAAAAACTTTAAAGACACTAAGTTAGACACAAAATCCGTTAATATTTGCTCACCTTCTAATGATTCTTTGATCGAAATACGTCTAGGTGGTTACAATCTACAAGCATTAATCGATAGTGGTTCGGAATGCTCACTTATTAAGAAAGAAATTGCTGACAGTTTATCTGATAAGAAAGAAATTTCGTTCACCCGTCTCACGGGTATTGGTTCCGTACCGTGTTTTTCTTTCCGTAAAATGACCACCTATGCTGAATTTGATGGATTTTACACTGAAATAACTTTCACCCTTGTCGATTCACATTTGTTACCATACGATGTTATCCTAGGTAGGGAGATATTTAAGACCCCGGGTTTAATTTTCACACTAAGCAGCGACGGTGCTAGGATAACCCGTGACATTAGTGTCAACATGTGCGACGTTAGTGTCGATTCAACGGTGGATTTTGATAATATTGACACGGATTTGACTGAGCAGTGTGATATTGATAGGTTGAAGTCTATATTGGGTAAACATAAAAACAATTTCGCTAGTGGAAATTCCAGGTCGACCGTTAGTACGGGTAAAATGGAAATTAAACTTAAGAACCCCGATAAAATAGTACAACGACACCCATATCATTTAGCTCCTTCTGAACGAGCTGTAATGCGTGAAATAATAGCTGATCTAGAAAGTAAAGGCATAGTACGTGAGAGTTCTTCCCCGTTTTCAAGTCCTGCACTACTCGTTAAGAAAAAGGACGGGTCCGACCGTCTCTGTGTGGACTACAGGGAGCTCAATTCCAACACAGTGCGCGATAGTTACCCTCTACCATTGATATCAGAGCAAATAGATGCACTTGGTCAGGCGTCTTATTTCTCATCATTAGACATGGCCTCTGGTTTCCACCAGATTTTAATGGCTTCTCAGAGTGACATCGAAAAAACGGCGTTTATTACTCTAGACGGTGTATGGGAATACTTAAAAATGCCCTTTGGACTTCGAAACGCACCTTCCGTCTACCAAAGAGCAATTAATAAAGCACTTAAAGGCCTAAAGGACAAAATAGCTCTTGTTTACATGGACGATGTCCTAAATTTTGCTAAAACAAAAGAGGAGGCGTTTCGAGGTCTAGAACAGGTGTTATGTGCCCTGTCAGAGGCCGGTTTACACTTAATTGGAAGAAATGTGCCTTTTTGAAGTCGTCAGTTGAGTATTTAGGATATGTCGTCAGTAACGGTAGTGTCAAGCCCAATCCTAAAAAGATAAAGGCTTTAATCGAAGCCCCTTTACCAACTTGTGTTAAAACCCTACGACAATTTAATGGTCTCGCTGGATACTTCCGAAAGTTTGTCCCTAACTTTTCTTCCATCATGGCGCCTTTGTATGCTCTCACTAAAAAAGATGCTAAATGGAATTGGACTGTCGAGCATACAAAAGCTCATGCTACTGTGATAGGATATCTAACTTCCGAACCTGTACTGACAATATTTGATCCCGGTGATCCAATTGAACTCCACACCGACGCAAGCTCAATTGGATACGGGGCAATTTTATTCCAAAAACACGACAATCAGCTGAAGGTCATCGGTTATTTCAGCCAAAGAACATCCGAAGTAGAGAGTAGGTATCATAGCTACGAGCTAGAAACCTTAGCTGTCTTTAAAGCGTTAAAACATTTCCGCCATTACTTGCTCGGTAGAGAATTTAAGGTCGTTACGGACTGCAACGCCTTAAAAGCGTCACGTCATAAACGTGAACTTTTACCCCGCGTTCATAGGTGGTGGGCGTACATGCAAACTTTTGACTTTGAGATAGAGTATCGAAAAGGTGACAGAATCCCACACGTAGACTACCTAAGTCGTAATCCCACTAGTCATAAGGAAGTTAATGTCTCGCGAGTAAACGATGAATGGTTACAAGCTGAACAAAGACTAGACTCCGATATAAGACGCATTGTTGAATCTATCGAAAATGACACAATCGATGCCAACCTTAGATCATCTTACACCTACAAAGACAACTTGCTCTATAAAAACTTTCAAATTGATGGTAAAACTTTTAGTCGAGTTATTGTCCCTAAAAATTTTCGTTGGCAAATAATTCAAAAATTCCACGATGAGCTTAAACATCTCGGCTGGGATAAAACCTTATCTAAAATAAGAGAACATTTTTGGTTCCCCAACATGGCCTCATCCGTTAGGACATATGTCGATCATTGCCTACCATGTAAAATTAATAAGAACCCTTCTGGCAAAAGGCAGTCTGCTCTACACCCCATAGACAAAGTTGCAGAACCTTTCCACACTATTCATATTGATACGAGTGGTAAATTAACTGGCGGAAGACTTTCCAAAGAATATGTGATAGTCATTATAGACGCGTTCACAAAATTTGTTTACCTTACCGCCGTCAAAGATTTAACGTCACAATCAGCTTGTGAAGCTCTGCGAAGTTTCGTTCACATTTTCGGTACACCTAAGCGAATTATCTCCGACCAGGGTACCTCGTTTACAGGAAAAGAGTTCCAAGCGCTTTGTATAGAATGGTCAATAGAACTTCATGAAATCGCTAGTGGTGTCTGTCGAGCCAATGGGCAGGTGGAACGAATAATGTCCGTTCTAACTAATTGTCTCACAGTGGCCGAAAATCACGAAAAGAAATCTTGGAAATCAGTCCTTGGCGAAGTCCAACTCGCTTTAAACTGTACTGTGTCTAAGACCACAGGCAAGAGTCCGTTCCAACTGCTCATTGGTTACAACAAAAGCCCACCTAAGTTAAATTATCTTACGACGAATGTTGAGGTTTTTAGTGAACAGGACTTGATAGAGTTAAGACAAGATGCTAAGATTAGGATGGACGAGCAGGCATCTAAAGACAAAACGCGCTATGATGCTAATAAAGCTGCTATTCGTCCGTTCGTAGAAGGTGATTTAGTACTTGTCCAGAGAAATCCCCGTGTGATTAAAAAACTAAGTGAAAAGTTTAGTGGTCCATGTAAGATCACGAAAGTTTGCTCAAATGAGCGTTATATGGTCGAACCAATATCTGGGGGACGTGGCCAATATGTTTGTCACGAGCGATTACGTAAATATCCATCTAGCTTGCCAGAATTATCTGAGTGTTTAGGTTCTGTAGATTCTAATAATGAGTAATTTCAATTATTTTATTTTGTGTTACTTTTCGATTTGATTTGTTGTTCGATTTTTTTTTTTTTTTAATCATAAAGATAGAGTTAATGAGTACATAAATAATAATTGCTAACATCTATGGATGAGTTGTGTCAAACTTATGGTGAAGTATCATGTTTTGTTACTTATTTTGTTGATCATGAACTTGACAAATAGAGAACTGTGTTTATTGCTAACCGATAAAGTGTTTTACTGAAACCGAGAACCTTGTCAGTATGTTGATAGAATAATTGTTGAAAGCTACTACCTACGCTTTGCAATGAGTTTGAGTTATTGAAGTTGGGCTGAAAGTCTTGGCGCTTTGTCCTGAAAATCGTTGAAAGGCGCTACGCTTTGCGATAAGGTTAAAGTCTTCACTGTTGGATTGAAAGTCGTGCCGCTTTGTCCTGAAAATCGTTGAAAGGCGCTACGCTTTGCGATAAGGTTAAAGTCTTCACTGTTGGATTGAAAGTCGTGCCGCTTTGTCCTGAAAAATCGCTGAAAGCGTTACGTTTTGCGATAAGGTTCAAGTTTTCACAGAAGGATTGAAAGCTCATGTCGCTTTATCCGTATAAACTACAGATATTTTTTTAGTTTTAGTCATGCTGTAAGTATTGGTGTGTTTTATCATATTATTTTATTATAATGCTGAAAGCTGTAACGCTTTGCGTTGATCAAGATGCTGAAATTTTTCCTTTATTTTGAGTCGTGAAATGATAGTTGATTCTGTACCATGTGACGACACCAAGATTGTTAGCAACGCGAGAGCGCGTTACCCGTCAGTATGGCCGTGTTAGAGATTACAAAATGTTTTGGTAATTATTTAATTTATTCGTATGGCAACACTACACAAATATCGTGGTCGATGGTCCGTGGTACAGAATTCAAACTGTCAACGTCAAGTTACGTCAAGTGTCAAATGTTGTATCTGTCAGTAGTGCGTTTGGTTGATCGTTCACTTTGGTTCGAGACAGCGCCTGCGCCGGTTGTGCGCACTGATTGATAAAAGGAAAACAACATGGCGGACACGAACGAACTGAATCCGGCTGAATCTCCGACATATATTTACAAGAATTGCTCATTTAAAGATATAAGATAAGATTACTGGAGCGAGCGCAACGTCTAGTCTTTTAATCAACTATTTTAAAAGAAACAAGTGAAACCTACATTAAATACTTTTTTACAAGAGTTCAAATAGGTCAGTTTTTATTTGAATTGCGTGTGATGAGTAGTTTGTAGGTATGTCGACAACATCACAAATAGCCATTTATCCGCTAGATCACGCACCCTGCGTGCCGACATGACCACTTTCTATTTTATTCACTCGTCTTTACTTAAAGGGAATATCTAGTCAACAGGCAAACATGTGGTGGAAAGTATTGGGTGCTTTGACTTACATACTACTCAGTACGCATTAATAAAAATATCGATCCACCTACAGCACTACGGAACTAAAACTCTTCCAGATCTTATTCATATTTTATTACGATGATATTCTCCCATCTTTTAGAGAACGTCCAGTACCTTGTAAAATTTTGTTTATAATAATAAATAGGTAAGTATCGATATTGTGACAAAGCTCTTGATTCTACGTCTACGTGATCAAGCAAATAAAAAACAAATTATTTTATCTAATCCTTAAGATGTCGAATTTGAAAATAAAACGATTGGTGGGTCGATTTATTTGGTGATCAGTGTGGGGTTAGCATCATACTTATACGCATGAAGTAAATATTCGTAGTAAATTAATGTACATGTTTCTAAAAATATTTTTTTATTAATTTATCGCCACCAAGCAACATCAAAATACAATCATTGGCTGATAAACTAAAATTACCTTCTTTGCGTGTCGCGCAGTTCGGGTAAAATTGACAACGATTTTAGCCCAAAATTGCCCCGTACTGGTCTGGCAACACCATTATGTTAAACGAAAATGTTGACTACTTACTTAGTTTAATTAAGGTGAAAGGATACCGGCGTTCTATCTATACAAACGTAGTCGACTGTTTCCTCCCTGGATAATGACACTAGAGCAAATGTTTTTGTTGCATAAAACTAATAACTGCTATGACCATGTATGCCCCTATGTTTTTTTAGAAAATTAAAAAACCAAGACGTAGGGGCATAGTCATGGCAGTTATAGGTTTTATGCAACAAAAATATTTGTGCTAGTGTCATTATCCAGGGAGGAAACATACGTTTGTATGGAGAGAGCGCCGGTACCCTTTCACCTTAATTAAGTACCTTAAAATATTCTATACACGAAGAACATTCAGAGTTAATTAACACCATTATTTATAGTGCTATCAATTTACCTTGTAAGTTATCAACATTCGAACATTTATTTTATTTAGTTGACGTGTTAATATTCCGCTCACAGAGTTCGGAAGAGATCTAGGGGAAATGCAGCTAGTGAATTTATTAGAAGTACCGAGAAAATAATTGATGGAATTCGTATAACGGGGAATTTGGAACATGTCTAATATTTATTTAACTAGGTTTGGTTAATTCGGTAAATAATTAGATTGTGACAGTCCGTTTTGGATATTATCATGATATAACAACTCAAATACTATTACTAATTAGTTTTGTAGTATCTAAAAAAGCTATATTACTATTACAATATGTGAGAATATTTTCAACTTATAACAAATTGTTATAAGTTGAAAATATTCTCACATTACACAATATTATTTTCATCTCAATTTCCCAATAAATAACTGAGGGAAAAATATGAACAATAAAAATGAAATACTTTTTGAAAACTACTTGTAAATAATTGTTGTTCATAAATACTTGTATCAGAAGTTATCAAAAAGACGAATTTAAAATTTAGAATGAACTTTTTATTGTTATTGTTTCCGAAGTTTATTTTGACCACAGGCCCGACAGGTTTAACACAATTTTTCTTCAAGCTTTTGGCTTTTTAAGCCCGGTAACTGGACATAAAAACTTTACAACCCCAAAATATGCCTATAGTGCACCTGTGTGGCCCGGGGTCATCTGTAGGTATAGAATATCATACAAATGCACAGATTGCAAGCTACATTTATGTAACTACTTAATACTCCTAGCCATCCAATATAGAATCGCGTCTGACAGGACAGGTAGCAAAAAACTGTCGTGTATACGCCGATAGAGAAGGCTGTGGCCGGGCCATATTCAGAACCTAAAGTATTTCAAGATTAATGTCACGATGGACAGTCTACTTCGGAGTAAACAGGAGGCATTGACCATTAGCTCCAAAAAAAATAGCAAATAGCTTTTAAATTACCTACCTATATAAACAGGTAGGTAGATTCAGCAATGTCATGTTTTAACTCCTTACTCTTTATGTACCGGCTATTTTAATTCTGCGAGTAAAAACTTGGAATACGATGTATGTAAGCTGTCACAGAGCTTTATGGCAAGCTTTTTTAGAACTTCGTTTAGTAGTTTTCTCAAGAAGTATCTATTTTAGCACTCCGTAATGTGGATGTTAAATTTTATTATTACATTTTTATTTAAGTTTGTCATGCTTTAACGTTCAGCGTTTTATTTAAGTATCTTGTTTTTGTGTTAAAACCGCAATGTTAATAATACTTTATATAAATACTTTACCATTGTGTATTGGAAAGTTAATGAGTGGAAACATAGTAGAAACGAAACTTTATTGACATTCAACTTTATGAAGTTTGACAACCTATCTTCACAATTTATGTTCTTTCAGTTAGTCAGTTGTCAGATAGACTTTTTTGCGTGTAAAAAACTGCACACATTAATTATTTTTTAAATTGGTATCTTGATTGAAATATAATATGTACAAATATATGTGAGGAAGAATAAATTCACGCCATCAAGACACGGCAAGTTGATAAATAAACTAGGTTTTATTGTTTAAATTTAATATTATAACTGGCAGGAAGGAATGGACATGACAAGTGACAATGCGACGCGCGCGCAAATCCCAATTAAAAGTATAGGTTGGAGTTTTGGCGGGAACGAGTTAACAACATGTCGTGCTGCAGTTTTATTTTCATGAAACTTAGTTGTAACCCGAGTTGAATTGTATAATTCTGGTGGAATGTTATTCAATTTAGTTCTGTGAAAGTGCACAAGTGTAGTGAAAGTAAAAATCAGTGTCAAACATGAAGTTTTCTCGTTGCCTCCAAATCTCCTATTAAGGCTATGGTAAACTTGCCACCGCTTTACTATAGCCCCTGACTTGACGGACTATGATGACTTTGACTGTTTTGAAACACTTTAGGCCCGATTTATGAAAAATCGGGTCATCATTTGATGCAAAATATAACTTGACACTGGCTTAAATGCACAAGCCGTGCGAAGCCATAATTAATAGCAAAAAAAAAGTATAGGTTGTATACCTATACATGCTAAATGTTCCTCACATATAGTGGCGATTTATCACTGTTATTTGTGGCAGCTTTTATCTAAAATATCTAAAATGTTACCACCGTCTACACAATTATGTTATATTATAAAACTAATCTAGATACATGTTTATTTGTTACAGAACAAGCGAGTTGGTAGCCCTCGTGGCCGTTTCCTGCACTTTGTTCCTGTTCCTTCATACACGAGAGCTAAGCACGAAGCTCCGGCGGATGCAGCGGCTGAACGATGACGTCACAGCATTCAATCATCTTACAGACAGTAAGCGTATACCTATCTATCTTTCTAAGCTTATAAATACAAGGTTTTGTTAATGACATTTACGCCAGAGCGACATATGACAAAGCTTAAGGTGAAAGGGTACCGGCGTTCTCTCCATACAAACGTAGTCGACTATTTCCTCCCTGGATAAAGACACTAGCAAAATATTTTTGTGCCATAAACTCTATAACTGCCATTACTATGCCCCTATGTTTTGGTTTTTTTCATTTTCTAATTATCATAGAAATTAAGATTTAAAAAACAAAAAAATAACAAAACATAGGGACATGGTCATGGCAGTTATAAGTTATAAGTTTTATAAGTTATAAGTTTTATCAGTTACAAGTTTTATGCTGCAAAAATACTTGCTCTAGTGTCATTATCCAGGGAGAAAACAGTCGACTACGTTTGTTTGGAGAGAGCCCTCGGTACCCTTTCCACGAAACGTTTCTAATTGAAATGACTACAATATGAACTAAGCTGTGTCTTTTGTCGGAGTGTAGTATCACAGAATATATATATTTTTACTCGGTGCAAGTCTCTGCGTGTGCGTAGATTATTTTGTATCATCATAATAATAGGACATTTTGCTACTAGGCCATTTTGATCTTATTTCGTTTTGGTATTTAGATATTTTGGTTTTAGATCCTTCTGAGTTTGGGAGCCGGAAACATTTTTTAAATAAACAACAGCAATATGTTTGAAATTCAAACATATTACTTAGAAAATTATTATTATTATTTATTTATTTATTATTTTATGATCATCGGATATGTTAGAGTTAGTATAAGTATTCTTTGATGAGATATTATACCCATTTTGAAGCTTATGTAAAAAACTTTAATATTTTTAGAGTTTTAAAGGCATTTGTAAGACTATGCGTAGGTACTTGGAGCCTAACTTTAAGACTTTAATTAGTGTTCATAATTGGAAGATAATAGGCTTCATAAATATGCATGTTTGTGCAACATTTTGTGCGTAATAATGTGTAATTTCGCAGTAGTTATTATTTATTTAATTACATATTAAATTAATTCCTTGTATTGTTTATTTCCTACATAAGATTACACAAATAATACGGAAAAGTTTAGATTAGATGACCACCCAAGAAGTACTAACACTTCTGCCTTGTAGTTGTAATAATTCAAGATGAGTGGTTGTAAAAGACGCACAATAGCCACTGAATAAGTAATAGTCAATAACGCTTGAAACGCTACACATATCTACAATTTGTTGTGGTCAGGGGCGTGAGAGTCTTCACAACATTTTGTTGAAAAATAACTTAAGGTGAAAGAGTACCGGGGCTCTCTCCATAAAATCGCGATCGCGATCCGAAGTGGATCTTGGCCTCCGGCACCAAAAGACGCCATTGCACTCTATTCTGCCCTTTTTTTCACCCTATTTTGTATCCAGTTGAGGCAACCTTAAAACTCTTAATCCTTCACATTAGACGACTTAATTCGGGGACGTGATTGTTTTACATTTACTCTATGTTTCAACTTACATTATAGTTACATTAATTAAGATAGGAAAGTTTCAATTTAACTTAGCCACTGAATAAGTAATAGTCAATAACGCTTGAAACGCTACACATATCTACAATTTGTTGTGGTCAGGGGCATGAGAGTCTTCACAACATTTTGTTGAAAAATAACTTAAGGTGAAAGGGTACCGGGGCTCTCTCCATACAAACGTAGTCCACTGTTTCCTTCCTGGCTAATGACTAATATTTTTGTGCCAAAAACTTACAACTGCCATGATTATGCCCCAATTATTATTTTTTTTCATTTTCTAATTATCATAGAAATTAAGATTTACGCATGGTCATGGCAGTTATAAGTTTTATGCAACAAAAATATTTATTCTAGTGTCATTTTCCAGGGAGAAAACAGTCGACTACGTTTGTTGTTTTCTCCCTGGAAAATTCATTCCTTTTCTCTTAAGCCCCGCGGTTTCACCCGCGTAAGTCCTGATAACGCGTGAAATTCGGAATCAAAAGTATCAAATGCCCTTGTCCATTCCATAAACTACTACTGGGCCAATTTTCATCCAAATCGGTCCAATCGTTTGACCGTGAAGAGGAAACAAACAAACATATAAATAAATAAATTTTTGGATTTATAATATTAGTTAAATAATTACATTGTAATTGATAAATTGCATTGTAAAAAAAACATAAAAATTAAAAAATTCCAAACATATTAGTAGCCGTGTGCTACTACATCAGTAGTCATGGTCAATAACTTAAGTTAAATAATAAATAATTGTAACGATGTCAAATTAATTAATAAATAAATTCATTTGGTAATTCATTTAATAAATAAATTCATTTTTAGTTCTACTTGATTGTGTGACGAAGTTATAGTCAGAAACAATAAGTAACGTATGTAAGTTGGTGTTGGCTTAGTGGTAGATACCCCGACTTTCATTCTGAAGGTCGTGGGTTCGAATCCCAGCCGGCCGTGCACCAATGTATTTTTCTTAAGAAAAATTTATGTGCGCTAATTGACATTGCTCTTACGGTGAAGGAAAACATCGTGATGAAACCCGCGGCTTAGTTGGCTCCAGAAGTATTGACAAGTTCTCTCCTCTGGACATGGTCGACTAAGCTGAGAGGGTAGTAGGTGCTGGGCAAGCCTACTCCATCCTCACGCAAAAAGGATCCAATTAAAAAGAGTCTAGTTGCGGAAAAAACCCCGTATGCATACATACATACATACATACAACGTATGTAAGTTAGGGTCACTTTTTAATGCAGTTTGAAATTGCTCTATCATCTGTCTTAGAAATAACCACATCTTATTTTACGGATAAAGTATGATGTGGGCGTTTTAGTTGCGCTGATGCACTTTGGAAATCTCTAGGCGAGTGCCTGTATTTTACGATTCGACTGATTATGCCTTGCTGCGTCTATTTATCGGCTGAATGCCGATAAAATAGACATTGTGGCATTATTCATAATAACATTGCCTTCTATCCATGCTTATTTGTATTATAAACTTAGTTTAATTTTATAATGTTAGAGGTTAAAGTAATAAAGTTTGTATCCAGTTACTTACTACTACTTACTTACGTTGGCTTAGCGATCCATAGTGGATCTTGGCCTCCGGCACCAAAAGACGCCATTGCACTCTATTCTGCCCTTTTTTTCACCCTATTTTGTATCCAGTTGAGGTAACCTTAAAACTCTTAATCCTTCGCATTAGACGACTTAATTCGGGGACGTGATTGTTTTACATTTACTCTGTTTCAACTTACATTATAGTTACATTAATTAAGATAGGAAAGTTTCAATTTAACTTAGGAAAACTGTCACTCGAATTGTTTCTAAGATTAGGGTTTTTTTTTTTCTTTTATTATGGCTTCGCACGTGTGCATTTAGCCAGTGTCAAGTTATATTTTGCATCAAATTAGGACCCGATTTTTCATAAATCGGGCCTAAAGTGTTTCAATACAGTCAAAGTCGTCATAGTCTGTCAAGTCAGGGGCTATAGTAAAGCGGTGGCAAGTTTACCATAACCTTAATAGGAGATTTGGAGGCAACGAGAAAACTGCATGTTTGACACTGATTTTTACTTCCACTACACTTGTGCACTTTCACAGAACTAAATTGAATAACATTCCACCAGAATTATACAATTCAACTCGGGTTACATCTAAGTTTCATGAAAATAAAACTGCAGCACGACATGTTGTTAACTCGTTCCCGCCAAAACTCAAGATTAGGGTTAAAATTGGATTTTGCTATTGTTTAGTTACATACATTATACAGCCTGGTTTTCAAACAGACGAACGGAGAGCGAAGTCTTAGTAATCGGTCCCGTTTTTACCCTTTTGGTACGGAACCATAAAACCTAAACTTATTAAATTGTGTTGCGCAATGTATCTATCCATGAACATTATTATGTAACGTAACGTAAATTAAAAATATTAATGTTGTGGAATCATAATGACGTCTTACTTAATTCCATGAGAACCCTTCGTCTCAGACCACTAACCATATAAACTACACCGTCAGTAATAAGAGTAATAACACCAAATTATACGGCGCACACGTCTATTAGCGAAAATTAGGTATCTATGATGTTAACAAGGTATTAGGAGCGTGTAATAGCTTTGGTGATTTGATAAATATCTTCAAAGTCTTCAAGGGTCTACTTACCTACTTACTTACTACTTACTTATGAGTGTACCTCTGAACTTCGACAAGTCTTTACTTCGAAATAATATAGCTCGACAAGTCATTATTTCGACGGAAAATACTTCGACAAAAGACCTTATTACTCGCAGATCATTACTTCGACAGTTTCTACTTCCACCGTACTTTGACAGACCCTGCTTCGACATGCACTTGTTCGACACAACATCAATTCGACATAGTAAAAGTAATTGAATAATAGTTAAAGTAATTGATTTGCGTGTAATAATAATAAATATTGCAGGACATTCCACACCTCGCCGTCTAGCCCCAAGCTTAGTAACAAGACTTTTGTTATGGGTGCTAGGCAACGGATATACTACTTACATACTTTTTCTTTTTATATATATACTTATAATACATAGAAACATCCAGACCCCAGACAAATATGTAAGCATAAATACTTGTTTGAGGCAGGAATCGAACCCGCAACCCTGTGTTTGGCAGTCCGGCATGGTGACTATTGTGCCAACTGGGTCGTCGATCTTATGAGTGTACCTCTGAACTTCGACAAGTCTTTACTTCGAAATAATATAGTTCGACAAGTCATTGTTTCGACTGAACATAATTCGACAAGTAATAGTTCGACAGCAAATACTTCGACAAAAGACCATATTACTCGCAGATCATTACTTCGACAGACCCTGCTTCGACATGCACCTGTACGACAGATAAGTATTTCGACAGAACATCTCTTCGACATAGTATTATTACTGTAATTGAGTTGCGTGTTATGATTTTAGGTTAAAATAAAAAAAAACATTAACAATCAACAATATTTTCAATTTTGTTTTGTTGTCTTGTCGAAGTTTAAAGGTATACTCCTACTTATTTTCCATTAAGTTTAACACTTACCTGTTACGAAAAGGCTACTTAACTCTATTATAAACAAACTCTATGCTCTTTAAGTTAAAACAATATTTTTTTGTGATTCATCTTACATTTGTATAGAATCCACTTAACTGCCACAATAATGACTTGATAATGGCGTTCGGATTTACATAGCTAGGTACCTACATTGTCTGTTTTGATTATAGCGCTTCAGAATACAAAAGACCATTTTAAAACGGTGGCCACTTCATTTTTAGGGTTCCGTACCCAAACGGTCAAAACGGGACCTTCTTACTAAGACTCCACTGTCTGTCACCAGGCTGTATCTCAAGGACCGTGATAGCCAGACAGTTGAAATTTTCACAGATGATGCATTTATGTTACTCTTACAACAAATACTAAAAACAAAATATAACTCTTACTCAGAGTCACACTCGGATTTGAATTCCAAATCAGTGTTACAAAGGTGGAACTTGACAAAAAAAATCTTAAACCGTACTCGGTTATTTTAGATTTTTTTTGTCAAGTTCCACCTTTGTAACACTGATTTGGAATTCAAATAGGCGACGTTTTGAAATCAGCCTGAAACTATCAAAATTAAATATATATCTATATAATTAATTTTAAATATAAATCTATATATTTAATTTTGGAACCTTTACTCCGGGTACGATAAGGGGCGGGTTATTTGACTAACTGGTACTTAATTTTTGTATTTATAATGTTAAATGTGTATGTCTTTTTATATTATATATTGATAGTTTCTAAATCTAATGTAATTCATGTTTAATAAATAGATTTTATTATTATTTTTTCATTATTTTTATTATTTTTTGTTTTGTATTACTTTTAGTTAATAATTATTGTATATGTTTATATTGATTTAATAGTTATTAAACTACAATATCCATTTCTACTATGCCCCTATACAACTGCGATGAATTCTATTTTAATTTAATTTTATTCTATTCCATGACATGTTTTACCTATTACAATTATTTTATACATTTTTTTAAACTACAATTTGACAATGCCCCTTTACATCAGCACCTTTTAATTAATGTTTTGATAAAAAGATAGTATATTTTAAATATATATATAAACGAGACCTTTTTACTTAGACTCCACTATCAGTCTGTCTGTCACCAGGCTGTATCACAAGAACCGTGATAGCTAGACAGTTCAAATTTTCACAGATGATGCATCTTTGTTACTCTTACGACAAATACTAAAAACAAAATATAATGGTACGAAACCCTTCGTGCGCGATTCCGACTCGGACTTAGCCGGTTTTTAAAGATTTTTTGTCAATTTCCACCTTCGTAACACTGACTTAAAATTCAAATGGGCGACGTTTTGAAATCAGCCTGAAACTATCAAAATTGCTCGCTGAACAATAGTAATTGGAGTAAATTCGACGACGTTGTGTTTGCCAAATCGCGTGACAGACCTTATTAAGCGTGACGTTGGGTCCATTGTCTCTGCGGTACACCTGCCAGCTAAGTTACATTGCAGAGGAACATCTCAACTTTCACTCGTCTAAAAAGCAATCTATTCGTCCGATCCACTCGGACACCGTTCACTGGCTGATCTTACACAGTAAATCGATTAAATGGTATTGATTCTGTTCCGTTTTAAAACTAATAAAGAAACGCTAATCGAATTCGGAATCGGCATAACCGTGAATGGAATCACGTTTCAGGATTAATTCAATTTTGATATTAAAAATTCGAGAGGTTCCGTTAATCTTAACACGTTAGTTTCGTGGTTCCGAGACCGCAGGTTGTGGTGGCTTGATGCCGGTGCTGGCGCTGCGCAGGTTACCATTTCCTTATTGGATGCTCCAGATTGCGAAGATTACTTACGTAAATTTGCAATGTGGGTGTGTAATGGTGGCATGTGAAAAATGCACAGCATTGCAACGTAAATCGCCTCTGGTTATCTCCCTTCTCAAAAAGGTGTGAATTTATCAATAGGGCTGCAAAAAGTATATTTAAAACCATGGTTGTTGTTTGATTAAATCTTAAGGATTAACATTCGTTATGAAACCCGCGGCTTAGTTGACTCCAGACGTATTGACTAGTTCTTTCCTCTGGTCACGGTCGAAAAAGCTGAGATGCGTGGAATAGGTTCTGGGCAAGTAAACTCCATCTAATTCATGCCCCAGGCGCTACACTGTCCTGAATAGCATGGATTAAAGTCGCTGGCGTTTTATGAATCATTTAGATTAGATGAAATTGCCAATATTATTTTAGGTATTGAAGGATTATTAATTACTAGCTCCGCCCGCGCGGTCTCACCCGCGTAAGTCCCAATCCCATGGGAATATCGGGATAAAAAGCTTATGTGGTAATCCAAGTCTCTAGCTATCTAATTATCGAGTTTCATCGCAATTGGTTCAGTAGTTTTTGCGTGAATGAGTAACAAACTTACACACACACACAAACTTTCACGTTTATAATATTAGCAATATTAGTAGGATTTTTTAAAGACGTTGCGTAGCCCTTAGCTTTATTTCTAGCGAACACATAAAATTAACCCATTTTTTAAAATAAAACTTACGTTAAGCATACATGAAAAATGCAACTCGACAGTGTAAATGTATATTTTAAGCTCATTTTAGTACCGTTACTTGCTTAAAATGAAATGCGCTCCAATTATTTTGGTTTGAAAAAAGCGTCGCCCTTTTTACCCGGCTTGTTAACTTTCAATGATGACTTTCCAATTCACTTCACTTGTAATTGTAACCACTTACTAACGACGAGTGCTGTAAGTAGATGCACGCGTACTCTACTTTTAGATCATTGTACATTTTAAATTGGGAAGATCTATTTAATGTCAATCATTGTTACATTAGAATTTTGTCTCGTTGTCGTGCTTCGCAGTTTAACGTTTTTGTATCCAACAAGTTTGTAAAGTGTTGGTATAGAAATCGACTTTAGTAGGTATTAATACAGCTTCAGCAATCTATACTATATTTTTATCTAAACTAATATTATAAAGCTGTAGAGTTTGTTTGTTTGAACGAGCTAATCTCAGGAACTACTAGTTCGAATTGAAAAATTATTTTTGTGTTAGATAGTCCATTTATCGAGGAAAGCTATAGGCTACTTTTTATTTTGTTATTCCCACGGGATCGGGACTTCCACGGGTGAAACCGCCGCGTCATACCTAATGGGAAACCACACGAAACGCACATTTAAAGATACAAAGTTACTGCCTGATTATGTTTGTGTATTTTTTTAATAATACTTAGTATATAAGAAAAGACCAGCTTTTTCGCGGTTTTACTCTTTTTGAGGTTGAATTTAGAAAACCCGTTTCTTTGTGGATACCTACACTACACTTAATATATCACACTTCCTTAAAATTTAATGTCTCTAGGACGAGCGGTGGTAGTAGACATGACTTGAATTTTATATTTATAGATTAACTAGCTGCGCTCCGCGGTTTCACGCGCGTAAGTCCCGATCCCGTGGGAATATCAAAATGAAAAGTAGCTTTACTCGATAAATGGACTATCCAACACAAAAAAAAAATTCTGTTCGAACCAGTAGTTTCTGAGATTAGCGCGTCCAAACAAACAAACTCTACATTTTTATAATATTAGTATAGATTAAAACATTTTGCCATGTCACACGTAAGATACGTTAAGTGGATTTAAGCATAGAATTAAGGACCTAAATCGATTTTGATAAAACAGTCAACGTCTCTATCTTGGAATCCTCTTTCTTTTTATTATAGATTATAATAAATAATTTTAAAATGAACGCGAAGCAATTTAGGTGACAGGTTTTTTTTAATTAAGTAAAATATAAGTTTAATTCCTAATAATTAAAAGTCCATAAATTTTGATAATTGGCTTCATTTATTAAACTTGACACATGAGTGATGTGGTAAGTGTTAATACTAAATTATTTTGTTAAGATGACGTGATAATTAAGATTTTTTTGCGAATGCCTACTGTTGGTTTAAAAATATAATTATAGTTATAGCTTATCGCAATCTAGACTTTAGATCTAAATTAAACTAATAACTGTGCTGACATTTATTATGACACCTGTAATAAATTGGCTAAGTTTTTTGACAGAGGTAATTAGTCATGTTTTTGTTCAGTAACAAAGATAAGTATAGACATTCGGGGGTATTAACCAAGCTTGGGGATAAAGTATGCGAGGGTTATTGATAATGACTAAGAAAGCGATTGAGGGCTATTTCTGTGCAACTTTCATGGAAAATTCGTTTTTTTTTTTTTCGAAATTTTATATTCATATTCTTTCATAAACACGGGTATTACAAAGTTATTATTAAATTTAAATTTGGTTCAGCCATGTTCTTCAATATTGGCATATGAATTGTTTTAAAATTACAGTCAATTTAAATCACCCATGAAATATTTAATCATATTAGCTAATTAAATAAAATAATACAAGAAAAAATATTAAAACATAAAAAATAAAAATAAAAAGAGTCATTTAGATTTGACATACCTAACACTGTGTCTTGGCTATAAGTAGGTAGTTTCATTGAGTTTTCGTCTATTAATATTTTTAGAAAAACTAGCTTCAGATTTGAAGCACATGACCTGCGAATTAAAAGTCGAGGTGTCACTAAGCTAACACTGCTGATATTTTTATTCATAGCGTAAAAAAATTAAATTAAAAAAGATTATTCTCTTCATAATAGTCATTAAATAATTATGCATACAACATAAAACGCAGCCGACAATGGAGATTGCAAACTGAGAAGTAAACAATGGACGCAACTATTTTTTTTTACAAAGACGATTGAATGTGTTGCACAATCGGCGCGGGCGCATTGACATTGAAAACACTTTACAATAATATTATGCTTGTATAATTTACACGTATTGGTTTTACAAGAGTTTTACGTAAAGGTTTTTTGGATCAAAACTATTCAAACGAAAACATAAACTAGCTTGTAATTTTCTTCGGAAAACCTTTTATCTTCGGATTGAATGGCGTAGCTACGTGCTCAGTTTCTATTAATCTGGGTTGCGGTCAAGCAGTGCCCTATATTTTGTGTATAAAATTGACTGAATAGCTGAGCACATGGTTGTATAGGTCTAAGCACAGAAGACTATTACTCCTAAGCAGGGTCTAAGAGTTTACATCCCTGCATCGCTTTACGGTAAGTAATGGCATTGGGCTTCATCTTTGTAGATTTTTTGTCTTTGACTTTAAGAGGACAGGGTACCGAGCGCTTTCTCCATACAAACGTAATCGACTGTTTCCTCCCTGGATAATGACACTAGAGCAAATATTTTTGTTGCATAAAACTTATAACTGCCATGACCATGAAAAAAAAACATAACATAAGGGTTTTGTTTTTTATTTATATTTTTTTAATCTTCTATGATAATTAGAAAATAAAAAAACCTAGACATAGGGGCATAGTCATTGCAGTTACAGGTTTTATGCAAAAATATTTGCTTATATATTATTATATATTATAAAAATGATTAATTTTTTTTTTTAGGGAAACTCACGAGTGATAAACCTGAACCTTCGGAATAGTAGTTTTTATCACAGTTGGATCTTATTCAACGGCTTTTAGGCTCATAATCCAACATATTATGCACGCGTGCGTTTTAGATTTGTTAACTAGTGCTGTAAAGTTATCCCGAAAAGGTAGGTACCAAAGAGTTTATAACTAGCAAAAATGGTTGTCTCTAAAGTCGGTTTACGAACGAAAATTTTACGTGATAATGACTTAGAAAACGATTAAAAATTGAGTTGTTTATTTTTTGTTTTTTCTTTACTTAAATATATTGTTTTTCCGTACCATTGTATTTTGTTCTAAACCCCTGACGCAAAAACAAATAGAAAAACCCTAAAAAATAATGTATGTCACACGAGGATGTATAGTTTAAAAGTCTTTAGCCTGGCCTTTCCGGAGCATAATTAACAAAAAAATATTGCCTTAAAAAAATGTAAACATAGAGTTATCACAAATATTTTGTTACTTATTATTTTGTTTTCTTTTCAAGTCTTTTCTTTTATTCGCAACTGTGATAAAAAACGTCGTACGATATACGTGTGGAATTGATATTTGCATCTTGGCTTCTATAACACGCTCGCTGCCGCTCGCGCGTCATAAACCGCCTCTATGCAATGATCAATTTACCACACTTATATCGTAATGTACTATTATCAAACTAAAATTTATGAGGCAACGTAGGTAAATACTTTATATAATCACCTGTTACAGGTTATATTTGGTATCCTGCTTGAGTAAATTCACAACCTACCATTAAAGCTGAACCAGTTATTTTCCATCCAAAGGTTGCCTGGAAGAAATCGCTTTCAGCGATAAGGCCGCCCATTTGTGCAACTTATACTTTCTGGCTATTACTTTACTTTGTGTTTATAGTGTTCTGTTTCTTCCTGTGTTGTACAAATAAATCTATCTATCTACTGTTTTCCAATTTGTACTTACAGTATACCATTTTATTAAGGATGTATAAGTTATAAATTATAAAGTTATTTCACTGCAGTCTTTAGAATTGATGCAAATAGCCGCTGTTCAATCGTCGTCCTATCATCATAGAAAGCTAAGAAATACTTAGAACTTTCTAGACCAGAATCACTTGATACTAGGGATGTGTTCATAACATCGATGTTGGAAAGTTGGAAAATCAATATTTCTAAAAGTGAAACATTGATGTTGAAAACATCGTTCTTTTTGATGGATGTATTTATGTTTTTCCTATGTTCGAATATTATTT
This sequence comes from Idaea straminata, assembly GCA_951213275.1. NCBI lineage: Eukaryota > Metazoa > Arthropoda > Insecta > Lepidoptera > Geometridae > Idaea > Idaea straminata. Next base: position 8,900,263 of record OX577858.1, read on the forward strand.
AAAAACCAACTAAGAAATAAAACTTGAAAAGAAGTCATATTTAGGAGTTTTTATTCTAAAATAGGAGAAATAAAAGAGAAATCACAGACGGAGTTATTATTTAAAAAAAAGTTTAAGATTCGTTTGTACGAACGGTGTATCTTCGATGTCTATGAACATCGATATGAATAACAATCATTCACAACTATCTTTAATACAACTATCTTTGAAAACATCGATATATCGGACATCAACATCGATGTTTAGGGGTATTTAAAAACATTTATGTCCCAGTTGCTGGCGCCATCCTGAGTGGAGCCACCGCTGGCGACATCTACTGGGACATTTATTTGAAAAAAAAAAGCGAATCCTATTTGCGACATTTATGAGGAGATAATTGGGACATAAATATTTTTAAATATCCCTAAACATCGATGTTTATGAACGACATATTATGTATTGTTTGCATCCCTAACTTGATACCCGAGTTAAAGCCCCGAGTGAATGATTGCTATTCCTTTCGATAAACGTGATTAAAACCAAGTTGTGCCGAGTATAGAATAGGAAGCTTTTATCTATAAATGGTTATGGTTATAGTTGAACTAGATAATGGTAAATAGAAAATTAAATCAATTACTGGGGCGAAATGTCGTTTTAGTATGATCATATCATTTTATACTTACTTTGCGTACAGTTAATGGTACAGTAGGATTACATTTCATTTATTTCACACAAAAAGAATAATTTGTTCTTTAAAACGATTCGGCAGACAACTCTTACTCTATACTACCGAAAGGCCAGGCAAAAGACTTTTAACCTATACAGCCTCGTCTGACATACAATAATTTTAAGGGTTTTTCCATTTGTCGGGGGTTAAAAACAGAATATAATGGTACGGAAAAAACTATATTTAAGTAAAGAAAAAACAAAAAACACAAAACACTAAATTTTTAAACATTTTTAAGACGTTATCACGTAAAATTATCGTTCGTAAACCGATAGACAACCCTTTTTTGCTGGAGTAAAACTTCTTTTTTGGTGCCTATATTTTTTTATCCATCAAAACAGTATAACCCAGATAAATTAAGAATGTTTCATCTACCTAACATGTAATTAGCAGTAAGATACCAATTTAACTTATCCGGATAACTTTTTACACACTAGTGGCGTCGAGGTAATGCATAACGCACGCGTGCGTAATATGTATGTACCTAAAAGCGGTTGAATAAGATCCACTTTATGAGCAACTGTGATAAAAAATATTTCCTCAAATTGACTAACTCAATATTATCTGCGCTATAGGTTCCTTACTAATGATGTCTTAGACCTCTAAGTTTACAGTTTCTAAAGCGGCTTTGTTATCTGACGATTGTCTTATACGGCATGATGCCAATGGGCGAGCTAGACTCACTGAACTCTTGGCTAGGAGGGCCATAGTCACGATCCCTTCCTGTCCCGACGGGTTTACCGAAACCCTCGGGCAACGAACTGTTTACAATACAAAGTAAATCTAAGATAATATTTTAAAGGTAAACTTGCGAAGTTCCGGGGTTTAAGAGGAAAGGGTACTGGGGGGCTTTCTCCATACAAACGTAGTCGACTGTTTTCTCTCTGGATAATGACACTAGAGCAAATATTTTTGTATATTTATATATTTAATATATTTTCCTGAATGACTGACAGTCAGTCATTCAGGAAAAAGGCTATTAATATGTATAGATAGAACAAGATTAGTTTGCTAAACGGTTTGTTAAACTTGTACTTATTATAAACGGGCTACTTATAAGACTTCTTTACTTAGCTCATTTTCGCGTGAAGATTTTGTAGCCTTGCCCAGCACCTATAGGTACTACCCTATTAGCTTAGTCGACCATTTCCAGAGGAAAGAAATCCTCCGGAAGGAGCCGCGGGTTTCATCACGATGTTTTCTTACGTCGTAAAACCTGTTCAACTTTTAACCCATCAAAAGATTTGTCCCTAGTAAAATATTCTATAACCTTCACGACTTTTCACTTGGGTCGCATCGCAAAATTTAATCGTGCTGGCGTGTCTAATGTCTAGATCCTTCTGTAGTCAAGATTCAAATGCTACCCTCTTAGCTTAGTCAACCATGTCCAGAGGGAAGAACTCCTCCGGAAGGAGCCGCGGGTTTCATCACGTTTTCCTTCGCCCTAAAACCTGTTTAACTTTTAACCCATCAAAAGATTTGTCTCCAGTAAAATATTCAATAACTTTCACGACTTTTCACTTGGGTCGCATCGCAAAATTTAATCGTGCTGGCATGTAGATTCTTCTGTAGCCAAGATTCAAATGCTACCCTCTTAGCTTAGTCGACCATGTCCACAGGGAAGAACTCCTCCGGAAGGAGCCGCGGGTTTCATCACGATGTTTTCTTTCGTCGTAAAACCTGTTTAACTTTTAACCCATCAAAAGATTTGTCTCCAGTAAAATATTCAATAACTTTCACGACTTTTTACTTGGGTCGCATCGCAAAACTTAATCGTGCTGGCGTGTAGATTCTTCTGTAGTCAAGATTCAAGTGACAGTTCGCTTGTAGATGTGCATTTGATATCTTCGTGTACAATTTGTGTTCGATCAGCTTCGGTGTTACATTCCATGTTAAAGTTATATCGCATGGCGCATGCTTCACAAGATTTATAAACGAATAGTGTATGTAATAGATAACGTCGGCCATGTTCGATTAATGTCCGTAAATTCAGTCAGTGTTCAAAACATTGGGTACAAGACGTGGTAAAATGCAGACATGGGAAATACACCTTTCTACACTAAAATAATAAATTATATCGGCTCTGAAACTATTAGACCGATTTTGATTTGAAACTTGGTATGAAGATATATTGATTTACTACTGCGCCCGGCGGTTTCACCCACGTAAGTCCCGATCCCGTGGGAATATTGGGATAAGTAGCCTATGTATTAATCCAGGTCTCCAGGAATCTAGATACCGAATTTCATTGCAATCGGTATAATAGTTTTTGCGTAAAGGGGTAACAAACACACATACACACACAAACTTTCACATTTATAATATTAGTCGGATTGGAAGTAATTTAAGCTTATTTTTATCCCGATATTTCCACGGGTTCGGGACTTACGCGGGTAAAACCGCGGAGCACTGCTAGTTTTGAAATAGGTCAAAAGTGTTTATATTATACTCACAGAAATTTAAATAAAAGAAAATGCGGCCATTAGACTTTACAAAGGTGTATTTGTAAAGTGTCACAAAAAAAACTGAAGATTTGTGTCTTAAATGCAGACAGAAGAGGTTAATTGCTTTAATGTTGAGTGGCATGCAGTAAGTAGAGCTTACCTTAAGGGGAAAGGGTACCGGGCGCTCTCTCCATTCAAACAAAGTCGACTGTTTCCTCCCTGGATAATTACACTATAGCAAATATTTTTTCAGCGTAAAACTTATAACTGCCATGACCATGCCCCTATGTCTTATCTATACTAATACTATAAAGCTGAAGAGTTTGTTTGTTTGTTTGAACGCGCTAATTTCAGGAACTACTGGTTCGAATTGAAAATTTTTGTGTTGGATAGTCCATTTATTGAGGAAGGCTATAGGCAACTTTTTATTGCGATAGTCCCACGGGATCGAGACTTACGCGAGTGAAACCGCGGAGCGCTGCTAGTTTTTAAAAGCGTTTATTTAACTTGCAGTGTATGTATGTATGTATGTATGTTTGTTCGGGTGGAATCTTGCAACTTAATTTTGATCCACTTCCCGGTTTTTATATATATTTTGGTTTTTTTTCTATGATAATTAGAAAATGAAAAAAATTTAGACATAGCGGCATATCATTGCAGTTATAGGCAGCAAAAATATTTGTGCTAGTGTCATTATCCAGGGAGGAAACAGTCGACTACGCTTGTATGGAGAGAGAACCGGGTACCTTTCCTCTTAATGTTCTTACTTTACAGAACGTTTGGAACAAATCATTTAGAGAGTGCCAAAAGCAAGTCGTTATTGTCTGAATTGAAATGATTTATGTAAATTTTCTTGTGAGCGGTGTTGGTCAAGTGGTAGTGGAAGACCTTGATTTTCATTCTGTAGGTCGTGGGTTCGAATCTCGGCCGGCCGTGCACTAAAGAATTTTGTCATAGAAAATGTATTTGCGCTAATTAACATAGCTCTTACGGTAAAAGAAAACATCGTTTTGAATCCGTAGCTTAGTTGGCTCCAGACGCATTAACGAGCTCTATTCTCTGGATACAGCCGACCATGCTTGTTTCGGGCAAGTCTACTCCATAGATAGATAGATAGATAAATTCTTTATTGTAAACACCAATTTCAAACAACATAAATTATAAAAAAAACAAAGCTTAAGTCTAAGTGTTACAAAGGGCGGCCTTATCGCTCAAAGCGATGAGGAAGGGTAGGGTGTTTAAACTTAGTAAATTAAATAAGATGCAAATAACAACAAAAACATAATAATAAATACAAACTTAAACTACATGCCTATAATAATTACATAATGCACATTATACTTTTATATATACATACACACAAATATCTTTACATAAATATATTAATATAATTACACAAGAATGTACAAATAAATAAATAAAATTATATACAATACCATACTAAAATTACATATTTTATAACATACTAAACAATGAATTAACGAGAGTTGGCCTTTTGATCTTTTTCGGCAATAGCCAGAAAGTGATTTTGAAATACCGCCAAAGATTTTGATTGTCTGATGGTGGCAAATCATTCCATAGTTCCACAGCCCTCAAATGTTTCAGGCACTATAACGCCCTGAATAGCATGCTGGATTTCAGTTGCTTGCTATTTTCGGCATTGTCCCAGTAGTTTGATTGACTAAACTGTTGCACCTTGTTGGAAGTGCCCTATCGCGGGAGCCGAGAAAAAATGTTATGCGTTACGTGAAACGAATAACCTTAAGATAAACTAAGCTCCCATATCAATACATATACGTAGGTACAGTCGGCTGCATAATTGTAGCCCCCGGTGGAGTTCAAAAATTACTATTATGTTTTTATTCTAATATTTTTGTATGATAAATTCAGTTTAAAGTCATATAACATTCAGTTATATGACTTTAAACTTCAACTAAAGCAGGTGCCTAAAATCTTGTTTGTGTTGAAAACATTCCTATAACAGCCGTTTTGGAGCTCTACGGTGGGTCTGCAATTATACAGCCGACCGTACATAAAAAAGGAAAAAAAGGTTGGAATTAGTTCCAAACGCGTGTTCGTTGACTTTTTTATCCTAGTAGCACCTAGTAGTTCGGGTGGCCGAAACTAATGCAATTTTTCAGTGTGAATGGTCCGGACGGACTTCGCTTGGATCAAAAACAATTGATTGAATAAACTGTTTGGTGTATTTCGTAATAAATGTTGCATGAATAGATGTCGATGGTCCATCTAACTAGAAACTGTCGTATATTATTATTTTATTGTAGTTTGTCAATTGTAATCTCGTGACCGTGCATATTTTAAATAACTTTAGGTTATCATTAAACCGTTTTATTAATGTTATCGGTATTTCGATGTAGTGAATATTTCAAAACCTATTTTGTAATACCTACACAGAGTGATGTCCGCTCATAATCGTCGGGCCCTGTCGTAGTGTTGCCGAACTTTCGATAGTTTCCATCTGAAAAAGCCTATACTATCGATTGGCATAGCGATAGTATCGATACTAGCGATAGTATCGATACTAGCGATAGTATCGATACTAGCGATAGTATCAATACTATCGATAGTATTGTTGCTCGTAAAAAAAACTATGATAGTATCGATAGTATTGATGCTTGTAAATAAAAAACTATTGATATTTTCAAAACTATTAATAGTATCGATAGCATAGCCTCGGTATCGATACTATCGGTTTTTAGTGAACTATCGATAGACTATCGATTATTCAGCGATAGTCGACTATTGATCGGCAACATTACCCTATCCGAATAAATAGAAATAAATGATTCGCAATATGGTGCGAAATTATAGCTGAATTTTGCCAAATATTTTTTTTTCAGTAGTTTAATTTACAATTATTCCTAGTATTTTACACAAAATAGTTCAAAGAAATAATAGAAAATAACATTGGCATAACATTACAGCTACAAGCTGTCTATTATGACAATATCTTCCATAATACGTCGACGAGCAGCTCAAAATATGCATTTTTTTTTGTAAAATTTACAAAAGTTCAGGATTGATTTCTATCAAGCCAAATTTTTCTAATCGCTCGTGTTTCGGTTTGTAAACACATATTATATTAGACCTAGATTTTTTTCTGATTAATCTTGGCGGTTTTAAATGTGTATCTATACTAATATTATAACGCTGAAGAGTTTGTTTGTTTGTTTGTTTGTTTCTTTGAACGCGCTAATCTCAGGAACTACTGGTTCGAATTGAAAAAATCTTTTTGTGTTGGATAGTCCATTTATCGAGGAAGGCTATAGGCTAATTTTATCCCGAAATTCCCACGGGATCAGGAGTTACGGGGGTGAAACCGCGGAGCGCTGCTAGTTTTTTAATAAAACTAAGGTTGAATCGTCCAAAAACGTTCGATTTACCATTCTTGAACAGATAATACATTCTTATGTCTAAGTATAATAAACCGTTTATTGTACAGTTGAACTTAATGAATAAACTTAACGTTTGCTTAGCATCAGTGCTTTCTTAAATGACTTTAATTTAAAAGTTTCTTTGTTTTATGATCCACTTTTCTGATGTTGAGTATTCTATGTAAACGCTTATCGGTTGGTTCATTTGAGTTTGCCGTGGCAGTGCCATGGCATTACTATGTCTAGTCACGCTTCATTGTCATTACCCTGGCACTCCCGTGAAATCGTATCAACGAGACGCGCTGCCTCGATTTTACGTTATTGACCGAGCGAGCGAAGCGTCTTTGTTTTAATAGGAAAGGGTATCGGCTCTTTCTTCATACAAACGTAGTCGATTTGCACGACTATTGTCAAAAAAGAAAAATGTCCAGGTGCTTAATAATACCCAACTATGGAATCGCCCAATCGGAAAAACTTAAGTATAAAAGGTCAACTAAAAAATTGACCAGATACAGAAAAAGCCCCCTTCGCCTGATTCCTCCCTGGATAATGATACTACACCAAATATTTTTGAAGCATAAAACTTATAACTGCCATGACCATGCCCCTATGTTTTATTTTTTATATATATTTGATTTTTTAACCCTTCCTTTTTATAATAATTAGAATAAGAAAAAAAATCAAAAAAAACTCAAACAAACGTTATAGGCAGTTATAGGTTTTATGCAATAAAAATATTTGTGCTAGTGTCATTCATTATCCAGGGAGGAATCAGTCGACTATGTTTGTATGGAGAGAGAGCCGGTACCCTTTCCTCTTAAGTCTGGCAAAGTTTGCTTTCCTCTGTCAGTATGTATGTTTGTCGGTACTCCTCTACGGGTCGTATTTTACAAACAGATCTGAACTGGTATACATACAGATTTTACGATTTTATAAATTTTCGATTTTTCGATTTCGATAATTCTTTTTTATTTGAAAGGTGGGAACTTCAATTTGGTCCCATTTTTTTTGTTAGGGAGTAATGAGCAGAATAGCTCCTCAAAATGCAGGCAATAACTCACTTTTATATTTCTATCAGTGAAACTAGCCCTTTAACTACTATTCATATAAATAATAAATGTATGTACAGTATGCGTCATAAGTTAATTATCAGTTTGCGAAAATAATACTATCAACAAGTATTGGACTTACGACCTTCTTCTAATAGACGTTACACACAAACATAAATACTTGAATTAAAAGTACGCAGTGTAATTATAATTTTCAACATGTTAGCTATGTCTTTAGTTGGCTGAGTGGTATAAGCCACCACCCGCTACACCCGATGCGACGTGGGTTTGATCCACAGGTTACGTTGTTATGATGTTCAAAAAGCTGCACAGAATTGTAAACGTTACGGTGGGCAGAGACTTTTGATGATTCTCGAACCAACAACTAACAAAGTTGTTGGTTCGAGAATTTCGAGATGCAAATGTGCATGTCATGCTCTGATTGTTGAAGATTTTTCATCATTGTACTTAACATGGTTTATGGTAAGTGGCGTACAGGTTCGTTATGTGATCTATGGTGCGAGAACTACTGTGAATTGCTTTTCATATTTTACTTCTTGAGACATTTCATGATTATCTTTTTATAGCTGCGCCCCGCGGTTTCACAAGCGTAAGTCCCGATCCCGTGGGAATATCGGGAAAGTAGCCTATGTGTTAATCCAGGTCTCCAACTATCTGGATACCGAGTTTCATTATAATCGGTCCAATAGTTTTTCCGTGAAGGAGTAACAAACATACACACATACACACACACACGCATGCACATACAAACTTTCACATTTATAATATTAGTAGGAAGTAGGATAGGATTTAGTAATATTAGTTTCTAATTTTGCGTCAAATGCGTCAAGATGTAGTCTTGTCAGTGACTCTCCTCTCCTCTCGAACCTCTTTGATTTCATTTGACATTAAATCAATAGTTTATTATTACCTTTTATATTATAAAGTAGGAATTTAATTTACAATTCTTTTCACACAGTTTTTTATTCAGTAGCATTTGTAGCGCAACTTGCAAAAACAGCGAAAAATTTCTTATCCGACATACTTAGCAGACATCACGTAGCCTCGAAGCGTTAAATTCTTCGTTTCACTCACGATTTGCGAAGTGATAAACATTTTTTGCTATTGATAATCGTGAAACATAAGTCGTTCAACTTTACGCGTTTCTGAGTAGGAACTGGAAAAATTCGAATCGACATTTTTCCCACCTTTATTACATTATTGGCCTTTATATTAGACAATTTATACAGCGATGGCGAATGTAACTTATGCTATTCAAGGCACTGAGAGATTAGGACATGTTCACTAATGTACAGTCAGCAAAGGACTGAGAGTAACAGGTGCATATTTTAACGTTTTAATTTTTTTTACAACGGTTCTGTAATTGTTAATTATTCTGCTTGAACTAAAGCTAAAGCTTTCGAAGTGTTAGTTGTTTCGCGCAGAATAACCAAAAATTATTTAATAGTCATTAAAAAAAAACAACTTTAAAATATACACCTGTTACCCTCAGTCGTTTGCTGACTGTACTAGATGGAGTAGGCTTGTGCAGCACCTATACCACCCTCTCAGCTTAGTCGACCGTGTCCAGGTAAAAGAGCTCGTCAATACATCTGGAGAAATCTAACCCGCGGGTTTTATTACGCTGTTTTCTTTCACTGTAAGAACAATGTTATGCGCAAGTAAATTTTTCTTAAGAAAAATCCATTTGCCGGCTGGGATTCAAACCTACGACCTTCGGAATTAAAGTCGAAGTATCTTCCACTAGGCCAGCATCGCTCTACCACCTTACTGAGGAAATAATTAAATGCAGCCTCCATGAATTATGTTAGTACTAGCTGCGGCCCGCGGTTTCACCGGCGTAAGTCCCGATCCCGCGGGAATATCGGGATAAAAAGTAGCCTATATGTTAATCCAGGTCTCCAGCTATCTATATACCGAGTTTTATCCCAATCGGTCCGCACACACGCACACACACAAACACAAACTTTCACATTTATATCTAATATTAGTAGGATGGTTCACAAAGAAATAGTGGTCGATTTATCCTCGGATTGTTAGAGCTCGTTAGCTACAGCTCGTATCGTTTGACCTATCTAACCTTAGATTTACAAGGACTATTTCACGACAGCACGCGGCATTTGGTTCGAACCCTGCAACACACTTTCAATGTCATGACTAGAGCCAGGGTCTAGCTAGCTTACGGCACCGGTAAACTTATCGGATAATGCCAGGGGCCAATAATACAAGTTATAGCATAGTCAATGTAAGTAACAATCGTATGTCCGAGTATTTTAAGGGCATCCCTTTTTATTAACTACGTTTTTATTGACGACCCAGTTGGCACAATGGTCACCATGCCGGACTGCCAAACACAGGGTTGCGGGTTCGATTCCCGCCTCAAACAAGTATTTATGCTTAGATATTTGTTTCTATGTATTATAAGTATATATTTACAAAAGAAAAGTATATAAGTAGTATATCCGTTATCTAGCACCCATAACACAAGTCTAGTTACTTGGCTTGGGGCTAGATGGCGATGTGTGGAATGTCCTGAAATATTTATTTATTTATTTAACTGATTATTTTTTTTCTGAAATTCAACCATTTATCCCTATTTTTATTTTTCCTCGATACTCAACTGTTTTTCCAATGTCAAACCGTCTTTTTTTCTAAACTTATTCAACGATTTTTTTTCCATATTCAATAACTTTTTTAGTTAATAAATTTCATATTGTTGTTTCGTTTTGGCATATTCTTGGACGAAAACACAAAACACTTGTCAGTCAATCAACAAGATTATTATTTTTTCAAAAAAAAAATATCGAGATCTTCTACTTTTTTTGATGATGTTATCGAGATTCTGGTTACTAGTCTCAATGTTTTTTTTTATTTTTTTTTTAGTTATATGTAATGAAAATTCATACTAAAAGATGTCGCTCACGAAACTTAATTCGACAAGAGGTTAATGCGATTCTTAAATTCAACTATGACGGTACTTGACTGAGTGGCGTATTGGTAAGCGCACTTGAACGGTATTCAAGGTTCTATTCTCTACTCATGTGTTCAAGGGATGCGATTTCGGGTCTCGCTCGTGTCAGTAGCAATATTTAAAGACGCATTTTTCCTTAAAAAAAATTCTAATAATAATTTGCCAATCTTTTGAAAATACAGTAATATTTACCTATTATTATACGTTTGGTCAAGATTTCAGTGGTTCAAACTAACGTAGTGCCCGTTATAGGTAGGTATCTAGCTACCTATTATAATTTTATTAACTTCCCGGGCTGCTCAACCATTTCCTTAATTGTGTTGATGTTGTGGAAGAAGTTATGATAATAGAAGGCCATTAAAACGGACACCCCACAGTTTTAAATGTGTTTCACAATAATTTTCAATGGGAAACAAACCGGTCCAAAGTTTTTTCGATTACGATAGGACGGCTCCCCTGGTTTTTTTTCCAGTCTTATCGACTCCCCTAGGCTAGGGGAGCCGTCCGACCGTAATCTAAAATTATATCCGACGTGACGGGACTAGTCTCCAGGGGATACCTATTAAATTTTATTATTTCAGAATTAATTCCATACAACTTAAAAAATACTTAAATAATAAATAAATAAAATAAAAATACATACATATTTAACATTATAAATACAAAAAATGAAGAGACCAGTTAGTCAAATAACCCGCCCCTTATCGTACCCGGCGTAAAGGTTCCCATAATGCTAGAAGCATTGCGACGCTGAATGGCGATGGCCAACCTCTGCGCCAATTAAATTGTTTTCTTATTTTATTTTTATTTATTAATGCTCACAAAGCAATAACAATAAAATAAAAAAGGGTATAGGGTAGCGGGGTAGGGTATAAAGTTAAGTAGTTTTTAACTTAAAATAATATTTTCAAAGTTTTGTTCTGATTAAATTTTATTATAATTCTAACTTTTTTGGTTACACTACAGGTTTAGAAGTTTGTTTAATTATTTGGATTTAGTTTTCTGGCACCTTATTGACTTTGGTACGTGTAGTGTATTTGCAAAATAACGTTATATCTTTCTTCTTCTTTCTAATTTAAAAATATATTTCTACTAACTTTATATTTAGTACTATAGTTGTATGTTTTCTGTAATTGCAAGTTACATAATCACATATATTTCTGAAGATAATGAGTAACATTACGCCATATTACGAACAGGTTAAAATGCGGAAAAGGAAAGCAGGATTTTCTCTGCAAGATGGGTTAGTTATTTCTTATTTTAGTATACCTTAAGCTCTTGTCATACTATCATGAGCTGTCCCGTGACTGGTAACGAAAAGTAGAATTCTATTTAGTCTTTTTTTCGGTCATAAGCTATTGTCAAGTTAAATAAACTCAATGTTAATTTTAACAAAATATAAATTGATAAATGTTTGTGCTCAAAAACTAAGTGAGTTTAGGTCTGAAGTTAGATTTTAAGGTTTTCTTACAATTTTTTGTAAGTAAAAATCCTCTGGTCATAGACAATTTTCTTTTCAGTTTTTTTTTTCATTCACCTTCTGAGTCAGCACCATATACCATATGCAATAATGCAAGTTGTTTAGAATCCTTCATTTATGAAGTTTCTAGTAGTTTACTACCTAATTCGCACTGGTCGCGTCGCAAGACCATAGGCAAGAGTGTGTGACTTGTCGTGCCGGTTTGTACGAAGCCTAATGCTTGTAGGACCAGTTTTGGGTTCATAGAATTATTTAAGAATTCAACTATATTATACAATATAGTTGAACTCTATACAATATAGTTGAATTCTATACAATATAGTTGAATTCTATACAATATAGTTGAATTCTATAGTTGAGTCTAAAAAAATTGTCAAATTAACTAAGACTAGCTTTATGCTTCGAATTATTATGTAGAAAATCTGCTCTATGGGAAGTTGTTATGTCTATTTTCAGACTATAACTATGTCAAAAAACAGACAGAAATATAATTTGCCTTTTCATAAATGAGTTAATAGACCTAAGCAGATTACAAAAAAATATGTCCATCAAACAAAACTGTCATGGCCGAGGCCGTAATTTAGTTTCGTACAATGTATTTAATTAATTTACCATAAAAATGAATCACTGTTTGTCTGTTTGTTGACAAAGTCAAACCGCTGCACCGCCGGGTTTAAACTTTAGATCTGCCGATCGTCTTTTATTTCCATTTCGATCATCTGTCGTTTTAGTCTCGATCGTGTTTTGTTTCTGTTTCGATAGTTTTTGTTTTGATAGTCTTTTGTTTTGATTTCGATAGTCTTTTGTTTCTGTTGAATAAAACTAAAAAGGAACCAATGGGAAAAAATAGTTATAGGTTCAAAAACTCCATACAGAGAAAAAAAACTCAGATTTTGACGATAGAACTTATACTAAGAACATACCGCATTTTCCCCGCATTTCATTTCACATTCAATACCAAGAAATATATACACAATTCAGTAGCGTGAAATACCAATTTAAAATGCAAAGCAAGTCACCTCACCTTATATAGTAGGTAAAGCTCACTATTGCTGTTTAAATGGACAAGAAGCAAAAAGTTAATTTTAATGCTAGCTTATTTCCACAGTCATCCCGCGATGAGCGCCAGAGGCATTAGACTTACAGAAAGATTCATATTACGGTTTGATTATACGATACCTATGATTACACGCTTTCATATCCTTTTGATGTTATTAAGTTCTACGCCAATTGTATTTTTTCATTGTAAGAATGTTTTCGACACGGATAAAAAGGTTATAAATGACAAAAGTCCCTATTTAACTTAACTAGCTGGGCTACGCGGTTTTACCCATGTTAGCTCTTCAAAACTGATTATTGATTTCCTACAAACACATAATACATCACTTCACTATCACTACATAGTCTATACTAATATTATAAAGCTGAAGAGTTTGTTTGTTTGTTTGTTTGTTTGAACGCGCTAATCTCAGGAACTACTGGTTCGAATTGAAAAATTCTTTTTGTGTTGGATAGGCCATTTATCGAGGAAGGCTGTAGGCTACTTTTTATCCCGATATTCCCACGGGATCGGGAGTTACGCGGGTAAAACCGCGGAGCGCTGCTAGTATAAAATAAAGTCACTTCCCGCGCTATGAGTATGAGTCACTATGCTTAGATCTTTAAAACTACTTAACGGATTTTGATGGGGGTTTTTAAATAGATAGAGTGGTTCAAGAAGAAGTTTTAATATATCCGTGCGAAGCCGGGCCGGGTCGCTATATGGTAATAGTATAAACTACAAACTTTATCAGCCCCTTTTAACCATTTAGAGGTCCAATTAACATAAATCCCTTCCTACTGCACAACTGCATCCTAAAAAGAATCTAAACAAGAAGTTTGAGACTCGTAGCTCTTGTAGTTTCAAGATTTCTAGATGAGCCTTCTTCTCTTTAAAATGTAAACCTAATACTAAATTGCAGGAAAATCGTAGGAGCCGTTTCCGAGATCCTGATTATTAATAAGTATTAAATACCGATTTTTTTCTAAACAAAAATCCAATTTTTAACAAACTCAGATAAACTTCGAAATCTACAACTTTTAGAAGCAGCGTTTAGGGCAGTTTTGACTTTGACAGCCGGCCAGTATTAAGGAAAAATATAGAGTAGAAAGAAAGTTTTTTACTTTTTTATCCAGCGTTGAGCTAATAGTTTCTTAATACACGGTTTTTCAAATACCTTTATCTTGGGAACCAAGTTTTTCTCAGACCTTAACAAATAGATTCTTGAGCCGAAACCTACTAAATTTCATGCAAATCGTTGGAGCCATTTCCTAATTATCCTAATTATTTAAATATATACAGGAATTGCTCGTTTAAATATATATGATATATAAATACAACTAACCTGTTGCCTATATGTGGGTCTATTGTCTCTTAGTTTAAATCATAACCCTATCTTACTAGCTCTAGTCAGTCACTGACGTCTTTTCTGTAATTTTCACTTCTCTCTTTCTCTGTAAAGGTGCGATTTAAATCGCATGAAACGTACCTAAGCGACGCGGCATGGTTTTTATGTCCATTTCGTACCTTTATTAGCAACTGCTCACTGGAGCAAGATAGTATTATTGATTTAGATTCTTTGTCAATTTGACTATTATCTCAGAATATAAGTGATATTCAATATAAAAGTCCATAAAATCGGCTATTGTAAATACCTTTCAAATGCAAAACAACCATTAATGGGTTGGCACATAAAGTTAAACAGATTTATTAATTAACGATAGCAAGGATCGTTAATCTCTAGACTTATTGCTTTATTATTGCAGGAAACTCAGTGAAGTGTTGTAAAACGCAGCTAAGCTATTATTAATATAATGATATCTATTAAAAACACCTTAACTAAGAACCTAGACTACCTCAGTACTGTCTAATATTAGTAAGCCATATTTATGTAAATACTTTATATAAGCTTATCGGAATTTTTCGATAATGACGAAAAATAATAGATCACATATTAGTTTGTACCTGTACTAATTTTTTATCACAGTTGCTCATAAAGTGGATCTTATTCAACGGCTTTTAGGCTCATAATCCAACATATTATGCACGCGTGCGTTTTACATTGCCAACCCAGTGCTATAAAATTATCCCGATAAGTTAAATACGTATCTTACTGCTAATTACATGTTAGGTAGGTAGGTGAAACATTCTTATATTATCTGGGTTATACGGTTTTGATGTATAAAAAAGGTAGTACTAAAGAGTTTTTTAGCTAGCAAAAATGGTTGTCTCTAAAGTCGGTTTACGAACGAAAATTTTACGTGATAATGACTTAGAAAACGATTTAAAATTGAGTTGTTAATTTTTTGTTATTTCTTTACTTAAATATATTGTTTTTCCGTACCATTGTATTTTGTTCTTAACCCCCGACGCAAAACCAAATAGAAAAAACCCTAAAAAAATAGCCTTTAGCCTGGCCTTCCCGGAGCATAATTGACAAAAAAATATTGCCTTAAAAAAATGTAAACATAGACTTATCATAAATATTTTGTTAATTATTATTTTGTTTTCTTTTCAAGTCTTTTCTTTTATTCGCAACTGTGATAATAAACGTCGTACGATATACGTGTGGAATTGATATTTGCATCTTGGCTTCTTAACACACTCGCTGCCGCTCGCGCGTCATAAACCGCCTCTATGCAAAGATCAATTTACCACACTTATATCGTAATGTACTATTTCCATAAATATCTCATATATTTTCTCGTTGGCCAGAAAAGAAAGGTTTCATTACAGAGAATTATAAGCAAAATACAAAAGGAAGAGTTTGAAGAAATACGTAGGTACACAAAAAAGGTTTCTTATAGCAAGAATAACTTCCCAAAAATGTTTGGTCACAGAGCTGACCGGATAAAGAAAAAAATAGAATAAATACTTAGTTTAAGTCAAAAATCTTAAAATGATAAGCAGTATTCTTAATTTAAAAGCAATATTATAATAAAATTGGTCTATTATTGGACCAAAAGAATACTGCTCATTATTTTCAAGTACCTAAAAGCAAGACATTATTCTCAAGCGTAGTGATTATTTTTTGCTTTACGAACCCTTTTTTTTGTGTATACAAAAAAAAACTTGATGAAAGACTACGTGACATGCAAAAAAACATGAAAAAAAGAGAAAAAGATAGAGCAGACGGACATGTTAAAAACAGAAGTTAATTGAATGGAAAAGTGATCTTCCGTTTTTGTTGTTTCTTTTAACGGATTAAAGGCGTCGAATGCTCAGACTGCGTGTGGTCTAATTGCTTAACGTCCATAAACAATTACAAACAATCAAAACGTAAAGTTATAATCATAAAACATTACTTAGTACTTATTATACTAAATTAACGTAATAGACATTTATTTGGAGAAATTGCTCTGACATTAATCTACTTCCTTATATTTGTTATTTTAATATTTTATTTACGTAGCTATATGTAATTGAAATTTAATCAAATAAAACAGTTAATGGGTGAGGAAAAAAATTCCTATGATGCACCGTGAAATTATTTCAGATTTCAAAGTGCCACAGAACTAATAGGTTTTAGAACTAGACCATATCCATGTAAATACTTCATGTCATGGTTTGACTCAAATCAATAAGTTTGAATCAAACCGTGTTATTGTCTCCGCTTTCGCTGATGCCATTTTCACTTTGATTAATATGTGTATTAAGTAATTAGATCTATTGATTAAAGTATTATCGCATCACGCACTATATAATTAAGTGACTCTAATTTTAATGACGTGATAGAACCACGATGATTGTAGTGATTCGCAAATCAAACCTTTTTGCTTAGATAATTAACGGGTATACCATACCTTATAGTCAATTTTAGAGTTATGTACCAATCAATAGATGAAAAACTATTGGTATTTTGGACTGTAGTATTGTATCGCAGATATACCTATCGTAGAATATTTACCCTTTTACATAATGTCTAGTAATTATTTAACAGTTTTGTAATTATTTAAGTTTCTGCATCATATTATCCTAATAATTAAATCAATGTACGGGCGGATTCTTCAAATTATTGTTTTTTGTAATCTTAAAGAAATAATCCTACAGATTGTGTTCCCTTTTTCACTTCAACTCTAGCTAGAGCAATACCTTTTTTTTTTAAATAAAACCAAGGTTTGCTGCCTCTGTGATTTGATAACTTTTTATTTTTATAAATAGGTTTTTAGAGGTTTATATTTCCTTTAAAATTCACTGTGTTAGATAAAAGGAAAACAGAGGGTGATGTATACCTACAGCTCACCTATAAGCTTTATGAAAAATAAAAATTGCTCTGGGGGCATTATTCAGAGAGGAAATACTTAAAAACAAATATAGAGAAGGCAATACCCGCATACTCTCTGAAATTGATTCTGCACAGTGAGCGTTTTTGTGTCGGTTAGGGATTGGGCTACAATTTCTTTTACGATCGTTCTTCGTATTCTAAGCGAGATTGGTTTGTTTTTGTTTAGTATTATGTTAATTTTAATGGGTGACTTTAAATCAGCCGATATTTGAAAATAAATAATTCGTACATTTATATTTTTTACAGTTTAATCTATAGGTTCTTGACTTTGGCATCGTATAACATGGATTATGAATTATTCCAAAAAATGATGACTAAGACCACTCAATATTCCAATCACCGGATGCGTCTATCTATTCACTCAAGTTAATTCACTGTTCCTACTACTTACTTATATTCTTTTTACCTTGTCAATATCACTATAATACAAATCAAAAGAGAGCCGTCTTAGTTATTTATTTTCCGTTATTATTGGCGAAGGCATCAAGGCACATAGTTTTTGTGGTCTATTCGAGGTTTATTGGTATAGTTCGCGGTCTAATAGTAATCAAATGGATTTTATTCGGCATCTTATTACAATTTGCCGTTAGATTATAGTGTTCCTTTAAGTAAATGCCGAACAAAGTAAATAATGATGGGCACGGTTATAGAGTTACTATATCATTATAGTATAAATACGTTCTAAGGTTAGTTTCATAGAGACGTGGGTAAAAGAAAGAAAGAAAGTAATAAATAAAATTTTATTTTCTGCACACAAAAACATAGACAGTAGTTAAAGCACAAGAATAAAAAAATGTTGTCTGTAAAGTCGGTTTATGGACGATAATTTTACATGATAACGTCATAAGAAAACGATAAAAATTTAGATTTTTTGTTTTTCCTTTATATTTTTTTCTTTATAATAGTAATCTATTCGTCACTCGTCACCAAACCACAAGCCCAGATGAACGATATTATTACTAAACAATATAAAACAAACACGAGACGCGTGACGCCGTCATGGTACTTGAACGTGACGGTGCTATGGTGCCGGAATATGACGACGTCATGGTACCGTCACATGACGGCGGCATGGGACCGAAACGGGGCGCATGACGTCACACTTTTTTGTGAATGCAGGTGTTCCATCGATTTATTAGACGTTATCACGTTAAAAGCACTAGATGTATAACTGTAATATTGTAACAGGACATCGAACTGGAGTTCTGGGGACCCTAAGATTATGTGTGATACGACCTTCTTTGATATCAAATAAACTTACATATCCATATTCAAAAGGGAATTCAATATCAAAACGAATCATATTTACTTGTTGCTCGTTATTCACATTATTTTTTTTGGTTGAAGGACCTTATTTAGGGGTTAATTTGAAACGGGCCCCCTGGACCATTTCCTAAACTGAAAGATGTGGGCTAACCCACTATAAATAATCTAGGTATATCTTGTTTCATCGATAAGTCCCGATTCCATGGGAATATCAAAATAAAACGTAGCCTATAGCCTTCCTCGATAAATGGACTATCCAACACAAAAATAATTTTTCAATTCGAACCAGTAGTTCCTGAGATTAGCGCGTTCAAACAAACAAACTCTTCAGCTTTATAATATAAGTATAGATTGTTTTTGAAGTTATAGTTCTTTATTATGACGTCATCACGTAAAATTATCGTCCGTAAACCGACTTTGCAGACATTTGTTTTTAAGAGGTCTTAAAAAATAAATGTTTTCTATTCTTAATAAAAGATATTTATCAGCTATTGCAGTTCTATAAACAACTATGTTTATTCTGATTTTATTGCATAGATATGGATACTACTGCATAATTTAGTACACAAATATTGCTTAGCTCGGGGCTAGATGGCGGTGTGTGCGATCTCCAAGGAACTTCTATATTATAAAATGTTTAGGTGTTGCTTATAAAATGAATAACCGTGATATTTGTAAAATACATTTTTAAATTTAGTATAGTTCTAAGAAAATGTTTTAACTCATTAGGGGACCGTATGAAAGGGGTAAAAACGGTAACCTGACTTCACTGCGTCCATTCGTACGTTTGTCTATATGTCTGTCTGTCACCAGGCTATATCTCATGTACCGTAATAGCTAAAGTGTTGAATTATTTTCACAGATGATGTAATTCTGTTGCCGCTATGACAACTAACAATAAAAACGAACAAAAAAATAGTGTCGGGCTCTCGTATAACATGATACGGAACGGACTTGCACTTGACCGGTTTTTTATATTTTTGATGGGTAAGATTCAGGTGTAGCTACCTACTTTTACTTGTATACGGGCTGTTTTTCTAATTAGACACTTTAAATTGGGTTATTTTTGCGTGAGGATGGAGTAGGTTTGCCCAGCAAATACGTATGGTTTTTGTTACATAAAGCTTTCAAAGCGCCGTTTGTCATAGTTTTTTTCTTCTGAGTTACTTATGTCAGTTGTATTGTACAAATGTGTTGTAAATACTCTTTGTATTACAAAGAGTTATTAACCGGAGTCATATCAAACGGGATCATCAACAGTATTTCCCGGAGAAAGTCTTCGGAATTCACACGATACTGATATTCTTTACCTAGTGTCTTATAAGTCCATTAGTATGTATTATATTTCATGGAACTATATTGTCTTAATGTAACTGATACACTGACTATAAACTGGTTAAGCGACGCCTGGCGCGGTCATTACTTCGATGGGTGGCCAATTAGTAGTGTGGCAAAAATGTGTTGTCCTGAGCCCCTCCGTGCTTCTAAAAGCGCGTTAAGCCGTTGGTTCCAGTTGCTACCTCCAATAGCAGTCGTCAGGTCAAGTTAGAGGCCTTAAAGCGATCTGAAAACTCTAACAATAGGTGAGCCACACCACTATATGAGAAGAAGAAGAAGAAGACTGACTATAAATATCAACTTAGCAAAGATAAATAAGTAATAACATTGTAAGGTATACCTTCGGATAACAAGGGCCACCTGCCACTTAATTAGTAACTAAATATTTTGTAAAAACAGGGAATAATACTTAAAATTAAAAGGTCATTAGATAAATATATGCATAATTGTTAAAAAAAAAACAATTTATTAGTTTAAATTCTTGTTATTTGGTCACTAATATCAAGGTTTTTAAAAAATCTTTCAGTGGCCCCTTTTACCTGCAGGTACTCACTTTACGACACTTTACACAGCGCCATCTAGTGCCAAGCTAAGGAATGCAGAAGGAACTATATTTGTGGGCTCAATTAAAGACTCAAACTTTTTTTACGTTCAGATTTTTGTTTTTAGTATGAGTGTTTTTGTATGTATAAAATTAGTAGTACCAGGATGGTATTTTTTTTTACTTAGTCTAACCTCAAAGCAAACACTCATTGACTTCGTGTTACTTAACAACGCCATCTGACATTTTGACACAAAATGACATTTTCTAAAAATGATTCCTAGCTAGATCGATTTATCGCCCCCGAAACCCCCTATATACCAAATTTCATAAAAATCGTTGGAGCCGATTCCGAGATTCCAATTATATATATATATATATATACAAGAATTGCTCATTTAAAGATATAAGATATATGTTTGCATAAAATGTATATAATTATTATATCATAGAAAAACACCCATATCAGAACTATTTGTTCGACGGCCGGAATCGAACCCGCAACCATATAATTATGTCGCGGGCGGGTGTTTGCTTGCACTTTTGAAAGTTTGCTTGCAGTTTCTTTCGTTATAACCAGTCCTTTCCGTACCTAAGGAGTTTCTTGAGGTATTTGTGCATAATAAAACAATAAAAGCTTTCACTTAAATGACTATAATGTTATTCGATCGTTTGTTCCGCTCCATATACTTACCGTAAACCGTAGCTTTTAACTTAAAGTAAAACTGTAGGTAAATAACGTTTTTAACACAGGAAATATAAAGGCACCTAATTATTAATATGTAGAGCGTTGTTTGAACATAATAATAATTTAGAGACCTAAAGAAAAGAATACAATGCAATAGAAAAAACTTTATTTTGATCATATACTGGACTATAATACAAACTTAACTTAGACTAGAATTTAGAATTACAGTTTTCTTCGCGGATTATTTGTACTTATTCAAACACTATTGTCCACAGTTAAGTCGAATGATATTTCAGAAATTAATTAACCTTTGAATAGGTTGGAAATAGTTTGCGAGGAAAATATCGCGATATCTAATTGCGTATTTTTCTGCAACAATCTAGGCCTTTATTCCGTTACCACCAAAATTATGCTCCGCACAGTCATAATCTAAACTCACTAATATTATAAATTTGAAGAGTTTGTTTGTTTGTTTGAACGCGCTAATCTCAGGAAATACTAGTTAGAATTGAAAAAATATTTTTGTGTTGGATAGTCCATTTATCGAGGAAGGCTATAGATAAAACTGCTAGGCGCAGCTAGTTAGTAATATTCCCTTTGGGAATGGAAACCTAAAAATTAGATATTCCTAGTGAATTTAATGTTTCCGCTTAACTTCCACGGCCAGAATAAAACCTACAACTCTCTGCATTAACGATGTATATGTATTCGCCCGCCACCCAACTTATGACCCGAAAATCGTGATCGTCTCTCATCTCTTCGTCTGTAGGCACGTACTTACCTACAGACCTACATAGCTTAACTGTGCCGCTCCATTATCTAAATTCACCAAATAAATATTTGTTATTGAACTACAAATTCAGTGAAGGTCAATTATCAGGTCGATTTACTCGTCTATTCAATCTAAATTCGCGTGAGATCGACTAGAAAGCAACACAATATAAGCACAGTTATGTCATGTAAAGCACAATGGGTTCGTATTATCGATTCGTGAAAGACAATTTCCATCAAGCAAGGGTCGTGCGAAGAAAATTTATGTTATGAATAGTCTAGGTTCAATAATTCATCGGAGTTCCTGTTGCTATTATTGTTCAATGTAGCTACATTACTACAAGAAACTTAGAGGAAAGCATTACTGAGAGAATTCACGTCGACAGATAAACCTTTTTTATTGACAGTAATCTAGGTAATTGCAAAGTAAAATCTTCTACATAGAAAATGCATAGAAATCGCATATGGCTCCGAATTTTACGATCTCCTACTAAAACACGAAATAAAAATAGGTACCGAAAATATAATCAAACTTTTTTTGTAAACGCCTATCAATACTCTATGTCTGTGATCAATTCATACTTTTTCATTCACTTTTCGAATAAAGAATGTTCCAATTAAAAAAAAATGAACATCGAATTTATTACAATCAAGTTAGCGCTTTTTTACTTAGTTATTTATTTGTAGTACTTTTTGTGGTTTTGACGTGAGAACGTCTGATAAATCGCATTCACAAAAAAGTGTGACGTCATCACTCACGTTCTGTTATTGATATAGTAACAATCAATGTTTTCTATGACGTTGAAATTATCGTCCGTAAACCGACTTTACAGACAACCAGTATTTTTTTATTTGTATGAAATACTTAAATACGTTGTAATATTGTTTCAGGAGCTCAAACAGATCGAGTTGATCACACGTTTGCATCCGCACAAGAGTACAAAGATGCCCTCAATGCGATACGGAGGCATACTGGCGCTGTAAGTAACTAAACAATTATTTAGTTGAGAAAATAGATTATAATTTTCTCAACTTTAACAACTTTTCAAAAACTTATTGAGACGTTTTTGAAAAGTTGTGAAAGTTTGACTTTATTTTTTTGTATGTGAGCTTGCAGTCGATTTTTTAAATTTGCGGTTCAGCTAATATATGAACAAATATGAAAACACAAACTCAGGGTTGCGGGTTCGATTCCCGCCTCAGACATGTATTTATGCTTTGATATTTGTCTGTGGTTGTTTCTATGTATGTAAGTAGTATATCCGTTGTCTAGCACCGATAACACAAGTCTAGATACTTAGCTTGGGGCTAGAAGGCGATGTGTGTCCTGCGGTATTTATATTTATATATTTACATTTGCACATTGCATTTAAATTTAACATTTGTTTCCTACAGTGGTAAATTTAACACCGTCTTAGCTTTCAAAAAACTTTAACTGAAAAGCTTGTTTTAACTTAAAAAATAATCTATAAAAACTTAGCTTTCTCAAGCGTTTAATGAAGTCGTAGTCGACTTCTTCTCCTTCGTAGTAGACTTAATTGCTCTTATGCACTCTGGTCCAGTGAACAAATCTATTGAAACTGTTTCTTATTCCGTCTTTTAGTTGTAGTTTTATTCCAAGTTCTTACGTATTACTAAAGTACTTACAAACATAATTTGTTTTCTTTAAAAAAGACGATAATTTTACCTAATTATTGTACGGCATCAAGGAGGACGAACGACCTTAGTTAAAATAAATGAATAAACATTACAGGACAATCCACAAATCGCCATCTAGCCCTAAGCTAAGTAACTAGATTTGTGTTATGGGTGCTAGACAACGGATATACTACTTATATACTTTTCTTTTGTAAATACATACTTATATTACGTAGAAACAACCAGACCACAGACAAATATCTAAGCATAAATACTTGCCTGAGGCGGGAATCGAACCCGCAACCCTGTGTTTGGCAGTTCGGCATGGTGACCATTGTGCCAACTGGGTCGTCAAGTTAAAAGGTCGCGAGAAGCCGTCAGATGCAGAGGACATGCAATGGCTCGATCTGGAAGTCTGAGGTCTTTGTACAACGTTCGTACATCAGTGAACGACTAAACTGTCGCTGAAATGATGACGATTATTTTCCTGAGATTGCAGTTAAATGTATCGCTTTAAGAAATAACTGCTACAATGTGGCAACCCGTTATTTAATAGAAATAATACGTCATTAGTGTCCCATTGTTTAGTAAATACAAACGTTATTGCGTCGTGTGGTCAGTTGAGCTAAATCACTACAGGTCGTGACCATACATTTACATTTAAAACACATTTATTTCAACGTTGGTCTGCCAGGTGAGACTGCTTCAGTTGTTTTAGATGAAAACTTGTAAGTAGTTTTACATATGTAAAAATGTTGCCCGCTACTTCGTACGTGTGGTAGTCTTGTTTTATGTACCAAAACTTTTCTCTTGAATCACTCGATAAATTTAAAAAACTTTAGTTTTAAAGATCTAAGCATACATAGGGACAGACAGCGGGAAGCGACTTTGTATTATACTATGTAATGAATATAGGTTCACGTCAGCGGCGAAGGGTAAAACTATAGAGGTAGGCCGATAAAAACACGCTAGAAATTGAGTTCTACTGAAAAAATAAAAAAATATTTTTCCATGATTTGCAGAACCCGGTAGTGCCTTTTTTGTGTAGCAAACGCTAACTTTAATATATGCATAAACTTGAAAACTTACACTAAGGGTCTTGCCAATATTTAACAAAACTTTTACACTAATTCAAATTTTGTTGTACCATGTAGAGTCGTAACAAACCCCAACGGACCCTGGAGGCGGAACCGGAAGAGTCCCAGGAATCTGAACAGGCATACCTGGACGAACTCCTTGTTCCTGAACCATGGGAGTTGAACAACACGGCGCGAGCTGGGACGGAGTTATTGTTCTTCAACCGCGTGCCCAAGGTCGGCAGCCAGACATTCATGGAGCTGCTTAGAAGGCTCGCTATTAGAAATCAGTTTGGTAAGTCAGAAACTGACACATAAACAGATTAAGTACCCAAGAATTATTTTTCTTTTATAGTCCAATCCGACCTTTGACTGTTGGGACCTTTTGATTCACCGTACCTATAGATCCTGATGCTGCAGATAAAGTTTCTGCTTGTGATATTTTTAGACATAGCGGTTTAGGTTGTCCGAAGTTCTTCCGTAGAGGAACATAGTATATTCGTTCGATTATTTTTTATCTACAGTTGAGGGTAGGTTTCCACAAGAACAGACAAAGACGAAAGTGTAGTGTCATGGAAGTGCTACTAACATAGTTCTAAGCTATCTCTTTAACACATTTAATTATTATTATAAAATATGTATGTTAGTCTATAAGGTATGTTTCTATGGGCCTTTGTAGCCTGAAATAAATGATTTATTATTATTATTTGAAAGAAAACACAACTTGTGGGTAGATTTCATACATTTATTCCGTTTCAATTACGAACGTACCACGACCACCAGTTTTCTTCTCGCTACCTTCGAGCGAGCACATCCATCGAGCTCCGTTGTAGTACCGGTCCGCGCCGCGCACCCCGTGCGTTTTCTCATTTTTTGTAATATTGTACTGCGTATCAAGTTCGATATATTCTTATGGACATTTGTGTGGATCTAAAAGTGGCTTGTCTTCGGTCCCCTTACCCTCGACACATCATCTGAGGTGAAAATTGAATACCAGCGCTCTATGGATTTGATGAACAAGGATCGTTAACGGACACGTCTCCATCGAACCCTCGGAACATCTTCGAGAGCAAATGTACAAAACCGTAACTCCCCTACAGAAGTTTTAAAACAAGTTTTCAAAAAACCTTATTAATTTTAAGTACTAAGTTGAAATCATTATAATAATACCCAATGAGCACATAATATTTTATGTTCAACTATACCAAGAATTACTTACTAAGATCTCCAAACGCGAAGATACTTGTCGCTACAGCTAAAATTATTCTACTGTTTACAGTATTTTATCCACTTTTTTAGATAAGCTAATAAACAGCAATAATTTTCTTTTGTCTTTTTATTATACAAAAATCTAAGAATCGATTTTCCCTATACCCTATACAATCCAAGCAACAATTAACAATTTTAGATAGGTACTTATAGGCGAAAGACGTTTTGACTTATCTGAGCTTTAGAGCACATCATCATTTTTAATTCCCACATCTTCCAAATAATGTGTAAACTTATACCATTAATTACGCTAATTAACAACCGGAATTCTATAACTGCTATTCCAACGATTGCAAACTCCATTTAAATGTAATTTGGGTAATATCTTTTAGATGGTACGCATCCTATATAAAGTTGCAATTCACACATATTTTCCCACAGACTAAATATGCGTAAAAGACTTATCTTGAAACAAATTAATTAAATACCAGCATATAACGGTCTCAACCATGTCGGTGTCTTCAAGTCCCGCAATTTTGCGGAAAAATCGTGCAAGTTTTAAAATGTCTAGGAACTCAAATACTTCATTCCTATTTAGTTTGTTTCATCATAAAGACCGGTTAATTACTGACTCGTTTTTACTTTGATTCACTTTTACTTTAGTTTTTAATGTTGTTTCTGAAAGTTAGCTACAAATTCTTTTGACATCGATTGTAGGTAATTGTTTCCTTTTGTTAAAAACGAGTAATCGGTGAACATACATAAAAACGCGACGAATCGAGGACTTCTTTCTTTTTTTGAAGTCGGTTATGCTGTGTTATTATTAGGTTTAAACATTACAGAGAGATTTTTTTATTATTTTGACAAATCTTTAAAAATATTTCAAAGGGTGGGTTTTAATTTAATAATAATTAAACGCTGCCATTCCAGCTTCAAAACTAAAAAAAAAATTAAGGCAAGTAGGTACGCAATAAATGAAAGTTGCCTCTAATCTAATAAGTAGTTATAATTATGTGCACTTTGATGTTTTCTTTTACACAATTATCTTTCACTGTAATCTCTGGGAACAAGGGAAAGGGACCAGGGAATGTAAAAGTCACCTCACCACAGATTTCTCAAACAAATTAGGGCCACAGATTAATCTCAACATTTACTTAATATTCATTTCGGTTTCCTGATTCCACTTGATAAAAATTAAACAATAGGTACATCTCAATTATAAATGTGCTGCAATTTGTTTGCTAAGTAATTTAGATACCTGTTGATTAAATAAATTTAAAGAAATCTGATGTGAAAATCACCAACGTACATAGTATTTTGGAAGTGTTTTTTTTTCTATGGGTAATAAAATTATAGTGCTCATTTATTACATGCTTAATGTTTTAAGATATTATTACACATAGAATATAGCTACTACCTTGTCTAATTTAGAATTAAAATTTTACCTTGTCCAACTTATACTTACTTAAAATTAAAGATTTGTCCTTTGTAAATCTGAGTATTTAAAGGCTTGGGTAGAAGAGCGGTGTTTTCTTAGTGGTAGATACCTCGACTTTCATTCCGAAGGTCGTTTTTTCGAATCCCGGCCGGCCGTGCACCAATGGATGTTTCTTAAGAAAATGTGTGCTAATTGACATTGCTCTTACGGTAAAGGAATGATCGTAATAAAACCCACGGTTTAGTTGCCTTTATTATTGACAAGTTCTATCCTCTGGACGCGGTCTACTAAGCCGAGAGGGTAGAAGGTGCTGGACAAGCTTACTGCATCATCACGCAAAAAGGACCAAACTAAAGAGGCCCAGTTGCGGAAAAATAGTAGGACACAAGTTAACTAACATCTATGAAATTGGATAATAAAACAAACAGGAAATAATATTTTAAACGGTTAGATAATTTTTAACATTTTACAAAACACTTAACAACTAACCACAATTTGGTCAAGTATTTTTAAAACTTAGAAGTTTTAAGAGTTTAAACAAACAAAATACATTTCATGTAATGTTTGTTCAAAATCCGGTAAAAACACTACCTATTATGCAATTTGTTGTGTGCAATTAGAAAGCTTTTAAAAAGATGTAAACAACTATACATTTTAAGAGAATGCAAACATTTAACGCTCAAGCAAATTTTGTCGAACCTTCAATAGTCCGTCGTCCAAGGGTCGATATTTTGATCTACAATATTTTTTTTATGTAAGGTCAGCGTTTGTCTACTATCACACCAGATGCCTGATGGTAGGTGACGATGTAAGATGTAGCTCGCTTACATTACTTTGTTGTCAGACTATAGGTAATGTTAAGCGCACCTCAAGGGTGTCCCCAAATATATATTATAGCGTCTGCCAAGCCAAACAGAAAGCGTGCTGGCTATATGCGACTAAGTGAACTTGAGACCTAACTTCAATGCGCTGCCAATTGAACTAAGTCTCAAGTTCATTTCACTCAAATTCGGTAAAAGATGACATCTCAAGACAACCAACATGGCAAATTATCAAAGTTCGAAGGCTATCAAAGGCTATTAGAAAACTGGGTACGGTCGGAGTCAGAATTGCAGTCCCACCGTAAAGCTTGAAAACTGCTTTTTTTATTAGAATGTTTACAACTCAAACAAGATTCTAAGGTCTTGCTCGAGTTTAAGTTCAAAGTCTTTCAACTCATTAATTTATTTGGAAAAAAAATATTACAAATAAAACATTCCAATAATAGTAATTTTAGAACTCTATGGTTGGTATGTGTTTCGAGAGAAAAAAACACGTCCATGCCATGCCGTGTGTATACGTTTGGTAGGTACCTACCGTACTATGGTGTTATACATAAAGGACATTGTTATTTCCAGGTTTTCATAGAGATGCAGTGCAGCGAGTGGAGACTATCCGCCTGGCGCCCGCTGATCAACAGGTCCTCGTCAGTCTGGTATCTGCGCACGAGCCTCCATCCTCCTACATCAAACACGTCTGCTATACCAACTTTACCAGGTAAACAGGAAACGATCCACACACAGACAGGCTAGGGTTTAAACATATCCCTTTATAATACCCCTCAGTACCTATTCTTACAAAACATGTTCATTTACTTACTTACGTTGGCTAAGCGCCCTGAAGTAGATCTTGGCCTCCGTCACCAAAAGATACCATTGCACCCTATTCTGGCTGCCAGTCGACTGCCTGAAGGGCTTGCAGGTCGCTATGTAGAGCTCTTGTGAGGGGCAGGCTAAAAATCAGTAGCGGTGAGATGGTCGCACAGCTCACAGCATATTACTGAAACTGCACCCTCCATTGCACGCACATACCTTGTTATTTAATGTTTAAAGACTTATGTATTATAATCTATTTATGTACAGTCGGCTGCATAATTGCAGCCCCCGGTAGAGTTCGAAAATTACTGTTATTGGAATTTTTTCATTCTAATAGTTTTTGTTTGATAAATTGATGAGTTACAAGACTTTAGACTTCAACTAAAGCAGGTGTCTAGAATCTTGATAGTGTTGAAAACATTCTTATGACAGCCGTTTTGGAGCTCTACGGTGGGTCTGCAATTATGCAGCCGACCGTATAAGTGTCGTGTTATGGAAAATATAGTTATAGTTTATTTATTTGTCATAAAGTATTTACATTGCTTATTTATACGAGTGCCAAAAAACCTACATAGGTTTGTCATGACACTTTCATTCGTCACATAAATAGGTACTCGATAACTAGGTATTAAATTATAAAACTACCATAAACAAAGATAAAATTAAAATTAAACATTTCTCCTTACTCGTATTGCGCCTTCTCGTATTACAAGTCGCTCGGTTGCAGGTTATAATAAATAGTTTAAATGGTTTGTTGAACTTGGTCGCTGAATTGACCTCAAACCAGGCATTTTTATTAAGTGTCTAAAAATAAAATACAAAACCTAATTAAACATAATAAACCTACCTATAAAGTCAAAGTCAAAAATCTTTATTCCTTTCAATGCTTAATACCTAGGTATAAGATCACTTAGACACGTCTTAAAAAACTAAGTTAGGATGTGTGCCTTCGGAACGCGCCCACCAATGAGAAGAAGGCACAAGAAACTCATGGGGTTTTTTTTTCATGTGATCACGCTTACAAAGGTCAATATTACAAATATTTGAAAGTATTATTTGAAATGGAGCAATTAAAGTCACGTCCAAGGGTTGTTATCATTAAGGTAAGACGAAGTATCACGCCTTACTGCCCAATTTATGCTTTATAAAAGTTTTGAACCTGTTAATGGACATATCATATACATCTTTAGGTAATTTATTATAATAGAGCGCACATGTATTATTAAACGACCTGTTTATTTTCCGATATTAACCTATAAATATATAATAGTCAAATCTCTCTAATCTTACCTGTGTTCGATTGTCGAATTTTTTAGTTTTTGAAATAGACATATCTTTCTACCTATCCATTCTACTACCAATGATTATCACACTTTCACGTACACCATTCATCAATATAATTTCACCATGCTTTCATTGAAGTTTAACTTTAGTTTATCCCTTGAACTATCATTAGAATGATCAATGTATATCATTGTGCATCATTAATTTTGTGTAAAAAAGAAGCCGACTATCAAAATATGTTCTACAATTTGTCTGAACTACCTCGTTCCAATTTTTAAGCCTACATAAATGTGTTAAGATGATTACTCACTGTTGATTGGCATTCGATAAGAACTTAAGGCGGAATATTCAATACCTTTGGTTTTGATTTAAGACATATTATTTACTGTATGGTATTATTTATGGGACTCCATTTCACGTCATTTTCTATTCATATTTAACTGTGGGACCATAATTTAAATATAACGGTTATCTCTTGATGTCTATAAAATGTTTTCAGTCATGAAGAGTGTCACCAAAGATTATTTTCTTTTGACATAAACATTACGATCACTTAGTTAATTAATATTGATAAGTTTACAAATTAAAGGAAGTATTCATGTAGAAATACTAAAATATTAAGACAGTTTGTATTATTTGACGACCCAGTTGGCACAATGGTCACCATGCCGGGCTGCCAAACACAGAGTTGCGGGTTCGATTACCGCCTCAGACAAGTATTTATGCTTAGATATTTGTCTGTGGTCTGGTTGTTTCTATGTATTACTAGCTGTGCCCCGCGGTTTCACCTGCGTAAGTCCCGATCCCGTGGGCATATTGGGATAAAAAGTATCTTATGTCCGTCTCCTGGCTCTAAGCTACCTCCCTACCAATTTTCACCCAAATCTGTTCTGCCGTTCTTGAGTTATAAGTGGTGTAACTAACACGACTTTCTTTTATATATATAAGATAAGTATATAATTACAAAAGAAAAGTATATAAGTAGTATATCCGTTGTCTAGCACCCATAATACAAGTCTAGTTACTTAGCTTGGGGCTAGATGGCGATGTGTGGAATGTCCTGCAAAATTTATTTAATTTTATTTTTATTATAGGAGCCAGTTACAACAAAAATATAAGTGTCGGTTCGTATTGTAGAAATGAAACTAAAACAATACACTTTTGAATGAATAAGAACCTTAAAATAAATGCTGCATCCAACATCAATCAAAGTTCAAATGTAATATTAAATCGAACGAACGTGAGATTAATCACTGATACAATTATACTATCTCGTTACCAGACAATAATTATAACGTGGCTTTGTAAAAACAGCGCTAAGCAGTGTTGTGAACTCGAACTGATAATAATTATGGTATACTTAAGAGGAAAGGTACCCGGCTCTCTGTTCATAAATAAATATATATTGCAGGACATTCCACACATCGCCATCTAGCCCCAAGGTAAGTAACTAGACTTGTGTTATGGGTGCTAGAAAACGGATATACTACTCATATACTTTTCTTTTGTAAATAAATACTTATAATACATAGAAACAACCAGACCACAGACAAATATCTAAGCATAAATACTTGTCTGATGCGGGAATCGAACCCAAAACCATGTGGTGGGCAGTCCGGCATGGTGACCATTGTGCCTACTGGGTAGTCATACAAACGTAGTCGACTGTTTACTCCCTTGATAATGACACTAACACAAATATTTTTTTTGCATAAAATCTTTAACTAACAAGACTATACCCCAATGTCTTGGTTTTTTTTTCATATTCTAATTATCATAGAAAGTAAGAGTTAAAAAACTTATTATATAAAAAAGAAGACATAGGGGCATGGTCATGGGCAGTTAAGTATAGGTTTAATGTTAAAAAAATATTTGCTCTAGTGTCATTATCCAGGGAGGAAACAGTCGACTACGTTTGTATGGAGAGAGAGCCGGTACCCTTTCCTCTTAATAGATAACTTTGAAATAAGTAGTAACTTACAAGTTTTACGGGCTATTGTTTAAATTTAAAAATTACAAAGACTGTGATGTAAAAAAGGTTGTATAGCACATTTGTAATTAAAATGTAACTTTAATGGACTTTTCAGGGCTATATTTTTACAACAGCTGCTATTTGCGTTTTATGTAGAAAGAGAATTGACATATTTACCTAAGGAACACGAATTCTGGTCTAGTTCACAGTGAATTTTCGAATAAATATTCTACTTAGCCCTTAGCCCTTAGGATTAGTAAGCTGAAGTGGCAATGGGCAGGTCATATAGCTCGCAGAACTGACAACCGCTGGGGAGTAAAGGTTCTCGAGTGGCGGCCGCGATGCAACGCGAAACGGAGTGTTGGGAGACCAGCTGCCCGGTGGACCGACGACATTGTAGCGGTCGTGGGTAGTCGGTGGATGGAGGCGGCTCAGGACCGCTGTTTGTGGCGTCGTATGGGGGAGGCCTATGTCCAGCAGTGGACTTGCATGGGCTGACATGATGATGATGATGATGATTCTACTTAGCGCATAAAGGCATTTATTACACCTAATTGTAGGAATAGATAGAATTCATGAATCAGTGATCTGTACCCGTAGTGCAGATTTTTTCATATAGGAAAGGCTACAACACATTTAGGTTAATGTAGAAATTGTAAAAAAAAGTCGAAGCAATATTTCCTTTCAACTTTTGTTTATGCAAACGTGATAGTGCGAGTTTTATCGTATAGCGAATAGTATGCTATACGATAAAACTCGCACTACGGGCTATACGTCACTTCTCCAGCGTCTTACTTGTTTATTAATGTAAATTCCCGACGACCCAGTTGGCACAATGGTTGCCATGCCGAACTGCCAAACACAGGGTTGAGGGTTCGATTCCCGCCTTAGACAAGTATTTATGCTTAGATATTTGTCTGTGGTCTGGATGTTTCTATGTATATTTACAAAATAAAAGTATATAATATATCCGTTGTTTAGTACCTATAACACTAGTCTAGTTACTTAGCTTTGGGCTAGATGGCGATGTGTGGAATGTATATAAAATATATTTTTATATATTTTTTTATTCCAGATTCGGATACCCTTCTCCTATCTACGTGAACGTGGTCCGTGATCCGGTGGAACGTGTCATATCGTGGTACTACTACGTGCGGGCTCCGTGGTACTATGTCGAGAGGAAACGTGCCTTCCCCGACCTGCCACTACCGGATCCAGCTTGGCTGAAGAAGGCAAGTTATTTATCCATCTTCTATACATATAAAATGCTCTATCTTTACTGAACTAAAAATGCTTTACTGCTGATCGTAAAAACATGAAACTTTCTTTGTATGAAGTAAGAAAGGATTTCTGAAATTCTACCCCTTAGGTTAAGTTTGTATGAGACAACGTGATTCCTTGGTCCATTTTCGACTAAAACGCGGACGAAGTCGCGGACAAAAGCACAGTACAGGATTTTAAATACTATAGTAACAGAAATTTTAGTTGTCACACTATTATCTACAGCCAAGTTTTATCTCTCTCTCTCTCCGTGCATTTATTAATCCCATCTGATTGTTAGTCTGAGTTTCTGGTCTTCTTTCACTACTTCGCTCTATCTGGTGAGTCGTCTTAGGGAAACTTCGCAGACTTTTAGGCCTTTTTGGCCTCGTCTGTCCACTTCAACTTTGGTCTGCTCCTTCTTTTTGAATCTGAGATATTGAACCTATCCTTTTTCTATCTAGTATTTGCTTGAAGAAGGCTAGTATCCGAAAAAAAATTCTTAGTTGTGTCTAAGATTTTTTGATCTTTTAACGAACGATAGCATTTACAGGGTGTCGCAGGCTATATTTTAATAGTACAGATTTATAACTTGAACTTGTGTTGAGAGTTTTAAAAAATCTGTCAAGCTAAACTACAATTTCGCTTGGGATGCCTTCTGTTATTTACGAAAAATTTCTGCGAATTAATTTCGTAGAGTCACCCAAAAATATCCTAAGGGATTAAATGTTTTTTACGGCGAAGGCGATATTTTGAAACTAGAGCAAAGTGAAAGATTCTAGAGTAAAATCCCGAGCGCATTATATCAGTAAACACTCACCATTTGCTAAACTACAGAATAATAAATGACGTACACGAGTTGAGGTCAAGCATCAGGTCACGTGCATACCACCGCTTGGAAAAATGATCGCGTGATCAGACCATTATTTTCTATGAAATCACTCATTAACGATATTATCGAATAGATTGAAAAATGCCTCGATAGACAGCGACAATGCATTCTTAATTGTTTTAATGGATATGAACGGTTTTACTCTGTCTTTAGTTACAATTAAAGTGAATAGTTAGTAATTAGAATTGATTCGTTATTTATCTATGAATCAAACAGAGCTAAAGGAATAATTATGGATCTTTAGAAAGTTTAAAATATAGGGTTAAACTAACATAGTTATCTTACTACTAATGTTATTAAAAACAGGATGAAAAACGGGATTTTGAGAGTAAATACAAAATATCCCGTTATTAACAACCTTTAGTCGTTTTAAAACTTTTTTATTATGATAGGTTTAATAGGGTCTATCTAATATATAAAAATAAGTCGGGTTTTCCTTCCTGACGCTATAACTCCAGAACGCACGAACCGATTTCCACGGTTTTGCATTCGTTGGAAAGGTCTCGGGCTCCGTGAGGTTTATAGCAAAGAAAATTCAGGAAAATCTGGTGGCGAAACGCAGTTCGCCGGGTTTGCTAGTGCTTACTATAATCAGGCATAAGTGCAAACCCACCGAGAGCTTTAAAATTGTTATTTTTTTGGAATGTTTAATAAACTCGAGCAGGACTTAAGGTTCTGCTTGAGATTAAGTTAAAAGTCCATCATCTCATGAATGTATTAGACAAAGATAATATAATGCAAACATTCCAATAATTACAATTTATAACACTAAAGTTGGTCTGCACTTTTTTAGGCAGCCAGAGTTCCAGTGTACTTTTTGTCGTTGAACCCTAAAATTGTTTTTTCTCTGTTTTATCGTTATAATCTTTCAATTTTATTTCTAGCACATCATTCGTCACAGTCTCAATTCGTCCCAATTTTTAAATCTGATAACTCTTGGCCATTGTCATGAACAATTCTGAACGTCGCGGTCAATTAGCAATGGTCAGAATTGATCGATTCCCGTAAACGTTGACCGGTAAATTCCGGTATAACTCCGGTAAATGGTCAATTTCGGTAATATTTCGAGTGTGACGGGACCGTTACTGGTCGAATATGAAGATGATTGCCTTCCGGATGCACAACGGAGTCGGTAGATGAGATGGGTCATAACCTTGTACCATTATACACCGTTTACAACTCCAAATAACGACGGCTAAAGGGCGCGCTAACGATGACGCTATTCTGAAGTAATTTGAAATGAAATCTTGGTATATTATGAGAAATGACAGACAATTTTCGTATCATAGAAATGTGGTGGGTCGTGATAACTACGTACCTTACAGGTATTTGATGGTTAAACTTTAAAATTACTTTATCAAAGCTTCGTAAAGCTTCATTCACAATTATCAAAGCTCTATAAAAGTTTATAAAGCTCTGATTACTTTGAGTGAGTAGGTAATTGTTTGGCTAATCCCACCCAGTGTAAAATAATAGTATTAAAGCCAGCAGCACTTTAAGATATGGTCACGATCACGATTGATCTACTAACTGACATCCCACGATCGCTGATCACGATACCCTTATATAGAACGAGCGTAGATTACAAACTTTAGGATCGACCGATAGAGAACTAACAAGAAAAAAGAATCATCAAAATCAGTTGAGCCGTTATTGACTAATCGGTGAACATACATAAAAACATAATATATAGGTACGCGACGAATTAAATTAAATATAAATATAAATAAATAATATTGCAGGACACAGCGCCAACTGTGCTTGTGTTATGGTAGCTAGACAACGGATAGAATACTTAAATGCTTTTCTTTTGTAAGTAAGATACTTATAGAAATACCCAGATCTGAAACAAATACTTTATATAAATAATGGTTTAAAGTAGGAATCGAACCCGCAATCTTCTGCGTCGCAGGCGGGAATATAGAACATCTTCCTTTTTCGGACGCAGTCACAGTAGAGACGAAAAACGTTTTGTTTAAGCCAAAGTGTTCTTAACAACAAACAAAAAAAGTGAAATAAGCAACATCTGTTACAAATTATGACGTAATTAACACTTGGATTTGGCAAGTGACCTCCTTTAAACGATTTTATAAAGTACACGTCAAAAGACATGTTTGTAAACGGTTCTAATTAAACAGTGTCGTCGAGCTATCGCCCGATAGAAAAGTTTATACTTAGCTTTCTTTGATGCGATTCATGATAATTTGTTTTTTGTGCCTCTTATTGACCGCTAATTTGACGGTCGATTGTGATCTGACCATTGACTTTTATGATACTTTCAAGTTAATGACTGATGGATATTGTTGAGCTTTCATGACTCATAATACGATTTTTACTGTACGGGATTTCTATAACATAATACCTGTAATTTATAATGAAATAATTACAGAAATCTTGCAAAAACTATTATAGAATAGACTCTTTGAATGACCACGTGCAATAAATAATGGGTACACATTATCCGTGAATTATCTACATTAATTTAATTATAATGTTGTTTCCTAGTCTTCTTCTTACATTTTTTCCACTTTGTGTGTAAACAAAATTCGTTTCCACTGAACATTATTCCACTCAAATCCGTGTTCACTCCTCTTTTCCTCATTTACAAAAACAAACCACACAAATAAAATATTTTGTTTATTAAAACTATGTATAATTTATATTCTTCATCTCGCATCTCATTACCTATTTGAGAGTTTTCAGGTCACTCTAATACCACTAACTCAACCTAACAAGTGCTACCAGAGACCCAATCGATCCCAATAGCTAGCTCGAGTTTTTTTAACCAATTAATTTGATAGGACGAAATTATTGCCCCAGCAGGTATCTAAAAAGTAGTAAAGCAGTAGGCACAAGTGTAAACCTAACCAAACCTAACAATTGCTACCAGAGACTGTACCAGAGATCTAATTGGAACCAACAGCGAACTCGAGATAAGTTTTTAAACAATTTATTAAATATGACGAAATTGTTAACGCAGTAGATACGTATAATCACCTTTCAGGAGTTACACCGTTCGGGAGCTACGATGCCACAGACACACACACACACACACAGACACGTCAAACTTATAACACCCCGTCGTTTTTACGCCGGGGGTTAAAAAGTAGTAAAGCAGTAGGCACAAATGTGAACCTAACCAAACCTAACAACTGCTACCAGAGACTGCGCCAGAGATCTAATCGAAAACAACAGCTATACCGAGATTCGTTTTTAAACCCATTAATTAAATAGGACGTAATTATTAACCCAGTAGGTACGTAAAAAGTAGATAAATAGTAGGCACAGGTGTGAAAATAAATAAACACGTTACCAACATTGCAAATAAAACCTCAATCACTGCCTACCTATACTTATAAGAGTACCTACATGCCAATACATAATTTGTAACTTTTCCAACTCAATAAATACGCATGCCAATATTAATTAATACCTACCTACTTACACATGTGCTTACCTACTCATTTCATGCAAAAAAATAAATGAGTTTGCCAACAAAAAGTTGACGTTGTAATTAGTTTTGTATAAAAAGTATCCCTGTTTAGCGGCGTTTAGTACATTTGCCTCTAGCTACTTCGCTGGTGATTACTACTAATATTGCTAATATCAAAATTGCGTGTTGTCGAGTTGACTGAACTGATTTAGGTAACAATTTAAACTGTGTGTTAATGAAATTTAAACGTTTTTGTCTCACTTTTTTATATAAATTTAAATGTGTTAGAAGATTTTTCAATTTAATGTTATGGGTATGATAATAAGTCCCGTATTATTCTCTTAAAAGTACAGTTTAATCGTGTTAATATTTAGAATAATAGCGTTTTATTTCAATGTTAAAATACTTATGTTTGTGGAATACAGTTAATATTTCAATTGAAATTTTGTATGGCACGCGTTGATGTCTTTTGCTTAGAAATGCATTTGATAACTAAACAGTATAAATTTTGATTTTGTATTATTATTATTCCTGTTCAATGAATATTAGTGTGATTATATTAGAGATCGGGACACCTAAAAAAGTCTAGATGACGGTTTTGCTCAGCACTGACATAGAATTGACAAATTATAGTTAAGGTACTTTCTTTGGAAAGCGTAGGTAAAGCCTACGATTTCTCGTAGGCTCTAAGTACTACTAGGACTTAGTTACTTATTTTCCAATAGACCGCTTTTTATCACAAGGAGAAATTCGCCTTTTGAACTGCTTTATCACCATCATCTACTTGGGGCCTCTCCCTCACCCCAGGTATGGGTAAGAAATTGTGAAGCTTCCTACGTGGTGAGGCTTCCACGAAGGAAGCCAAATTGAAATTACACAAATCCCTACGCTGGTTATTAATTTTGAAATTCAATTTAAATTTAAAATGCGAAAGTTTGTGTTATTATGTTTGTTACATTTTGTTCTCCAAAAACTAAACCGATTGCAATTAAACTTGTTTTGTAGATAACTTGCGTCCTAGAATAACTCTAGACTATTTTTTATTCCAATATTTCCACGGAATCGGGGTCTTGTGTCCGCGGGTTGCAGCTAATTAATGTTTTCCGGTTGAATTTGTTATCTTATGAATGATGTTACTCCATGTTCCAGGACTTTGAGACGTGTGTGCTGAGCGGAGACCGCGAGTGTCGGTATATCGAGGGTGAGACACACGAGGGTATCGGAGACCATCGACGGCAGACGCTCTTCTTCTGTGGCCATGAACCTAACTGCACGTAAGAATAATGGTTTTTATTCAATAACAGCACTAAAGATAATTCCACTCATGTTGGCGCGCGGTTTTATGTGAAAGAAAGAAAGAAAAAAAGAAAGAAGAAAGAAAGAAAAAAACAAAGAAGAAAGAAAGAAAGTTTTTTTTGTAACCAAAAGTAACTTGAACATAAAAACATAATACATATTGTGGTTACAAAAAGGAATACAACTCGACTATGAAAGCATTACCAAATTAAAGTAGACAATGTCTAAATTTATGATTGCATTATTACAGAATATGTACAAGTATTATTAGTACAAGCATTATATAAAAGTATTATTAAAATATCTTCTATTTAGATATATTTTATTGAGTGAAATTATCTATACTAATATTATAAAGCTGAAGAGTTTGTTTGTTTGTTTGAACGCGCTAATCTCAGGAACTACTGGTTCTTATTGGAAAAATCTTTTTGTGTTGGATAGTCCATTTACTTTTTATCCCGAAATTCCCACGGGATCAGGAGTTACGGGGGTGAAACCGCGGAGCGCTGCTAGTATTATTAATAAATTAAAAATGCACTGTAAAATAATGACAGTTTTGTGACTGTCTTAAAAGCAAAATATCTAGTGTAACCAATATTTGTTAAAATCACTCATATTGACAAAATGTTTTACATTAAAAATTAGTTTGGTTTTCCCTTATGAAATATTTATAGCAAAGTCGTACGCCAGTGTATTGATTGAAAAACTTTACATATTTCCAGGCCATTCAACAGCGTGGAAGCGTTACAGAAAGCTAAAAGGGTAGTGGAAGAACAATACGCAGTAGTTGGTGTATTGGAGGAGATGAACGCTACACTACTGGCGCTCGAGCGGTATGTCCCAAGGTTCTTCGAGGGAGCTACCAGTTTGTATTGGGGTAAGTTTATTTGGTGGTCATACTTCGTGATAAGAACCCATGGACATGACTTTAGAAAGAGATATAAATAGATAAACTCTTTATTGTACCACATTAAACCTTAATTCTAACATAAGTTCCTGCTACAAAAACAAAATTAAACCAAACAGTATGGGAGGCCTTATCGCTAAAAGCGATCTCTTCCAGGCAACCTGAGAAGAATAAAAGAAGGGTGTTGTACATAATGTGATAGGAATATAAGGAGGAGAATAAAATAAATAATAAATTACATAGAAATGAAATATTCTAAAAAATAATAAAATAAAATTAAAAAATTAAAAACCGATTTCAAAGAAACTTGAAAACAAAAATTAAAAAAAAACTGAAAACAAAAACTAAAAATAAACCTGAAAATAAAAACTAAAAAATGTGAAAAATAATCCATTTTGGGTCACTTAGACAGCAGATAACTTAAACATACTTGGAAGTCGGACTGGGTTGACTTGAATGTTGAGAGGTATTTAAAAAACATGGTGTCACCAATTAAAAAGCGCCTTTATATAATAAAATTTATTATAAAATAATTTTTATATCAAAAACAGACCCATATAAAATAACTACCTTTCAGACTAACATACAAATAGATAATATTATAATAAATTTAATTTAAGTTTTAGGGTTTCCAATTTTCGTTCTCGTGGTGTATTGCTATGAAGAAATTGTAAGGCGTCGTTACTGCTGATTCTCACGCTAATACGAGCGATTACCAGATTGAAACTTCGAGACCCATTATGATAAAACTTGGTACGAGGGTACATTGAAATCTTAGTAATAAAATGGCTTTTTTTATTTCGGTATTCCCTCAACATACATCGAGAATTAAGTGCTCGTAACGTGAATTCGTAGTCTGTCTGACAAACATAGTGAGAACTGTCTTCACTACAAATTAGACAGTTTAGTATATTTTGTCTCTAAAAATGTCTAACGACCCAGTTGGCTCAATGGTCACCATGCCGGACTGCCAAACACAGGGTTGCGGGTTCGATTCCCGCCTCAGACAAGTATTTATGCTTAGATATTTGTCTGTGGTTTAGTTGTTTCTTCTTATCTTCTATACTTAGAATACATTTCTAAGTATATATTTACAAAAGAAAAGTATATAAATAGTATATCCGTTGTCTAGCATAACACACTTCTTGTTACTTAGCTTAGGGCTAGATGGCGATGTGTGGAATGTCCTGCAATATTTATTTATTTATTAACTAATACCATGTCACAGCGAGTACCCCTACCAGATATAGCGAGTTCCCATCAACGAGCAAAATTCAACATGCTCAATTCAACTTGCTGCGTGAATCTCCTCGCAAAAAGTAACCTATCAAATTTTTAATTGGGTCCTTTTTGCGAAAGAATGGAGTAGGCTTGCCCAGCACCTACTACCCTCTCAGCTTAGTCGACCATGTCCAGGGGAGAGAACTTGTCAATACTTCTGGAGTCAACTAAGCCGCGATTTTCATCACGATGTTTTCCTTCACCGTAAGACCAATGTCAATTAGCGCAAATATTTTTTTTCTTAAGAAAAATCCATTGGTGCACGGTCGGCTGGAATTCGAAACCACGTCC
Organism: Idaea straminata; assembly: GCA_951213275.1. Taxonomy (NCBI): domain Eukaryota; kingdom Metazoa; phylum Arthropoda; class Insecta; order Lepidoptera; family Geometridae; genus Idaea; species Idaea straminata. The sequence continues at coordinate 8,941,868 of OX577858.1, forward strand.
TTCAGAATGAAAGTTGAGGTATCTATACATATAAAATGCTTTGTCCTGAACAACTGACTGACGGATCAACGCACGGCCTAAACCGCTGATCGTAGAGACTTGAAACTTGGAGGGTGTGTTCTTTGTATGACGTAGGCATCCGATAAGAAAGGTGTTTTGAAAATTCTAGTCCTGCTAGTCTACCAATAAGCCAGCACCGCTCTAACCGCGTGGCGTTACTTGTATGCCAAATACTTACGAATTTACCATTATCCTTTTCAGACGAATTAAACACTTTCAACCGTATAAACCGCAACGCGTTCAAGCCGCCCGTCTCCGAAGCCGTCAAGCAGATCGTGCGCGCGAATTTCACGCGCGAAATCGAATTCTACGAGTTTTGTAGGCAACGACTGCATTTGCAACTGAAAGCACTCAGAGACCCTTCGATTGTGATACCGACTACAAGAAGTGGGAGGAGACGGAGGGCGCAACGAAGGTTTGGTAGAATTTAGGTAGGTTAGTATAGCGTATTTAGGGGCTGATTGAGACTCCATGGGGCTATTCGGGGCACCTAAAAATTTCGAACGTAAATATCGATAACTGTCGACAGGTAAGTATGAGCTCTTAATCCATCCCATAAAATCACAAACCTGGCTTAAGAAATTCATTTTTATTAATAACAAACACACAGACATTAGTTTTAAAACTATAGGTAAACATTTGGAACGAAACTTCGTTCCAAATGTTTAAATGTTAAATGTTCAAATGTCCGTCTAGCCCCTTTCACAACGCGCCATAAGGAACTCCTTATGGCGCGTTGTGAAAGGGGCTAGACGGAAAAAATTAAGACCAAAAGTTGTAACGACACTTTTTGATTTTATTACAATTCCTTCACTAATTAATCGAAAGGAACCTCGTTCCATCCGGGTGTCGCTTGACACCTCTCAAGTTTTTTGTTCTACTATAAGTACTAGTTTTTTCAATTCATTTTTTTCCAAGTACCAACAGACTTTTTGTCCTGTCTTCCTTTATTATATAGTGAAACCTTTCATTCCGAATAACCCCTAATACTTACGATAGTTAGTTAGACTTGTAAATACTTAGATTGTAGTTTTATAATTTTGTATTGTTAAATGTGGATTCTCAAGAGATTCTTAATTACTTCATTTTAATTTTAATCGAAACCCGAACCTTTAATTGTTTTATATTTCAAAATTATTAATCTTAGCTTCAGGTGACCAAAGTCTGGCTGCTACTTTGGCCAACTGATCAATGCAGCCAGCCTTTGTGGCACCATACTTAGGAAAACTAATTTAATTATTATTTTTTCCAGTTACGAATAAGTTTAGGAAATATTATTTATAATTGATGGCCCAGTTGGCACGGATTGTCGAACACAGGGTTGCGGGTTCGATTCTCGCCTCAGACAAGTATTTACGCTTAGATATTCGTCTGTGGTCTGGTTGTTTCTATGTATTTTAAGTATATATTTACAAAAGAAAAATAAATAAGTAGTATATCCGTTGTCTAGCACCTATAACACAAGTCTAGTTACTTAGCTTGGGTCTATCGAATGTCCTGCAATATTTATTATTTATTAATTACCTACTTAAATTTTACCAGCAAAATGATAGGTACATATGTAATTTATGCGTAGTTGTGATCAATTGTTATAGTCGTGATCTGTTGTAATTTATTATTATTCATAGATAAACTTAAAAATAATAAGTAATTATAATATAAAAATATCTATAAGTTAATCTTTAACTTAACCCGTAAGTACCTACTTTAGATAAATTTAATTGTTGATATATTTAGCTGTTAAGAATTTTATCTTTTTTAGTTTCATTGTTTACCTTTGTATATTTTCATTATCAGTAGAGGTAAGTAAGTATGTATAACTAAGTAGTTTTATTTAGATACCTAGCTTTAGGAAAATTTAATATGACCGCACTCCAAAACGCTCCTAAGTGAAACTTTAGTAATAACTAACTGCGCCCCGCGGTGTCACCCGCGTCAGTTCCGATCCCGTGGGAATGTTGGGATAAAAAGTAGCCTATGTGTTAATCTAGGTCTCCAGCTATCTAGATACCGAGTTTCATCGCAATCGGTCCAGTAGTTTTTGCGTGAAGGAGTAACAAACACACATACACACACACAAGCACACACAAACTTTCACATTTATAATATTAGAAGGATGTGACAATTTTACTGACTTGATTTTATTGGTTGATTATCACAGTCAAGTGCGAGGCGAAACATTGATCAACTAAAGTTTCACTTATGAAAATTTCTAAGCGCGGTCATTAGATACTGATTCTAAGGGACTGTCGATCAAATTGTTGTCAATTTAAATATGTAGTAGGTATTGTTAATATTGTGATAAAATATCGTTAATTGATCGAAAGATGAACGCAATAAATGAATAACTCACGGTCTCTTCGTTTATTTTACCTATACAAGTCCAGTAACTCTACCACAAGTCGTGATAGTTGTGACGCAAATTGTTCATAATGGCTACAGGTCGCGCATTTCGATGTTCGGGTATAAGTCCGTACCTTCTAGATGCTAGGTTCAGGAAGCCTGCCACGCCGCTGTTTCCTCATGGTCATACTAGTTTGTCATACCAGTATAGCTAAGAGGATATACATATACTCTTAGTCATAATATAATTTCATTCCATTTGTAATGAATGGTTTTACTTCCTCCTATAGCCAGGTTCGGCACGCAGCCTGCCAGTAAGCCCGGCATGAGTCGATCCGCCAAGCAAGCTGTTTACATCGGCGGGAATTGCCCTATTTTTATTAAAGAAAAAACATGTGAATGTGCCCGTTAAATGTGACATTGAACACGCAGTGTGAACCCAATGTGACAAACAATATAGTGTTTGTCAAATGCTATCACAACTTGTGGTAGGAGTACCTATGTTTCACATTTACCTATTAAAATATAACATAAAAGTAGGTACTTACTTAAGTAACGTTAAGTCGTGGAAGCTACTTGTAGGTATCGTGAAATGAAACGTATGCTACGAAAAAAAAACAATTTGAAGTGGTTCACTTTACCGTCGACGTTCGTGTGGGAACCGTTCTAAAATCGTACTTTACTAAATGAAACACTTTAATATAAATAATCGAATAGGATAGATAGATAGATAGATAGATAGATAAACACTTTATTTGTACAACACACAAAACATTAAAAAAGACAAAAAAATACGAGAAAGCTTATTAACTACGAAATTGTACAAACAGGCGACCTTATCGCTTAAAGCGATTTCTTCCAGGCAACCTTAGGATGGAGAAGGTCTGTTTAGCTTAACTGGTAGGTCGTGTGGTGTAAGGAACACATAATATAATAATAAATACCTACGTAAAATAGATATTATAAACGAAATACTTAAACATAGATATCATACCATACACATAATAATATTTAGCAATACTTATTCATAATGAGAATATACTAACAATTATTTACATAATAAGAAATAAGTAAATAAAAGAAAAAAATAAAAATATAATAATATTATACAAGCATTTCTAAGAGAATAAACAAGAATATAAATATGAAAAGAAATAAGAGGCAAGAGTTATGTACCAATAGAGTGAAAGTAATGTTCAGTTACCATACTCTTGAAAATGGGTAGGGTTTTAGCAGAGCGGATAGGTTGGGGTAGAGAATTCCAGAGAATAACAGAACGAAAAGAAAAGGATTTGCTATAGAAAGTGGAATTGTGAAGCGGAGCTTGAAGGAGAAGGGTATCAATGGATCGGAGTTGTCTAGTATGAGCGTCACTAAGGAACTTAAAACGTTCTCTTAGATAAGGGGGAGAGGAAGGAAAAAATATAACTTTGTAGAGGAAGCACAGAGTATGGACATCCCGGCGAAGGCGGATTGGCAGCCACTTGAGTTTATATCGAAATTCGGAAACATGGTCATATTTGCGTAACCCAAATATGAACCTTATACATACATTTTTGATGCTTGATTTTTATATAAGTATTGTTTGTAAGTATTAAATTAACGGGTTATTCTCTACATCTCATAATGAGGAGAAGCTTTTAGCAACGAACCACGAAAAGTATTCCCCACATCTCATTTGAGATATTGTAAAAAAAAACATTATTTGATTTGCAACCGACCACGAATCCAACACCACTTTTTCTTCTGTATAAAGTAGTTATTGGTTTGTAAAAAGTACTAGGCAATCAGAAAGTAGTAGAAGGTTTATCACACTTATTACATTATCTCTCTCTTTCTTCAATTTTCCTCCTGACAACTTTTTTGTGGGATACCTTCTACTGAGTTCTGATATCCTAGTACTTACAGTCAAATTACTATCAAACAATTTACACAGTCACGGAAACTGGCGGTGGTGTGGGATTGTTCTTATACGGAGCAGTATACCTCCTACAGAGCTCTTACAGCCTAGTACAAACATCCTATTAAATCGTGTAACGTAGGGAACACTTTTCGTGGTTCATTGCAACAAGCTACGCCCAATAAGAGATGTAGGGAATAACCCGTTTTTTGTGGGAGGTATACTAATTAGTTTGAGAACAAGCAATTAATTACACTCCACCACCTCTTTCCGTTACTGTTTAAATTGTATGATAGTAATTGGTTTGTAAGTACTAGGCTATCAGAATTGAGTAGAAGGTATCCCACAAAAAACTATCTGCCCCCTGACTGACAAACCGCCGAAAGGTAAACGAAACGAAAAAAATGTTGCTTGCTCTTTCACTCCCGTGATTTTTGATGTATTGCCATCCTTGTCTTTTGAGTTTTATTATCGGTAGCCATCCGATAGTTTCTGAATCAGCCTGCTGATATCTAATGTGAAATCATGCTTGAGATAATTGGACTTATTATTCCAGCTTCTTTCATGGATGTGAATTGAAGAAAGAGAGAGATAATGTAGTAAGTATGATTTATACCTTCTACTAAGTTCTGATTGCCTAGTACTTTTACAAACCAATGGCTACTTTATATAGTAGGAAAAGTAGTGACGGATTCGTAGTCGATTGCAACGCAAATAATGTTTTTAATTTCGGAAATTAATTGAGGATCCTTATCGGATGCCTACGTCATACAAAGAACACATCCTCCAAGTTTCAGGTTTCTACGATCAGCGGTTTAGGCTGTGCGTTGATCCGATCAGTGAGGACAAAGCATTTGATATGTATAGATAGATAGAATAAGATTTACATATTAGAAACAGGAAATATACTGATTTACTGGAATAGAAGTAAATAAATTGTATAATCGATTATAGAAGTCTACGTCAATAAAAAACATGTAAATTTTATCTTATTACGACAATTACAATGTTAATTAATTGATTCAATGATATAAACTTATTAAATAATCATTTATGTTTTCAACCGATTCTTATACCTATTCGTTCGATTTGTTTAATAAACGTCTTATGTATCTGACCTCTGTTAATTCTGTCTCGTGGAACAATTTATGTTGTTAAGATAAATGGTAATTTTGGCATCGATAATTATTATAGGTATGAAGCTGGTATGAAGATGAAACCTCGTTGACATCAATTATCTTAAGGTGAAATAAGACAACAGACTTATCATTCTCACATTTTATTAATTATGTAGGTACAATAGTTATTTAATTAAAACATGAGTCAAATAAAGTATAACAATATTATTTCATCGAAAAGTAAAATTAATATGGCCACAAATTAAGAATTCAGGTACATAAATAATAGAAAAACGGCCTAATAAGTTACATTATAATAATTATTGCTTAAAAATAAAAAATAATTTAGTTCCGTATTTTCTAATAGTCTCATTTAATAAAATCTCAAAACCAAAACGATTCACTATTATATCAGTTCTGTATGAATGTGTCATGACTTTGTGATTATACTTACAAAAATATAAAATGTACATTAATTCATAATCAACTATCATAATATTTCAATATTATTATCAAATATTCATATTATTAAACATATATTTTTTCATTTAGACGATAACAGTTCATAATTTTTTATTATAATATATTCATTGACATATTTTTAGGCTTGATATTGGATCAACTTACTTTCTCTTATTACGATATTATGATAGCGATAAATAGATCTCCATAACTATCTTTAACAAGGAAGAATCAAGTCATCGAGAATACTATACATTCATATTAAAACTAAAATATAACAATATTATTATATCTACAGTTCATTTCGTAAGTAAATATGAATAAAATAGCTAACTATAAATGATCCTTTCGTTCTTAATTCGATAATAACTATAGGCTAATAGTTTCAGTAAAAGTTGTATTAAAATATTAATATCATTCAGAAACCCATACGCGAGAGGCGACACACGGCCACCCACCCTCGCTCGACTCGGACGGCATCTAGCGCCACACTTCGCACAATCACAACTTTATTGTCCGGCAGGACTCTAAGCTACCTACAGTTACTAACAACAACAGTACAAAATGATAATTCGATAATAAAAAACATTCAACTTCGAAACGTCGTTATTGCAAATGGCACTCTGAGAACGAGCTCGTGCTCGCGTATTACCCTACAGCTAGTCTAGTTATATCACAAGAACGCTCAACAACAGCTGGCTCGACGTAGCCGACGACGCGACGCTGGCATGGCAGTCCACCGCCCGCCGGCGTGCGGTGCGGTCACCTCTCCTGGATCCGGGACCTCGGGTCGCATGCGCATTCCGCGCTCAATAGAAGGAGGGATGCCATTCGACTGTCGGGTGCAGCGGACCCGTCGACGCGGGACTCGCCGCACCCAACGCCAAACATTCGAAGCAGTAATTGGCACCGCTGTTATTATCCCAGTACTGCTGACCTTTGCACAGGAACCGCACCGCCAGCTCGAGCCTCTTACCTGACGATATAGCTGGTGCATATAGCACGAATTGGAACCTGTCCGAAAACCCATCGCAGGAGCCTTGCACGTAGTTTGCTTGGAGATCAGTATACGTTTTCCACCGGTTCATGGTATATCGGACGTGTACAGTCTTGTGAAAGTCGAGGTTGCGAACGCGTACCGAGCCGCACACGGTTACGTGGACGCCGTCGCAGACGCGCGCACTCTCGAGGCACACGTTCTGCGTCTCGAGCTTGTCGGTGACGTCACGCGGCAGCTGGAAGAGCGGCACGAGCGTGAGGGCCCCGAGCCGAGGTGCTGCGCGCACCGGCGGCGAACAGGACACGTCACACCCACTCAGGTCATCATAAGCCGATTTGGGTATCACAGGAATCTCGTCCATGAATGTTTTTACGTCTGCTAAATCTAGACCTAGCACGTCTGCAAAACGAACGATCTTTTTTCGACCCGGAGTTCCAGGCGGTGTTTTACCAGTTTTGAGCGACGAACAACGTCGGACTCGCTGCGGTTTGTCATCTTCCGCCTCATTGTGTTCCTCCTCATTGCATTCCTCCTCTTTTGTTTCTGCGCTTAGAAGCAACGGCTCTATTTCAGGCACGGGCGAAATTTCTTTTTCGATAGGAATTTCACTGGTGATTATTTCTAAAGGATTCGTTTGTTCGTTAGTTTCTGTGAATTCTTCATTACTTAAACCATTCGTCGTGTTTGGTTCAATATTTTCTTCTTCGTCCGGAATTTCGACTTCTGTGAGTGACACATTTTCTGAAAGCTCTGTAACATCGACCTCAATGGGTAAGCCAGTTTCGTTTTGGAAAACTTCATCGACACTATCGGAGGGATCGCTTTTCGCCGATTCAAACTCCGAATCGCTATCTAGTGTGGAATTGAGTTCAAGAGGCAACCTAAGACGTCCATTGTCGGATGTCGTAGACGCAAATTTCGGGGCACAGTCTATTTCATCGTAACTATTTTGTCGCGCACAACCTTCGAACGTCATCGCGGAAAACAAAGGTTTGTCCGTGTGGCCATTTTCTCGGGAAACGGGTTGAGATTTTACTGGAGAGCAGTCTGTGAAAAAGGCGGTGGAGAACCTAAAGCCGTTTTTTGTTTTGTCCGCTTGCTGAAAGAGAAGCTTGGCTTGCTCTTTGACACCAGGTTCCGAGACGACATCACAAAATGGCGGCTCCCGAACTTCGACGGGCGATCGCTCTTGGAATGGGTGGTCGATCTCATCGACAGGGCTTGAGGGACTCTCGCACTCGAGCTCGAAGTCGTAGAAAGTATCGAGGTCCCTCGTATTAGTGGAGGTAGTGGGCCTGTGAGCGGGCTGGTCTCGCGCCAGCCAGCTGCTCTCGCAGTCCTCGTCCTGTGCAGCGCCGAGGTTGCGCAGGCGAGAGTGCAAGTCCCGCGCGAACGCCGCCGCGCGCCCGCGACACGACATCGGTAGCAGTGACGTCAGACCGCACTGCGACCCAGCGCCGCTGGCGCAGTCACCGTTCATCTGAGTCTGAAAATAAGAAAGAACCATATCTTAAAACAATGTTAACCTTGCCATTTCATCTAAATATTGGAAGTCGACATAAAGCTGTGTGAATGTCAATAAGTGTGAACGACCGCGATAAGATAGTTTAATTATGCATGACTCTGTATGATCAGGCCATACCGGCGACGTCAAGATAATAAATAGCACCTAATACCTACTTATTTCGATACTATTATTAACTCATAGGTAAACCGTAGATAACGAAAATTTAGCAGCCAATTAATATGTTCAATTAAAAAAGATCAAGTATTGCGTCATTGATCTCTCATTGAATATTCAACTGAGGATGGGCTGCCTACATGCTGCCTAAAATCACGGGGAAAATATAAAATATCGACGTCATATGACGTTTCAGACACTTGGCACAAATAGCAAAATCCTACGCGTGTGTCAGCCATGAATGCAAACTAAATATAAATTAAAATCTTTTTTCGTTACAGTAATTATTCCTTGTGTCGTGTTGTCAAGCGGAGGCGTTGCAGTGACGACGACTTTTTTAAAGATCTACTATGAAGAACACTACTACGGCTGAAGGTCGATCGATGAGTCCGTGACCCATTTTAATGGAGGTGCCATAAATAGGTCAGGTGATGCTGACCCGACCCTGAACTGCACTTGCTTTAAGGGAACTGAACGTTGAAATCGTTAAGGTAAAAGGGTACCGGCGCTCTCTCCATACAAACGTAGTCGACTGTTTCCTCCCTGGATAATGACAACAGCACAAATATTATTGTGCCACAAAACCTATAACTGCCATGCCCCTATGTTTTGGTTTTTTCATTTTCTTATTATTATAGAAATTAAAATTTAAAAAACTAAAACAAAAAAGTTTTATGCAACAAAAATATTTGCTCTAGTGTCATTATTCAGGGAGAAAACAGTCGAATACGTTTGTATGGAGAGAGCCCCCGGTACCCTTTCCTCTTAAGTATACGTAGACGATAAAAGTGGTGAGCAAAATTTTAAACAAAAAAAAACCCAGGCGATATAATAGGTACGTACAGTCGTACATTCGACCTACCAACTCGACTCTTTCACTACAACGCAGAAAGCAAATACCTACTCTCGTTTAGAAAGATAAGTATTATTTCACAAACGTCCTATCTTCAACAAAGGTCAGATTTATTTAAAACGTCCATATTTTCAAACATTGTATTACTAGTATTAGGTAATTTAACCGTGTTAACGACCATCAAAATTGATCTAAATTAGCGTCAACAACATACCCTTGGTAAATGAAATTGTTTGCACGTGATATCTCAACTAGACACCTTATTTACATTGAGATACAACTGTGCTTTCTTTGTCCTACGAGTAATTTCTGTGTCATGGTTACGTATGTAACATGACAAATTATATCCGCCTGCTCTTATTTAAAATAGGTTTCAGGAGAAATCTGAAACGCCATTCAATTAGTCTTGCATCACGCAAAGAAGAGCAGCGTAATTTCTAACAATAAAATTCCGCTATATCTCACCCTTACGAGATTTTGGGGAGATGAGATATATATCCTTTATGTTTCGACTCCTTTATATGTCATTACTAGCTGCGCCCCACGGTTTCACCCGCGTAAGTGCCCATCCCGTGGTAATATTGGAATAAAATGTAGCCTATGTGTTAATCCAGGTTTCCAGCTATATACATAGATAACGAGTTTCATCGCAATCGGTCCAGTAATTTTTGCGTGAAGGAGTAACAAACACACACACATAAAATAAATAGACCGTATAGAATCGGAGCATTTCGGGACATTAAAATAACGAATTTACTCGCGTTTCAGGCATGGCGAACGGTTCTCATTTTGCCAAGTGCACATTTTGCGTCCAACCCATATAATGGTTAAATTATATAATAGCAAAGGATCTATTCAGCTCGTGTAAACCGAAGGTCTAAGATAAATATAGTACATCAGAAACATTATCCAATCAAGAGCGGTCACCGCTCCGAGACTACTCTACTAGTTATTGTTCGTAAATTACACTTATTGATCTCCCTTCTTGTTTATATAATAACTACGTCATGGGAGAGCGGTGTTGGCTTACTGGTAGATACCTTGACTTTCATTCTGACGGTCGTGGGTTCGAATCCCGGCAGGCTGTGCACCAATGGATTTTTTCTTAAGAAAAAATTATGTGCGCTAATTGACATTGCTCTTACGGTGAAGGAAAACATCGTGATGAAACCTGCGGCTTAGTTGGCTCCAGAAGTATTGACAAGTTCTCTTCTCTGGAATGGGCGACTAAGCTGAGAAGGTAGTAGGTGCTGGGCAAGCCTACTCCATTCTCACGCAAAAAGGACCCAATTAAAAAGGGTCCAATGGCGGAAAAACAGCCCGTATACAAGTACAAGTACATGTACAACTACGTCATGGGACTCTAGCATCGTTTCTACCAGTTCTCGGATATTTCTTATCTATTTAATATATGCACCTACTGGTTGTCTAATGTCAGTAGCTTTTGTTGGGTGCTTTTCCAAATAAATGCGTTTTTCTTCTACATTTGCGAGATCTGATCTTCTTTCGGTGTGAGGTGCAATATTTTTAGTAAAGTCCTATTATGTGGCATGTACTTAAAAAAAAAAAAAAAATATTGCAGGACATTCCACACATTGCCATCTAGCCCCAAGTTAAATAACTAGACTTGTGTTATGGGTGCTAGACAACGGATATACTACTTATATACTTTTCTTTTGTAAATATATACTTATAATACATAGAAACAACCAGACCACAGATAAATATCTAAGCATAAATACATGTCTGAGGCGGGAATCGAACCCGCAACTTTGTGTTTGGCAGTCGGCATGGTGACCATTGTGCCAACTGGGTCGTCAAAAGATAATTCAAACCAAAAGTGATAGATAATATGAAAGTATTATTCGAAAACACTTCTATCAGCTACACGAGAGCCATTTCGAAAATACAATCTTATCAACAGGTTAACATGCGAGATAAAAAAAATACTAGGGATTTACCTTATATGTTATGGACAAGAAACCTACAGGGTACTTTCCATTGATCTAAAACCATAAAAGTAAAAAAACAAGGTATTGTAGCACAAGTAAAGGCAAAATTAAAAAGAAAATCAAAAGTTAAATATGTATTAACAAACTTTCAGAAAAATATGTTACCTATAGGTACGGTAGAAATTATTATAATCTTTTGATCGCGTTGACCCTTAAAGTTTTTACACCTATTAACAAATGCAAATGATTACTATCAAATCTATACTAATATTATAAAGCTGAAGAGTTTGTTTGTTTGTTTATTTGAACGCGCTAATCTCAGGAACTACTGGTTCGAATTGAAAAAATCTTTTTGTGTTGGATAGTCCATTTATCGAGGAAGGCTATAGGCTACTTTTTATCCCGAAATTCCCACGGGATCAGGAGTTACGGGGGTGAAACCGCGGAGCGTTGCTAGTTCTAAATAAACTTGCTTTTCTGAGAAAAAGGGTCTTGACCACGGGCATGAGGTTTTATCAGACAAACAGATAGACGGGTCGAGTGGTTCCGAACCTACCGATTTTAATGAGATTAATTTAATAAGTTTATTCAAAATTAATTCACGATCTAAGCTTCTTTTTTTAACTTTCCCGCATTCAGGTAAAGGTTTTTTAAATTCAATTTGTAGTTATGTCTAGCAATTTCACATATGAGTGATAGTGGGTTTCGCTTATTTCTTTCGACGTAACTAAATCCAAAGAAATGCATAACAATAATGTACATTATCAAAATTACAACACGCGAGGGACAGTACAAAGACTTGTTAGTAAACAGTTGCTTGCCTTTCACGGTTGATTGCTGTTCAAGGAGAAATTTATGTAAACAGTGAAAGTAGAAATAAATTCATTAGCGGTGATAACTTATGCCCCCAGAAAAAATAATATCATAATATAATGTAGGGTATGTCTTTGCGATATTTGGAGCCCAGATAAACTAAAAACAAAATACATTTTATCATGTTACTTAAGAAAATAGCAATCTACCAGTGCTTTGTTCGGACCACCAACGTATTTCCAAAATTATGATAGTTAACCTCGCAAAAACTGTTTGAAAACGCATCCATAGCTTTTACTCAGTGAAAAATGCAGGGTGTTAATAAAAATAATAAGTCCAAAAACTAAAACTCGACTACGGAAAAATTACGCTCTAGAAAAAAAAAACAAAACCCGATTGCAAAAATAATTAAGACGCTTCTAACAATACCTCAATTGTTAAATTATAGTAAGTATAGTTTTGAAGTTAGGTGGGAACAGATGAACATACATAGGTACATACAGGTCAAATATATAACCCTCCATTTTGGCTTCGCCGTAATCGGGTAAATATGCGAATTTGTTTGCATTGACATAGGTTTGAAAGGTAGCAGCGTAAAAAGAAAACAAAAGATAAAGGCAACTATACAGGCATAAAAAATAAAGGCAACTCTTTTATACTATCCCTTTATTTCTGAATGTCTCGCCTAAACAGGATTAAATATCTAGTCAGGTACATATAGCTATTAGCTAACCACACACTTATCGTGTTTTTTTTTCATATCGAGTATTCAATTTATCTTGTTTTTAATATCGACTGAGTTAGTAACCTAACAACAAATTTTACTGAGTTCCTTTATCTTTTTAAGCTGGCAAAATTTTTGGTATAAACACTTTTTAATGTCGATATTTAAAAAAAAGATGTTTACCTAAGTTTTTATCAACTGTGTTAGTTAATAACAACTTTTTACCATAATACTTTATCTTTTTAAGTAGGTAAATACCTAGATAGGTTTATTTGCCTTCTTCAATTGAATAATATCTCGAATAGGTAACACTTAGCACCGATATAAAACAGATTATCACTTTCATTTTAATTACACATGATGATCGATTAGAGGTACTTAATCGATTAATACTCGTGTTTCATGAATACTAGTTTTCACCTGCGACTTCGTCCGCAAAATTCAACCCCTGATTTTTTTCAAAATCCTTTCTTAGTGACGCCTTTGTCATAATAGGTACTGCAACGGAACATCTTCCTTCCATTACTTTTTAAAATTAAAATTCTCAAAAGGTTACAGACATCTAGTGACATTAAGAACCACTAGGTGATTTAGGAAAATTGACTCGAGAGAGACTTATTATGTTTGTCATTGCTGCCGGTCTTAGTATTTGGACAAAAGGTGGCGCTGATATCAAATTCAGTTTTCCTTGCTGAAATACATAATAATCTTCTTTGATTCAAAGTCCAAATATCCATTTTTTTAAATCTCCGAATATATTTTTTTTTTCATAAAAAAACTGTTTCCTAAAAAGATCCGACTTTGAATCAAAGAAGATAAGTATGTTTTGGTAAAGTAATGGTAGAAAAAGTAATGGAAGGAAGATGTTCCGTTACAGTACCAGTGTGAAAAATAGCCCGATCTGTCAATTGGCTTCCGCTATGCTTTGATATATTAGTCAGACCGGACCATAGAAATCACAAGTGCCAAAGGTGTACCAATTCTCTGGTCAAGTCTAAGCGATTTTGTAATAAAAAAAATACATATAACCATATAAGTCGGTAAAAAAGTAGGTTTTAGGACCACCACGGTTTTTTAACTATAAAGTTATTAAACGGGACAGCGAAATATCGAGCTCCACAAATTAAAACAAAACAGACGGTCAAGAAAGTGATCTTACAAGGTTTTATTTTTTACGTACGGAACCCTAAAAACATGGTAAATATCACGTTTTGAATCAATTTAAATTTAAGCAGATGTTGTATCAAAATAGATATCCAAACCAATGTCATCCAAAGTGACAATAAAATACAATATTTATGTTTTATATTAAAAGTGAACCAATTATATTTTTGCTTTTATATCAATCATAAAATATTATAAAAACATTAAAAAGGTATGACAATTTTATAATTCAATTAAAAATTGGTTTCAAGTTCGACCTCTACAAGGTAAACATTAAAAGTTTTATAAAAATGATCTTGTTGACGAAATTTGACGTTTTGAGTATTTACTTTTATTGTTTTTCATTGCGTCATTCGTTTTTGTTAAAGTAGTTGAAAAATGATGTTTTAGACGTCGTAAGTACCACACGTTCCGATTTATAATTGGTTCATTTTCGTGAAATACTATAAACAAAAAAAAAGCTTTTTTATCACAGCTCATAAAGTGGATCTTATTCAACCGCTTTTAGGCTCATAATCCAACGTATTACACACGCGTGCGTTATGCATTATCTCGACGCCACTAGTATGTTATAAATTATCCTGATAAGTTAAATTGGTATCTTACTGCTAATTACATGTTAGGTAGATGAAAAATTCTTAATTTATCTGGGTTATACTGTTTTGATGGATAAAATAAAGTAGGTACAAAAAAGAGGTTTTACTCCAGCAATAAAGGTTGTCTATAAAGTCGGTTTACGAACGATAATTTTACGTGATAACGTCTTAAAAAATGATTAAAAATGTAGTGTTGTTTTTTTCTTTACTTAAATATAATTTTTTCCGTACCATTATATTCTGTTTAACCCCCGACAAATGGAAAAAACCCTAAAAAATATTGTATGTCAGACGAGGCTGTATTGGTTAAAAGTCTTTTGTCTGGCCTTTCGGGGGTATAATTAACAAAAAAATATTGCCTGAAAAAATTGTAAACATAGACTTATCACCAAAAATTAGGTTATTTATTATTTTCTTTTCCTTTATTCGCATAATAAATACGTCGTACGATACACGTGTGAAATTGATCTTTGCATCTTGGCTTCTTAACACGCTCGCTGCCGCTCGCGCGTCATAAACCGCCTCTATGCAAAGATCAATTTACCACACTTATATCGTAATGTACTATTATAGAGTATTTTTCAATAAAATAGCTTTATTTATTTTGCATTGTCACGCGATTTACACATGTTTGCAAAATTTCTGCTCAATCGGTAACGGGGAAGTGGATCAAATTTTATTTGCAAGATTCCATGACAGACTTCGGAACAGGTGAAGCTAAATAAAAGCTTGTAAAAAAGGAATTACTTCCTGAGGGAAGACTTCCTGAGAAAATTCCTTAATCGCTTACCTAAACTCAATCACGTACACACCAACAATACAATAATCTTTACCATTATTTACATGTTATTTACCTACCATACTCATTATAGTAAAAATCAAATATTTTTTTAATAATATTCCGTAGGTAATACTTACCTACTCGGTTTATCAGAGATATCTCTGAAGTTTTTGCTTTGGCTTCAAGTCTGAAATATACACAAGTAACTCATTGAAGAAGTTTGATAAGAGCGGTCGTTGAACCTAAAGATAAAAGTAAAATTGCTTGCCGATTACTAATAAATACTTATTGATATTGTCAATGGCCAATAAGCGATCAATTTAAACTCTTTAATGGATTCGATTCATTTTGATAGGTATTAAAAATGGAACTAAAATAAATTTATTGAAATGTTTCAATGAAAAATTGAAAAATTAAAATGAAAAAATACGTCACCAAACATTGCACAGCGCAGCGACGAGAATTGAATCCTCTATTTAACGTCAAGTACGTCACAAGTAAAATTTTCAGGATCGTTTTAACTTTGTTTGCTTTACGAATTAAGTTTCAGCCTCAGGTGATAACGTTTGGAGTTTATTACCTAGTTAGTTATATTATATTACCTACATACATATTTACATACATTTACTGCCATATACTTACAGCTATTATGCTATACATATAATAAAGTACATTGACCTCGCCTTACGACTTCATTACAATAACTTGAAGCTTTTTGACATATATTTAACCTTGAGCGAATCATAAACACTAGAGTCGAAATACTACAAAGAAAACTGTCAAAGAAACTGGCCCAGTAGCCAAATTAACAAATCCAAACGGATAGTAGGTAGGTAGGTACCTACTTATCGTAAAAATAAAAATTTGTTTGATACCTACCGAAAACGAATGTAGCACTGAAAGCACTGTACAAAATCACAAATCACTCCTAACAGCACAAAAAAACTGACATAATCACAAAATTATTGAAATACAGTTTTAAAGGACGAATAGCGGTCATTCAGCTTGCGTGCCGTAACAAACATCTTATTGAGGTGCCTGCATCACAAATACCCGAGTGCATTTTATTATGAACCACACGTTTTTAGCTTTCAATGAACAAAACGAACTTTAAACCATTTTTGTTCATGAACACGACAGAATGAAAACGAGGACTGAATAGGGATTAATATAAGAAACTGATGCGGAGTCGCTACACGTGTCAACTTTGGGCGATAGCCAGAAAAACCAGGTGATTAACTAATGTAGGTATAATAAACAAATCTAAGCATACAAAATGTATACGGAACGTTGCCCTTTGTGTTTTCAGAAGACAATTTCAACTAAACATAAAAAAGGGAAAAAAAAAGATTTCTTAAAGTGAGAAATAATCCTATCTCTAGACACGAGAGAATAAATCCTTGGTTTTAGTAAATAATCATAAAATACTAGCAAACCCAGCGAACTCCGTTTCGCCACCAGATTTTCCTGAATTTTCTTTGCTATAAACCTCACATATAGAGCCCGAGACCTTTCCAACGAATGCAAAACCGTAGAAATCGGTTCGTGCGTTCTGGAGTTATAGCGTCAGGAAGGAAAACCCGACTTATTTTTATATATTAGATTAATAATCATAATCAGTAGGATTCGTAATTTAAAAGCAATGTTTTTATATGAAGAAATACTGTATTTTTTTTTAACATTTTACTAAAAACAAGAACTTATTCTCTAGCTTCTATAGGGAGAGGATTGTTTCTCACTTTAAGAAATCTATTTTTGCTGTGTATTCACAAAAACCTTTAAAAATATTAATGATGAATTTGTTTAGGTATATTACCGATAATGGACGAAATCAACGATAATATTTTTAATTATTGGTATAATTTTACATTTAAAAATTTAACTACTGACTGACTTATCAACACTCAAACCAATGCACAGACCGGGCAAAAATTTGGCATACAGGTTGCTATTATAACGTAACCATCCACAAAGAAAGTATTTTGGAAAACTCAAACCCTACGGAAAAAAAGACGAGGACAAAAGTTGGTTTTCAATCAAACACTACAGTACCTGTGGACAGTACGAGTAAGTTTTAGTGACAATCACATAATTCTCATAACAAATAGAACGTGGGCAATAAAACATAATGATGTCTGAACGTCAGAAAATGAAACAATTGAATGACTAATCTACGTACTTCTTGTTTGAAATGAGTCGACTATCAGGGATCCCTGTATGAGCTATTTGAGTCGTTACTTTCACTTTGTGTTTTAAAATAGTACACAGACACATCCAGACGCAGTTTAGTATAAATAACTCGATCACATCACGCGCTTGGCACTAACTGATGGCTTCATAATCCTACTGCTTCCTTTGGACCTTAGCGCCTAATGATTTCTCATATGTAAACAAATATTATTATGACGTTCTATGTAAGATGGACTCATTATCGGTAATTAAAATCCATCAAAACAATCGTATTAGACCACTTATAACTCGACAAAGGCTGGACCGATTTTTATTTGACTTAGTGTGTATTAAGCTGAAGTTCTAGAAAACCGTTTAGGCTTTACGATATTCCCACGGGATCGGAATTAAAAACACCTGTGGTTTTGTCAATATGCAGGACAGTTTTTAATCGACACTTATTCGTACATCCATGCAAATAATAAGGTAAGATTTCAATGATTTTTTTAATTTTTTATAGTGCATGGCCTGCACTGGGCTATTTGAAAATATTTTTTAAGGAAAAATGCGTCTTCAAAAATTGCAACTGAGACGAGACTCGAACTCGCATCCCATGAATACCGTTCAAGTGCCCTTACCAATTACGCCACTCAGTCAAGTGTTAAATTTAACTATGACGGTTTCCCCCGATATTCCCACGGGGTCAGAACTTACGCTAGTTGACCACAGAGTGTTGCTAATAAAATAAAAGTATTTTAGTTACCGAGAAAATTTCCGTTTAAATGAAGGTTTTTTTAAAATTGGTTTTCGATATTTGCTTTGCATAAAAATTGCCCATCATATTTATCAAAAGAAAAGTTTAAGTGAGCGGAATTTTCCAAAACGATAACATTTTTTAGAGATAAGTAGGTAAATATGTAATAACAAAACATGTAATTAGGTTATTTAGGTATATATATTATATTATCCACTAAACCCAGATTATGATATAGTATGTATGTATGTCATATCGGTGTTATGAACACAATGTATCGTTGCAACTAGTTATGGAATTCAATTTTCAAGCACCGACCGGTTCTGAAGAAAACTCGGTGCGCTTTCACATTGTGACATTTGGTATCACCTCATTTTCCCTTTACAATATCGGCAGGTGATTCGATTGATTGATTGTTTTACTACTATCTAACTAGTGTCTCATTAAGTATTAAATTAAGATGAAATGTAGGTACAATAGAAACAAAAGAACATTTATTTAGGGGTCCTTGAGTTACGAGCGTTTAGGTAGCGTGCTACATCTTAGACCACATCGTTACTTACCATTGTGAGTAGTCAAATGCGGACTTATCTTCTATTTTATAACATAAAAATGAATCGCTAAATGTGTTGCAGAGCACAAATCTCGAGAACAGCTGAATTGTCAGGAGGATCTTATGACAGAAAAAAAATAAGAAAATAGCGTAGAAAATTAGTACACGGGTGAAACCACGGGGCGTAGCTACTTTATTATAAAAAACCTCTAGGTATTTATGGCTTAGGTATACCTAAAGGGTCTTGAAGGCCTAAACTATAAGAGATAGCGAAAAATGCTGAAAGAAGATTCGTGACAAATTTTGACAAAAATTAAAACTGTAACAAAAATTGAACCTTCATATCGTTAATATTGCAAAACTATAATAAATGTATTATTATAGTATCAATTGATAGTGAAGGCCTATTAAAAAATATCATGTATAGTAAAAACACCAAGCCCTAATGATCCTGCCAGTCTCGCCACAATGAAAATTCAATAACCAATATTCATTGGTCAATAAAGAAGAGATCAATAAATCATATTTTAACAGAAAGTACTTGCGGTTTCTGGTTATATTTAAATATTTGAACGGCTCAAGTGGTGGACAGACAGAACGGACAAAACGATTGAACCTACCTACCGTGTTCACATGTATTTGTAAACACGAGTCCATAGCGACGACGTGTTAAAAATGGCTAAGTGACATTCTTTGAATTGAAATTGAATTTTCACCTTTGTACAAACACCTATAAGATAAATAAACAGATTCGACCAAAAGATCTACATATTAGGATTATTGATTCATTTATCAAGTTTTAAGTAGTAGTCAAAAAACCATTGTTTGTAGAAATATTAATATCTTGAACGTTATCCCCCTTATTCGAAAATGAGATTTAAGGATAGTCCGAAATGTGGATTTTGACTTTAGATTTAGACACATATTTACTCGTGAACTATAGTCTAAACACTATCTCTATCCTACTAATATTATAAACTAGCTACGCCCCGCGGTTTCACCCGCGTAATAATTTTCTGCGCAACTTTCTTAATTTTTTATTTCATAAGAACCTTCTCCTGATAATAACAAACAGACCAAAAAAATAATTGGCCAAATTGGTCCAGGCGTTGTTGAGTTATGCGCTTACCAACACATTTTGCGATTCATTTTTATATTATAGATGTGAAAGTTTGTGTGTGTGTGTGTGTGTTTGTTACTCCTTCACGCAAAAACTACTTGACCGATTGCGATGAAACTCGGTATGTAGATAGCTCTAGACCTGGATGAACACATAGGCTACTTTTTATCTCGATATTCTTACGGGACTTACGCGGGTGAAACCGCGGGGTGCAGCTAGTAGATTATATAGGAAACTGTAGTCTAAACCCTATCCCTAAAGATTATTTAGGGATAGTGCTTAGACTATAGTTCACGAGTAAATCTGTATCTCAATCTTAGGTTTAAATCCACATCTCGGACTATCCTTAAACCTCGTTTTGGAATAAGGGGGTATTTGCTTAGTTATTAACGAAAAGTTTAGTCTATAGGTAAGCCGGATCAATAAAAATAATTCCATAATACATTTTGATGCTACGGAAACTTTATTAAAATAATCTTTAGTTTATGATTCACTTCCTATGAAAACTGCGTCAATTAACATGTAAATATTATCAAATATTTTCCTTTCGAAAATTCATAAAATCTATTATTTTTAAACATCCACGATAGGTAGATGTTTTTTAGATCTAAATGAAACTCAATAACAAAGTTTACTTTTTAACATTAAAATAATGATTTCTGAATGAAAATATTAGTGTAGTGAGTATTTTTTTTTTCCGACGACTAAATTTTCGTCTATAAATTATACCAAAATGTAGGAAAAGAAATCACGTAGGTATAAAATGCAATAATTAACATTTTTAACCGGCTTCCAAAAAGAAGGAGGTTCTCAATTCGTCGCGTATATTTTTTTGTTTTTTATTATGTATCGGCATATTTATCGGCAAAAAAAATTTCAATTTTGATTTTCCTATCTTTCATTTATACTAAAAGTTTAAATTTATCGAGATGATAAAGAATAATTTAACACTGCCAAGTAAGTATAGGTCCGACATATTAAACTATCCACTATCCCCTTTTGCATTAACATTACCAGTAAAATACCTGTGCATATATTATTTTATCCCATCACAGACGCCCGGTGTTTCGGGACAACTTGTCTTACCTGCCTATGCTTCGTAATACCTACCTACTGCGTAAATAAAGAGCCCTACGCAGCCTGCGCCTGCGCCCGCGCACCGCCCTTGACAACTACTTGCAGAGTGCGCCCCGTTTTATTTTAATGCTTTAGAGATTATAGTGACAATGTCAATGCACGTAAATAGCAGTGGGAATTTACTTGAGTTGTCATGTTTTAGTTTTTGCTATTTGTATTCAGTTTATAAATATAGTCAACTACGATGGTAAAATTAAATATTTCACCTGAATGTAGGTTTTCTTAGAAGTTTGAATAGTGGTTCTTCCAGATAACTTGGCGAACTTTTGTTCTGAGATTTTTGAAAAATCGTACTATTTAGTACATTTTTTTCTTTCAAAGATGTTTAGGTTATATTTACTAGAAAAATCAGCTGTCTCTTAGATTTAGAGCTAATTAGCTCTAAATCTAAGAGACAGCTATATTTATTTTCATGCTATATTTGTTTATAGACTTTGGTGCTATATTTGTTTATAGAGTTTCGATTACTATTTAAATCATGTTTGTACTTATGTTCTTTTTAAAAAAACAGCTCATAACCTCAAAATTAAAAACGTTAGAATTTTCGAAAGTCTTAAAATTTTGTTAATTTAGACGTCTAGAACAACCTCCTATCGTATTAACTTCTTCAATGAAACACATTATTTAGGCATCCGTTATATTAACTAGAAAATCAGCTGTTTCTTAGAGTTAAAATGCTTAGAGGTAATGGACCTTGGTGTTTCATTTGTTTATGGAGTTTCGATTTGTACTTTTGGTCTTTCGTATTTACTTCTTCAATGAAACACATTGTATATGCATCCGTTAACCTTAGCCCAATTAGATAGAGGACATGTAATTTTGTCCAGATAAATATATGCACGTGAAACATAGTTAGTTAATTGGGATCTCATTAGCCCGAACTGTTAGTAAACAAGCACTAGTGTAAAGGTATTTAGATTCAGCTAGTTATTACAATCTTTAACCTTTTATCTCTGTATAAGGTTACGTGATGTTTGTTTTTCGAAATTGTTAATCTATTTTGTAAGAAAGAAAGATATTTATTTGGAAACAAGCATACGACAAACATAGGGAAAACACATGAAAATAGGTATTTAGTTATATTGATAACCTTTAAAAAACTTATTTAAAATAGGCAAAAACAAAGAAGAATAATGTAATAACAGAAAATTACATTCAAAAGGATCCATATGTGCTACTCTAAAGGGGATGACCTCAGCTAAAAGCCACAACTAAGCAATAAAAAAAACATGCTTGGCTGCAACGCTGGTTTTTTATCCAGACGCATTACAGCACGCCCCGACTTATCCATTCCCTTTTCCACTTGGCTATCTTATTTACGTTAGACAAACAATCGGTCAAAATTAAGCTTAAAATAATTGAAAAAAAAAGAACTTATTCCAGATACCGATGTTTTAGCATTTTAACACCAAGGAAGGTAAAAAGAAATATGTTTGTGACCAGTAAAAATAGAAGAAGTTTTTAAAGAATAGACTGTATAGGCTCACACAGCAGTCTTTGCCTTCCCTGATCGGCTAAAATTAGGACTAGCATAAAAAATAAGCCGATCCAAGCAAGCATGAATAAATAATAAACTTTCAAAGAGATTCTTTTGATCATACTAATCTAACCGATATGTTTTATAACTTTCGCACTTTTATAATGACAAAACACATTTTAGTAGGTAGTTTTATCATTTTTATTTTATCACGTTTTTTTAGCAATAATAAAATAAAAAAATATATTAAATTAAAAACAAACACAAATAATTAAAAACTGTACTAAACCTATTATAATTGTGTATATTTCTCTTTTAACGTAAATAATACATATTTAGGTAAGTATTAAAAAAATGAATGTATTAAATAAATAAATGGAAATATTAATTGACCATTTCAATATCTAAGTAGATACATTAATTCCATTCATAGCAATAGGAATATTTTTGTTCACTGAGGAATCTACTAAACATAGGTCATGTTTAAGGCCCTCTTCCAGTACCGTGTGTAGGTATTTTAACATTACCTCAGCCTCCGCGCACAAAGAAGTAGCGTGAAAGTGAGCCGCGCGCAACGACTCGCGTACGCGATCAAGTTACGCCACAGTGTAGGTGTAAACAGTGGGCACGCCACAGTGTAGGTAGGTGTCAACAGTAGGTTTTCGTTATCTAATTGGGCTCGATATATAAAATAATAAAACTAATGTGTAGCTGTAATAATGTACCTAATATTTTTATTGGAACGAAGTTCCCTATCGCGGGTTGACGCGGGGACCTAGCCGAGAAAAACATGTTACGCATTACAAAACCGTGAAACTGGAGCAACAATACAATATACAAACTTGTTACTAACCTTACCTCTTTATAATATTAGTATAGATTATTTGCGCTCACTCAATCGCGTCTAGTCACCATAACACAAGCCTAGCTGCTTAGACTGGAGCAATAATACAATATACAAACTTGTTACTAACCTTACCTCTTTATAATATTAGTATAGATTATTTGCGCTCAGTCAATCGCGTCTAGTTACCATAACACAAGCCTAGCTGCTTAGACTGGAGCAATAATACAATTTACAAACTTGTTACTAACCTTACCTCTTTATAATATTAGTATAGATTATTTGCGCTCACTCAATCGCGTCTAGTCACCATAACACAAGCCTAGCTGCTTAGACTGGAGCAATAATACAATAAGTATACAAACTTGTTACTAACCTTACCTCTTTATAATATTAGTATAGATTATTTGCGCTCAGTCAATCGCGTCTAGTCACCATAACACAAGCCTAGCTGCTTAGACTGGAGCAACAATACAATATACAAACTTGTTACTAACCTTACCTCTTTATAATATTAGTATATATTATTTGCGCTCACTCAATCGCGTCTAGTCACCATAACACAAGCCTAGCTGCTTGGACTGGAGCAACAATACAATATACAAACTTGTTACTAACCTTACCTCTTTATAATATTAGTATAGATTATTTGCGCTCAGTCAATCGCGTCTAGTCACCATAACACAAGCCTAGCTGCTTAAACTGGAGCAACAATACAATGTACAAACTTGTTACTAACCTTACCTCTTTATAATATTAGTATATATTATTTGCGCTCAGTCAATCGCGTCTAGTCACCATAACACAAGCCTAGTTGCTTAGACTGGAGCAACAATACAATATACAAACTTGTTACTAACCTTACCTCTTTATAATATTAGTATATATTATTTGCGCTCACTCAATCGCGTCTAGTCACCATAACACAAGCCTAGCTGCTTAGACTGGAGCAACAATACAATATACAAACTTGTTACTAACCTTACCTCTTTATAATATTAGTATATATTATTTGCGCTCAGTCAATCGCGTCTAGTCACCATAACACAAGCCTAGCTGCTTGGACTGGAGCATCAATACAATATACAAACTTGTTACTAACCTTACCTCTTTATAATATTAGTATAGATTATTTGCGCTCACTCAATCGCGTCTAGTCACCATAACACAAGCCTAGCTGCTTAGACTGGAGCAACAATACAATATACAAACTTGTTACTAACCTTACCTCTTTATAATATTAGTATAGATTATTTGCGCTCACTCAATCGCGTCTAGTCACCATAACACAAGCCTAGCTGCTTAGACTGGAGCAACAATACAATATACAAACTTGTTACTAACCTTACCTCTTTATAATATTAGTATAGATTATTTGCGCTCACTCAATCGCGTCTAGTCACCATAACACAAGCCTAGCTGCTTAGACTGGAGCAACAATACAATGTACAAACTTGTTACTAACCTTACCTCTTTATAATATTAGTATATATTATTTGCGGGCACATAAGTTTGTAAATTATTATTTGCGGAAAAAAGTTTGTCATCCCTGCAAATGCAAGCTTCCGCGTGGGGTTCGCTCGAACGCAGCGTGCCGGCAAAAGTGGCATAGGTCTTACCTCGACGAGGCCCGGAGGCCGACTGCGAGGAACTGACGCGTGCTAACTGTTATATATGATCGATTTGCAAAACATTTTGTACATTTTAGCATTATTATCCAAAAATATAGTTCCTAGAGGTCAAAACCTATCATTTGATTCAATTTTTAGAAACATACGTTAACTATTTTTGAATAAAAACCGATAAACGATCTAAAAATTCTCTGTTTTCTAACATTTTTTTTATCGAACAAAGTTGTTCATATCATGTTTTCAACCGAAATAAACAAAAATATGGTTTTTAAACTACAATATCTACTTATATCCAAATAACAAAAAAATAGTATTTGATTACTTAAAGTTGCTTAACACAAAGGTCGATTTGCGAACACATGGTCTTAATAGTTGATCAGCGTCCAAACAAGATAATGAATCGGGTCGACATGGGTCCGAGGAAACGTGGACACACATGTGACTATATACGTTCCTTTCTCTGCTATTAGTGCATTTATTGTAAAAAATATTGTATGTATCCATGTGCTCATATGTTAAAGATTAGCAGCCAGAGATTCACCAGCGTAAGCCCTAATTCCGTGGGCCTTTGTTGAAATTAGCCTATGTTACTTAAAATGAATAATTTTATTTTCCAATTAATGTATGGACTTATATTATGGAGATGGATATTTATATAATATGAATGTTTCTATATTGGGTGAAACTAAGCTAAACTTATAATTATTATGTATTGAACGTCAATAAACCCATGTTTGTTTATGAATAAATAAATGAATTATAAATTAGTGTGAATAATTAGCCTCTTTTTTCCAAATAAAAACAAAACAAAATCTTTTCTTTTTAAATTATTACTGTAAGTAAAATTTTCTCGTTGCTATTTATGAACGAAATGATGTATCGAATCAATATAATTTTGTATAACACTGCAAATATATAAAACAACTTTTTTATCACAGTTGCTCATAAAGTGGATCTTATTCAACGGCTTTTAGGCTCATAATCCATCATATTATGCACGCGTGCGTTTTATATTTGTTAACTAGTGCTGTAAAGTTATCCCGAAAAGGTAGGTACCAAAGAGTTTATAACTAGCAAAAATGGTTGTCTCTAAAGTCGGTTTACGAACGAAAATTTTACGTGATAATCACTTAGAAAACGATTAAAAATTGAGTTGTTTATTTTTTGTTTTTTCTTTTATTAAATATATTGTTTTTCCGTACCATTGTATTTTGTTCTTAACCCCCGACGCAAAAACAAATAGAAAAATCCCTAAAAAATAATGTATGTCACACGAGGATGTATAGGTTGAAAGTCTTTAGCCTGGCCTTTCCGGAGCATAATTAACAAAAAAATATTGCCTTAAAAAAATGTAAACATAGAGATAACACAAATATTTTGTTAATTATTATTTTGTTTTCTTTTCAAGTCTTTTCTTTTATTCGCAACTGTGATAAAAAACGTCGTACGATATACGTGTGGAATTGATATTTGCATCTTGGCTTCATTAACACGCTCGCTGCCGCTCGCGCGTCATAAACCGCCTCTATGCAAAGATCAATTTACCACACTTATATCGTAATGTACTATTACTTTACAGGACCATAAATAATTATGGACATTTATAAAAGTGCAATTCAATCAATGTCAGACGAAAATATTATCTTAATCTGACAGTAAAAGCATATAAAAGAGTGTTATCAAAGTAACAGCACATTATATTCATATATTTTTTTATCTGTAGACAGAAATAAAGTACATATTTACGTGACGAGATTAGATACAATAACATATTATTAGTGTTATTTACCAACATCTATAAGTATGATAAGTTAAGTATAAAATACATATTTGTGTTGTTCTATTTATAAAGATGTCAATAGGTATTGTGTTATGAAATGATCACGAAGTCACCGGCGTACCAAGATAACCTAGTCCAGGAGGAATTAGCGTGATTGACTCTGACTTGACCGATTGCCTCCCCGACTTGTTATATTACGAACTATTGCAACAGATTAATTGCTTTACCTATTTGAAGCTTAGGTTATTTACTTAAAAATATCTGACCCTGGTTCTATTTATCATTTCTCTAGACAGTGCTAACTTTTATCTATTGAAAAAATGATTAAAGTTATGATAATACGAGTATTATCAAAAATTCTGCCAAGGATTTCCACAATTTATTGACATTGTTTTGATATTCTAACATTCTTAGCCATCGTGATATTTCGTTATCTTTGATTTAATCGTCAATTAGTAGAGTTGAATTATTTTAACGGTAGCTATCTAGTTTACATACCTATAAGTAGAAAGTATTTTACTTAGAGAAGCTATGATAATATTTGCAGAAGTATTGTTTACTTTGAAACTTTTGATAACTTTCCTTTGGGTGGCATTAACAGATATTTATTAGAATTGTCTGCTATTTCTGGCAAGGTGAACGACCGTCGCCCGACAACAAAATGTACTTTAAATAAACTATAAATAATCATTAACATTGAACTACTTGTATTTGGAAAGACAACATTTACATGATTTTGCATTCATTAGTATCATCAAATATTTCCTCTACAATAAATCTTAGAAACAATTTGCTCTTGAGTTAACGACACAAAATGATTGAGGAACAAAGATAGATGGCTTCCCGTTGTGCCAGAAGCTACGTAGCTATCGATGTTATGATTTATTATGTTTCTATTCAATAGTTATAGGTTGCAGGAATAAGTTAGGCCCTGCAGAGTAATTTACGAGAACTGGGGAGTTCAACTATTAGTTGTTAGGACCCGATCGAGTTTCTTAGTTCGAGTTAGTTGCAATTTGCAATATAGCTACAACTATCTAACTCAACTGCCATGTTAGGGCGTCTCGTAGCTAGAACAGGAAACCGCTACGAAAATACTTTTTAAAATAGACATGGTTGAGTAACTTATATGCTATCCAACACTTAACATACTAATGCACATAGTAACAGACATGCACATTGCATTTGCAACTGTGTCAACAAAGAAAGACGAACCAAAGAGTTTACTTCGAAAACTTCAACAAGAAATGCATTCAATAGTTATTTAAAAAGTCATAAACATTTTTAAAGTCACCCCAACCGGTGCGGGTGACCGGCAACCTAGAGATTAGAAATTGTATTGAAATGCAGTGGGCGCATTGCGTGGCTGCCAACGCTATCGTTCGTTTAATCAGACGTTTGGACCATTTTGTCGCCATGGCTAATCGATCAATGAAGAAAAAATGATTCAAATATTTGTACTGAAAGTATGACAATATCGTTACCGACCGCTATCTCCTCGATAAAGTTATCATTATTTGATATTGTTATTTACTGCTTAAGTTACCAGGTGAGTATTTTTGAAAACTGTTTCTATGTTTAATATTTAAATTAAAAGTCAAGATATTTACCTACCTTCTTCATTAACGCTGGAATCTGACGTTCCAAAGACATTTCAAGCTCAGGAGAAGTCATATGTTTGTATTTACTTGCACTCGGGTTCATAAATCACAGTCACCTCAGGGTGCTATCGTGTTCCACTTTATATATTATGTTATTCGTTTATTTAATTAATTTTGTTGCATTTATTCTTTAAAAATATTGAATACACTAAAGATAACTGTCACTCGGAGCCGTTTATTTTTTATTTATTAAAACCTTCGATACAAAAAGTCATAAATATTTTTTACTGTTGAGGGTTGATTTAAAAAAACCTAAGAACCCGCGCGCAGCCACTCAGCGCATGCGCTTGATGCGAATGAGCGAACACGACTCACGAGAAATACGCGCTCGGCCGGCGCGAGCGGGCGGCGCCCGCGCACCCTGCACCACCAATTTGAGACATTTAACCTAAGCATTGCACCTAATTAGTTTATGTTTACTAGTTATATAATTGATAAATTCCTTGATACCCGATAAACTATCTCCACGGATATACTCTATTTACATGTGTATGGTAAACAGTGTATCACGCCGTTGGAGCGTGATACTCACGCGCTCGAGATGTGTTGGCTGGCGCCCTCGGTAATCGTCGTCGCCAGCCAACGACGAGACGATGTGAGAACGGCATAAAATTAAAATTCAATACGAAATCGACATAATTACAAAACAACGACACGGAGAAAGAAAACGCAAGACGCTGATCATATATGGACGCGCACATTGCCATCATAATAATGAAGACTCCGATGTTGACAAGATGTTTCAATCTTTTTTTATAAGAAGGTCATTATTATTTTATTTGAGCTAGTAGTATTTGGCAAGAGATATTATATTTTAATCACCTCATAAGACTTCTTACCATCAACACGTCATATCGTACGAGTAAATGTAGGAGTCACAACATCTACCTCTACATTGTCAGTTTATGATTATGTAAATTACCTTTTCAAGACAACAAAGATTTACAAAGAAACATTGTAACTGAAACAGAATAGTAGACATCATGCATTCTAAGAACTATTTCAATAAACTACGCAAATTAAATTTAAAGGCTTTTCTTTTATGTGCCTAGATAGATAGATAACTTTATTTGTACAACACAGGAAGAAACAGAACACTATATACACAAAGTGAAGTAATAGCTAGAAAGTATAAGTTGCACAAATGGGCGGCCTTATCGCTGAAAGCGATTTCTTCCAGGCAACCTTTGGATGGAAAAGAACTGATTCAGCTTTAATGGTAGGTTGTGAATTTCCTAAAGCAGGATACCAAACATAACCTGTAACAGGTGATAATATAAAGTATTTACATAAACATGGCTTTAAAATATCAAATTATACATACAATACATACCAATATATAATTATATACATATATACAAAAAAATACATATATACATACATAAATAATACTGGCATACATATGGATATTAGACAGTACTGAGGTAGTAAATCAGTTACCATAGATTTGAAAATGGGTAGGGTCTTAGCAGATCGAATGGGTTGAGGCAGGGAATTCCAGAGTATCACTGAGTGAAAAGAGAACCATATTACTTAACGAAATATTTAATATTAGTTATTTTATATTAATCATTAAAATTATATAAATATACATTGTCATGTATATTGATTGTTGTTGATGTGAATTTACGGCGTTAGTGAACTTTTAAAATGGGTCAAACAGACCTACAAATTGTTTTGATTACAAAATGTTCATGCATGATCAACATGATAAGTTTAGTCAAATACATGAAGCGAACAAACGAAGATACAAATAGAAGAAAAGTGCAAAGGAAATGTTAGTGCACAACACAAGTCTTGTATTATTTATTGTAACTATGTAAATACACAAAAACTTGAGGGAAGCTAAACTGAATTTGAAAACGTTTTTTTATACATAGATAGTGAATACTTTTAACCGACGAACAGGCAACATGTGTGAAATTACTGCAGTTAAATAAATACCATGTTTTTAAACAAAAACCATTTCCGATGATCAAGTTACGGAAAAACAGCATTGTATTTTCGCGTACCTACTGAAGTAGCTACTGGTGCTTAATTACTTAATACTTACCTAATTATGACACTTAACAATGATACAGAAATAATAATAAAAAACATTTTAATTTACCTAGAGTCAAAGTTAATTACTTTGTTTATGAAAATTTAGTGCCAAAATATAAAACAAAATCATTATCGAAGAAAGAATTCGCATCAATAGCTATTATGGCGACAAGGACCAGACTATTTACCTATCTAATTATCCTTTAATAAAGAAATACCTATATAAGATAAGATTATCGATAAAAATTAATGTTCCGACCTAACAAGTTCAACCTGTCAGATTTGTTGTGTTAGCTTTCCAGGTAGAATTTCTCGCGCCATATTCAGGTATGCTTTAGATTCGATATTAATGTTTAGAAACAAGAACATAAACAATACTAGATAAATCCGACCGTCTGTTACCGTAAAGTGTGAATGAATAATAAATAAACAGGTGCATTTAATTATAGCTTTCAATTTATCATAGAGAAGGGAAGTAGGTTTGCCAATGTAACTTACTTCGTTTTTCAACATGGAAGTTGAATCTGAAATGGATAGTATCCAACATGCGCAAAAAATATGAGTTTCTATGGAAAGGTCACAGAAAAAAAAAACAAATGGCGCGAAATGATACGTATACGATGCTATGTACAATGTTTAGATTCCGATCTAGGCCGACTGGCCTCGTGTTTTAGAGCATGTAAATTACACGCATCTTAAAATAGTTTGTGAATGACTATCATGTTAGTATTACTTAATAACTTGATTAGATATGATAACATTTATCTCTCTCTACATTACTTTCACCTGATAATAACTTTTAGTTATAATATATTTTACGTTTCTTATCTTTAATATGGCATGTGTATTGTTGATAGAATTGTTTATAAAAACATTGACATATTCTAGAACCCTTCTAGAAAGCTAGTTGCTACGTTATTTATATACGTGGGGACTGAATTTTAAGTTTATTTTTTCGCGACTTTAAACAAGGAATGTCCCATATCACGGGGCTATGAAGATGGAGCCCCGGACCTTTGGAAGGCGTCCGTGTAGCCGAAGCCAAAACTTGGAACCCCTTTCATAGCGAAGTATGATGTGGACACCAAACCGGTGATTATCCCTGTCTGCACTATAAAATGCAAAAGACAAAGGACAACCTCCGGTTTGGATAAAACTATTGGTAAACTACAGGAGAAAACTATTTGGGCTATTGTGATGGGGTGGTAGTGGTGGACTGGATACTAGGGATCTATGGATACTATGGCGCCTGCCGTAACAATGCCCAACAAAACACATAAAAAAAGCTATATTATTAATTTTAAAGATATTTACTTAACAATGTTAATATGCGTAACTAATTGGAAGACAGATTAGTGAGACATAGAAAAAAATAAGCATTGACTCTGTTTTTTTTGACATGGGACATTTTTCTTCGTTATCCCGCAGTGATGGATGAATGGACGAGTGAATGCGTCTGTGGGTGCGCAAGCGCATATTGAGATCTACACCGGATATCGATCACTATATATTCATGGAATTTTGTATGGGATACAGTGAGTTATGGATACAATAATGCATTTGCTTGGCAAAGGAATAAACAATATTTACTGCCACGTCTGAGTCTTGTTAGATCCTTTAGAAGTGACTGAAAGTAACCATATTTGGTTGTAGAGCTACAAACTAAAAAGTCCACCAGTTTAGTAAAAAAAAGAACTATGATTACCAGGTAGGTACAGGTAGCTAATCTAGGTATCTATTGAAACTTATTTATTTATTAGAATTTCGATCGAGGCACCTAAATATGAGATGTTATTAAAAGAGTCTAAAATATCCGTTTCTGCTAACAAAAAAACATTCTATTGTTGATTTACAACAACTAACTATGTGTTAAATTTTATTTACACGCAAACTTGTCGTCAGTTAGGATCCACCTAAAACTGTAAATAAAGTAAACAAATTCCACGTTTATATTTTAGAGTGACGTAATTTACTACGTTCAGATGCATTTTCACTAAATATTATAAAACAAAGTCTTTTCCGCTGTATGTCTGTCCCTATGTATTCTTTAATCTTTAAAACTACGAAACAGATTTCGATGTGGTTTTTTTAATAGATAGAGTGATTCAAGAGGAAGGTTTATAGGTACAATAGATGCATAATATAATAGGCGAACACTGATAATTTTAAAAGTTTGTAATGTAATGTCCTAAATAAACACATTTTTTTGCGCTTACATTGCAAACGCTGGCTTAACCCTACGAAATAGATCAAAATAATGTACTACAGTATTGTACACCTTTAAAAGTTCTACAAAAAAATCAGTTATGGTATATATCTATCTCTTATCTCACAATAACCATTTTATATTGACGATTAACAATTAAACTTACGAAGCGATTTCAAGTAATACAGCATTTAACCTTTTTCAATTGAGTACCTCAACTACATTATGCATTTAATATAGATCAATATGGCTCATTACAACATGTAATATAAATTAATATTTTCGAAGATATTACAGATTTAAAATGCATGAACATGGAGGATGCGGCGGTACCGAGCGGAGGACCGCGGGGCGGCGCATGCGCACGTTACGATAAATTAAAAAAAATACATATATTGTATTAGAAATTGTATGATAGTATTTTTTCTTAATTATATGTAGTATTTAATATCAGCATTGCACCCGTGCCAAGCCGGGGCGGGTCGCTAGTAAATTATAAAACAAGTTTCATTTAATACTTCTTAGTGACAGATTATGTGCCCTTTGTAAAAAAAGACCGCTAACCGTGAGAACATAACAGCTACCTGCGTCCCCATTGCAGCCCTGTACTTTATATGCTATGGGCAATAACAAAAAAAAACAACCATTAACCTAAGATTCCGATCAGGCTTAACCGATTGACCAATTTAACTTTCACGTAATGATTTATAAGATCAATTATACTATAGCCGCTGTTATTGTCAGATAATAAATTGTAGACCGTTTTTCGATTTAAATATTGATAAGGTATCCAACCTAATGACAATATTTTATACCTCTTAGAAAGAGTTTAAAAATATCAAGTTATTTGTACTTATAGCAACTTACAGCAACATACAAATATATTTTTGACTTTGTAAGTGGAGCTGCGACGAAGAACTATATCATCGCAGATGTTGGCCATAAGACCGTTTATTCCCAATTGTTCAGTTGAACAAGTAAGATTTTTCTAGTTTGTTCACAATTGACTGAAATAAAACGGTCCGGCTGGGAGTGGGCTGATCACGTGTGGAATATGCATGCAGCCAGACAGATGGGTAAACAGAGTTACAGAGAGTTCGGTCCCTGGACGACAAACGTCAGTACTGACGCGAAGATTTGTATATGCATTCGCCGCAGAGTGACCAGAAATAGCTGGAAAAAACGGGTGAGGCCTTCGCCCAGCAGTGGGACACGAGACGGGTTAGCTAAAAATAAAAGTATTTGTCAAGAACTCTGTTTGTCTGAGTAATTTTATTTAAAAGTAAATGCAACTGGATACAGTATTGCTAATAGCTATATCTACATTGGTAAAGTGCTGTTTGTTTTTATGGACAAGTTCGTAGCATTTAAATTCGTCCGATCAAATAGGAACATATAACCTCACTGCTTCTACATACAATCGCAAGCGATAGCCAATATAATGGCACATCCGAACCGATCGTATAATTTATATATTGCGATTACATCAACCAAAAACATCGTTACATGTGCTGCTGGAAGTCGTACGTCACGCAGTTTCAAAGAGATGTTTTTGGATCATCTCTTCTAGAAACAGAGACATGAACACATACGCTATAAATAAATTCTTTCGTATTACTAATTAGTAAAACCGAATCATGACCAGTTAAATGAAAAGCGTGTATTTTTCACTTGCCTATATTTTAGTCAAAGAAGTACACGGTAAAAAAGCTTTATAATAATATCTTCAAAGACGTTAGAAGATAATAATTTTATGTTCTTAGTAAATGTTCTTGAAAATATAAAGCAAGTGTTTTTAATTCAAGAATATTGGTTTTAGATTAAGAATACAGACTCAACGACCCGAAGTGGATCTTGGCCTAAAACCAAGAAATTAATTTTCTAGCATCTATAGAGAGAGGATTATTGCTTGCTTCAAAAACCTTTTTTCTGTGTAGGCATATACAAAAAAACAACCTTTTTCGTTTGTATACATTTTGTAATCATAAAGTACCAGCCAAGCCTTGAAGGCATTAAATTAACTGTAAAGGGAGCTCATTCCTTTGCATCTAGGTCCCTTAATCAAATCTAGACACCATTTTCTTACTAGGTTTAGATACAGCTGTATTTGACAGCAACTATCGGGTTCTGAATATAAAGCACCAATGTAAATTCCTGGCGTAGTAGCCGCGAGCCGCAAATCTCATTCTAGTGAACCAATAGTCGGGCCCAATGAATTTAGTTGTAGAGAATATGCCGACAAAGGCTTGTCTGATACTGCAGTGAGCTTGGACATACGGTTGTGGGGAAAAGCTCACACATTGCAACGTCTTGTAGAGATAGCATGAACACACTCGGTGTAAAATAACCTACGTCTTGAATTAGAATATATCACTATATATTACTTCGTCGCTTCCCGATGTCTGTCCCTATGTATGCTTAGATCTTTAAAACTTAAAACGCAACAGATTTTGATGCAGTTTTTTTAGTAGACTGAGTGATTCAAGAGGAAGGTTTTAGTATATAAAACAAAACTACCACGCGTACGAAGTCGCGGACAACAGCTAGTTATATATATTTTTTAAAATATTCCTATCGGAAAAAAGGGAAAATGTTTTGTCTTTGGGAAAGAAAAATCGTTAATCCGTTTTCGTTGATCGGTTTCTTTGTACAAAGTCAAAATTCTTTAATCATTTGGGATCATACAATTTACATAAAATCACATTGAAACGTCTTAAAAACTAAGTTAGGATGTTTGCCTTCGGGACGCGCTCACAAATAAGAAGGCACAATAAGCTCATACGGAATGGAAATCCTGTTATTGAGATAGGTACCAAAAAAGTAGCTATGATCGTGATTTTAAGTGAATCAGTACCAGTTCCGAGAATGTTTGCTAAAAAAAGGAAAACTGTTCTTAAAATAATCATGTTGTTTTACAAATTACTTATTTGTTACATCAATACAACTAAGTAGAAACAATTTGAATATTGCAAAAGCGTGACAATGTGATAAAACGAGCTGAATAATTTCGAAATGTTTCAAATTATGGCACAGCAGACAGCAGCTCGTTGACACTTACATTAACTGGGGCCTGGTGATAAGGGTCATAGTCGCCTGCACCCAACTAGAAGATCAGTTAGAAATAGCTTCGAACCAGGCGGTCTGGTATGCAGGAAACCGGTCCCACACGCACCCGTCGCGTTGGACACCTCCCCTGGATCGTGAATACATATTGCATGTATCTATAATAGGAATCGATCTATATAGCCGCTATAAAAAGCCTTTAAAATATTGAAGATACGAATATTTCAGTATTTCTACTTTACTTAAGTTGATAAACAGCTTAGTAAAAAGTCAGAAAATCAAGTCAAATCAAACAATCAACTCGTAACTCGAGGATCGATTTTCTAACAAAAAAACTTTTATTTAATTCTTGCACATTTATTTGTAAATCCTACGAGTGAAATAAGGCCCTTAGTTGCAACAAAAGTTAGGGTTATCTGAAACTTGGAGGGTGTGTTCTTTGTATGACGTAGGCATTCGATAAGAAAGGATTTTCCGAAATTCTACCTCTAAGCGAGTAAAAAGGGGGGGCAAAGTTTGTATGGGATAACGTGATTCCTTGGTCTACTTTCGACTTATACGCGGACAAAGTCGCGGGCAAAAGCTGTGCCTACGTAAATATTTGAAGAACTCTATGGCGCAGTAGGTGAACACTTGCCTGCAACGCAGAAGGTTGCAGGTTAAATTCCCGGCGAATCGAACAATATCTACAGAAAATTGCCTAAAATTTTGTCTAATCATCATGATACCTGTTCAGTGTTTAGTATGGTAGAGGTATGGTATATAAATTCAAACGCCGAAATTTCATTAGGATGAGCAGCATCGTTCCAGATATAACCGAAAATATATATCACGACAAAAACACACGGTTTCCAAGTCTTAAATTGAGTAAGGTAAGGTCCCTGAGACCACGACTCGAACCGCGATGAGACGACTTGAACTTAATGCCTACGATAAGTGTCCACGAGCAATCTCTGAACCCTCTCACGAACCTTGGAACAGCATGAGGTCTACAGTTGATTAGGAATAATGCCCTAATTTAACTTAAGGTTATCTTGTCGAATCTTTCTTTGCTTTAGAATACAAAGTTGGCGCGTTGATTGTGGAAAGATTTCGTTTAATTTTAGAATGTCTAAATTCGTGCCAGTGTTTCAAACTAGTGGACTGTCATATTGGACATGCATCTTAAAGGTATGTTTAATTTAAAAAACTTTAGAGGTTTCAAGGGAGACCCGGATGGAACGAAGTTTCTTTCGATTAGTGAAGGAATTGTAATAAAATCAAAAAGAGTCGTTACAACTTTGGTTCTATAGACGGCCGAAGCGATACAAATCGTATGTATCGGCTGCATAATTGCAGACCCACCGTAGAGCTCCAAAACGGCCGTTATAAGAATGTTTTCAACACTAGCAAGATTCTAGATACCTGCTTTAGTTGAAGTTTAAAGTCTTTCAACTCATCAATTTATCAAACAAAAATTTCTTTAGAATGAAAACATGCCAATAATAGTAATTTTAGAATTCTACCGGGGGCTGCAATTATGCAGCCGACGTACGTACGAATCGTGTTTATACCTACTGGTTATTCCTATAATTATCTCAAGAATGCCAATGATTTCTTTATTACCAAGAAACTAAAATGTTGTATTTTAGAATCAAAAGTATACCGACCAATAAAATGTAATCAATCTTTCTAATTGAATCATAGTGCTCGTAAAATCTGTACCTACTTTCATTAGATACGTTCAAGTTTATAGGTTATAATTGTTTTCTACGATAAAAGTGAATAGGTAAGGAATAACTTAGCATAAGTAAAGATATATGTACAGTCGGCTGCATAATTGCAGCCCTCGGTAGAGTTAAAAAAATCCTATTATTGGAATGTTTGCATTTTAATATTTTTTGTTTGATTAATTGATGAGTTAGAAGACTTTAAACTTCACCTAAAGCAGGTGTCTAGAATCTTGCTTGTGTGGAAATTATTTTTATAACAGCCGTTTTGAAGCTCTAAGGTGGGTCTGCAATTATGCAGCCGACCGTACCTATACTAACAAGGGTAGAGCACGTACACCAACTTTGTTTGCCTTTATCTCATTGCAAATATAAATAACTTTCATTTAAACAATTACTTCCAATCATTGTTTTTAATTAGCTTCGTTAATTAAAACGTGACTTTGTTTGGTAAAGGTAAATGCAGTTTAACGCCTAAATGGGCGGCGCGGTGAGGGGTCGATGAACTCTTAACGGTTCTGTTTGTCAGTGGGCGGGCGGCGCGGCGCGAGCGGCGCGTACGCATTGCATGACCTTCGACGACACTTGAAGAAAATAGATATACCAATCTGGACTCCCACTATTAATAAAACTCTATCGATGTCTTGAAAATGTGCTGAATTTTTCTTCTGAAATCTTGTCTGTTTTTCTGGCTGGTGGTATTTTTCGTTCAGAGGGTTAGTTTAACAAACCTTCTGGGGATGATGTCTTGTGGTTAGTTTAAGATTGTATGTCTTTTAGGAATTGGAATTTGATTATTGTTGTTATTCTACATTTCACAATAATCTCAGACTACAATATATGAAATAGATTTCCAATGATGGGTTATCTTTTGATAAACCTTTTGTCTCTATGTTTTTGCTGAATAAAGTTATTTTGATTCGTGTCTTATTGCACAACACACACGGATAAAATATCATTACAAGAGAAAGGTAGATGGTCATCCCGAGGTGTGACGCTGACGCGGCATCAGGAGCCGTGACGGATCACACACCGTGACGGGAGCAGCTCCAAGTTCTGACACACTTGCATACTTCCCGACCTTATTATGCTTGCTTGTACGAGTTCTACGCATCTAATGAAAGGTGCTTCTTCTTTAACTATAAGTACTTATATTATAAAGAGGAAAGTTTTTTGTTTTTTTTTTTGGAACGAATAGGCTCCGAAACTACTGGATCGATTTTCATGAAACTTGGTATGAGGATACATTGATTCATTGGGAACAATAACACTTTTTATCTCGATATTCCTACGGGATCGGGAGTTTTGCTGGTGAAACCGCGGAGCGCTGCTAATACAAAATATAAAGATATGAGGAGATGTTTGGATAAAGTAAAGACCTATGCAATCCAAACAATGGGGTTACGATAAGAAATGCACTTGTTAAGAATAATTTATCCTTAAATTTTACCTAAGAAAATGGTGCCAGCAGCCGCTATTCCGTTGTGAGGTGAAAAGGCCAATAACAATCTCCTAATATCTAAACCAAATGTAACATTATACGAAACTGTCACCGTTGGCTTACAATGTAGACTATCTTATTGGGCAATCAATTTCTACCCGCTTCCTTTTAAGGTAGAGGTAGGGGAAAGTTATACCTACCGGTTGATCATGGGGTAATTGTTAATATCATCTATTTTTTGAGCATTGAGATAAAAGGTGTAAACACGGGGTAGGAAATTTGTACCGTAGCCGTAGTTAAGGTGAAAGGGTGCCGGCGCTCTCCCCATACAAACGTAGTCGACTGTTTCCTCCCTGGATAATGACACTAGAGCAAATATTTTTGTTTGCAAAAACCTATAACTGCCATGACTATGCCCCTATGTCTTGGTTTTTTCATTTTATAATTATCATAGAAATTAAAATTTTAAAAACCAAAAAGGAAAAAAAAACATAGGGCACGGTCATGGAAAAAATATTTGCTATAGTGTCATTATCCAGGGAGGAAACAGTCGATTACGTTAGTATGGAGAGAGTGCCCGGTTCCCTTTCCTCTTAAGGTACACGATAAATAGCTCACATTACATCATATTATGTGCCTTTAACCTTTCCTAGAAAAGTCATTAAATGTTTTCTCGAAAAACCATTTTGTGTTATTAATCGGCTTCAAATAGTTATAGGCAATATAATGTTTAATTGCTTTCTCCAATTAAACATTCTAACTGCAGTAATAAATAAATATTGCAGGACATTCCACACATCGCCATCTAGCCCCAAGCTAAGTAACTAGACTTGTGTTATGGGTGCTAGAGAACGAACATATACTTATATACTTTTCTTTTGTAAATATCTATACTAATATTATAAAGCTGAAGAGTTTGTTTGTTTGTTTGAACGCGCTAATCTCAGGAACTACTGGTTCGAATTGAAAAATTCTTTTTGTGTTGGATAGTCCATTTATCGAGGAAGGCTATAGGCTACTTTTTATCCTGATATTCCCACGGGATCGGGAGTTACGCGGGTGAAACTGCGGGGCGCTGCTAGTATACTTATAAAACATAGAAACAACCAGACCACAGACAAATATCTAAGCATAAATACTTGTCTGAGGCGGGAATCGAACCCGCAACTGTGTTTGGCGGTCCGGTGACCATTGTGCCAACTGGGTCGTCTATAGTAATGAAACCGTTATCAAAATAACAAGGTACGCAATCAAGTATCGAGTAAGTATCAATATCGTTTTACAATTTTATTAATAAGTGTGTGATTGTTGCATGAATTAAATTGAGGCTGTATAAAAAATACATAAAGTTTTTGCCGTTTCCGTACAATCGAAACAGATAAACGGTTAATTTATGTATTTCATTAACTTAAAACTCGCCAAAATAATTTACTTCCAAAAATAACTTTTATGAAGAAACTACTTACTAAAATTTAACTGTATAATATTTAAAATCGGAGAGAATTTATGCGTATTGCATCGAAAATATAATCTACTTACAACCCCGCGGTTTCACCCGCGTAAGTCCCGATCCCGTGGGAGTATCGGGATAAAAGTAGCCTGTGTATTAATCCAGTTTTCCAGCTATCTACATACCGAGTTTCATTGCAATCGGTTCAGTAGTTTTTGCGTGAAGGAGTAACAAACGCAGACATACTAACTTTCACAAATATATTATTAGAAGAATAGACAAAATAGACATTTAATGCATATTATACTAAATTTATAATGCAAAAGACACTATCTTTTACATTTTCATGCCGAACAAATTCTAATGAATATTGGTATAGAGATCTTGGTAAAGGACAAGCTACTTTTTGTCTCAACACAGATGAATTTCTCCGTATACCTGATGCGGCTAATAAGGGCCACTAAAGGTTTTTTTAAACATTCATATTAAATAAATAAATAAATATTGCAGGACATTCCACACATCGCTATCTAGCCCCAAGCTAAGTAACTAGACTTGTGTTATGAGTGCTAAACAACCAGACCACAGATAAATATCTAAGCATAAATACTTGTCTGAGGCGGGAATCGAACCCGCAACCCTGTGTTTGGCAGGCCGGCATGATGACCATTGTGCCAACTGGCATATTAGTGACAAAAAAAAGAAAACAAACAAATGTACTGTGTTTTTTTCAGATTGACAATAAAGCAAATATTAATCTAATGACTGTTCTTAAGTAGTTTTTTCCTAGTGTTACGAAATATTTAGATTTTAAGTAAGGTGGTAGGTGGCCATTATTACCCGCAGGTTCCTTATTTAAATTTTCCTTCTTGTCATTACAATTTTTTTACCACCGACGCAAAAAACTTGAGATGTGTCAAGGGACACCCGGATGGAATTAAGTTTCTTTCGATTAATTAGTGAAGGAATTGTAACAAAATCAAAAAGTGTCATTACAACTTTTGGTCATATTTTTTTCCGTCTAGCTCTTTCGCAACGCGCCATAAGGAACTTCGTTCTAAAACGACGGGGTGTTATAATTTTGACGTGTCTGTGTGTGTGTGTTTGCTGTGGCATCATGGTGGCATCGTAGCTCCCGAACGGATGAACCGATTTTTATTTAGTTTTTTGTTTTTATATCTATCTAGAGCCAAAATTAAGGAACTTGCAAGGCTAGTAATAACCTGTTGTCTCTAGGCTACCTAGCTTCTTTTAAGTGGCTTAACATTTAACATTTCCTGGAAGAGATTCGTGACTAATTAAATAGGTCTTGCAATGTCTCATGTAAATGATAAATGTAGGTATTGTATTGACAATATCAGCTTTCGCCGACAATAACAAAATGTTTATCAATATGAAAGTGGGTTGCTATATTTAATACTTTCTTGGTCTGCTACAGACTACTGCGTCAAAGCGTCATTAGTAAAGACCCTTTTTACTGACAGTTTGGATAATTTTCAGGGCAATAGCGTAGCGAGGGGGGAGCGGCGGACCGCCCCACTATTAGAAGGGCGGCAAAATTGTCACTGGCGGTCATTTTTTTGCTCAATTCTTTCATATCGTTACGTTTTTTCTCACTAACATCGACATTATTATTTTAATGACGTTAAAAGGGCGGACAATTGCTAACATTATTATTTTATGACGTCAAAAGGGCGGAAAATTGCCAAGATTATTATTTTATGACGTCAAAAGGGCGAAAAGTTACCAACATTATTATTTTATGACGTCAAAAGGGCGGAAAATTATGACTCCGCCCCGAGCGACAGTGACCCATACTACACCACTGTTTCAGGGGCAATAAGCGTTCTGAATAGCATAAATAAAAGTTGCTGAATCATTTAGATTATAATATGTAAATGCAAAATATATTTTTTATGCCTATTTTTTAATGGACTACCTACTTCCCTCAGGGGGATTTGTGGAACTACTAAAAATGTTGAGGGGGGTTTATGGACATTTTTAAATCACATTCCACTTTTTCCCCTTGAGGGGGATTGATCAGGGGGAAAAGTGGAATAACCCA
This sequence comes from Idaea straminata, assembly GCA_951213275.1. Lineage (NCBI taxonomy): Eukaryota > Metazoa > Arthropoda > Insecta > Lepidoptera > Geometridae > Idaea > Idaea straminata. The sequence goes on from OX577858.1 coordinate 8,984,418, forward strand.
TTTTTCAGTTAGGTGTCCATAAATTACGTGAGGTGTTTTTTTAATTTTCAGTAAAATCATCTCCTCCTTCAACTTCGTTCTGATCTAGCCACTCTAAGCTGGAAAAATCAATCAGAAAAAAAATTGCGTGATATTTCTCTAGACCCCCCTCTCTCCAACGTAAGATTAGATGAGATTTGACTCGACCCCTTCCCACCCTTAAACATCTCACGTAATTTATGGACGCCCCCTTAGTGAATAAAAATAGAAGATACGAGTACAACAAAGTTGGAGCCAAGTGATAGTTTAAAGTAAAGTAGGTACCTACCAAAACATCATCACAAACAAACAGAGCCAATCTGTTAATTATTAAAATAACTACGTACGTACATAACATTTCTATTTATTCATGAATAAATACTTAATCTATGTTATTGTTTTGTTTATTACTTAATTAACTATTATCTATTACTTTTAAAGTCACGAACGCGTGTCGTAGTTTTTGTTAGATTGTTGGTGTTTAGGTGTTCTACCATATTGACGATTATTCTAATTTAATTGAAAGGGTACCGGCGCGTATCTCCATACAAACATAGTCGACTGTTTCCTCCCTGGACAATGACACTAGCACAAATATTTTTGTGCCATATAACTGTCATGACTATTCCCCTATGTTTTGTTTTTCATTTTCTAATTATCATAGAAAACAAGATTAAAAAGTAAAAAAAAAAACGAAACATAGGGGCATGTTCATGGCAGTTATAAGTTTTATGCAACAAAAATATTTGCTATAGTGTCATTATCCAGGGAGAAAACAGTCGACTACGTTTGTATGGAGAGAGCCCCCGGTACCCGTTCCTCTTAAGGCATTATGCCTAAGCGTAATCCTTATCATTTTTTAAATCTTCATAAATATATATGTTGATAGGTGCGCCCCGCGGTTTCACCCGCGTAAGTCCCGATCCCGTGGGATTATCGGGATAAAAAGTAGCCCATATGTTAATCCAGGCCTCTAGCTATCTACATATCGAATTTCATTGCAATTGGTTCAGTAGTTTTAGCGTGAAGTAGTAACAAACACACACACACACATACACACACACAAACTTTCACATTTATAATATTAATAGGATGAGGCACGTACCTCTAGCCAAGGGAAGTTTCCTTAGCTTATTTCTAAGCTGCGCGGGAGTTGCCCTTTATTGGTTGCGTGTTGGTTTGCCTTAATTTGTTGTAAACTAACAAATTAAGATATGTGTTCAAAAAATCTTACCCGTAAATCCATTTCATGATATCAATAAGTCACTCACACTATCACAATTATAACAATAACCATTAACGTACAAATTGTTTGAAATATAGTGTTCGTAAATCGTCCGGTTGCGCAGGAGTGCATAATAGGACTGAAGACAGGACATGCATCGGGTGGGTGGAGACGTAGGCTTCTTCACCCTCTCATTTTGTCTTGTCTACTTCAACACAAAATACAGTATACGTATCCTATCTATTGTTTTTCAAATTAAAAGGAGCCTAATTTATACGAAACTTGAAGATTTACGAATACCAAATCTCTATATATATAAAAATGAATTGCTGTTCGTTAGTCTCACTAAAACTCGAGAACGGCTGAACGGACTTATCTTAGTCTTGAAATGTTCGTTGAGGTCTAGGGAAGGTTTAAAAGGCGAGAAAAAATCGAATAACCGATATTCCCACGGGATCGGGACTTACGCGGGTGAAACCGCGGGGCGCAGCTAGTCTATTTATATAAAGACATAAAGACTCATCAAGAAAGCTCTGGAACTAAAACTGTTACGAGTTTGAAACTTTGCATGGAAGTTCCTAGAAATGATTTTTAGAAAGTTAGACTAAAGGGGTAAAAGGTGCTGATATTTTTTTTAGTTTATGTATTCTGTTTGTAGGAAATCAATATCAATGATGAGATACTAAGGCGGGTAAAACCGTGGGGTGCAGCTAGTAAGAAATAAAAGACGTGAAACTAACATGACTTGATTAAAGGTCGTATACGTAACGGGATAAAACCTCGTACGGGACGGGGACGTGATGTGCATTGTTCATAAAGTGTTCGTGAAACACTATACATATGTAACGTGATCTTTCCCGTGCAGGACGGGACGTGACAATTTCTTGACAGCGTTTCATATAAAAATATCACGTTTCGTCCGTCACGTATGCAGCGAAAATAACAGCGTTTTTGAAATGGGATTTGTATTTGGTAGTGTGGCTACCAACCAAGTACCCACTCCCAACTACTATGACCTTTCTACCCTATAAATACCTACCTACCCTATTACGTAAAAAATATCAAACTATATTTAGATCAATCAACGCAACATTATTACTATTATTTTCTGAAAGTTATTGTAGTTTTTCACGAAACTTTTACACGATTGGTAGAATATCATTCCAATGTTTTTAGACTTACTTAAGAATGTTTTAGGGTGATAGGTATAGTAATTTAAGTAGTACAAAAGTAGTAGGTACTTATTTTTAGATATAGCTATTTTGAGTACAGAAACCAGTATTTACATACTTAAAAATAATAAGAGTTTGTTACATTAGATATACAAGCAATTAAACGTAAAAATAGCAGTAATTAAAATAAGTAACGTAGTGATATTACGTATGTTTGAGTTTCTATTTGTATTTCTTTTAAATAAGATAAGCGAGTAACCGGGATAGTAGGATATCAGCGACTGAGACAGCTGTACCGAGCAGAGCACATTACACAAGGCAACTTGCTTGACTCTCCCCGTTTATCGCATTGAGTGAGGTTAACGATTTTCGCATGGAAAAGTACCAGCGGCCACGATTACGGCGGTAAATAAAACAATGTCACATTTATCTATAAATAGTAAAGGTCGTACAATGCAGGGCGGATGCGCGGGCGCAGGCGGATAGAGGTGGCTGGCTCATGCGCAAAAATTTGGCACAAGCTCTTTCTTTACGTGCATCTCAAAATTGACTGACACAATTTATCGATGACTCTCAATAAAAATTAAAAACATTATGAATGTTTATGTAAAAGTTTTACGTCGTTGTGGCGCGGCGTCCGTTTAGTAACGTAGAACGGGAAAGTTATTTAAATGAAACATTTTTTTTAGTTTTTGTACTGGATTGCAGTACAAAAACGAAATCTAACATTATTTTTAAAACATAATTTTCCAACTAAGTACTAAAATCTTTATTAGGCTTTGAAACTAAGTAGGTACCTACTTATAAAAAAAAATGAAAGTGTAGTTTATGAATTAACTGTGAATTATTGTAAATTACACTTTTTTTTGTGTTGATTATGTTAAGTTAATATTAACAGTAGTTTACGTAATGTAGGTTTAGTTAGTAAAAGGATTATGCAACTCCCACAAAAACCAATTACTGGTTTAAGGGAGTGAAGCTTATGTGTGTTATGTAATTGTTTTTATTTTGGTAAATAAATAAATTAAAAAAAATGTGCTGCAGATTTCGGTATTTGGGAAATTATGTTTTAATGGCGCAGTTAACAAAAAAAATACATTTAGACTTCCAACATGCCTATTTTTTCAGAAAACTACCTTTTTGGCGTTTAACCGTTTTTATTTTAAAGAATATTGCAGATAAAAGTTATTAGTTTCTGAATATCTATATTTTTGACGTTTCAATTGTTTTTAGACTAAACTGAATTACCTAAAAAAACGTATAAACCTAGAATAAGATGCAGTGAATTTAATGAGACCAAATTTATACAAACGTTACGGCCCGCAACATTATTTGAAAAGCAAAATGTAGGCAATTACATCCGGACTTACAACTCTCTCTATCGCACGATAAGGGTCATTTTTGAAAATATCGAGAGCTCACGATTCTCTTAATGCAATTGTTAAAAATAGAGTGCCTGAAATTCTAAAACGGATGAACCAAGTATTTCCTGTGCCCCTGTAAAATAAAAGTTACCTAAATTGCTATAATTACGTTTACTCAAACGACATGAATATTCCATTAAACGAATGTTTGTTTTCGAGATGTAACGAAGGGGTACTAATCCCAAGAACAGTGTGTACGTCTACGTACTCAGACTGACAAACAATGGACTCGCTGCAAATATTGACTACTTGCAAATTGAAATGTGCCAAGTGCCAACAAGAATTGAGATTTCAGTGTACAGGCGGCTGCATAATTGCAGCCCTCGGTAGAGTTCGAAAATTACTATTATTGGAATGTTTTCATACTATTAATTTTTGTTTGATAAATTGATAAGCTATAAGATTTTAAACTTCAACTAAAGCAGGTGTCTAGAATCTTGCTTGTGTTGAAAACATTCTTATAACAGCCTTTTTGGAGCTCTACGGTGGGTTTGCAATTATGCAGCTGACCGTACGTAAGGTAAAGATCGATCATAAAACTTAACACGTTTTTGGAATAGTGTTGTCCGTTTTTTTTCATTGCTCTATGAAACACGAAAAACATTTTATCTGTCGGTTTTAAAATAAATATTCGTTGTTTTGTGTCAACTTATTTAACTGATACATAATCTCCAACCCTCACCTCACTCTTATCTATTCCTCTTCTTTTCTAATCACTTAAATACCTAAATTTCTTTAAAACAATTTTATTTATAAAACTATCCAAAACAACAAAACCCGCGGTTTCCCCTGCAAAAGTCCAGATCCTATGGAAATATCAAAATGAAAAGTAGCCAACACAAAAAGAATTATTCAATTCAAACCGGTAGTTCCTGGGATTAGCGCTTTCAAACCAACAAACAAACTCTTCAGCTTTATAATATTAGTATAGAGTTCTTTCCTCTGGAGGCGGTCGACTAAGCTAAAAGGGGTGATATAGGTGTTGCCCAAGCCTACTCTATCTATTTTATTTTATTTAAAAATGTTGTTTGCAATAAAGAATTTATCTATCTATAGATGTCCTAGGCATTACAGCGCTCTGAAAAAGCATGTATTAAAGTTGCCGGCGCTATTTAAATCATCTAAGATCAGATTTAAAGTACAACATTATTCTTGATGATTCAAAAAACCTAATAATTAGTAAACTTAGAACAGCTCCCTTAGACTTTCCATTAGCGCTATCGCCAATCGAACAATCGAAAGATTAATTCGTATTGATACAGCATTGTATGAAATTGACATAAGATGAAAAATTGTCTCCTATTTTTTTTTTTCTAACGCAAGACCACGGGACTTTTCGTTAGACTATGTCAATTGCATACAAAAAAAAACTGTTGATTGGCGATATCGATCAAGAAATCTTGTCTATAGGAGGGCTCTATGGTGAGCCTTCACTTTTGTAACCAACTATAGGTAATAGCTACCAATGCTGCTGTTTTTTGACGTGATAACGTCTTATAAATCGATGAACACCGGCAGCACTCACAAAAAAGTGTGACGGCATCGCTCACGTTCCGTTATTGACAAGGTAACCATTGCAACGAAAATCGTTGCTATGGTTACGATCAATGTTTTCATATGACGTTATCACGTAAAATCATCGTCCGTAAACCGACTTTACAGACAACCAGTATTTCAGGACTTTTTTTCTTTTGTAAGCCCCGAAGCAAAAACGACGGGGTGTTATAAGTTTGACGTGTCTGTGTGTGTGTGTCTGTCTGTGGCATCGTAGCTCCCGAACGGATGAACCGATTTTGATTTAGTTTTTTTTGTTTGAAAGGTGAATTATCTTTTCTTTATCTGAAACCGAATATTAGGCCGTGCGTAACAACAGTAGCCAGCGTCAAGTATTCTGCAGTTAAATATGAATGATGTCTAATAATAGCATGATATTGTAATGAAGTCGTCCAGAGTTGAATCCGAGTAGTGTGGTTGACCACGTTCTACATGCATTCACATTCTACTTATAATACAACATGATACTGAGGTGAACTAACTAAACATTTTCCCCCTTATTTCAAAACGAGGTTTAAGGATAGTCCGAGATACGGATTACCTTAGATTTAGACACAGATTTACTCGTGAACTATCCCTATAGATTATTTAACTATAATCGGGGTTTTCAAAAAAAAATCTTATTCTAATATTTTTATGCAATTTTTATTTTATTTTTTGATAGTGTAGTGTGATTTTTGGGAGTCTACTGCTTATGAGAGATTATATAGCTTTGTTACATATTTGTTAAATTATTTAATTAATAAAGGGCCACCTTAATTAAAATATAATATTTCGTAAAAATAGAGAAAACTAGTTAAAAACAGGTAGATAAATTATTTTCTTTATTGTCAATCTGAAAAACGAATTATTTGTTGTTTGTTGTTATTTCGTCACTTATTCCAATTTTTTTTAAAACCCTTTTATTAACTCTTATTATCCGCAGGTACCTTAAACACTACATAGTATAAAACAAAGTCGCTTCCCGCTCTCCCTATGTATGCATAGATCTTTAAAACTTCTTAACGGATTTAGAAGCGTTTTTTTAATAGATATATAAAACAAATATACATGTACGAAGTCGCGGGCAACAGCTAGTAATATATAAATATTGCAAGACACTACATACAGTGCCATCTAGCCCCAAACTAAGCACCTAAGCCTGTGTTATTGAACCGATTTAATATCTTTTAAATACCTATTTTTCATTTATACATTATAACTACAAAACGCTTAGACTATAAACAAATATCTGTAGGTACGGTCGGCTGCATAATTGCAGACCCACCGTAGAGCTCCAAAACGGCTGTTATAAGAATTATTTCAACACAAGCAAGATTCTAGGCACCTGCTTTAGAAGAAGTTTAAAGTCTTCTAACTTATCAATTAATCAAACAAAAATTATTAGAATGCAAACATTCCAATAATAGTAATTATCGAACTCTACCGAGGGCTGCAATTATGCAGCCGACTGCTACATAAATGTTTTATAGCCGCATCCGTGATCGTCTAATAAAATACAAACAAGCGAGATAATCGCTAATTAAACTTAGATAATACTGAAACACGTTCCCCAAACTGCAAATTACATAGCAAACAAGCTAAGTATATTATGACGATGACGACCCAGTTGGTACAATGGTCACCATGCCGGACTGCCAAACACAGGGTTGCGAGTTCGATTCCTGCCTTAGACAAGTATTTATGCTTAGATATTTGTCTGTGATCTAGTTGTTTTTGTGTATTATAAGTATATATTTACAAAAGAAAAGTATATAAGCAGTATATCCGTTGTCTAGCACCCATAACACAAGGATAGTTACTTAGCTTGGGGCTATATGGTGGAATGTCCTGTAATATTTATTTATTTATTATACTAACTAAGTATAAATGACTATAAGTGGAACAGCGAATCATGGCCCCCGGCGAAAATTGGTGGGGATGGTTTCAGCATGTACCATCGTGGACAGAATGATTACAGCCAAATAGTTATAGTTTACTCCCGTTTAATATTTTGCTCAACCCGAAAACCATTCCTTTAAATTAGAAGATTAGGGAATGTACCGGAACTAAATGACATTGAATTTTAATGCATTAGGTTATCCAATTTGTCAATTTAGACTTAGGCAAAGTAAGGTGTGTGTGGGTTTTATGTGCGTGACAGTACTTGGACGACTAAAGACGTGCGGTAGCGGGAGCCCAGCGCGGTTAGAGACGTGTGTGCGAAACAGAGAGCGATGATGAGAGCAACTGACCCTCCCTTCACTCCTGTTCTTCCGTCAAACGGATCTAAAAATTGAGTACTGCGCATACCCCTTCCACTTTCCACCGGTGGCCATGATTCGCTATTCGACCTATACATAATTATACTTAGTAAGGACCTATTGCTGTTAAATTCGGTTAGACAGGCCATCTTTCGGTGACTAATATTGGCGCTCGCTTGAATTGTGTGCTGTGAGGACTGCGAGGGTCAATATTAGTAAATATTGACCCTCGCAGTCCTCACAGCAGGTTAGGTTCAGGTAGGTTAGATATTGGAATCAGCACGTGCAATTCAAGCGAGCGCCAATATTAGTCACCTCGCAGTCCTCACAGCAGCTATGTTAGTTAGAGGACAGTTCTAATCTAACCTAACATAACCTTTCTGGCAAATCACAAACTCCGAAAAGTAGGTTAGGTTAAGGTTTGTTAAGGCGAAAGCTTAACCGTCAAAATGCATTTTATTACATAGCGAGCAACCGGAATAATAACAAGCTCATGTTACACCTTAGTTTAGCTATACCAATTATATATAGTCAAAGACTACACCTAAGTTTAATTGTGCTTGAAAAAAAGATTGTCAATTCGTCCCTAACATATATAACGGCGCAGATGGATTATGATCGTCATCAGACATCTTTTACACACTAATGGGCGTATGTAGGTAGATGCCGGTTCAGTAAAACTCCGTATTTGGTGAACAAAGTATAATGCACAAATCAACACACAAAATAAAAGAGAGTCCAAAGTACAATCACACTAATTAGTCCTTAGGTATACGGAACGCGAGACAGTTTCTACACGTAGTTGCCGACCGAAGTCACCGACGGTTCACGTAAGAATGCGACCGACCGACACAGTCGTCAACCGCGCCGTAGACTCCGTCTAGTGCCGCTAGATGGCACTGGCGTCCCGATTATTCAAAAATCATCGATGGCTTAATTCCGATACGGCCATCCTGCTATCACACGTCCTCGTGTGTTAATCTGGAAACAAAAAGTTCTACGACAATACTCATTCTAATTCGGTCCCATCTGGGCATTTAAGTTATAACTGTGATAACAAAATCAAATAAATTCAGAAAAAATATTTTAAACTTTAACAAGAAAATAGAAAATGAAACCAGAGTCATGTGTCATCTTTCCACAATAAACTTTCATTAAAACTTTACTCTATCAATTTTATATCCTCGAGTGGAACCCTCTAACACCAAGGCTCACACAGCCAAACACCAAAATACGCGCATCCACCATCCAAGTGGACCGCACGGCTCATACAGCCGACCAGCAAACACAGTTGCTCACATACGCGCATCCACCCTCCAGGTGGACCGCCCGTGGGCATCACCACCCACTATTGGTCTTTGCAGACCCCGACCTCCGCCAGCACTGAACGCGTATCGCGTACCCACGGACTACTCGAGAAACCTCAAGTCGATACCGATTTCTACCGGGCTACGACTACGTAACAGCTACTAGTACGGTCGAACACTACGGCTGTTAGAGTTCTTCACTCGTGGTTCCATTTCTACACTCCAAACTACTCATCAGCATCATTACAGTGATTTTCATCAATATCACTAAGAATTTCAGCTGGCTCATGACTTTCTGGCATTTTTCTTAATCTATCATGCGCGTATTTGTAAGTACGTAAAGCGAAGCGGAAGGGGCAAGGCTGCCTATCGTAGAAGGAAAACGAAGATATAAAAACTTCTAGCTTTATTTGAAGAAGGAGTACGGAAAAGAAAGATATACACGAATACGTAATTACGCGCAAGCGAGCGGTTTGCGGAGAGCGGCGTGCGTCTAACGTAAGATAGGATGTCTCGATGACTGCCGGCGCAAGCGGCGGCCGGCCGATGCTAGCCCGGCTACCGCGCGCGCGCCCGCTGCACCCCTCTGCACACCTTGAACCGGTCGCAGTGCGGCAGCGAGCGTCCGCGCAACTATCTAATAACAAAATTAATACGCTCGTCCGCTTGTGCGTTTACAATAATATATTAACTTAATATTAACTTATATTTACCTTATATAACTATTCTAATATTATATGTAGGTAGGTATATAATATTTACTGTATATAAATATTTGTATATTTATTTAATGTTACATGTATCTATATTATATCTATATATATATATATATATATATTTATTTATATATTATTACTATTATATATAAACTAAAGCTAAGTAAGTACCTACAATATTATATCTATATATTTATATCTATAAGCTAGCTCCGCTACACCACACCCCCCCTGAGACCGTCACTACGGGCGATAAAAGTCAGGAAATCTTACCCTACGCCCCGATCTAGTAGTTTTGATCGTGTTATCATTAGTGTCAGGAGTCGGTAAGGGTGTTTTTTGTGGGTGTGAGTGTGTGTGAGTGAATGTTATTAGAGTAGGTGTATGTGAATCGTCGGTGTGTTGGTCACGCAGTATGTAGGCAGGTTTTAATCTGTCTATCGATACTGTGACTGGTTTACCGCGGTACAGTATTTTGAAAACTTTATCACCTCGTTCTAATACTTCGTAAGGCCCTGTATAAGGGGGTTTTAGTGAACCGGCAACAGAGTCGTCACGAAGGAAGACATGTGAACTTGTAGCCAGGTCCTTAAACACAAATGGGGAACGATGCCCGCCATGGCGTGATGCCGGTGGTGGTTTGAGATTATTTACAAAAGAACGAATCCTACCCACATAATTTGTCATATCAATGACGTCATTATCGGGAGGGCGAAAGAAATCGCCTGGGAGGCGGAGTGCTTCTCCGTAGAGAAGTTCAGCAGAGGAAGTCATTAAGTCGTCTTTGAACGCTGTCCTGATCCCTAAAAGAACTAGAGGAAGCGATTCTACCCAACACAGGTCGGCGTGGCAGGTTATGGCGGCTTTCAGCTGCCGATGAAACCTTTCCACGATACCGTTGGCCGCTGGATGATAAGCGGTAGTACGGCTATGGACAAAACCAACTATCTGTGACAATGTTCTAAACAAAGACGATTCGAATTGCCTTCCTCTGTCGGTCACTATTTTGGCTGGACAGCCAAAGCGTGATATCCATCCGCTGAGCAAAGCTTTCGCTACCGTCTCAGCAGTAATATCAGAAATCGGTATTGCCTCAGGCCAACGAGTAAAACGGTCGATAGCTGTGAGACAATAGCGAAAACCCTGCGACAGTGGAAGGGGACCTATCAGGTCGATATGTATCACCTGAAAACGTCCTCGAGGCAAGTGGTACGTACCAAGCGGTGCAGACACATGTCTGGTAATTTTTGACCGCTGGCATGCTAGACAGCTGCGGACCCACTCGCGGCAATCTTTACGGACCCCCGGCCAAACGTAACGATCACTCACCATTTTAGCAGTGGTATTAGCTCCGGCATGGCTGAGTGCATGAATGCTCTCGAAAACCTGCCGGCGGTAGGTTTTAACGATGTAAGGGCGAGGAGTAAGACCACTCACGTCGCAGAAGACCTCTGCGTCTGCCCCTGGCAACTTCACCTTACTTAAATGCAGTGAGCTTTTTCCACCGAGGAGCATTTTAAGCTCCGGGTCGGTATTTTGCGCGGTTGCTAGCTGGTTCATGTCAACGGGTTGCGTGATTTCATCAACCCGTGACAGAGTATCTGCAACCACATTGTCCTTACCCGAGATATGCCTCACGTCGGTGGAAAACTGCGATATAAAGTCTAGGTGACGAAACTGTCTGGGTGAGCAGTTGTCTTTGCGGGTAGAAAATGCAAACGTCAATGGCTTATGATCTGTATAGATGACGAAATCGCGAGCCTCGACCATGTGACGAAAGTATTTGACCGCCTCATATATGGCAAGAAGTTCACGATCGTAGGGTGAATATTTCGTCTGGGAAGGGCTCAACTTTCTCGAGAAGAAAGCTAGTGGCTCCCAAGCACTTCCTTTCAGCTGCTGAAGTACCGCACCGACAGCAGTATCTGAGGCGTCAGCCACTAGGGCTAACTTGGCGTTGCTGTCAGGGTGTGCTAACAAAGCGGCTTTACATAGCCCCTGCTTGCAAGCCTCAAAGGCCGTTCTTTCCTTTTCGCCGAATGTCACTGGGTGGGAACCTTTGACTGAACCCGTCAAAAGAGCATTTAAAGGTGCCTGGTGTCGAGCCGCATCCGGAATGAACCTCCTATAAAAGTTGAGCATGCCTAAAAATCGACGAAGTTCCTTGACCGTTTTTGGCTGGGAGAAGTTGCTAATGGCCTCAACTTTTTCTGGTAGCGGCGTCGTACCTCGTGCTGAAATGCGGTATCCTAAGAAGGTTACCTCTGACTGACCGAAAACACACTTGTTCGGGTTCAGAACCAACCCATACTGTCTAAGGCGATCGAATACCTCATGAAGGTGTTTTTCATGAGTTTTCTGGTCTGCTGAAAATATTAATATGTCATCTATATAGGGAAAAACAAAATCGAGACCGCGCAAGACCTCATCGACGAACCTCTGAAAGGTTTGGCCTGCATTACGTAGGCCAAACGTCATGTAGGGAAACTCGTACATCCCGAAGGGCGTCGTGATGGCCGTTTTGCAGATATCAGCAGAATTTACAGGCACTTGATTGTAAGCCTTGGCTAGGTCCAATACGCTGAAAATTGTACAGTTAGCAAGGCTATGCGAAAAGTCCTGAATATTGCGGAGAGGGTACCTATCTGGTATAGTACGAGCATTTAATCTGCGGTAGTCGCCACAGGGACGCCATCCATTTTTCTTGGGCGCAAGATGCAATGGAGATGCCCAGGGCGACTCTGAAGGTCGGCAGGTACCTATCTTCAGCATGGCTTCGAACTCCGCCTTCGCTATTTTCAACCTGTCGGGAGCAAGTTTGCGAGGTGTACATGACTCAGGCGGACCAGGGGTAGTACGGATGTAGTGAAGCGTGTTATGTTTAGCGGGTATAGCATGTATACCGGATGGGCGAGTGATGTCGGGGTATTGTGATAGTAAGTTATGATGATACATAGAGTTACCAGTAGCTACTTTTAATGAATACAAATTATCTGGAAAATTAGCAAGTGAAACCGAGGCAGCTATACTAGTATTACCATCTAATAATCTTTGGTTACGTACATCAACTATTAAATTATAGAATGATAAAAAATCAACGCCTATAATAGGTTTCGTTACATCGGCCACGATAAATTGCCAGGGAAAGTCGCGGCGTAAACCTATATTAAGCATCAGGTTAGTATAACCGTAGGTATTAATGACCGAGCCGTTTGCGGCGCACAGGTCGAAGCCGGTTTTACCGCGACGTTCCCTGACAGCTGATCGTGGAAATACACACAAATCACTTCCCGTGTCTATAAGAAACTGCATCTTTGACCGCTTATCGGTAATAAACAGACGACCGGTACTCGCGGGGCAGGCGGCGGCCGCCGACTCGCGCTGCCCTATGCGTTTCCCGCGGAATAATCACAGGGCTTGATGCACCTATCTGCCTTGCTGCCGTGTTTGAAGTGGTACCAGCATAATGGAAATTTTCTATAGTTAGATTTGGACCTGGTCCTGGGGCCGCTCCTCCTACGATTTTCCCGCGCTGAGCCTCGGGTCGTTGGCCGCGACATTCTGTCGATCCTTGTAGTCAGGCTGGCCACTTGACGCGTTAGTTCTTCGATTTGGGTGGTCAGCGAGCCGGACGGGCGACCGGAAGTTGACGTGGCTGCTACCTGCGGTATTGGCGCGGCGATCTCCTGCAGCTTGTCGGCTAAATCGGCAAGCTCTTCGGGCGTGGCCCGCGTCTGAGTTGCTAATATCGCCTGCGCGCTGGTGGGTAAACGATCCAACCAGATGGTCCGGACGAAATCATCATTCTTACTGGGTCCGGCGAGGTACTGTAGATGACGTAGGAACTGCGATGGCCGCTGGTCACCGAGCTCCTCCTTTGTCAGCAACTGTCGTAGCTTCTGCTCCTTGGAAACGGAACATCGTTTGATTAATTCCGTCTTCAGCCGCTCGTACCTGTCTGGTGTGGCCGGTGCTGTAATTATATCCTCCACTTCCGCTGCGTGCACGGGGTCGAGATAGCCCATAGCGTAGTGGTATTTAGTGGAATCGGAGGTAATCCCTGCCAAAATGAACTGGCTCTCCAAATGTGCAAACCACAGAGCCGGCCGAGCTGGATAAAATGGTGGCACCCGAATAGCCACGCGGTCAACGCTGGCCACCGCGGCTCCCGGGGGCGCTCCGCCATTTTGTTGTTCTCCATCCTCCATCGTGTTCGAAAGGGGTCACCAGTAAAGCGAAGCGGAAGGGGCAAGGCTGCCTATCGTAGAAGGAAAACGAAGATATAAAAACTTCTAGCTTTATTTGAAGAAGGAGTACGGAAAAGAAAGATATACACGAATACGTAATTACGCGCAAGCGAGCGGTTTGCGGAGAGCGGCGTGCGTCTAACGTAAGATAGGATGTCTCGATGACTGCCGGCGCAAGCGGCGGCCGGCCGATGCTAGCCCGGCTACCGCGCGCGCGCCCGCTGCACCCCTCTGCACACCTTGAACCGGTCGCAGTGCGGCAGCGAGCGTCCGCGCAACTATCTAATAACAAAATTAATACGCTCGTCCGCTTGTGCGTTTACAATAATATATTAACTTAATATTAACTTATATTTACCTTATATAACTATTCTAATATTATATGTAGGTAGGTATATAATATTTACTGTATATAAATATTTGTATATTTATTTAATGTTACATGTATCTATATTATATCTATATATATATATATATATATATTTATTTATATATTATTACTATTATATATAAACTAAAGCTAAGTAAGTACCTACAATATTATATCTATATATTTATATCTATAAGCTAGCTCCGCTACATACGTTTACAATTTAGGGCTTCCAACGTATAACGATCACCATCGAGAATCTCTATTACTTTAAACGGACCCTTAAACTTCGGATCTAATTTAGTCTGATTTCGCTCTTCGTTTTCTAATAACACGAAATCACCAACCGAAAACTTTTTAATTGTTGCCTTTGTACGGTCAAACCTAGCCTTGTCATATTCTGCGCCTCTTTGAATGTTTTCCGATGCAGTCTCACGAAGTTCATCGATATCTACCACATTATCAACATCACCAACCATCATGGATAACGGCCTGGCGACTTTACCAATTAATAATTCGAGGGGTGATGCTTTCGTAACACGGTTCATAGTACAATTAATAGCAAGTTGTACTTCGCCTAGTGCATCTTGCCACGATTTATTTTCGTTAGTCTCTACGGCAGTTAACATCGCTTTAAGGACACTCATAACGCGCTCTACTTGTCCGTTTGCACGTGATGAACCGGTGGCTATGAGATGCAAGTTGATGTTCTTGCTCTCGCAAAAATCACCAAACTCTTTACTCGCAAAACATCGACCTTGATCTGCTATTATTCGAGTTGGAGCTCCAAAAAGCGCGACGCTTTGAGTAACTGCACGAATACTATTTTTGGAGTCTATGTTAGTAGTGTGAAACAGCAAGACATATTTGGTAAACGCGTCTATTAAAACGAAAACATATTCCTTGCCATCATTTTTACCGCTTAGTTTACCTGTCGCGTCTATATGGATTGTGTGCCACGGAGTCGTAACTTTCGGAATCGGATGAAGCTCGGCTTGTACCTTTCCGGAGTGGGACTTAGCTACCTTGCAAGTAACACAGCTCTCTACAAATTTTTTGACATACTGACTCATCCCCGGAAACCAATAAAAATCAAAAAGTTTTTCACGTGTCTTTTCCGCACCAAGATGAACAAGAGAGTCATGAAAGTTATTAATAACGGACCATCTAAGAGCACGGGGCAAATAAGCCAGACATTTAGACTTTCCGTTACGTTGGATCTTACGATAAAGAATACCTGAACGAAGTACATAGGTCTTAGCTAGCTGCTCATCTAATTGATCATTTCCTAAATCATTAATAATTTTAGATATTTCAACATCACGCCGTTGTTCAGCTTGAATCCAATTAGGCGAAAGTTCGGTAATATCGATGCGCTTTTGCTCTACATGTGGTATTGATGGTTTTGACGGACTTGGTAACGGATTACGGGAGAGGAAATCTACGTGAGTCATTTTTGAGCCTTTCTTGTAAACCACGTTAAAATCAAAGCATTGAAGAAAAGCCCACCACCTATGTGCTCTAGGAGTTAGGTCATGTTTAGCTTGCGAAGATTTTAAGGAGTTACAATCTGTAACTACGGTGAATTTTCTACCATGAAGAAAATGTCGAAAATGTTTGATAGAGTTCACGACTGCAAGTGTTTCCAACTCATAAGAGTGGTATTTGCTCTCTGCAAGGGAAGTTCGCTTGCTGAAGTACGCTACGACGTGACGTGTTCCATTAACAATTTGAAATAGAATTGCTCCATAACCTAAACTACTAGCATCAGTATGAAGCTCAATCGAATACTGTGGGTCAAATATCATCAAAACGGGATTGCTTACTAAAACGGAAATTATGTTTTGACGAATGTCCTCATGTTCAGATTTCCAAGTCAAATCACCTTAAGGGAAGTCAACCGATATAAAGGAGCCATAATACGAGCAAAATTTTGCACAAATTGACGAAAATATGAAGCCAATCCGATAAATTGCCTCAACTGTGTTACAGTTTGCGGTGGCGGTAGAGCCGTCAAGGCCTCTACTTTTCTATGATTAGGTCTAATATGACCAGCTTCTACTTCAAATCCTAGAAATTCTACCTTGGTCTTGAGGAAGGAGCATTTCTTAAGATTTAACGAGAAACCGGCTTTCGTTAGAGCTTTTAGCACAATTTTAAGCCGCTCTATCCCTGACTCTACATCGGGAGAGACAATCAAAACATCATCTACGTAAACTATGACGTAACTATGAGCAAGGTCACCTAAAGCATTCATTATGGCTCTCTGAAAAATTGAGATAGCATTTTTTAAGCCAAAGGGCATAGTAAGAAACTCGTACTGGCCATCATGAGTTATAAAGGCTGTACACTCTATTGACTCTTCATTTACAGGAATTAAGTGAAACCCACTAGCGCAGTCTAATTGTGAAAAATAATTTGCACCATTGAGACGAGCTATCTGATCAGAAATGAGGGGAAGAGGGTACCGATCTGAAACAGTGTTGCTATTGAGCTCACGGTAGTCTATACACATACGGTCAGAACCGTCACGTTTCTTTACTAATAGAGCCGGACTTGCAAATGGAGAACAACTTGGTCTTATAATATTTGCATCTAATAACTCTTTGACACGTTCACGCATTACACAACGTTCTTCCGCAGACATGAAGGAATATGGCCGCCTTTGGACCGTCCGATTTGGATCGATCAATCTAATTTTAAGCTCACCAGTTATGACTCGCGTTTTTGGCATACCAGTAATAAAAAAATCGGCAAATTGACATAATGTCTCTAAAAGTTTAGATTTTTCAGGTCCAGTTACATCTGTATCAATAGCACTTAAATTAGCTTGTTGTTTATTATCACTACTAACAGAATTGACTAAAAGAACTTCTTTTTTCAAAACAAAATCGGTTGCTGTCATGTTAATAGAAAAACCTTGGTGAAGAATTTCACGTCCAATAATAATGTCACTTTGCAAGTAACTGTCAGGTAAAGCATGCAACAAAATATCAAGAGAGTGATCGTTAATCGTTATACAACATACAATCTGTTTTGTACTAAAAACTTGACTTTTCCCAATACCAGTCATTGCCACAACATTATTGACACGCTGACCACTTAATTTAGCCATAACACTCTCCTTAATCAATGAACACTCAGCACCGGAATCGTAAAAAAAACCATACAGCTCACCTTTATGCTCGAGTGTCCCCGATGGTGGTTGAACAACGCAAAGATCAACGCGTCGCTCACTCCGGCCTGTGCCCCCAACGCTCGTACCGATGCCACCGCCTGCTTGAATGCTGCCGCTTGTGCATCGAATCGCGATATGTCCAGGCTTTCCACATTTAAAACATACTAGAGGTTTCGCTACAGGTTGTTGAACTGCGTTGCTTGAAGTTATAGATGCCAAAGGTCGTGATTTGTTATCAAAGGGCTTACTTCTGCATTCTGATCTCTTATGGCCCATTTTACCGCAATTAAAACACTTCAGCGCAGTAATCTTAGGTCGTTTAACATCGCTTGAACTTGTCAAATCACTTGCATTATTCATCTTACGCTTCAAGTGAGAAAACGCATGAAGTTCCTTCTGCAATCTATCTCTTGAAGTAACATCGCTTGTGAATGCCAATCGTTGCAAATTCGTGTCAAATTGCGATAGGTGAGCGAGTACCATTGCCACTGCAATCTGTTCCTTATCGACGTCCTTCCAACGATTGCACAATGACGTCATCAAGCGACTCGCGTAAGCAACTAGGGATTCGTTGTCACTCGGTTTGTCACTTTTTAAATTAATGAGGGTACCGGCAAGTGTTTCGTTCGAAACGAATCTCGATGTAAAAAGCACTTTAAACTCGCTCCATGTCATGCCTTGGTATGCTATTTGCGATAGCCACGTCGATGCCGTCCCTTTCAGCGCCTTACTTATCGCCACGACGAGTTGTCCACCGCCCAACGGTTTTTCACCAAAAACTAAATCAGCAGTTGCGCACCACGATCTCGCTTCCGTATCGGTCTTGTCCGGGTCGAACTCGGGTAAATCCACGTAGTTGGCTGGTTTAGGTGCTTGTAAAGCCTCGATAAGTGCTCGCATATTTGAATTTTGCTGTTCAAACATCGCCCGCCAACGGTCACTTTCTGTGTTCTGATTTGAACCAGCATTGATCCCACCTTCTGATAACGGCGCAGATGGATTATGATCGTCATCAGACATCTTTTACACACTAATGGGCGTATGTAGGTAGATGCCGGTTCAGTAAAACTCCGTATTTGGTGAACAAAGTATAATGCACAAATCAACACACAAAATAAAAGAGAGTCCAAAGTACAATCACACTAATTAGTCCTTAGGTATACGGAACGCGAGACAGTTTCTACACGTAGTTGCCGACCGAAGTCACCGACAGTTCACGTAAGAATGCGACCGACCGACACAGTCGTCAACCGCGCCGTAGACTCCGTCTAGTGCCGCTAGATGGCACTGGCGTCCCGATTATTCAAAAATCATCGATGGCTTAATTCCGATATATACATATTTGTTTTCAGACGTGAAATTAATGAAACCGTATTATTAGTTATTTTTAACACTGAGAAGTTCTGAATTCGTCGTGTTATTTCTTTGATGTTCACCGATAGTCGAAGACGGGGCTCAACCGATAGAGAGGTTGCTTTTTTTGTTCAAAAAGGGATGTCAAGGGGCGGCCCTGAATAAAAATTACCATAGAAATTACTTGCCTTATTCTTATTTTATTTAATCTTGACATAATTTAATTTTTATTTGATTCGTTTTTTTTTATTTCATATTTCGGATGATGACTATGCATTGATTAATTATTATTACCTACTATTTGTACGCCATTGTATGGCTAAATATGAAGAAACAACATTCTATTTTGTAACACAACTATGTACTATATTTAATGCAAACAAATAATTCTGATTCTGATTCTGATAAGTTTTAGATATAAGTCGTAAAACTTCTTCGAACTTTAATCGTGACATGGGGATTTTGTATACCTACGTAAATTGTGACAAAAACTAAAAACTATTGAATCGAAGCGCTAACAAGTTTCGTAGACAAATCAATTTGTATCTATTGATAGACATAATAATGTATATTAACCTAACAAATCTTCGAATAGAGTCCTATTCAAAATACATTTAGCAATTGACTGTAAATTGACAACCAGACGATTTATGAGATAACATTAATTAAAAGCACATAAGTTGCAATAACTCAGCTATAAAGAAATTGCTATAAAACCATCGTACAGTATGTGTCATAAGTACACTATCAGTTTGCTACAATAATACTATAAACAAGTATTGGACTTACGACCTTCTTCTAATAGACGTTACACACCAACATAAATACTTAAATTAAAAAAAACGTGTACTATTGCATCGTGCGAGCTTCTTACAATGGTATCATTGGTACCATATACATACTCGTACACGTTAAGCGAACGCTTGGCCGAGCTACATGGTAGGCGGAGTGCGGGGTTTTTCATGAAATTTGGTATATAGGGGGTTTCGGGGGCGATAAATCGATCTAGCTAGGAATCATTTTTAGAAAATATCATTTTATTCGTGTTTTATCGAAACTTACTTTTTTTTTATATGAAAAATATGACTCTTCTTGACATCTATTGGCGAACTACTAATTTTTTGTGAATACTATTTTTTGTGAGCAATAAAGTTATTCCAGCAGATGGCGTTGTTAAGTAACACGAAGTCAATGAGTGTTTGCTTTGAGGTTAGACTAAGTAAAAAAAAAAACCGAGCAAAGCTCGGTCATCCAGGTACTTATTTATTAAGCACCAATTGATTTTAAATGCTGCTGAGACAAGTAGGTAGACGTTGATTGACTTGATTATCTTTTACAGATATCATTACAAAATGGGTAAATTACGTACTTAGGTAAACGTCTTGTCTAGACAAAAGTCTAGACAGATATTATGACTAGCTTCGAAAGCTAATACTTAAAGTATAAACGTGACACCAAAGTTCCTTCATAAAAAATACCATGTATAGTTACCTACATAGGTATAACAAACTGTCAGTCTGTGGTCTAAAAACATAACCTTTTCCTTGCAGACGGGTAAAAAATCGGATGATCAGAGACGTAACTGCAGTAGAGACGTAGCAGCGTTTTATGTTCACGTAGTTTTGTGTTCCAAAAGCGCGTATGTAACATCTTGTACTTGTATACAGGCTGTTTTCCGCCATTGGACCCTTTTTAATTGGGTCCTTTTTGCGTGAGGATGGAAGTAGGCTTGCCCAGCACCTACTACCCTCTCAGCTTAGGCGACCATGTCCAGAGGAGAGAACTTGTTAATACTTCTGAAGCCAACTAAGCCGCGGGTTTCATCACGATGTTTTCCTTCACCGTAAGAGCAATGCCAATTAGCGCACATACATTTTTGCAGTAAAAAATCGGGTTAATCAGAGACGTAGCAACGTCTTATTAAAAACAAAGAGTTCACGTAGTTTTGTGTTCCAAAAGCGCGTTAAAGCATGTAACATCTATTCATATAAAATGCTTTGTCTGAATAACTGACTGACTGACGGATCAACGCAGAGCCTAAACCACTGATCGTAGAGACCTGAAACTTGGAGGGTGCGTTCTTTGTATGACGTAGGCATCTGATAAGAAAGAATTTTGAAAAATTTAACTCCTACGCGGACGAAGTCGCGGGCAAAAGCTAGTTTCTATATATAGCTCTGTAATTTTGTTTTTATCTTCGGCTTGTTATTTTCGTTTATTTATAAAATAAAAACTAATTAGATTCCAGAATTAATTTAATTACTGCAAATACAAGTTAATGTTAAATTAAAAAGAAATATAAATACTTAATTAAAATTTAAGAAAGTCATTAAAGTTAGTCAAATTATTGTTTTTTAAATTATTATTTTTATTTAGTTATTATGTTATCTACTTATTACTTTCTCATAACTTTTAACTGTTCTTTCTACCTTGTGTTTATTTGTCGTATGCCTTTGTTCTAAATAAATCTTTTATGTATCATTTTTTTGCGATAACTACATATTAACGCTCTCCTGGATTCGGAACCTGAATGTGATCTGTTTGCGGATGAGTGGAGATCGATATTGTCAGTATGTTTGAAGTTTTGTGAGAGATATGCATGTTAGGGTGATCAAATTATTATTATTGTAATTATTATTATTTTTTGTCTAAGTCAATTAATATAAATGGTAATGTATCGTTTTAATTGACTATAATAAATAAATAAAATATTTTTTTTAATTTAACGTACATCTGGTACAAAATACCTTTAAGGTGAAAAGGTACCGGCGCTCTCTCCACACAAAAGTAACATAGGGGCATGGTCATGGCATTTATAAGTTTTATGCAACAACAATATTTGCTCTAGTGTAATTATCCAGGGAGAAAACAATCGACATAATTTGTATGGAGAGAGCCCCCGGTACCCTTTCCTTTTAAACGAACTTCTTGTAATCACCGCGTGCGCTGCCCAGACACGGTTATTAAGAATATACACTAGCTATTACGTTTTCAGAGCTAGGCTTCGCTTCGTGGGAATAACTGACATTAGTTTTAAGTAACTACATTTGTAAACAGTTTGTTGTTGCACTTGTCTATAACCACTGATTGTAGGTATTGTATATACAATAGGTTAATATTAAATAGCGTTTTGCATCACTACACAGTATAAAACAAAGTCAAAAAAACAAAGCTTCCCGCTGTTTGTACCTATGTATGCTTAGATCTTTAAAACTACGCAACGGATTTTGATGCATTTTTTTAATTGATAGAGTTATTCAAAAGGAAGGTTTTGGTACATAAAACTTGAAACACTTAAAAAACTTAAAAATTGAAACGCATACGAAGTCGCGGGAAATAGCTAGTTATGTATAATTTATGTCCTGAAATAAAGAAAAGATAAGTAATGTTTATGCGTAGTCAACTACTTATTCGGACGTCTGTTCCTGCCTCCCTAATAAAAAGATTTCTATACCTGCTTAATAAAATAGAGACTGAATGTGACAAGTAAAGCCTATGTAAAGACATAAAATGGACGGTGTCAGACTCGAACTGAGTAATCTCAAGAAGTTTTATGATCCTACGTCCATGGGTGCACTGAATGATAGGTAAAGTCCATGTAAAACCATTAAACGTACGTGGTAAGAGTCGGAATTTCATGCCTTTTTTAAAACGACATTTAAATCCACCCGTTTTTTTATCGTGTTGACTCAGAACCTTGATTTTTATGACCTTGATTATATTTTTATTCGAAAATGGACCAAGGAGTCACATAGTTCCATACAAACTTTGCCCCCTAAGGGATAGAATCGGAAAATCCTTTCTTATAGGATGCCTACGTCATACAAAGAACACACCCTCCAAGTTTCAGGTCTCTACGATCAGGGGTTTACGCTGTGCGTTGATCCGTCAGTCAGTTAGTCAGTCATTCAGGACAAAGCATTTTATATGTATAGATATGGACTAAACGGGAAAAGTCGTCAAATCAAAAGATGGGAGGATGACTTACCAAAAAGATGGAGAAGAGTAGCTCGAGACAGAGAGAAGTGGAAGATACTGGGGGAGGCTTATGTCCAAGGAAAAACTGAACAAAAAACTGGTTGCTGAAGATACCTACTATTGCGATTAGATTAAGAAAGGTACTAACATGAAAATTATAAATAGAAGGTCAGTGAATAAAGACTATTTTTATTTTTTATTAGTAGGGACTATAGATCTCAGTATTTAGTATGAATTTCAACTTGCTACTTCCATCCGTTCCTAAAAAAATAATGGCGGGAAACGCGGACAGACAGGACAAGAGAGTGATCTTATAAGGGTTACTATTTTACCTTTTGAAGTATAGAACCCTAAAAAGGCCTCCTAAACCCTGACGCGAGGGGTTAAATTTTGTAAAGGTTATCTTTTAACATAATTTACTAGGAAAGTAGAATCGAGAGCAATCAAACGTGACAACACGTGGGAATGATTTCATCTTATCGATGCATATGCATCGGTCAGGCGACATAGTTGGCAGGTCAAACGTTTACAACTGCCAAGGTACGCACTTCCTACCCCTTCGTTTAATTTGATAATAAATAAAAACATAGCGTCACATCGCATCTGAACTACCAATTAAGGCGCTCTTCCAGTACCGTGTGTAAGCCCATACATTACCTTAGCCCCCGCTCTCAAAAACGTAGCGTGCTGCGTGCTAACTGTTATATTTGATCGATATGCAAAACATTTTAGCATTATTATCCACAAATATAGTTCCTAGAGGTCAAAACCTATCATTTGATTCATTTTTAGAAACAAACGTTAACTATTTTTGAATAAAACCCGATAAACGATCTAATAATTCTCTGTTTTCTAAATTTTTTTTATCGGACGAAGTTGTTCATATCATGTTTTCAACCACAATAAACAAAAATATGGTTATTAAACTACAATATCCATGTATATCCAAATAACAAAAAAAGAGTATTTGATTACTTAGAGTTGCTTAAAACAAAGGTCGATTTTGGTAGCTTTATTAGCACCTGCCCTTAATACCTTTTTTTGGCCTGGGTAAACCTGGTCGGGTTGGGTCCGTTGTGGGGCCAACGAAGTGGTTAAGTTGGGCTCCAACCGACTACAACACAGGGTGCTTAGTCTCGACGCCTTGTCGAGACTACGGGGAAAGCTTTCGCATGCAACCACGGCCCCGGCAGCATTTGTCCGTGAGGATCAATTAATACCTACAATGAGATAAATTATGACAAATGATCTTATCTATAATAAAGGCACGTTTGTCCAAGCATGGTCAATTTGCCTAACAGAGAATGAAAGTTTCTCTATTTTATTGCCTTCATGATATTCATTTAGAAGCCAGACGCTGATAAACGGATTTTTGTTCTCAACCAAAGACATATTTTATACATTTTACTGCAAATCAATGGATATAATTCTCTTAGGTAGGTATTTGTGCAAATATATGAAAATGCTTCTTGTATTCATTTATTTATTAAGTAAGTAGATCGAGCGATGTTGACTTAGTGGCAGATACCTCGACTTTCATTCTGAAGGTCGTGGGTTCGAATCCCAGCCGGCCGTGCACCGATGTATTTTTCTTAAGAAAAAATTATGTGCGCTAATTGACATTGCTCTTACGGTAAAGGAAAACATATCGTGATGAAACCCGCAGATTAGTTGGCTCCAGAAGTATTGACAAGTTCTCTCCTCCGGAAATGGTCGACTAAGCTGAGAGTGTATAGTAGGTGCTGGGCAAGCCTACTCCATCCTCACGCAAAAAAGGACCCAATTAAAAAGGGTCTAATTGCGAAAAACAGTCCGTTCAAGTTCCAGTAAGTAAGTAGAAATAGAAACCATATAAAAACGTGTTTGTGTTTATTTAATCAATTGATCTAACTAAAGTTAAATTAGGTATACCTATCTACAACGTGTTTCCTACGATTTTTATAAATTAGTTTTTTTTTTCAAACAGCTAAATTTCGAGTAAAATGCACGTCAGAATTTTCGAAAAAAAAGTTCTTATTTCCAAAAGTCGTAAAACAACATTTTTTCGCCTATAGGTCCAGAACGAGCCCCTTTCGTATTAGAAACGTTTTAAATCTCGATAGATAAAATGCATTAAATGTGCTTTATATTTTGTTGCTTAGGTAAGTAGTTATCTATCACTACATAGTATAAAATCAAAGTCACTTCCCGCTGTCTGTCCTTATATATACTTAGATCTTTTTTAAACTTCGCAACGTATTTTGATGCTGTTTTTTTTTAATACATAGAGTGATTAAAGAGGAAGGTTTATATGCATAACTAGCTTTTGCTCGTGACTTCGTCCGCGTTGAGGTCGAAAATGGACCAAGGAATCACGTTGTCCCATACAAACTTTGCCCCCCTTTTTCACCCCCTTAGGAGTAGAATTTCAGAAAATCCTTTCTTATCCGATGCCTACGTCACACAAAAAACACACCCTCCAAGTTTCAGGTCTCTACGATCAGCGGTTTAGGCTGTGCGTTGATCCGTCAGTCAGTCAGTCAGTAGTACAGGACAAAGCATTTTATATGTATAGATAAGGCCGTGCAAAGCCGGGGCGGGTCGCTATATAATGGATCATATTAGCTAAAATACACCAATATAATCATAGCAGTGATTTTATCACAAATTGAAAAAGTATATAAACCTAAGTAGGTACCATAACTTCCTTTGGCGACGGTCCAATAACAAATTACGCAGGATATATCGGATCACTGTATTTTTAGACATTCTTTCACTGAATTTCACCTAAATTTCAACATATACATTTTTTCTTTGAATATTCGTTGCTGATCATGCAAAAGGAATACATTTAAATGAAAATGTACCTACCGATCATCTATCAGTCGCTGCCACCTTAAGGTGAAAGGGTACCGGCGCTCTCTCCATACAAACATAGTCGACTGTTTCCTCCCTGGATAATGACACTAGCACAAATATTTTTGTTGCAAAAAACCTATAACTGCCATGACTATGCTCCTAGGTCTTGGTTTTTTCGTTTTCTAATTATCATAGAAATTAAGATTTAAAAAAAGAAAAAGAACAAAACATGGTCATGGCAGTTATAAGTTTTATGCAACAAAAATATTTGCTCTATAGTTTGGCAACTTCGTGCCGAACCGTCCTTGCGGCGTTACAGACGGTGGCGGGGACGAGGTACTGAAGATGTCAGCGGGTAGCGGGTGGTGTAGTGGGGAAGGGTAACGCGTGCAACTCACGTCAACTTATGACAGTCACGGCTGCGCACTCGAAGTTGCAACACGTGTTGTCAAACCTATGACACTTTGAGTTCAAGTTATCTCGTGTTAACTATCTCAGGATGAGTCTGGCGACACGAACGACTAAGAATGTTGTTTATAAAGTGTGACGACCATGTCATAAAAGTGAAGACGAATATTATAAATCACATGATGTAATTAACCATGCATTGAATTAACATTATTATTTATTTTTAATTTAATCAATTATTGGTTTGCTGACTGGGCAGACGTGACTCTTCACCACCAGCACCATCTGCTCAGTCTATCTATAATCAAATTTGATTTAATTTAATTAAACATAATATTGTAAAAAATATGTCTTTTATATATGAATGTTGTTTTTTTTTAGATTCGTATTTCGTCTAAATGAAGACAGTGATAATGATGATGATGACGATGACGACAATGAAGAAGTTCAAACAGAGACAGAACATGGAAGTGATATGGATATTTATTTATAATCTTCTTTTGTTTATAGTAAAATACTCTAACAGAAATAAATACTTTACTTTACAATACAGACATTAGTCTAGTGTGAGGGCCGTAGATATTTCTATAATCTGTACTCGTATTGGTAAATAAATAAATTACAAATTTTCTTTACTTTATCTTCACTACCAACAATATAAATTAATAAATAATGGAACTACTTTAAGTAACTACCTTTTTATTTAATCTTACATTACGTCAAAAATTGTTTCAATATATCGCAAGATATATCCGGGCACACTTCTCCCGTGTGTATCGCGTGCTATTACCTCGACCCCGCCACCCCGCAAATACCGCAGGACGGTCGCGCACGACTTTGCCAAACTATAGTATCATTATCCAGAGAGGAAACAGTCGACTACGTTTGTATGGAGAGAGCGCCCGGTACTTTTCCTCTTAAGTTTAGAAGATATAGTATTTAGGTGAAAATTAGATTGGTACCTAGGTCAATATAACAAAAAGTATTTGAATAAATTATTTTAAGTATTACAAAATACAATAAAATAATTTATTTATAATTAATTGCACCCAAGAGGAAACTTAATTCACGAAATACAGCTGGGTTTTTTTAATGGCAATGAGCTATAACCCAAACTAAAAAAAATAGGTGTCACGTGACCTATAATTTTCAATGAAAATGAAAATGTTGTTGTGTGTTAAATATTTTCCTACATTTGGTATAATATTAAGACGAAAACTCCTTGACATTTCTAAGGTTACAGTAGCCAAAAAGTCAAAAAACCTAATTTGGATAAGCTTAAAAAAAAAGAAATTTTCATTTTTGAGTTAGTAACTTAAACTAATATCTCACCTACAAACAGTACACACAACACATAAGAACAATTCCCCATAATTAACTATTTCAGTTTTAGACGAAAGGCATTTTGCTTTAGGCGCTTAAGAGGAAAGGGTACCGGTAGCTCTCTCCATACAAACGTAGTCGACTGTTTTCTCCCTGAATAATGACACTAGAGCAAATATCTTTTTTGCATAAAACTTATAACTGCGAACACCAAACCCCTATGTTTTGTTTTTTGTTTGTTTGTTTTTAAATCTTAATTTCTATGATAATTAGAAAATGAAAAAACCAAAACATAAGGGCATAGTCATGGCAGTTATAGGTTTTATGGCACAAAAATATTTGTGCTAGTGTCTGTATTGAGAGAGCCCCCGGTACCCTTTCACCTTAAAACGTATTAGAGCACAATAAGTAAGTACTTAATTATTAGACCTACCTCTTAAAGAAGTGCCAGTTTCATGCCGCCTCGCCTGATAACCTGGATGGACCAGAAAATTGCTTTTAAATTATCTGCATTTAATTTATTACCAAAGCCCTGAGCATGGAGTAAATTAACCAAGTAATTTGCAGTCGTATCAAGTTATTAATGTTTTACATTTGTACTGGTAATATCTTCTGTAAATCCTACAGCTAGCCTACTGCGTTGTGGTTATAGCCAGAGCAATGAGCACATTGGATATTGCAAAAAGTATTCCTTAAACTCACCCGAGCCCGTAGTGCAAGTTGTCCGCATAGCAAACATGACTAGGGGTTAGGTTTATGTGTATCTACTTTTTTTTAAAGTTACGAATGACCAAATTTCTGTTTAGACTATATAGTTCCCGAGTAAATCTGTGTCTAAATCTAAGGTTTAAATCCACATCTCGGACTATACTTAAACCTCGTGTTGAAATAAGGAGGAATAAGTAAGTAGGCATGTAGTGGATAAATCTAATTAATTTCTGAGATAGTTTACTCCTACACAGCAAGATTTGCATATCAGCACAGAATATAAAATAGTGGTATGGAACGAAAACCAGCCTGAGGCTTAAACGGCATAAACCAAATGGCCATGCTCTTGAAGCACGCTGCAATTGACTCAGTCGATTAGCAACCATAAATAAATCTTAACTATTGCTCAACCAAGCCAGATACAACATCTCGGTTGCCATGACCATGTGTAAGTACTTAATATACTAATGGTAAAAAGTATCTATATTAATATTACATTCACGTAAGTACTATGATAGTATTTATGTAAATATAATGAAGTCAGCAAAGGACTGAGGGTAACAGGTGCATATTTTAAAGTTTTATTTTTTAAATAATGTTGTTTAAAACTGTTGATTATTCTGCTTCATATCACTAAAGCTTTCGAAGTGTTAAATTTTTCACGAAGAATAAATAAAAAATATTAAAACGTCATTTAAAAAAAAACTTTAAAATGCATACTTATTTTAAAGTTTAATTTTTTTAATGACAATCAGCAAAGATCCTGTTGTATCAGGTGCATACCTCGGTCTTTTGCTGCCTGTACCTGCGGGTAATAAGGGATACAAAAAGCTTTTTTTTAAACCTTGATATAAGTGACAAAATAACAATAAAATAAACAAACAATTTTTTTTTATCAATAAAGCAAATATTCATCTAATGACCTGATTTTAAGTAAGTTTTCCTATTTTAATAATTAGCCAAGAAAAAAAACAAAAATCGTAATCGGCGGAAGCATACATTGAAAACCATAATATGACGACCCAGTTGGCACAATGGTCACCATGCCGGACTGCCAAACACAGGGTTGCGGGTTCGATTCCCGCCTCAGACATGTATTTATGCTTAGATATAGATATGCTTAGTATGTCTGTGGTCTGGTTGTTTCTATGTATTATAAGTATATTTACAAAAGAAAAGTATATAAGTAGTATATCCGTTGTCTAGCACCCATAACACAAGTCTAGTTACTTAACTTGGGGCTAGATGGCGCTGTGTGGATTGTCCTGCAATATTTATTTATTTATTATTTATTTATTTATTTATAATATACGCGACGAATTGAAAACCTCCTCCTATTTTGAAGTCGGTTAATAATTATGAAAATCGGGGCATAGGTTTTCAAGTTATAGTCCAACAAACAAACAAACGCACATCCGATAATCGTACCACATTACATATACCCACATGGGTCCCTCGCTTCGCTATAACGGTTAATTATTAAGGTGAAAGGGTACCGACACTCTCTCCATACAAACGTAGTCGACTGTTTCCTCCCTGGATCACTAGCACAAATATTTTTGTGCCATGAAACCTATAACTGCCATGACTATGCCACTATGTTTTGGTTTTTTTCATTTTCTAATTATCATAGAAATTAAGATTAAGTTTGCAACAAAAATATTTGCTCTAGTGTCATTATCCAGGGAGGAAACAGTCGACTACGTTTGTATGGAGAGCCCCCGGTACCCTTTCTCCTTAATAATTAACCGATATGGCGAAGCGATTCCAGCCAATTTAAAGAACAATAAAGTAGACAAGTCAACGAGACGCTAAAACTTCAGCAAGAATCAAATTCTCAATTTAGCTTTCTGATTCAGATTTCATCAACAATATTTGTCTTGCGAGCTGTCCACAAGACGAGAGAATTCAATTCAGTCAATTTAAAGACTTAAGAGGAAAGGGTACCGGGCGCTCTCTTCATACAAACGTAGTCGTCTGTAAACTGTCTCCTCCCTGGATAATGACACTAGATCAAATATTTTTATTGTATAAAACTTATAACTGCCATGACCATGCCCCTTGCCCATGTTTTGTTTTTTAAATCTTAATTTCTATGATAATTAGAAAATAAAAAAAACCAAGACATAGGGACATAGTTATGGCAGTTATAGGTTTTATGCAACAAAAATATTTGCTCTAGTGTCGTTATCGAGGGAGGAAACAGTCGACTACGTTTGTATGGAGAGAGCGCCCGGTACCCTTTCCTCTTAACAATCAAATCATATCGATCAGTTGCGGGTGTGGGTAGTTTGTACCGTCATCCAATTCTCCAGGCTCCAGTCACCCTGGGAGCACGTCCCTTTGATTATAATTTATGACGTTTAGTCTCGACCCCTTCCTTTTCTCGTTTACAGAATAGAGAGAGTTAACAATCAAGCAATGAATCTGATGTTGGTACTAAATTTCAATTGAAGCGATGGATGACAACATAGGTAACATAGAGAGAAAAAATAAGTTTAAAAACTAAAATCCGACTACGGAAAAATTACGCTCTACGAAAAGTGCGTAAAAACGAAAAATAAATAAAAACTGAAAAGAAAAAAACAGTGCCGGACAAGAACCTACTATTGAATAACTGATGCGGTGACAATAATTTGGAGATCGATTTACAAATAAAACCAAATAATAAAATTCAAAAGAATAAAACATAGCGACTTGATTAGTCGGGACCCATTATTGTGACGATTTAGGCCGGTCTATAAGTTAATGAGTCCCGACTACTCAAGTCGGGTAAAAATGCTCGAAGCATAGGTACCTTAAAATAGCAAGTTCTCGTGCGGCATAGGCAGCAACTTATAAGATACCGCGGGTAATAAGGGCCACCTGTCATCTTACTTAAAAACAGGCCATTACATAAATATTTGCTTTATTGTCAATCTGAAAAACAATTCATTCGTTAATTTTCCTGTTATTTTGTCACTAATATCAGGAGGCTTACAGGTAAGCGAAGCTCGCTGATCGTTTACGGTCGCGCGGGTTAGGTGACGTCTGGCGCGGTCATCACTTCGATGGGTGACCAATTAGTAGTGTGGCAAAAATGTATTTTCGTGAGCCCCTCCGTGCTTCGGAAGGCACGTTAAGCTGTTGGTCCCGGTTGCTACCTCTAGTAGCAGTCGTTAGGTCAAGTTAGAGCCTTAGAAGATCTGAGAACTCTAAAATTGGTGAGCCACTCCACTATAATACGAGAAGAAGAAGAATAATAATATCACTGTTTTTAAAAACCTTTTAGTGGCCCTTATTACCCGCAGGTACTTAGGTAATTTAAATAAGGTACCTTATTTAAATTATATGGAAACAGGACAAAGATATACTTCCTAATAGCTAAACTTACATTACTTGTTATCTATACGGGCTGTTTTCCGCAACTAGACCTTCTTTAATTGGGTTCTTATTGTGTGAGGATCACGTAGGCTTGCCCGGCACCTATAATATCATATACTCTTAGCTTAGTCGACCGTGTCTAGAGGAAATAAATTGTCAATGCGTCTGGCTGGAGCCAACTAAGCAGCGGATTTCATCACGATGTTTTCCTTCACCGTAAAAACAATGTCTATAAGCGCAAATGTTTATAGCGGAAGAAAAATACATTAAGTAAAAACAGGCCAAGTGCGAGTCGGACTCGCGAACGAAGGGTTCCGTAACAACCATGTTTTATGGGATTTTGACGACCAGTTGGCACAATGGTCGGGTAGTTGATTGAATCCGGAGTTACTTTTCGGAACTCCATATCTGTAATGGAAGTATTTTTAGTTCCGAGTCAAGAGTTGCTGGAACAAGAGTACTCTTGTTCCAGCGTTCAGCGAGGCAACATCTCGGAGAGCGACGTCGTATCTAACGTTTGTCGCCCATATAGCGCGGTCGGGGTCCAATCCTGATGATGCGTCGTGTAGACGCGAAACACGTGTCGTGGATTATGAATGGTGTCACTAATACTAACTTTTGCTTATCCTCATTGCATGCCTCTTCAAGAAGGCGGGAGGGCGGTGCACATTGCATTTTGTGTTTTGTATAAAAACTAAATATTAATACTTCCATTACAATGGTCGATTCCCGCCTCAGACATGTATTACTAAAATATTTCATGTATTGCTAAGATATTTGTCTGGTTGTTTATATGTATTATAAGTATATATTTACAAAAGAAAAGTATATAAGTAGTATATCCGTTGTTTAGCACCCATAACAAAAGTCTAGTTACTTAGCTTGGGGCTAGATGGCGATGTGGGGAATGTCCTGCAACATTTATTTATAGGAGCCCTTCTTATTTTTCTCTTTTTTATTAGGTACCTATTGTTGTAAAGTAGCAATATCTACAATCTGCGAAAATTTTGAACAGACTAGCTGTCGCGGTAATACATGAGATACCTACAGTAATAGGGTCCCGTTTTTACCCTTTGGGTACGGAACTCTAAAAACCATTGACTAACGTTACTGAACAACTTATTCATTCATTCACTTGGTTTATCCCTAACGCAAAATTGAACCAAAATGTGATTATCCTGTTTGGTAAATTATGCATCACAAAAAGAGAGGTTATCTATACATATAAAATGCTTTGTGACTGACTGACTGACTGACGGATCAACGCACAGCCTAAACCGCTCATCGTATCATAGCATCGAGACCTGAAACTTGGAGGGTGTGTGCTTTGTATGACGTAGGCATCGGATAAGAAAGGATTTTCCGAAATTCCACCCCTAAGTGGGTGAAATAGGGGGGGGAAGTTTGTATAGGACAACGTGATTCCTTGGTCCAATCTTCTTCAAATTTTGCATAAACATTCTTTAACAGAATTGATGGAACACATGTTTCGTATTTTATTGAAATTCATCCCCTAACGGGGTTCAAAAGGGGTAGGAAGTTATTTTCGGAGTGATTTGCTTCAAAGTTGATATCAATACTTCTTTTATTTTACCTACTTTGTATTTTGACACATGTTTGAAAAATCAATCTGATTTTATTCAAAAAAGGTTGCACTTTTAGGACACGGCCTCTTAGGGACGTAGATTTCGAAATTTGAAATGGTAAGGACTAGAAGGAACTAGAAGATTTTGGTTTTAAAATATACGAATTATTTCATATTCAAAACTAACTGCGCACCGCGGTTTGACCCGCATATGTCGTAATCCCGTGGGAATATCGGGATAAAAAGTATGCTATACTATTATGACGTAATCTATGACGTTCGTATTTGCTGGTCTGGGAAGCGTTCGTGTCGTCACGGGAGGGCGGCCGGGGTTTCTCGAGCGGTTGTAGTTTTTCGTTGATTACTCAGGTTCTACTAATTAAATTTTGATGTAATATATTATGACACGACCTTCCTTGAAAAAGAGCTATCTAAAAGTGAAAACCAGATTTAAATTGGTTTAGGTGTTTTTAATTGTAAAACAAACAATCTGACGGACAGACATGAAATTTAAAAACTAAGCATATATTTTTGTTCTACTACTTTTTCTAAGTCCCCTAAACCCATTTTTTAAATTTGCTCCAAGTACAGACTTTTTGTCCTCTCTAACTTTATTATAAGTATAGAAAAAAAAACTGAATAAAGACAAATATATAAAGAATATTTAATTAAACCAACCTACCGATTTTGGTAATACCCACAGAAATATATTGGAGTTAAAACCAATTAAAACTCTCATTAGAACTATTTTCGACTTCTTCGCGGACGAAGTCGCGGGCAAAAGCTAATAATATATTAAAAGACGTGTAATTGTTTGTTCTCTCTTTGCGGTTTAAGGGCTCGACAAAATTTCATGAAAATGTGTATAGGAATAGTTTGGAGTACCTAAGTATGCAACTACTTCTAGGCTACGTACTTTTCGCGCTCGAAAAGTACGTTGTCGCTAAGGAAACCGCTTATCCTATTATTTTTCCTACTAATATTATAAATGTGAAAGTTTGTGTGTATATGTGTGTGTGTGTATGTGTGTGTGTGTGTATGTTTGTAACTCCTTCAAGCTAAAACTACTGGACCGATTGCGATGAAACTCGGTATGTAGATAAATGGAGACCTGGATTAACACATAGGCTACTTTTTATTCCGATATTCCCAACGGATCGGGACTTACGCGGGTTAAACCGCGGGGCGCAGCTAGTCTGTCTATATTATTTTAAAGATACTAATATTATAAATAGAAAAGATTTGATTGCTCTTGCATTGAATAGGCTCTGAAACTACTGGACCGATTTTGATGATCATTAAAACCGATAGATAGATTCTTGTCCATCCAAAGGTTGCCTGGAAGAGATCGCTTTCAGCGATAAGGCCGCCCATTGTGCCATATTGTTAGGTTTAATATTGTTTTTGTTAGAATTAAGGTTTAATGTGGTACAATAAAGAGTTTATCTATCTATCTAGATCGACAGTTTGAATACAATCTGAGTATACAAAAAAATAGCGAAATAATTAGATAGGTAATTATTTCGTTTACCAAAAAAAGACTGCGATTTCGCCATAATTAGGATTAACCTAAAGAAGACGAAACAACTAGGTACCCAAAATGTGACCTTATATGGGTTCCTATTTAACGTTTTGAGGAATGGAACCCTATAATTACCCTGTAATAAGTTTAGATGAGTTTTCTTATCACTAGTTAGATGACCTTTGCAGACACCTTTAGCGGGTTCAAGGTCGTGACACCAAAACAAAAGCGCGTGGATCAATCTCAGCTTTCAAGATAACACGTAAGCTTACAGCGCCGGAAGTTGATTTTAATAACGGAAATGGGTAATCTGCATATCATCTATATCTATAATTTATTAGTATTTTTACAATTAATCTCTATTGCCCTTTGTCACGGCATGACTGGACCAATTTCGTTATTGTTATAAACACTTTAAAAAAACGAACGCGGGTGGAACCGCGGTGCGCAGCTAGTTAGTTGATTAAATAATACATGTTTTGAAATAACAAACCTCTTTACAGCCGGTGCATCCTTTTGTTTCAGTTAAAAGAACGTACAAGCACTGATCACCACAACACTTCACGATAAGTAACTATACGCGTATGGCGGCAACGAAAACTAAAGTTATTTTGTTTAATAACATGTATTTTTTTTTCAATGTGGTATAGTGCGGTGGCGCGATGGCGCGGCGTTTGCCGTCGACTGCCGATGGCCGGTAAGGACGTTGGAAGGTCGTCAACGACGCGCATGCGCACACCCGCCGCCCGCGACGCTCGCCAAGTGATGCTCAGCTGAGTTCTGTCAAAACAACTTCCATGGTTTGACAGAACACAGCTGACGATTATTTTGCGAGTGCGATGCACGCTAGTGTCCTTAAATTGCCGACTAATCCTAATTATCTATTTAAGGGGTTACTATCCTATGTTAAAAACTTGAGAGGTGTCAAGGGACATGCAGATGGAACAAAGCTCCTTTCCATAGAAATGATTTTTTTTTTAAAGTTATAATAATATTTTTTTTGTTAATGATATTGCTTTCTCTGAGAGAGAAAGAAACACGCGCACGCCGCACGGCTTACAACTATAGCAAAAAGTATCGTTACAACTTTTGGTCTTATTTTTTTCCGTCTAGCCCCCTTTCGCAACGCGCGATAAGGAACTTCGTTCCAAAATATAAAAACAGAATGCCACAAAAAAGATGAAAATCCTTTTTTATATCGGGTAAAAAATATTTATAATACACTAGCTGTCCAGGAAAAGAATTATTCCGATCTGTCACCCTGCTTTGTCCCCATGGGGTGACAGAACGGACAAAAAAGTTTGATCTGTCCCCCTGTTACCGATGAGGGGACAGTTCGAACTTTATTCAGCTCCTTAATGTTTTATCTGTCCCCCTATCGGTATTAGGGGGACAGATCAAACTTTTTGATTCCTGTTTGTCCGCAATAAAATTAAATATATTCTTAAAATCATACAAAAAATATTATTTATTTTTGATTACGTTCTTAAAAATAATGCAACCTTTTATTAATTAAAAGACAAAATGGTTTGATTTATAATCACCTTTATTTATATAAGTTATAAATTCAGTCTCTCAGTTTATTGGAAATATCCAACGATTCACTTGTAAACTACGTATTCACTTAGTTACACTTCACCCAAATTATTAAGAATATTTTGGCAATGACGTCTCATCTCTAAAGGTGATAAATTTGCACGAATTCTCTTAGTATTACGCATCATTGCGACTACCAACAAGACCTTATAAGTAAGAAAGAGAGAGAAACGAAATACGTTTGTTTGGTTTAAAATCTATTGTTTATTTGAACTAATGATATTCCCGGAAGGACGTCGGTATTTTTCTGTAAACAACATTACAGTGCAAGTGATTATGAACCTTACCTGATAAAGGTTAAATACGTTATTCGCAAAATACAGTGCACAAATGCAGCATATTAACTTTTAGTGTATTAGTTCAGGTTTCATTTGTAGTAACTAGGTAAGAGGTCAAATCAGAAGACTAATTGTAATATGTACAATATCTGTTGTTATTTATATTTATAGCAAGATTTTATGTTGATTGATAAAGAAATGTTCGTGATCTTAGTAAGTTTAATTATAAATATTTATATCTTAATCAGACTGATTGTGTAATAATACGTACCTTTCGTGATTTATGAGATTGATAATAAAATTATTCGAGACTGATTTTATAACATAAATAAATAAAGGCGATTATAAACCGAAACCATTTTGTCTTTTAATTAATAAAAGGTTGCATTATTTTTAAGAACGTAACCAAAAATAATTAATATTTTATAGTATGATTTTAAGAATATATACATATATACCTATTTAATTCTATGGCGGACAAACAGGAATAAAAAAGTTTGATCTGTCCCCCTAATATCGATAGGGGGACAGATAAAACATTGAGGTGGTGAATATAGTTCGAACTGTCCCCTCATTGGTAACAGGGGGACAAATCAAACTTTTTTGTCCGTTCTGTCACCCCATGGGGACAAAGCAGGGTGACAGATCGGAATAATTCCAGGAAAACGTTATTTTGCCTTAATATAGGTACAATAAAAAAAACTATTTGTGAATCTAAACCATCAAGGGCGCCACCCAAACGCATACTTACAAAAAAATCATTTAAATCGGTCCAGCCGACACTTAACGTCAATTTAAACGCCACTTAAAGTTAAGTAGCCTTTCAGTATTCGGGCGTAAGACTCTGATTGGTGCCGGTGTACAAAAGGTCCACTATTGTTTCACAAAAAATGCAGAATCGCAGCCCTTATAGTTTGGCTGTAATTGTGAACTTCAGGGTGAAATCTGATTTTGACTAAAATTTCACTAAAGTCCAAATGTCTTTTGAACCACTAAATATTGCAGAACATACAGGCGGGTTAAATCGATAGGCACAGAAGTCCCCCAACCCCCCAGCAACCGATGATCCAACCCCCTTGTTACACCGTGTATAAAGATAGCTAGCCTTTGCGTTCACCAGCCAGCAGTTCAAGTTAGGGCGTCTTGAACTTTACATAAATCGATAAATAAAACATTGCAGAACATTTTACACAGCGCCATTTAGCCCCAAGCTAAGCCACTAGGCTTCTGTTATGATAGCCACGTAACCATATAACATAATATCTATGTAGAACACATATAGTTTTCTTTAGTAAATACATCCAGAAACACCGACATCAGATACAAAATATATCTGTATATATAAAAATCTTGTGTCACGATGTATGTTGCCAATAATCTCCAAAACTACTGAACCGATTTCAATCAAATTTCACATGTACCCGTATTTTGGTCTAACTTACTGGATAGGATAGTTATCATCTCAATTATTCGCTTACGTCGTGTATGTAAACGAATAAAATGTAATTAATGGTTTCTTAAGCAAGTGTTTATTTGCTGTTTAGTTTTATTAAGTTCTCATAGATGGCGGTGTACGATGATTCATCGATAAAATTCTTCAATATTGTTTGACATCTAGGTTGCAAATACACCCAATAGATGGCGCTGTGTTCGGGACTTACGCGGGTGAAATCGCGGGGCGCAGCTAGTTAGATCTATAGATATTTTTTTACAGATAATATCTGTACCTACATAAATATCTGTTTGAGGTAGGAATTGAACCCGTAACCTTCTGCCTCGCAGGCAGGTCAAGTTACTTCGAAGTCATCGAACATAACAGCTGAGCAATGTTATTTAAAAAAAATAGGGATTTAGTGACAAAACATTTGTAAAGTTACTGACTTGAGTGTATTTTAAACAACTTTATTTACATGGAAGTCAAAATTATTAGAATTAAATAACAAATTATTGCTACTGGGACTAATTCACCATATACAAACATAAAGGTACTAGCATTTATTGTGCTAGTAAGTACATACGTTTGTATTTACTACACACTAAAATAGTGTAGTGTCCTATTATATGTATACAAACAAAATTATAATTATGTAACAATATCACAATCATTGACTAGAATTGGAACTTGGAATCATGTGAACCACACTCCACTCGTGTGTCACTACCTCAGAATAATAACTAAAGCAAGTTGCTCTAATTATTGTTCTCAGGTCACTACATATCACAGAATCTACCTAAAAAACTAGACAGACAATGGACAGCTTATGTCTCACGAGTCTGAAATCTTGAAATGCACAAAGGTTATAAATTACTGACCGTGTCGTTCATACTTAAGTGAGCTCTATTATTCATAAGTGAGCAATATAATTAATTAGTGACCACTATAATTCATAAGTGAGCGCTATCTCTCGTGAGCACTAAAATTCATAAATGAGCACTATAATGCATAAGTAAGCATTATAATTCATAAGTGAGCGCTATCATTTATAAGTGAGCGCTATAATGATTTATTATTATTATTATTATTATATTACACTATTATTAAAAAGAATTTTTATTTGTAACAAATAGGCTCCAAAACTACTGGACCTGAATTTTTATGAAACAAGGTATGAAGGTACAGTAAAACCTTGGGGAGTCCCAGAAGCTATATTCATGTGAACTGTTGCTAGTTTGAGATATATTCAGATGTGATGTAGGATTTCCATCATCTGTTTAGATGGACTAATAAATTATACAGTCTATTTCTAATATCTTTAGTTGCTTTAGCTCTAGGTATACCCTTCTCTCTCATTGGATTAGCACACTCCTCTAGAATCTCAGTAAGGACAGGAGGGGTATGGGATCCAACTAACAAACCAGGCACCATGAGTTTCCGACCCATCATCCACCCAAGAAATATACGTTCACAGACTATCTGTAGATTATTATTAACAATCCCATGTTGGCATTTATGTGTCCCTAAGTTACAAAATGAACGGCAATCGGAGAGATCGCAGTCAGTATGCAACTTGCAGTCTGAACCATCGGCACTAATTTTATTAGCTACAGACAGTGGATGAATGGAATCCAAATCGAGGAACTTTATCTTTTTAAAGTCATCTGTTAAACCAAAATTATTCATCTTAACGTCACATAATAATAGCGGTTCAGGTAGCTTCTTTTCCAAACTATGTAAGAAGTCTAATATCATTATTGATATCTTCACTCTTTTCTCCCATTCTTTTTGACTATCATACAGTGTAATTAGGTGCCAGTAACCCGAAATTGAGTTCAATTTTTCTACAGCATACAAAGAGCCGCAAGTTCCTAGTAATTTTGGGAATATATCAAACTGTTCATAGAGAGATAGAGCTAGGTATTCATTATCGTTGAGTAAAGTCCATACATTTTTCATTTCTACATATCTATTGCCTCCAGGTTGGCTGTATTGTATGTAGGACATCCTCTTAGCATCAATATCGTTGACAAATATATTAAATTTCAATTTGATTATTGTTTTGATTATGCTAATGAAATTTTCTTCTGAATTTACTATGGTACTGTTGAGGAATAGATTGTTTGTAGCCAATTCTGTGCTTTTTCTAATTGATTTGAAGATGACAGTCTCATTGTTCCATATTCCAGTGAAAACTGCTTCTTTTTCCATGTAGAAACTGTGGCAGGAGAGAACTGATGTTTCCTTATCATGGCACAGAGCATCACACAGGTTCCCAATGATTTCTCCATTTTTGTAACTGGAACACTGAAAATTGGAAATAAATGATGTTTATAGATAATATTATGTATTTTTCTTGAGAAAATTGATGTGGGCTAATTGACATTGCTCTTACGGTGAAGGAAATCACACCAAAAAGTAGTTGGCTTTTTGGTGTGATTTCCTTCACCGTAAGAGCAAGCTGCTGGTTTCATCACGGGTATTGACAAGTTCTTTCCTCTGGACATGGTCAACTACTTTAACTTTAATGTTTATAACTTTGATGTTTTTTTCTCTAAATAATATTGGTTAAAGGTGTCAAAGTGGTTTCAAATTACTTACCAATCTTTTCACATGATATTTTGGTTGGATATTGCTACAAAGAAACCCCAATCTGTACAAAAACACAACAATACCAAACACACACAGGATTATAGGCAGCTTTCGTTTCGTAAGTTTAAATATTCTTGAAGGAGTCCACATAAAAAGCTGGTGAATCTGCATTATTTTATTATTGTTTGTCAGTTTATTTTCTTGCTGAAACAAAAGATGTGAATTCGTCAGAGATCTAAAATTTACTTAGAGGTACTTAATCCTGGTTAATAATTCATGTAAACTTACATTACATTCCTATTGATATTTTTCAGTCTATCCACTTTTCACAGTGATTGGTGTCTTTCGATTGTTTTCGATAGACAATTGCGAAGTGAATGTAAACCATTGTTGTAATTACTTCTAATCACTACCTGGGGTTACTAAATACCTGTACCAACTTAAACTGTTTGTTTTCTACATATTTTTTTATTCTTAAAGTTATGGCTGGCTGTGCTCTGTTTCTACGTACTTGCTACCCTAAGTTTCTTGTATGTATTATAAAATATTTATGTCTTTGGATTTTTATCTACGTTGCGCGCTCAATGCACAGCAGAATTTTACGCACAGAAGAATTTTATTTTACAGAATAATTTGATTTGCAAAAATCAATCAAGACAAAAATAAATAGTTTTGACATTCTTGACCAGTGTTGCCAACTCGGATTTTGAAAAATGCGTATACCTCATTAAAAAGTTCGTAAAAGTACGTAAGGACGTCTGCATTTAATCCGCGGACTGTACCTAGTTTATGTTTATTTCCTCAGTTGTGTTCAATTTAATCGAAATTTGATAGATATCAAAAGAACAAAACAACAGTAACTCCGTCGATCGAAATATTTATAGGAACTTTGTTTCACTTGTGTTTAAAAATAATGATGAAAGAAGTATTCTGTTGGTGAAGCGTTGTGTAGTGTTGTGTTGCTTTAGTATAAAACGGAACGTTTGCTAATTTTTTTTCGCGAATGAATTGGAAATTATGCACATTCAGCTATAGTTTCGTTATTTTACTAATTGATAGAAAATACGTAAATTCTAGGACTGAAGTTCGTAGGTTTGCAGGAGAGGCCTAAAGTACGTAGATCTACGTAAAAACATGTAAAGTTGGCAACACTGTTGTTGACAACAATTAAAAAAAATATTAGTGCTACCATAACAATTCAGTGTAAAATCTACTAATATCGATTGTTAGGCAAAAGAGATTTAGTTCATAGAGTCTCGCTCGTCTGATGATAGGTAGATCATGATTCCTAAAATCTTCATAAAATAGATAAG
Organism: Idaea straminata; assembly: GCA_951213275.1. Taxonomy (NCBI): domain Eukaryota; kingdom Metazoa; phylum Arthropoda; class Insecta; order Lepidoptera; family Geometridae; genus Idaea; species Idaea straminata. Next base: position 9,026,164 of record OX577858.1, read on the forward strand.
ACTAAAACAGGAGCATGACCGTGATATTTCCTGAAGTTTGTGATAGAAAAGTAAATAAAACTATAAATAAATGAATATGAAACTCTAAAAACCCCTTAAGAAAACTCTTTTGTATCGTTGACATTACCATTCTGCACACTTTATTACGTTGCTAGGGTCACTTTGTCATTAACGGTAGCGTGACATGAGGTCACACTTTTTGGAGTTTACTCAATAAGAATCGATTTTCATATATAAGGCGCCCGGTATGAGAAAAATCCGAGGGGTAAAACCTACTAACAAGTAACGAAAATCGTGTCACGTTTTTGGTGCGCACCTTTAGTGCGCAACTTTCTAATTTGGCTGTGAGTGTATTGCGTATGGTTAGATAGTAAACTTCAGTCGTGCGTCGGAGCTGACACACACACTTTTTTTTTTTGGGAGTGCATGTGTTCATTGATAAATGATAATGATAAGACGCATATAAGACCAGTAGTGGCGGATTTACCAGCAGGCTGAGTAGGCTGGAGCCTAGGGCGGCAAATTTTAAGGGGCGGCAAATTTTAAGGGGCGGCAAATTTAGTTCATAATTTTTTTATTTCGGTTTACAATATACACACACATAATATAATAATTTTTTCTCCGTGTACCTAATAATTATGAGATCTGCTTACCCAATTCAATCGATATAATATCGATGGTCTAATAAAAATACTGACTAAAATTGACTAATTTTTATAAAATAAAAACTAGTTCAATATCTTATAGAGATCATATTAATCAAATAACTGATAGTTGAACGACTGTGACTTGACAATAAAAAAATTCCCTTCACAAAATATGAAGTGAGACAATTTGCTCATTAGAAAATTGATACATTTTATCAGTTAATTATTTTATTTGTAGTAAGAAAAAATTTGGAAAATCCGAATGAGCAGGCCGTACACGAATTATTTAAATTAAATGTTTACATCAGTAGATTTGATAACTTTTTCGCAAAGCCAACTTTTTCAGAAAATGCCAATCGGAATGAATGAATTATAATAAGATAAAACAATACTCAGCTGCTCCTTAAAATAATGTGTTTTGATAATTCTTTGCTGTAAAAATAATCAAGGAAATAACACGGTACCATAGTTCTCAATAATAATAACTATATGGGAAAAGTTGATGTAACGAGGATGATGGAGCACAAATTATAAAGTTGGAATTTCATTGATAGAAAATTGATATGATTGTGGACTAAGATATCAAAATTTAGAGGCGGCAAAAATTGAATAGCCTACGGGCGGCAAATCTATAAATCCGCCACTGTATAAGACGTTATCACATCAAAAACTATTAAAGACTACTATTGAACTTTTCAGCTAATCGTGCTACATGGTGGACGAAAAAACTTTGCTGTCAAATTTTTAACTTGTTTCTCAATAATGTGACGACACCTCTGGACGACACCAACGAATTTCATTTCAAATAATTATCATAGAAAAAAAGTAAGGAAAGAGAAAAATGTCATCATAATTCTACCACAAAGATAGAAAACCGCAACTAGTCACACTGCACTGGCTTCACTGGCTTGTCACGGTTTTATCATTTTGCCGTAAGAGGACGTTGTCTGTCGGTTAGGATCATTTTAATTCTCAACATCATCACTGGATCATTGTACCAAGCAAGACCCACTGACCTCCACCTCCTTAATACACCTACCACTACTTGTAGTTGTATTAAAGGATATCATTAGCCAAGACCACATAAAATCTACTTACCCAAGACAATATAATTAACCTTTTATTAACTTACCAGTTCATAGTCATTTGGGAAACGTCTTTCTAATAGCTTATAAGGATAGTGTTTCGAAGTCGCTTATGGAAGTAGAGAACTATATACCTTCCTATGCTCGCGCTTGCTGCTAAGGTCATAGAAACAACATGAACGAAGATAACTCGATGTGGTTCAGCCACGGACGTAACTATAGCTTTGACAAGGGGCTTTGAGCGCGGCGACCGAATCAAGAAATTCCGTAACGAAAATAAAATCTAACACCCCCCACTCCGCCTACTATGTAGCTCGGCCGAACGTTCGCTTAACGTCTTCGACCTTTAACGTGTATATGGTACTACTGTACGAAGCTCGCACCGCACGATGCAATAGCTTTACCGCGGCAGTCCCCGAGTGCCACACGTTTTTTTTCTGTTGCACAAGTAATGATTATGAAAACCCCCTCTTAATATACGTGGACTGAACCCACTCCTCCTTATGAGGATAACGTAGGTAAAGTATCTTTTTTCTATAAGACTTGTACGTACTAACTATATGGTAAACTTATACCTTCGTCACAACACTATGTGTTATTTATTATGTATAGGTAAGTACCTAGTTATATATTGAGACAATGTAATTTAGATATATACAATGCTAATTCAGCGTATTCTTTGTTTATACCTAAGTTAAATTCAAGGAATAAACTGTTTAGTCTAGATATATTTTGTGAACAATAACATCCGTGTAAACTTTCGTTCGTCTCTACATTATTAAGTTAGTATTAAAATCATACTCATAGCAGTAACATGTAGTTTTAATTTAGTTTTTAAAAAGTTAAACTAGCGCTCCCGAAACTTAACTGGCGCAGCCTGGGACGGATGTCCATTGTGCTAGCGTGTGTGTGAAATTCACGTATTGGCCGCGGCATCCGGAACCAAACAAATAAATTCGTTACTTTCGGCGCAATGTGGAAACGAGCGGCAGTGGCGTTAATGTAAGTGATTACTCAGTGCTCACCCCTTCTAATAAGCCCTTCCGATCCCGTACCCATTCGAGTGTATTGGTGCCTAATTTTAAGATTTAGATTTTTTTTATATTGAAATTTTAAGAATTAATTTTTTTTTATTAGTTTATAATTAATATTTTAATAATTTAAAATGAATGCGGATAATGCGATAGATCTCGGAGCGGCATTAACAATGGCTGCTTCCGAAATTCCTCGCGACGTAATCAATTTAATTCCCGAATTTAATGGGGATACATCAGTGTTAACTTTATTTTTAAGAAAGTGTGAATTTGTACTTTCAAAATATCAGGGTACAAATGAACGAAACGAATACTTGTTACAAGTTGTTACAAGCAAACTTCGAGGTAGAGCCGCCGCTTTAGTGAACGAACGAGGAAACTTTTCTAGCTTTACCGATATACAAAATCTTCTAGTCCAACATTTCGGAGATCCACGTAGTGAAGAGTGCTTAGCTTTAGAACTAGCAACCTCTAAGCTAAAACCCAATGAATCTTACGTAGAATTCTGTAAGCGAATACAGGAGCTAAAAGCAAACCTTTTCGCTAAGGTAGAGGTATCAACCCCAATCATAACTAGGGACGCAAGAAAAATAATATATGACGATAAAGCCCTTAAGGTTTTTATGTGCAACCTCCCAATAGATTTAGTTAAAACAATTAGGCAAAAGAGACCAACAACCATCGAAGAAGCTTTAACCATAGTCTTAGAAGAAATTAATTTTGCTGAAGAATACAATATGCATTCAAAATTAATAGGAAACGGTAGACCGCCAATTACATTTTCAGGAAATAATTATAAACCTTTGATTCCTCCTATTCAAGGACCAAATTTCATGAATCAAAGACCATCAGGATTCATACCTACAGGATCTAAACCCTCTTTACAATTTCAGCAGATAGGAAATCCACCAAATCAATTTAGAAATAACAATTTCCCTCAAAATTATCAGCCTAGACCCCAATTTAATAATCAACCCTCTGGTTTTAGACCTCAGGCAGGACAATTCGGATATAGACCTCAGCCATTAGCATTTAGACCTAATAATCAATCTTTTGGATTTAAACCACAGCCTGGTCAATTCGGATACCGACAACAACCAACTCAATTCGGATACCGACCACAACCAGCTCAGTTCGGTTATAGACCTCAATTCTCAGGTTTCAGACCACAGCCAGGTCAGTTTGGGTATAAACCACCCAACCAGCAACAAAACACGGACGTTTCTATGAGGACAGCTCCAGCTCGACCTCAACAAGTACCCGTGAACGAAATCTACACAGAATTTCCCTATGAAATTCCGTACCAACCTGAATTCGAAAACTTTGATAATTACTATGATTATAATGAAAATTATTACGATAATAGTTATGATGAAGACCAAACAGCTAGCTACCAACTTGCTTTAGATTATGCGGAATCTTCACAGAACGTAGAGCAGCAAAATATAGAGCCCATACACCAAGAAAATAAAAATGAAAATAAAATGGAAATTCAAAATTTTCAGATAGGTATCAAACAAAAACATCCGAAATAATAGCGATTAATTTTAATGCAGACCTAAAATTACCCTATATATATGTACCCGAAATAAACGCCCGACTAATGCTAGACTCTGGTAGTTCAAAATCATTTCTAAGCCCCAAAATAGCACAACAATATTTCCAAAAGTATAAATTTCAGGAACCATTCGTAGTAGTAAGCACACATTCAACTAGTTCTCACAATGAAGTTATCGAAATCCCACTTTTTACAATATTTAATAATAACAATTTTCACAAATTTTATTTGTACGATGTTGATCAAAATTACGACGGTGTCATAGGATTCGATTTAATGTCTCAGCTCAATGCTAATCTTAATTTAAAGGACAAGCGTTTAGAAACAAACGATACATGTATTCCTATAATTTTTCCGGAAGAATCCATGATTACTCTACTCCCACGTTCAGAACATAAAGTCAGACTACCTGTAAATCAGAAAGAAGGTTATGCACTTCTTAATTTTATACAATTTACAGAAGGCGTAAGAATGCCCTCAGCAATAGTTAAATGTGAGAATTATTTAGCTACAACCATTATTCAAAATTTACAAGAAGAAGAATTATTCCTTAAAATTACATCACCCTTTAAAGTTGAAAAATTAGAACATATAGAGTTAGTAGAATTAAATAATACACAAATACAATCCGAAAACATAGAGACAGACAGTTTATTAATAGAAAACTTAAATGTTAAACTAAGAACAAATCATTTAAATAACGAAGAAAGAAAAGCCATTCAAGAATTATGCATGGAGTATAGAGATATATTTTATTGTGAAAACTTACCACTAACTTTTACAAATCAAGTTAAACATCGCATACGTACCGTAAACGAAGATCCTATTTATGTTAGACCTTATAGACAACCTCCGGCGCAAGCTGAAGAGATTAAAAACCAAACTGAAAAATTACTAAAAGACAATGTTATTAGGGAATCATACTCACCATGGAGTGCCCCTGTCCATCTAGTATCAAAAAAAATGGACGCATCAGGTCAAGTTAAATATAGGATGGTTATAGACTATCGACGACTTAACGAAATTACCATAGACGATAAATACCCCATACCTAACATATGTGACTTATTCGACAAATTAGGTAATAGTAACTATTTCACAACTTTAGATTTAGCTTCTGGTTACCATCAAATTGAAATTACAGAAGAAGATAGGGAAAAGACAGCCTTTTCTACACAAAATGGTCATTACGAGTTCCTTCGAATGCCATTTGGACTGAAAACTGCACCTGCAACGTTCCAGCGTACAATGGATAATGTATTAAGAGGACTTCAAGGCATTCACTGTTTAGTTTACCTAGACGACATTCTAATCTATTCTAATGGATTACAGGAACATTTAACAAAATTACGATCAGTATTCGACAGACTTAGACAGACAAACTTAAAGATACAGTTAGACAAATCAGAGTTTTTGCGTAAAGAAGTACAATATTTAGGACACACATTAACAGAACAAGGCCTTAAACCAAATGACGACAAAATTAGGACAGTACTTGATTATCCCATTCCGAAAACACAAACGGAAATAAAAAGATTTTTAGGTTTTATAGGATACTACAGAAAGTTCATTCGCGATTTTTCTAAAATTACACAACCCTTAACATTCTGTTTAAAGAAAGGAAGAAAAGTAGAAATTAACGAAGATTATAAAAGGGCATTTGAAAAATGCAAAGAACTTTTAGTAAATGCTCCTATACTACAGTACCCAGACATGTCTAAACCATTTATTCTAACAACGGACGCATCCGAGGTAGCAATAGGCGCTGTATTATCACAAGGTTCAATTGGTAGCGACAAACCGATAGCTTATGCTAGTCGCACACTAACAAATGCTGAACGAAAATATAGCGCAATAGAGCGGGAACTCTTAGCGATAATATGGGCTACGAAACATTTTAGACCTTACCTGTATGGACATAAATTCGACATTTACACAGATCATAAACCATTGGTATGGCTATATCAACTTAAAGAACCCAATAGTAAACTCACGAGATGGCGTTTGCGATTACAGGAATACGATTTTAGAATTATACATAAAAACGGCAAACAAAATACTAAGAGACAGAGTAAGGATAAACCAAAGTTTCAGAAAGCAAAAGTTACAGGTGAAATAGAAAGAAATGTAGTACCCATCCAGGTTAGGGAAAGACATACAAGAGCCCCTATACTAAACGTCAAACGTCCTCCACAGGTTAAAACCATTTCATTAATTGGTATTCGATCGGATCTTTACTTTAACATTCATAAATTTCAGGATTTTATTACTATGGTTAACAAACATAAAATATATTTAAATGAGACAAATGAATTAAAAGCTCAGGCAGAATATTTAAGAGATGAAGCAATAGAGAAAGTGCAGCAGTTAGTACCTTCCAGTAGAGTCAAGCGAGGTCTCATCAATCCCCTAGGATCTATCATAAAAATTATTACAGGAAATTTAGATCACGATGATGCAGTACGCTACGATAACATTATAGGAAAAATAGAAAACGAAAAACAAGCAATAGACAGTAAAATCACTATAGTTTCTGAAATGATGGACCACTTTTTAAATACAACTAAAATTATAGACGAAAATACTAGACTCATGAAAATTCGTTTAGATAAACTAGAAAGCATGGTCATTCGTTCATTAACGGCAGAGAACAACTTCACATCATTATCTTATTTTATTGGCGTAATTAATTTATTTGTTTCTAACTTCAGAACCATTTATATAAAATTAAGCGAAATAGAGACAGCTCTAGCATTAAGCAAAACTTCAGTATTACATAAATCTGTTATAAATTCTAATGAATTACTTACCTTGTTATCTGGAATTGCCAAATATGAAAATCTAATGTACCCTGTAACAGAAGAAAATTTAATTTATATAGAAGAAACATTAACTGTAAAAACTTACATTAAAAACGAAGAAATAACATTTATTATAGATGTACCTGTAGTTAATAAAATAATGTATAATTATTACAAATTGTACCCATTACCCATGTCCGATGAATCCACAAACCAAACCTTTATAGTGATCCCATCTCTTTCCTTTCTTTTGGTGAGTAATCACGAATACAGGCCATTCGCCCAAAAATGTAAAGAGATAACTACCGAAGAATATCTTTGCGATGAAAACGAATTAACGCCTTTTCCTGGAAAAACATGCATAGAGTCACTTATGGAATTCGAGAAAGACTTTTCTTCATGTACGTCCTTGCCAATACATATCGACGACGTCAAACTGCAGCGAATTAACACAGACAGTTGGATTTTATTCTGTAAAAACAATCAAGTTCTGACAATAAAATGCGGAAATAATGAAATTCACGAGCAACTGAAGGGAACCTATATACTCACTATACCAGTACAGTGTGATGCCCACATCGGTGAAAATCGAATTCATAGTCAACGGCAACATACATTAAAACCAGACTACAAACGCATTCCAGTTTTGAATTTACCTAATCTACAAGATTTGCGGAATAACCCGAAAACCAAGGAAGACTACGACACCGAACCAGTTAACCTCAAAGGAATCAACTTGGACGATATCCGGCAAATGAACAATTTAATCAAGAAAAGCGGTAATCATGATAACACGAAAGGAACGCGAAAAACTTTAAACATAATGATTATGTTAAACATGTTAATTATAATATTATTTATCATATTAATTTGTATTAAATACAGAAACATATTAAGACAATTTATATTTTTAAGGAATCGGGAAAATGTAGTAGAAAATAACGTGAACAATGTAAATCCCGTTGAATTACAAAATCAACGTTTAATTGTTTAAAATTTTAAAAATCCTAATTTTAGGTAATCATTTATTTTCTTTTATTGTATTCAACTAATTCAAATAATCAGTAATTTTAATATTATTATAATCATATAATCAATTATTTTTGTATAATCACTTTGTTTAGTAATTATTTAAATTCTTTTTGTTATAATTCAATTAATTATTAATTTTAACCATTTCTTTTACGTCAATTTTAGGTATCTGGAAAAAACCATTTTAATTAGTTTTTCCCGATACTAAAAGACTAAGGGGGGAGGAGTTATATATTGAGACAATGTAATTTAGATATATACAATGCTAATTCAGCGTATTCTTTGTTTATACCTAAGTTAAATTCAAGGAATAAACTGTTTAGTCTAGATATATTTTGTGAACAATAACATCCGTGTAAACTTTCGTTCGTCTCTACATTATTAAGTTAGTATTAAAATCATACTCATAGCAGTAACATGTAGTTTTAATTTAGTTTTTAAAAAGTTAAACTAGCGCTCCCGAAACTTAACTACCTACTCTACTCTATTCTGTGATGAAACACGATACAAACGGAAGAGTGAGAAATACTATAAAGTTATGTAGGGGTAGATAGGTACTACATTGATTAGATCAAGGTACTAACCGCAAACGCAAACCACAGAAAGGCCTAACGAACCCTCTTTAAAACCGTTTATTCCTAGTCGTTACCAACGTTCAAACTGAAAACGAATGATAAAATTAATAACTTTTTGGACTTTTATTCCTCATAACTTTCAGACGGCTAAACCGATTTCAATTAAACATTGCTAAGACCACTTCCGACTAATTCGTCTTTCAATCCAATGAAACAAAATTCTAATCAGTTCATCCGTGCGGGAGCTACAATGCCACAGACAGACACACCCATACATAGACACGTCAAACTTATAACACCACGTCGTCGTCGTTTTTGCGTCGGGGCACATGTCGGGGGTTGAAAACAGACAGACAGACAGACGAACGGACAGTGAAGTTTTAGTAATGGGGTCCCATTTTCACCCTCTGGGTACGAAAGCACATGAGTAGACGGAAGTACAGAACCCTTAAACCCAATAGTACCTAATTAAAACATTAGATTTATCAGAAAAATTACCTGCTAAAAGGTATCCGCCATATATACCTATCGACGACCGCTGATGGGCTTAACTACTTACTGACTGAACCGATTTTGATAAAACTATCAATTCCCTGACTTGAACAGAAATCATTTCTATTCTATCCGCGTTCGAATTAGGAAACTGATAATCATTATAAAATAAAAGAAACCTAAATAGAGACAAAAAATCCATAATAATGTCATTATTATGTACTCGCAGCGCTCCGCGGTTTCACCCGCATAAGTCTCGATCCCGTGGGAATTTCAAAATAAAAAGTAGCCTCCTCGATAAATGGACTATCCACACAAAAAGATTAGAGCATTGAAACAAACAAACTCTTCAGCTTTATAATATTAGCATAGATAAAGGTACCTACTTACCATTACATAATAATATAGAATTAATCCTATTGGTGAAAGTTTCGGTTAGTATGTTTGTTACTCGCAAAAACGCAAAAACTACTAGAGTGATTGCGATAAAACTCGGTGTGTAGATAGATGAAGACCTGCACTAACAATAGACTACTTTTTATCCCAATATTCCCAAGGGACACGGAGTTACGCGGGTGAAACCGCAGGGCGCAACTATAATACCTACAGGAAGAACCTCCTTCTTTGAAGTTGGTTAATACAATTGTAGTGAACAAAAGAAGTGAACAAGCGGTTGGTTGGTGTATTGTTGGTAATACTTGTGATGTGTTCTCTTGTTCAGGTACCATGACTTGATATTTCTTTAGGTATAAACTACCTACATAATATCCAGTTTAATTGCGTGCGAGTAAAACATTACGGCATTTGTGGCAATGTAGAACTTCCCCTTACGAGTCTTGCGACGCATAAAGTTGCGAGTTCAGGTCCCGCCGTCGAACAATTATTTGGGTACAGATATTGGTTGCTGTAAACAAATAGATGCAGTCTGGGAGTTTCCGTGTGTAAAAAATGTACCTAGGTCTTTTTGTATTCTATGCGTTGCATCACCATAACACAAGTCTAGTTGCTTGCTTAGATGGCGCTGTGTGCAAATCCTGCAAAAGTCAGTGGTAGAACTGTAATGCAATGAATCCTTACTACTTGTACATGGCGGAAAACAGCCTGTATGGCTGTTTTCCGCCATAATCCTTACTAATAAATAACAAATACTTATGTATTATAAATGCAAAAGTAACTTTTGAGTTACCTTTTTTGATTGACTTTTGTTTAGAGATAGGTGGAGTTTTGAGGACATAGGTTATTTTTGTTTCTTTAATAATAATATTGCAGGACATTCCACAGATTGCCTCTTAGCCCCAAGCTAAGTAACTAGACTTGTGTTACGAGTGCTACATAACGGATATACTACTTATATACTTTTATTTTGTAAATATATACTTATAATACATAGAAACAAACAGACCACAGACAAATATCTAAGCAAAAATACTTGTCTGAGGCGGGAATCGAACCCGCAATCCTGTGTTTGGCAGTCCGGCATGGTGACCATTGTGCCAACTGGGTACCACGTCATTGCATAATGGTTAGCTGATAAATGGACATGGTCAACTTAGCTGAGAGTAGTATTGGTGCTCCCCAGGCTAACGCAGGTGAAACCGCGGAACATGAATAGTTAAATGAAGTCTAGTTCTAAGATACCTAAGCATCTATACTTACTGAGATTCTATTGTAGAGTTAAGTTGGATTAAACGTTTGATAAGAGAAGGCTGTTTAACCTCAGCCTGAAACTACTCAACAAATTTATCCTGATATTCCCTTGGGATCGGGACTTGAATGAAGCCATGGGACACTAGTGTTAATAAAAAAACAATCGTAACAAGCTCGTTTCGACGTTTTAATCATGTAAATTTGCAGATATAATTATTAATACAAATAAATGGTCATGTAAATCGGGATCTAAGATAAATAATATGTTTTTATCTATTTAGCTGGCATAGACCGCCTCCCAACTCATACACCCAGCCATTGTTAAATTTAGATGAGTCATCAAAATACAAAAAGGCAGTCTCCAAGGGTGTGGCATTACAAAATACTGTCTTAACTCTAAAGTTTACATTATGAGATTTTCAATGTGATAGGTAGTAATAAAACACAACTTAAACTATGTGAACATACTACATCCAGAGAGGCTACTGTTTACTTGCGCATGCATTGCATTTCATCATTAGTAAGGTACCTCACTCTAACTCCATTTAAGTGCAGACCTATTTTATTTATTTATGTTTATCTAAATTTCTAAAAGATTAATGTGACAAACCTATTGTCTACATGTCATACAATCACAATTTTTCCTAAAGCTATCTGTACAATTTGGGTAAACTAGGATGCCTATTAAAATGCCAATTACATAATTATTCATGGTGAGGTGTCCACATTACAACATTAGGTATTAGGTATGTATCAACTTGAGCGGGTGTATTAAATACTTCGCTAAGTATATATATTATACTACACTACAGTACAAGTAGTATGTATAGGAAGTCATGGTTTTATTTTTTAATGAAATATTACTAACAAACTGTCTAAAACAAAATTAAGTTATTCACAAAAGAAATCCATAAATAAAACTTTTATTCAAAAGTAAAAGACTGAAATACTCTGTATGCATCAACACTACCGATTTAATGAATGATTGCCATTCATCAAAGAGAGAGCAATGCTTCATTCCTCAGGTTCACTTTGTTCTGGTTGGATTGTTTTCAACCAAGGGTGCTGAAGGCACTCATACGCAGTGGCGCGACGATTCGGATCAAAATCTAACATAGGTTTCAAGAAATCAGCAAACTCCTGTGCATCATTCTGACTCCACTCATATTTTTCAGTGAGTACAGAAACTAAGCCCCAAGGTTTCAGACCTGTTATGTTCCTTAACTCACCCTTTTTATTGAAGAAAACCTTGGAATACTTTCCGGAAGCCGCAATTCTCTTTGGTATATCACCAAGGAGCTCTATGATGTGTGCGAGGTGGTCTTCATCACGAGTATACCCATCACCCGAATGTGGCTCGAACAAGTAATCTCCAGTGGCTAGTTCAAATGCCATACACGCGGTGCTCCATATGTCAGCTGAGGTGCCATATCCAGCACTCAACAATACTTCCAGCGATCTATATTGTCTTGTTTGTATATCTTCCGTAAAATGTCGATGCACCCAACATGCATTACCAAGATCGGCAATCTTTACTTCTAATTCACAAATATCAAATGCTGGATCAGGTTGTTTATCGAGAGATTTACTCAAGTTCTTCTGAGAGTTAAAAGACGGTGGAGTGTCTGTCATTTCACCTTCAGACATAGGGGTGCCCGCATCATCATCACAGTTGTATTGTTTATTACGAACTTGCACACCATCAGCATCCCCATCAAATGGCTCATCATCTCTTTGCAGATCATTACACCCGTTGACATTGGAGTCATTATCAGAGCGAATTGTATCTATAACACTGGCCTCCTCTGGTGTTTGGGGTGAATCATCATTGTCTTGAGACATAGGAGCAGATTCGCTGTTATTCTCTACTTTTTTCTGCTCCTCTATCTCTTCTATTTGTTCCATTTGTTTCTTGAGGAGCATGGATTGCCTTTTGGCCTTCTTTTTTAATTTTTTCTTTTTGTTCCTACTCATTTTAGCAGTAACCACTTGCTCTTGGAATTCCTTTGGTGCTGTGCTAATTAGAGAATGGGGTAACCTCAAACCGAGGGAATGTAACTCAGTGGCTTCAGCTGCAAGTTTGCGGATATATGGTTCATCGACACAGACCAACACATTCTCCGGTTTTATATCAGTGTGTATAATCTTACACTTGGTATGTAGGTAATCGAGCCCCTCCAACACTTGGCGTATAATGGTTTTAACGTTTTCTCGAGGTATGCCTCTATAGTTAGACTTGAGTATCAACTTCAGAAGATGATGACCTAGAACTTCAAAGACCATGCACACATGGGTTCCATTCACTCCGGTGATCTTGAAGTCATTCAGTAGTTGCACGGTTTTGTTTCTTTTAGGATCAGCAGGATCACTATCTCGCACAGCTTTTAATATTTTAATCTCATCTAGTGCAGTCTCAGTGAAATGTGGCGCAGATTTGACCACTTTTAACGCGGCGAACCTTTTGTCGACGAGATCCCAACACAACCAGACGGTGGAGAAGTGGCCCCATCCCAGTTTTCTAGTGACGTGGTACCGATTCAGGAACAAGTCGCCGATTTTGACAGGGTGGTAACCACCCTTGCAATAATCGGCGCTATCCTCCTGCTCCTCGTCGTTCTCGCTAGCGTACTGTTCGTCTTCATCTTCTTCGATCGTTTCATTGGAAGAACTGTGAGTTGGTTCTAAACGGTTTTGGTTCTGGTTGCGCAGACCGTTCCCTTGTCCACCAGCCCCGTGATCCTCTTCGCGATTTTTCTTTTTGCCGAGTTTATGACGTTTCTTTTTCGCCTGAATGGCGAGTACCCTTCTATTTACATCTGATTTAGAACTCATTTAGTAATTAAAACACTTTCAGCTACTAAAGAAATTACAAAATTTTACTTTTCATCTCAAATCTTTTTGTTTGAGTATGGCGGCCGGTCGCAGAACAAAATGCGCTCGAACATGGTTTTTCAGTGTTGCTATAAAAAAAAAGTAACGGACTGAAGTTACGTCCGGCTATGGCACCGTTGCCGTATGTAGCCCCGGGCGGCCGGACCACCGGATGCTGCTACCTGAATGTGCCTGAACTGCCCTGTATCGGCCCATAACACACTGTTAAATTATTGAGCTGATTTTGATTTTGTTTTCAAGTTATTAAGAGATTTTTAGGTCTAGGTTTACGATGGGTTCTATTCCGTAGGACGCCCGCCGGCTGTAAAAATAATATTTGTAAAGTATTTGTATGAGGAATTCTTCGACTTTATAACTACCGTGAAAGCATATGAGTTCCGTCACTGCCATAAATATTTATTATTTAGGCAGTGACCGAACGGCCAAACTTCAATTTTTACAAATGTTCCTTGTTGCGCTAGACTGGGGGTGGTATTTTGTCACTCAACGGCCGAAGGGACTCAAACCACACTTAAAGTACTACTGAACCGATTTTAATAAAACTAGATAGCTAAATCCCTGGAATGACAGTAGCTAATTTTTAATCAATTTTAGTATTTTTTTTATGAAATAGCTGATTTTCTGATATCAGCTATACTTATTTTTTCTAAAATAAGTTTCGTACTTTCAAAAGACGTAGAACGAAAGTTGCCTAAGTTGTTGTCAAGGCGCCTAGAATAAACCCCTTTCAGGCACCATATTAAGCTGCTTTCTAAAATAATATACAACAAACTATTGGTCGTGAAAAATGTACTAGGAAAACATTTTATACACTAATTAAATTCAATACCTTCATAAAATGATTTGATACATCTTAGTGCGGCCTCCTTATTAAAATCAGATTTAACAACATACGTATAAAAACTACTTAAAATTATGGGGCGTTGTAGGAGCTCTACCCAACATAATAATATCAACATTTGTAATGGGTTGGGTTTGGTTCCCAAGTTTTTAAATTATAATGGTTATTTTCACTACTTTTTTAAAACGTGACACTCATTACCATGTTTTTTATTTTTATTTTGCTGAACATGGTGCTTGTAACAGCATCGAAATATCGAGCTCTACAAAATAGAAACAAAAAACATTGTCTAAGTATAATATTATCTCGTTAAATATAACTTTTTAGTAGGGTTCCTAAGTTGTCTCAATAGGCTTTGATTCTCTTTTGGAAACAATTCTTAACGGAATCAGCAATATCCCACTGAGAACCATAAAACATCCTGCAAAATAAAATGCCATTGCAAAGCCAACACTGTTTTTCAGTATACTTGCTATTGGTGTACTTACTAGACTACCCAAACCCTGGAAGAGCAACATTATACCAGTAGCGTTTGTTAGCTTATCTAAACCATATAATTCAACAATAACCATGCTACGTAAGCATGCGAGACTTGCTACAAAAAACCCGAAAATACTACAGCATAAATACTGATAATATGCATCGAAATATAAATTTGATGCTATCGTTCCAAGACCTGTAAATACGCAAGAAATAACAAATAATTTCAAAGTATCTAACCTAGTGGCTAACATTCCTACAATAAGTCGTCCGATTGTATTGGATATACCAATGGAAGTAACATAAAAATTACAATGTTGCTCTGAAATACCTTCTTCTCTATTACGATCTTGTATAAATACATAGGGAACTAAATATCCTATGTACATTGCTGTTCCACTCGAACATAATAGTAAAAAAGATTTTCTTGTCAGAAGATTTGGATCCATCATGGTTGCTAAAATTCTACGCACAGCTGTCGTGAATATTCCTCGTTTTTCTTTTAAATCGTTCGTCGTTATTGCACGAGATACTGCTAATTGATACTCTAGTCCAGTTCTATCAACGGCCGATGTGTCCATTACACTCTTTTGATAAACTGGTAAATTTTCCAACTTTCCTTCGTAAAAAGCGTCATCTCTGTACATTGGACGAGACTGGGATATGTGTTCTTCCCATTTACAACATCTATCCCAGCATCTACGTTTCTTTGTTTTTACTGGTACTTCTTCTACAGTGAGACTAAGCCGCCTAGGACCTGATCTATCTGGTACACTTGTGCGTGACATTATTGATTGTACTTGTTTCAGTTGACGAGGAGTCATACCACCTTGTGGAACTTGTGCCGTTATGGTTAATCTAGAAACTGCTGCTGTTGAGGTGCCTGGCTGATTTGAAGTTGTTACCATACCTTCGTCTATTACATCTGCTGCTGTTGGGAAGTTCACATTTGAAACAGCACTAAACAATCTTTCTGTAGCAGTCGCTACTAAGCCATCAGTATGAGCGTGAGTACGAGACGGTGATGCCCTAAGTCCTGCTGTTGAAATATTTGGCAAATATGTAACTGTTCTGGTAGGATCGTCTGTTGTCGCTCGCACTGTTAATGATAGCAAAGGTTTAAAAGTCATGCCTAAAAAGAATATTAATCCGAACAGACTTGAATGTAATAACACTAATACACGCCATCCAGCTAATTTTACCAAGTAAACGTTTATTGGAAACATGATTGATATGCCCACACTGGAACCGGATGTTGCCAATGATAACGCAATTGCTCGTAGTTTTTCAAAATAAAATCCAACAATTAAACAACAAGCTAAATTAATTAAACAGTATCCGAATCCTGCAGTCACCCCGTAAAATAAACAAACTGTAGCGTAATTATTACTAAAATATGTACACACAAGTGATACGCAGCATATAATGGAACCTGCCATCACGATCGCACGAAATCCAAACCGGTTAATTAGAGCCGATGCTAGTGGACCTGCTATGAGATATAATGCAACGGCTACAGAGTTTATAAAGGCCACCAGTGAGTCCGATACTTTAAGGTCTTCGGTTATGTCTTTAAACATACTTCCATAAGTTAAGGCTGTGCCGTCTAATATAAAGATGCTCCAGAAAGAACCAAAGACTACCATCCAGCCCCAGCCACCTTCCTGGGGAAGCGTGATTTGTGCGGCTATCTCTGTTTCTTCAGCACCTTCAATGTCTTCTGGTCTTATATGCTTACTTGGAATTATCACAATGCTTTTGCCGTCTACGGTTACGCTTGGTCTTCTTGATGTAATTTTTGGTGGCATTTTCTTTAATTTGTAAATATAGTTTAAAAAATATATTTTACACCTAGGTGTACGTACGTACGTACAAAATAATATTGTATTTTTATGAGATTTATTTCATTATGCATATAATATTAAAATAATGAAATAAAAGAGTTTGCTAGTAGGAAGAAAACAAGACAAGACAAATTGACAGCAAGAGACAGATGTTTGTTTACACCACAGAAGACTTCACGGCCAAAATCTGTACTTTCACAGATATCTAATATCATTGATATTCTATAATACAGAGGAAAACTTGTACTCAAGGACGTTGTAAATGGTACGTTTAATATTTTATTTTATTATGCTTATACTCTAGGCCAAAGACCTTAGAATCCAGAGAAAAGTCTTCTGTGCCATAGAAACTCTTGTGATCACAGGATCACAGTGATATATAGAAGATAGCTAGATATACAATAGAGGTACGCATTACATCGACACACACTGCAGTGATGTATTTAGAAAATTAGCGCCCCTGGACAAATAAGGTTTGCGCCCCATAAATTAAAAAATTCAAAATTAATTTTGTAGAGCCGGCCATGTAACTGGATGTAGGTCAGGGTGGAAATCCCTTAATAGACTGCTTAAGTCGTCACTTGTCACCATAACACAAGCCCAGATAAGCGATATTATTAGTAAATACTCTTGTTTCCTAACGGGAACGGACGCGTCATGTTACCGAAACATGACGCATGACGAATTAACAAGCCACTTTAAAATGCTTTACGTTTCAGATTGAAAAGTTGCCCACCATTGGTGACTGGCCTAGGAAAATATTTTTTTACGGGGGACGCTAGAACGTGAAGGAAGGGCAAGGGTACCGCCCGTCCGTCTGTCCGATTTGTTTTTGTTCGGCGTTGCTGCCATTTGCCAAGACTATTGCCCCGTTCACCTGGTATGGTAAATACACCACTGTAAAAAAAATACTAGATGGACTGTTTTTTTTTTAATTATTTAAAGCTTCGCACGGCTTTTAAATGGCTTTTAACATAAAAATGTCAGACGAGGCTGTATGTAAAGTCTTTCTTTCGAGCCTGCCCTTTCAGGAGTAGACAAAAAAATATTTTCTCTGATGTCACTTCAAAAAATCTTCTTTCAACTGTCATTTTGACTTCCAGTTTGGTTGGTTAGTTTGATAGTGGTGGTAGCTGGCATTTTGGAGGGAAAAGGCCGCGGACAGCGGAAGAATTCTCTAATTTTCATAGAGAACATGCAAATGCAATAATTGTGTTGATAATAAGAATTAACCATGTCTCAAACCACTCTAACGTCGTATTTTAACAGTAGAAAAAGAGCAGCTACTGACGATATTGTGACTTCCAAAAGTAAGGTCCCTCATATCGAGCGCAGCCAGCAAGATGCTACCAAATTCTCGCGAAAATCTCAATTGGTTAAAAGAATAGAATTTACAAGCAATGATTTGAAACAAGTAGCATCGAAATCAAGTGTAAAAGAATGTGAGAATGAGCCCGAAACAAGTGTAACTCCGCTTGAAAATGTGTCGAAGAAAGAGAGTGTATCCGAGAAACTCGTTCAAGAACAGGCTGTATTTGGGAAGAAATCGAACGCTAACAATGTAGCGAATGGGTCTAAATCACAAGTAACGAATAATGCGCGTCAGGAACTAAGTTTGGGCGATATAAGGAAGAGGTTAGCTGGTAGCTCTCGGTTAGCTGAGCTTAAGGCTACTGCTGAACGACTGAGTAAGGGCATACAACAGTTGAAAGACGCTTCTGATAAACGGAATCTCAAGGAGTTTAAATCTATTGATGTGGAAGTACCATCAAGGTAAGCAATTAATGTAACAGTTCTTACAAGCTTACTAATATTTCTCTCTTATTGATCCTGATTCTCCTTCCTTTAATTCCTGTCCATCTAAAGGTTGCCTGGTAGAGCTCGCTTTTAGTGATAAGGCCATATTGTTTGCTTTATGTTTTTAAGGAGGAATTTATGTTAGATATAAGGTTTAATATGGTACAATAAAGATTTTATCTATAAATCTATTCTGTGCAATCCAAGCAAATATTCCCATTTGCTTGGATTAGTTGAGTGTCTCTCACTTCATATATGCTCATTTCACATCATATTTCATAGAACAGAACGGCACAAAGTGCACTTCAACACTATGCATGCCCATGTAGGTGCGCAGGTCACATGGTTAGCCTGCACATTCATGTGCAAATCGATACCTCCGACGCAAATAGTCAGAGCATTTCTAAACTTCAATATTGCCTGAAACAGCTTATTCACATCAAAACAAAAACATTATTATTTTAATTTTGTTTTAAATAAAAATAATAATGTTTGTGTTTTGATGTGAATAAGCTGATTCAGGCAATATTGAAGTTTAGAAATGCTCTACTGAAAAGTCACTGTTTACCTGTACGACTATTTGCGTCGGAGGTATCGAAATATTTCTTAGCAAATCTTAGTGCAGCATGTGTATTTAGTCTTAATAGAAAAACCTATGCAAATCTTTTTAATATGACTTATATTACAACTGTTTTTAATCCCCTTATGTTTTTTTACAGTCCAAGCAAAAAGCCTAAATTACCCCATGAGTTCCTATCACCGACTAAGTTAGTTCCATCACCATGTCAGAGACCAATTATTTCACCCAGGAAAGTTATTGTGAGCCCAATCAAGAGTCCTAACAAGGTAATATAGTTTCTTTATTCTATTCTAATTTACAATAAAAAAAGTGATTTCAATGTCAATCAAGAAACAGCAAAAACAACAAAACATATCTTTTCAAAAACAGTCAAATCTGACCAGAACTGAAAAAAGCTGTTTGTTTATTTATCTACTAACTAGCTGTGCCCGCGTTTTCTCCCGCGTAAGTCCCGATCCCGCGGGAATTACGGGATTAAAAGTATTGTATATCCTTCTCCATCCCCTAAACAACCAATTTTTATACAAATTGGTCCAGTAATTTGACCAGGAAGAGGGAACAAACAAACAAATAAATTAACCTTCGGATTTACAATATTATTTAGAATTGAAGACACCTGAAAACTGCTGTGTTTTCTCTTTTAAACATGTACATCATCAAATCAGAGAATAAACAGTAAATAAACTAAAAATCACTCACTTTGCAGTATTTGTCTTATTGTAGAATTAAATTATGTGTACTTAATGATATTATTCAATTTCCAGGTACCTGCTTACATCAGACATGCTGCCCTTGCCAGCTCCTCCACCAGCCTACCCCTCCCTCATCACTACAGGTTCCTCTCTGAACTGTTCCGTGGCATGGAAACTGTTGTTGCTTTACTCTTTAATAGAAACGAAAAGATAACATTCACTAAACTCAAACCTTCAGTACAAGAAATGCTAAAACGCTCCTTCAATGAAAAACACCTTGCTCAAATTAAACACCTCGTGCCAGACTTCTACAATTTTGAGGTTAAAAAAATTAAAAATTTCAGTGCCACATCACAGAAAGAAACTTATGAACTTATCATTACTCCTAACTTTCCTAATGATATTAAAATCATGAACCCGACTGTATTGTTAGAGAGAAGAAGATATTTCTTTGACACCTTGTTACAACTGGTGAAGAAACATCATGCCCAATTTCTGGCATCCCTTGACCCTCCGATGGTCATACCTGATGAGAAACTGTCCCGTTGGCACCCTGAATTTGAAATTGAAAAACTCCCAGAAGTGGAGTGTGCTAAATTGCCAGAAATGCCAAATGTAGAGAAATTCTCATCTGCACAGGATGTGCTGGCTAAAGCTCGTGAACTATTCAAATGTAATACTAAAATGGAGAGAGCTCTTGAGAAACTAGCGCAAGCTAAAGCGAGAGGCTTGACTGAGAATGAAAAAGCTGTCACTGGTATTGCCAATAATGATAAACCAAGTACAAGCACACAAACCAGTCAACCATCTAATGTAACTCTAATAAACCCTGCTCTCCGTAACTTACCAACTTCTCTACTGGAAAAAGTGAAAGCAAAACAGGCTGCTAAAGCTCTTGAGGCTATGACAAGATCATCAGAGCATGATAAGAAATACTTTATATACAGCCGTCTGCCTGACCTTGCTCGAACACTAAGAAACATATTTGTTACTGAGAGGAAAAATGTTTTGGCCCTAAATATCATACTCTCTAAACTAGAGAGTAGCTTCAAAGCAAACATATCTGCTAGCGATTTACAGAGAGATATAAAAACTCTCACCGAATCAGTTCCAGAATGGATCAAACTTCATGACATTAGAAACACTACCTACTTAAAGTTGGACAAAAATGCTGATTTGAAAAGTATTACTTCTAAACTAGAAGCATTGGCTGCCAAATACAAATATGACTAAAATAATTTAAATAGCTATAAGTGATTTGACTCTTAATTAAGACTGAGTTAGAAAATTATATACTAATTTTTTGAATAACTCAAAAATCTTACAACTTAGTTGTCTACTTTTTTTTAGTTAAGTTTTAAGTTAAGTTTAAATTATGCAAACAAAATGTACCATCTTATGAGGGACATATTTGACACAATACTTAAATGAAAAGCTTATTTTTTCCTCAAAAGGTTTAATATTTCATACATAGGATTAATAAATTATTTGTTACTTACTACGTAGGTAGATACTAGCATATTGTGATTGTTGTAGGTAAATGCAATGGACATAGCAATTGTAGAAAACAGACATTTTTTTTACCTTTGTTCACAATTTTCTATTCTGATCATTTATTTTCTAATACATACATGAATTAACCAAAAGCAAGATAACATTTAAGTTTGTATTGATTTTAGTTTGATAAAATTAATTTTAATTAAGTTCAAGTATTTTAATTACTGTGTGGTATTTTCTTTAAAAATAAAAATTAAGAGAAATATATAAGTTTTCATTAGTATTCCTCAGCATTCCTTTTTAATTCTAAGGCAAAATGCAGAATGCCATGCGAAGCCATAATTTTATAAAGTTATGTCCTGAGACGGCGGAAACGGAAATAATCTTCCAGGGTGTAGTGATGTGTACTTTCATGGAAAAGGATAACTTTATCGATATTTTTATTGATAAGTATTTATGATGATTTACCAAGACACCTAACATTTTAATTTTATTATTTGACCGATTAATTCGGTACAGTTTTCTTTGGAATACTAATTAGTAGATCCATGATTAGATAATCAGCCAGCTGAATATTGTTATAGCTATAAATTATATTTCAGTTTTAAACTTAGTCATTAATTCTCAAGCAAATCGTAATTAGGCTTCTTTCCAAGTTTATGCGCTTCATAATATTTTTCATAGACCTCTTTATGTACTAAATATGTGCTAACTGCTGGATCTTGAAGCATATTTTCGATATATTTAATCTGAAAAAAATTATAAATAATGAAAATAAAAAATTGTAGGTAATGTCAGATAAGGTACCTGCGGGTAATAAGGACCACCATAATTAAATATTTCGAAAAATAGGGAATATAATTAGAAACAGTTAGATAAATATTTGCTTTATTGTCGATCTGAAGAACTATTCTTTTGTTATTTTGTCATAATATATCAAGGTTTTTAAAAAAAACCCTTTAGTTACCCTTATTACCCGTAGGAACGGTAATATGAAACTTACCAAAATCGTAAATTTTTCACCATTTATTTGGAATCTTTTGTCATCAACTATAAGAAGTCTTTCAAACCAGGGCCAAATCATGTAATCTGCGTAACCTGGCACGTCACCGCCAAGAAACTTTGTACTACGACTTTTCAACTGACTCTCCACGAATTCTAAGGCGTTGTGATATGCATTGAATTGATCTTCTGTTATACTTTCAGGGTCTCTTACTGCTGTAAAAGCAATCGTTTGGATCTGGAAAATGAATGGTAGAAGTTGTGCATTTATGGTAGGTTTAATTTAGGCTTTTTATTAATTGTCTTACCGGCCCAATTGACTCTATAATTATCTTGTCGAATGCTTTTTGAAAAGCATCTTTGGGCAACAAAGGCCTATACGGGAACACTTCGTCAAGGTACTCTACTGTCACCAAGCTTTCGTATATCGTCACACCATCTTCTACCTCTATTGCTGGTACCTTTCCTAAAATTTTAATAATAATATTATTATTTAAAAACGACATAGCAACATAGGTATAATAGAGTAATATATGGTATGTTTCCTAAGACTCGTATTGGTGACTTTTTTGCCACATTGCGTAAAAGGACTGCATCCCTTTTGACACCAATAGTGTCTTAGTTACGGTTTACCCAGAGAGGGTAGATTGACTCTTTGTTAGGCACTGGATACCTTTATCACTTTGTACTGCCAATTAGATAAATCTTACTTCTTGATGATCTTGATTCTTCCTATTTATCGATAGGAAGGTACTTTTATAATATTCTAAAGAAGAAAGATTTGATTGTTTGTTGGCATTGAATAGGCTCCAAAGCTACTGTACCGATTTTGATGAAACTTGTTATAAGGATACGCTGATTAATTATGAGTAACATAGGCTACTTTTTATCCCGATATTCCCACGGGATCGGGAAAAACCGGGCAGCATGCTGCGATTAACAACATGTAAAAGTATTTAAGTACAATCTTACCAAAGCCACTTTTACTTGTCAACCATTCTGGTTTGTCAACGAGGTCAATGTTTATAACTTCGCAGTCGATTTTCTTCGCGATGAGAGCTAATAGCGTACGTTGCGCGTACGGACAGAAGCGCATATTGTACACACGTAATTTGCCAGTAAACGGGGGCAGTGGGTCACCTACAGAAAACATGATTAAATGCATTTTAATTATCGAATTAGTAAGCGGTTAACAATTCTTATTTTAAAGCTCACATACCTCTTTTAAGATGTTTCTTATTAAAATTAATATCTATATTAAGTATTTCCATTGCACAGTTATCAAATACGTGTTAAGTTTACACAGAACGCTATCGTCGAATGTCTATTTTGTTGGTTCGTTATCACTCTACTGATTATGTTATTATTTTTATCATCGGAACTTTATTACCGTAATTTCTGATTGTAGCACCTAAGATATTGTAGTCATAATGGTCGATTGAACAAGTTTTTGCAGTCAAACCGGTTTTCGATTTAACGTAATATCGCAGTAATCATACCTTGATTTATTAAGGCGTCGTCGCATTAAAGAGATATCGATGAAATATTTTCGATGTAACAACGAGGCTTTCGCTGTCACTTGTCATAAGATTTGTTTGTTAAACTTAAACTACAAAATTCAGAAAAATAAAATAACAATCACTCTTATAGATAAATACTTGTTGTGCCATAGTAGGTACCTATATCTAACATTAGCAGCGCTCCGCGGTTTCACCCACCGACGAATATCGGGATAAAAAGTAGCCGATAGCCTTCCTCGCTAAATGGACTATCCATATATACCCATAATTTTTCTATTCGAACCAGTAGTTCCTGAGATTAGCGCGTTCAAACAAATAAATTCTTCAGCTTTATAATATTAGTATAGATAAAATATCTACTAAGAAAAATAGGTATACACTGACACACACTCACACACATACGCGTCAAACTTATAACACGCCTCTTTGTCATTTTGAATAAGAAAGGTTTTAAATATTGAGGGGACCCCTAAACGTTTATGTATTCGGGCAGTCCACTACGGTGAAGAAGGGAGGAAGACTCCGAATTCCGCCAGAGGGCATTAGATAATCGTAATTTCTTAAAATGAAAATCACAAGGTTAATAAAGTAATTAACTAAAATATATTTATTATTCAGAATAAGAAAACAATACAAATACATAACATTTTCAAGTTGTACTTAAGATTAAATCTTTGATATCACAATTTTTGACTTAAAAAAAATGGTTGTCTGTAAAGTTTGTTTACGGACGATAATTTTACATGATAACGTCATAAGAAAACATTGATGGTAACCATAGCAACGATAATACGTTGCTATGGTTACCTTTTCAATAACATAACGTTGCTATGGCTACTTGTCAATAACGCATGACTTCACACTATTTTGAGAGTGTAAGTGTTCATTAATTTATAAGACGTTATCATGTCAAAAGGATTTTTGAATGTTAATATTATAAAATTTAAGTACATAAATGTAATTGACGATATAGGTATATAGATATAGCATGTAGGTAAAATAAATACCTAATGTGTCAACTTAACGAATTATATTCACTGAAGGAGTAAATCGTAATTAGGTTTCTTCCCTGGAACGCCAAATCCTTCATGGAACTTCAGGAATGCTTCCTTTGGTATCAAGTAAACGCTGACTGCCGGATCCTGAAGCATGTTCTGGATGTACTTGTACTGAAATTAAACAAAACGTGTAAATTAAAACTACTTAAATGACAGATTTACATTATTCCAGTCCAGTGATCCAGTAGCGCTGGACTGGAATGGACCGGAATGAAGATATCGTATACATGATTCATTTAAAAGCTGTCGAATCGTAATTCCTGTAATATTGTTCTGTTAGCACAATAATGGCACTGGATTGGCCGTCTACATTACTCCAGTTGCGATGGAATGGTCGTACTGGATTCAAAAGTAGACCGCCAATTTAGTTACTGGACTGGATTGTTCACTGGATCCAGTGCATTCCAGTGAGGGTTTACATCTTTCCAGTTGCAATCCAGCGCTGGATTCGATAGGTGGACTGGATGTAAAGTAAACCAGCCATTATAATTCTTAACTAATATAACTGATGGCTTAAAGCCCGAATACTGAAAGACTACTTATCTTAAGTGGCAATCTAATTGACATTTAAGTGTTATGTTTATAAAGGATAGGCACGTCTTACACATTAGGAAGACCACTAAACGTTTGAGTATTCGGCCGGAAGTGATGTAAGGAAGGAAGATGAAGCTACTGTAACCTATTTGTTAAAAGGTTTGTCATTTCGATTTTCTTGTGTTATTTTTTCGATCGTCTTTTGTTTTCCTTGGACTATCCAATGAGATTGAACAAATCTTACCAGCTCAGCTCTTAACGGTTCCCCTGGGGGAATATAGATTATAATCTCATTTTAAATTAGCTCTTGTTTAGTTTTTACTCTCATCGGTTTTCTGAACTATGGGGTCATATTGCAGAGGGCTGATGAGAGCGAGTTGAGAGTAGGGGAGTAGCCGTTGAGTGTCAAACAGGCAAGCAACTACGCAGAAGTCTTTGCCCTAACCTTCTAACAAAGATGTTGGATTAGATTCATCCCTTAGAGTTATATGGACTTAATGAGACATTTCACAAACTCCACTGCAGCTACTTAGCTTTACAAATTCCATTATATCCATTGAAAATGTCATCTTTATTCTTACCAAGAGCGCATAATTTTTTCCATCAATCGTGAACCTTTCGTCGTCCAATGTCAAAATCCTCTCGAACCAAGGCCAGATCATATAGTCAGCATACCCCGGTTCGGTGCCATCCAAGAACTTACTGCCGCGGCTTTTAAGCTGACTCTCAAAAAATTTCAAGGTCTTGTGGTAATTGGCAATATGGTCTTCTGTAATTGTATCAGGTTGTTTCACTATTTTGAAAAATATTGTTGAAATCTGAAAATGAAATTACAGTTAATAATTGAAAACCGGCCAAGTGCAAGTCGGATTTGCGCACGAAGTGTTCCGGACCATATTGTATGGGAGCTCCACAATTTTTGCTTTTTGTTATAACAGCAACAGAAATCACATAATCTGTAAAAAAACTGTCTAGCTATCACTGTATGAAATACGCCCTGGTACAGACAGACGGACGGACGTACGAATAGCGAAATCTTAGTAATAGGGTCCCGTTTTACCCATTCTTTGGGTACGGAACCCTAAAAATATAGTCAAGTAATCAAGTCTATGTATGTCTTCTCATATAAATCAGTGGGCATTTAAAGTTTATAGTACAGGTAGATAGTAGGTACCTACTTAACATTATAATATTATACCACATAGTTAATTCAATAAATATTTCTGATTTTTTTATATTAGGGAGTTGTTTGAGGGAGCACAAATAATAAATAAATAAATAAAATAAAGAGACATTGTCAGTATTAGGAACTACATACAAACAATCAAGTTCATAATACTTCTTACCACGGCCAAAACATTTTTGGTCGTCGTAAGAACTTGGTTAGTTGTTTTAGCAATTTGTTGACTTACCGGCCCTAAAGCTTCAACAATAATCTTGTCGAAAGCTCTTTTTAGAGGGTCTTTGGGTAGTAGAGGTCGCTCTGGGAATACTTCATCTAGATACTGCACAGTCACCAGACTTTCGTAAACCGTCTCGCCTTCTTTAAGCTCTATTGCTGGTACTTTAGCTGTAAATAATATTTAAACTTTTATGAATTTCTTATTTACTGACGTGATAACGTCTATTAAATCGATGAACATCGGCAGCATTCACAAAAAAGGTGACGTCATCGCTCACGTTACCCCTCACGTTCCGTTATTGACAAGGTGATACATACAACCATGTCAAGAAGCGAGTCGAGGAAAAAAAATAGTCATCGTTTTCTTATGACGTTATCACGTAAAACTATCGTCCGTAAACCGACTTTACAGACCACCATTTTTTTAAAAATAGTATAGCAGTATTAATGTAGATTTTTAAACAGATTTTAACAAAAATCCAGTGATCACTTATAGATACTGAGACATCATAAAAAAATAACAAATACCGCACCTGTCGGTTATAAGGGCCACAAAAGGATTTCTATGCTAGTTAGGTACTTTTACTACTACCCTCAGCTAAGTTGACCATGTCTATTTATCAGCTAACCATTATGCATAACGACCCAGTTGGCACAATGGTCACCATGCCGGACTGCCAAACACAGGGTTCCGGGTTCGATTCCCACCTCAGACAAGTATTTATGCTTAGATATTTGTCTATGGTCTGGTTGTTTCTAGGTATAATAAGTACGTATTTACAAAAGAAAAGTATATAAGTAGTATATCCGTTGTCCAGCACCCATAACACAAGTATACCTAGTTACTTAGCTTGGGGCTGGATGGCGATGTGTGGAATGTCCTGCAATATTTATTATTATTATTTACTTACCAAATGCACTTTTACTTGTCAACCATTCAGGTTTCTCTGCCAGGTCGACGTTTATAACTTCATAGTCAATGTTTTTAGCATTTAAGGCTAAAATAGTACGTTGCGCGTACGGACAGAAGCGCATGTTGTACACACGTAACTTGCCATTGAACGGGGGCAGTGGATCACCTGTAATTTTAAAATAATTTTGTGAGTATGCGATTAAATATCCCTACTTTACTAATATTTAGTATGCGATCAGGTAAATGTCCCTATTTTACTAATACTGAGTATACGATCAGGTAAATTTCCCTATTTTACTAATACTGAGTATACGATCAGGTAAATGTCCCTACTTTACTAATACTGAGTATGCGATCAGGTAAATGTCCCTATTTTACTAATACTGAGTATACGATCATCAGGTAAATGTCCCTATTTTACTCATACTGAGTATGCGATCAGGTAAATGTCCCTACTTTACTAATACTGAGTATGCGATCAGGTAAATGTCCCTACTTTACTAATACTGAGTATGCGATCAGGTAAATGTCCCTATTTTACTAATACTGAGTATACGATCATCAGTTAAATGTCCCTATTTTACTCATACTGAGTATGCGATCAGGTAAATGTCCCTACTTTACTAATACTGAGTATGCGATCAGGTAAATGTCCCTACTTTACTAATACTGAGTATGTGATCAGGTAAATGTCCCTACTTTACTAATACTGAGTATGCGATCAGATAAATGTCCCTACTTTACTAATACTGAGTATGCGATCAGGTAAATGTCCCTACTTTACTAATACTGAGTATGCGATCAGGTAAATGTCCCTATTTTACTAATACTGAGTATGCGATCATCAGGTAAATGTCCCTACTTTACTAATACTGAGTATACGATCAGGTAAATGTCCCTACTTTACTAATACTGATTATGCGATCAGGTAAATATCCCTACTTTACTAATACTGAGTATACGATCATCAGGTAAATGTCCCTACTTTACTAATACTGAGTATGCGATCAGGTAAATGTCCCTACTTTACTAATATTGAGTATGCGATCAGGTAAATGTCCCTACTTTACTAATACTGAGTATGCGATCATCAGATACCTAAATGTCCCTATTTTACTAATACTAGAAACTTGCTTATATACCCACACTAATATTATAAAATAGTATTTTCCTAGAAATAGAGGATCCAATGAGATTTAACAAATCTTAACAATTATTCCCTAGGACAACATAGGGGATCCGCGAGACCTTGCGATATAATTTGAAAATAGGTCTATAAGCGCCCTGCACTAGGGAATCCGATGATAGTAAAAAAACTGTCTACGGCGTATCCGTTGATTGTATGGGTTCCGTTGAGACTGAACCTATGGTTGGTTTTAATGAATAGGCTCCGAAACTACTGTACCGGTGTAAAATTTGGTTTGATTGATTCCTCAGACGTAACCTGAGAATAACTACTTATTATCACGCGAACGATCCTAAGCTGTGAAACGGTGAACTGCACCTATTATATATTAAGAGGAAAGGGTACCGGCTCTCCCTCCATACAAACGTAGTCGACAGTTTCCGAAGTGAAGTCCTGGATAACACGATATTCTAACGGGCTCGAGACTCATGCGGGTAAAACCGCAGGACGCAGCTAGTAATGCCTTAATTAGTACCTAAGCTATTCGTGTTTAACCTAACCTTGGAAAAAAGTATAAAAAGTCATTTAAATTATTGTAAAACCTGTTTATAGGTGGCGCGTGAACACATTATCTACAATTTTATTAGTGGGATTTAAATAGCACTCGATAAATTGTAGCTATTTGAATTGTTTTTGTTATGGAATGAATCTAGAAATACCTATGGCAAAGAAGAAGAAGAAGATTATATTTTTAAATAGGATGGATAGAGACGATGGGCTGTATTGGGATAAATCTGTTTAAAATGAGAAACTTTACCTACCTACCTACCTAGATTAAATTCGAAACATATAAATAAAATAAATAATAGAGATTGTTCAAAGCGCCATCTAGCTCCAAGCCAATACTTCGACCATAGCCAATAAAAATATTTAGATGCGTAAATTAACCTTTTTGTTTATAAAACATAAAATAAGTTAGCAGATAACAACATTGTGCGAACAAATAAACCGATAGGTACCTATTTAAACAATCTGTTATTACTGTCTTACCTTTTTTAAGATGTTTTGTGTTAAAGTTGATTTTATGCTTGATCGCTGCCATGCTGCTGTACGGTAGAGCGTATCCCAACAAACTGGTCACTGCCCTGACTCCCTGATATGACGAGTAAATAATATGCATCGCTAAACTTATAGTCGATGTTATCATAGCGTTTGTCACGCAGTGACTGGTACGAAAAATATTAAATAAACAACACTTTTTGCTTTATCATAAAAATGATAAAAATCGTATCTATTTTCGTTACCTGTCGTGACACAGCTATAATTTTATTTGGAATCAAGAGAATACTTAGTGAGTGAGCGCAATGTCTATGTTTTAGTTGAGAATGATTTGTTTATTACGTTCGACCGACGAAAGCCACAAAGAGTTGAACTATAATACTTACTAGCTGCGCTCCGTGGCTTTATAAGCGTAAGTCCCGATCCCGTGGAAATATCAAAATGAAAAGTAGCCAATAGTCTTCCTTGATAAATGGACTATCCAACACAAAAATATTTTTTTCAATTCGAACCAGTAGCTCCTGAGATTAGCGAGTTCAAACAAACAAACAAACTCTTCAGCTTTATGATATTAGTATTAGCTTTTGCCCGTGACTTCGTCCGCGTAGAAGTCGAAAATCGACCAAGTAATCACGTTGTCCCATACAAACTTTGTCTACTTTTTCACCACTTAAGGGATAGAAATTTGAAAAATCCTTTCTCATCGGATGTCTACAACATACAAAGAACACACCCTCCAAGTTTCAGGTATTTACGATTAGCGGTTAAGGCTGTGCGTTGATCCGTCAGTCAGTCAGGACAAAGGTTTTGTTATTTATATAGATATAAAAGAAGATAGAAGATAGATAAACAGTACCTACCTACATAATATTATATCATAATATCAGAGTTTCAATGTACCTATCTTGTTAACTTTAAACACTAGTCATGTATAACTACATATTACTTGACGGATTTTAATCATACCTTTTATCGATAAGTTGTCGATAACATTATTACATCACTAATATCATGAAAAATTCACGATTTCACAGCGCTAGACAACCTAGCGACTAAAGCAAAAACAATCATCTTGAAGTAAATGTTGAAGTTGAGATTCAGGTGATATCCTTGTTTTGCTGACAAAACTTGACGAGGTTTCGTTAAAGCAATGGATTTATCGAAATAAGCATACGTAAGAATGAAAAGAAGTAATTGAAAGAAAAAAGGCGAATAAAACTTCAGATAAGGCTGTATGGGTTAAAAGCTTTTCGTCTGCGCTTTCGTAGATATAAAGAAGAAGAAAAATTGCGTATATCTGTCAAAGACTGCATGTCAAAAATCAGTGACGTTTCAGTTTTCATTTCTTTTGGACGATTGTTGGCCGGTATCGTTACTATAAATTATTTTAAATAATAACGTGAAGAAATTCATTTAAAACTTGAGGAATCCTCCGCTTAATAATTCTTCAAACATGTCTGAAAAACATTTGCAAACCGGTAAGTAATTGCACTTTGAGGTTATTATAACTTCTAATGAAGGTATTTTGACTTCTTTTGTTTTTTTGTTAAAAATTCTGTTTATTGGTGATCAAAAGATTTTGGTGTTTTGGTACCGAAACTAGATGTATCTTTCAAGATTTTTGACCAGTTGATGGTTAAAAGTGTCCAATCATACGAATAGGTTGGAAACTTTCGTATCGACATAGCAAATTACCAATCTTGTAGTTGTTAATCTAATTTAACAACTACAAGCTTTAAGTTAACTTTTATTTAACTTCGAAATTACAATTAAATAAAAAAACTTAAATTAATTAAATAAGCTACCTACTTACCTACATTTTAATAAATATAAAAGTCCAAATGGCCTAGGAAGTGTGTCCAAAAGGCTGGCTGCATTACCTCGTTGGATGGTGATGCTTATCCATTGTCCTAGGTAGGAGCGGCGCGAGCCCTTTGGTCATCCGAAGTTAAATAAAAGTACCTATTCTATGATTATGAAAAAAAAATTAACAACGGAAAACTTGTATGTTAAAATACAATTTGACAAATCTAATAAAGTGAATGATGTCGGTGTCCCCATCATACCTTCACCTCCACCTCCATGCACACCTTCCAATGCTTCGGGGCTCCATAGTCATGTTTATAAAAAAAGTCTAAATAAGTTAACTTATGTTCAAAGTTGTAAAGCTTTTTCAGATACTGTTATTGATACAGCAAATAGCAAACTTGCTAAAAATAGTCATAGAGGTTATTTACCATCTCCACTCTGGTGGGAAAGGCAGCTGAAAAAAAACTATAATAAAAATATGACTTTCGAAAATTATTTATTATCATAATATGGAGAACTCAATAAGTGCACAAAAAACCAATTAAAGAAAAAAAATGATCAATGGAAAATTGGATTTTGATTATCAATAAATCCAAAATAATAATTACAGGTGATGCCCTCCCGGATCATAGTGGAAAACTTCGCTTATTTGCAATGAGATTCTGCCCATATGCTGAAAGATCGGTCCTTGTACTAAACGCCAAGAGCTTGCAATACGACTTGGTTTTTATCAATTTGGACCATAAGCCCGAATGGATTTTCACGTTCAATCCTAAAGGTAAATAAGCAATACATTGCATAGGTATTTAAATTAATCTTTAGATATAATATAAGTCTGTCTTTCATAATATTCCTATTTAATTAACATAGGCCCTACCCACTTCCTTCCTTAATAAAATTCTAATCCATCAGGAGTTTTGGAAAAGGGTGCTTTTAGCAAGAAAGGCAGCTTTATTGCTAAAAGTTTAACTTCTAACTTACCATGTTGTAAGTGTTTTGGTTCAATTGATTGTTTATCTAGGTTTTAACCGACTTTAAACAGAGGAGGTTCTTTGCTTTTCAACTAATCTACATGTTTTTCATGAATAGACTCTAAAACAACTGGATAGATTTAGATATTTCCACGGGATCTGGACTTATGTGGTCTCACTGGTGGCTGAATAAAATCAAGAAGTTCACACTATAATGCGATGCACTTAAAAATACAGTAAGAAAATAGGTACTAGGATAATCTATAGTGTGAACTAGGCTACCTTTATATAACAATTATATTTTATGTTTATTACAAACATTTAGCGCTGCAGTCAAGCATGCTTGGCTGTGGCTCATAGCTGAGGTCAACTCTTTTAGGATGGCAAGGCTTCTCTTTTCGTTTCTTATAAATATTAATGTTTTTAATAAAAAAAAAACCAGTCAGTTCTGTGTCTTTTTCTTCTGTAACTATGATTATTGTGTTTCATCTCAAATAAACTTTTCTATTTTAATAGGTGCAGTACCGGCTTTAGAGTATGAGCCTGGTAAAGCTATATTTGACAGCAACATAATTAATGTATACTTGGATGAGAAGTATCCCGATGTCCCGCTGCAATCCACTGACCCTCTACGCCGGGCTGAAGACAAAATTATCGTCGAAAACTTTGCACCAGTAAGACAAATAATAAATAAATATTGTAGAATACTGTCCACAGCGCCATCTAGTTCCAAGCCAAGCAACTTTGTTATGTTACCTAGACAATAGATAGAATACTCAAATATATTTTTCTTTTGTAAATTTAAACTTAATATATTAATGTCTTTGGTCTACTTACCTTTACTTACCTTTAAAAAAATAAAATTCTTTATTCAATCATCCAACTAATGGTTAGCTCTTAACCTGTATTCATTGCACTCACACACACAATCATGACGCTGCACTGTGACACGGTCGAAGATTCTTTAAACCTAATATACATACTGAAACACCTAGACCAGGAATAAATATCTGTATATAAATATTTGTTTGAGGGGTGAATTGTACCCACAAGTTTCACGACAAAGTTGAATCTATGCAAGTTATAATCTTAAATACCAACTTTCTACTCTTCCCAGGCTCAATCAGCGTACTACACAGCAGCATTCAATCCATCTGGACTGAAGCCAGACTCAGCTGAGACATACCACAAGGCCCTGGAGTACCTACAGAAGGAGATTAAGACCCGAGGCACGAAGTTCCTCAACGGAGACCGGCCTGGCTTAGTTGATTACACTCTGTGGCCATTCTTGGAACGTTTTGAGGCTTTACCGTTACTTGGTCAAGCAGACTTTGCTATTGACAAGTCGAAATATGAGTTATTGGTAAGTAATAAACATAGAAAGGAAAAATAAGCTATTTTCTTTGAATTGCCACACTATTTTTGTTTCCAGAAATTAATCTCTACTCATAGGTTTTTTGCTAATTTAATAGGTTCGATTTCGATTCCTAGATAGGGATTCTTTTTTTCTTTTCCTATAATGTGCAGTTTTAGTTTTTTTAATATAGGGCACGTGATTTTTTCGCTATGTAGGTATAAATGCCTAAACTATAAAAGAAAGCGAAAAAAATGGATGAAGTCATAGGCAGAAGATAGTCTTCGTGGTTGCTAAGTCTCTCATAGATGTAAATTGTCATGTCAAATATCGATAAAATAATCACGATTTTTAGTCCATACATGTTTATGATAAGTATTTTTTTTATTGGTAGACACACAATAAAAAATGGCCTTAATTTTTATCTGCATTCAAGTATTAAAATCTTTACAAAGTTAAGATTACTGAGCAAAAATGAGATGACAGACAACATAGTCAGATAATTACGTATTATTTTATTTCAAAACTGCAGTATCATGATATTACCTATATATAAAATCTTGAAAACTTTATGCCATATCAAAAATCATGACTTATCAATCTTAAATCAGGTAATGATTTTAAAATTAATATATCTTTATTAGTATGACGTCGTTATGAAGTCATCATTGGTATAAAATCTTGGAAACTTTGTCATAATTATATCTAACGTAAACCATAACGTGTCAATCTTATAGACGATAATTCTGAAGTTATTGTGTCATTATCTGTATGACGTTATTATGACGTCGTCACTGATATCTTGAAACTATATGCCTTAACAAAAACCATGACTTGTCATCTATCTATCACACAATGAAAAAAGTAATTATATCACGATAAGTAGGTATGACGTAATTGTCATGACGTCATTGATATAAAATCTTGAAGTTTTTATCATAAGATATATGAAATCTTGAAAACGATCACCATCAAAATCAATGATATTAATATTTGATGATGTTTATAAGCTTATCTCTTAAATAGATACAATTTCTTAAAACTATGTTTTTTAAATCGAATATATTTATATATATACATAGATAGATAGAACTTTATTGATTAGGTCATACCCGAACACTTAAACGACTCTCAAATATTTAGGGGTCTCCTAAATATTTGAGATGCTCCTGCCCTATTGAAGCCTTATGTCAATTTAATCGCCACTTAAAATAAGCTTCTGCCCGGCTGTTTTGTGACCATTGAGGTTTTTCATTCATAAATTACTCTGAAGGCCCGTGTAAAAAAATCACCCTGTATATAAAACTAGCAGCGCTCCGCGGTATCACCCGCGTAACTCCCGATCAGGTGGCAATATCGGGATAAAAAGCCTATGTGTTAATCCAGGTCTCCAGCTATCTACATATTTCATCTATAATCATATAATCCGAGCTTATTCGTTACAAACACACAAAAAATAACTTTATAATATTAGTGTAGATTTCAATGGAATACTTAGTAATTATTTGTATAGTTGAGGAAAACTTTAGTAGCTACGCCTACGCAATAAAAATAATTACACGCAATTAACAGGGTATCTAGTAGTAAGTACTTATAAGTGGTTGCCAACAAACCACTAACGATAGTGGCAATCGCACTATCCTAGAAATAGGTCATAACACAAACTTCCTGTGGAAAACTTAAAGCTACTTATGCTGCCAAACGCAACGCGCCAGATATACCCTTGCTTGGGTATATCTGGTCGCTTACAACTAACATCGTTGATTGTAACTTATGTGTTTTGTTTTTCTCAAAAGTGCTGAGATAATTGTAGGTGAAATCTTTGCAGATATTATGGGGTAATTTGAGACGAAAATTCCTTGTCATTTCAAAGCTAGACAGTGCTTATTCTTCATTTTAGGATAGCTTCAAAACTATAGGGAATTTTTGGCTCAAAATGTCGGTAAAGATCTCACCTACAATTCCATCTCAGCATTTTTGAGAAAAACAAAAGACATTTATAACAATCAACAATCTTCACCAACGAAAGCGACCGGTACCAGTAGTAACTATTTAGTAGGCTGTGTATCAAGGTCATTGGCGTATGGACCCGCCTTAAGTACCTACATGACCTACCGATCTACATTCTGCACATATTAAAAAACAAAACAAGCAAAAAATCAAATCAAACTTAAGACTCCCCTCTACCGTGATCGGTTTCCAAAACTACTTTATTTTATTTCTTATAGCCACGGACAACGTGATCAGTAGGTAAAAATGTTTGTTTTTCGTTGGTAACTAATCACGTTATCAGTGGATACAACTTGGCATGATCAGTGGCTAATTCCATCTGATCACGATATCCGTGTATACAAACGCATCTAGTAGTAAGTACCTATCACTGGTTGCCAACCAAATAACAAACCATAGTGGCGAACACACTACCCTAGAAATAGGTCAAAATACAAACTGTGGTAATCATGCGGTCAAACACATATAATATTTATGATTATTCGCCTGGGAAAAATGTTGTTTCCCTCCAGCCGTACTAGGGCTATTATTTTATATTAATATTTGATGTCTACCGAGAAATATGAACTCACCAATCGCGTTTATTTAAAACTATGCGGTTTCACCTGCGTAACTACTGATCCCGTTTGAATTTCGGGTATCAATGTATCCTCATACCAAGTTTCATCAAAATCGGTTCAGTAGTTTCGGAGCCTATTCAATTCAAACCAACAATCAAATCTTTCCTCTTCTATCTATATTTTCTATACATATAAATAGTAGAAGATCCGAACCTAAATCGACCTTCACCGAGCTGATAATGGAATGAAACATATTTTATAATAAATTTAGTATATTAGAAAATATACTAAAAATGGGTTGTCTGAAAAAATCCTGGACAGACAATTTTTAATTATTTTTTAAAATATGATTTTTAATTAAATGTTGCAACATCAAGATAATAAGAAAATTTTATCCTGACTTAAAGTATAAGATGTATAGAATGTGCAGCCATAGGGTTGCCTATTATTTACCTGGACGAACTACTGGGTTGCCAGGTATAAACAGGTATGTCGATGGCAGTTACTTTCACTTGATTTGATAATAGAAAAAAATTTATATCAGCATAAGCGCTGTTTTATTGCGAACACGTCGATATAGGGTTGTCTGCAAAAAATTCGGTCCTAATAGGGGTTTGCGAATTTTAAAGATTTAAATTTTAACGCGAGTGGGAATGTGTGACAAAGAGATCCGAGGTAAGTATACCGTCTCAGACTACAATAAATAAAGGCAGACACAGCGCGCCGAACAAGTAAGTGTGCTACTAAATGCATGAGTAATACGTTTCCGCACTTAGTACGCAACCAAGTGTCAAACGTGTCATACGTCTCTATGATAGTATTTCGCTGCGTATATTTTTGCTCATCATGCCGTATTGTTGCTATAGGGAATGCAAAAACAATTCCCAAAAACAAAAAAAGTCACGCTGGAATATCTTTTCACATATAAATTAAGTTATTTTGCATATTTTTCATCGAAAAAATATTGTAAACACGACTTGGAACACAAAACCTAAACATATTATGTCATAATTACCCAGTGTTGCAAGTATGCGTCTTCCCCAATTTTGGGGTAATTTATAATTAGTTTTTTTATCGACAATTTTTTAATTTATTAGGCTACTGGCTTATAATGTGCAAATGCAAACCGTGCACGTTACAGTACATACAAATATTATAAGATTATTTTTATGAAAAATATTCAATAAGAATTATAAGTTTTCTAGCTTATAATTAATTCTAAGGCGTTGTTGTTTTTTAGATTTCCAGTTGACTCTGTTTTACGCAATCACTGGGTTTCCATAGTCCGTCAAAATAGAAAAGATGAAACATGGATAGCATCTAAATTTTGTGTTATCTGCTCAGCTCATTTAAAAAAAGGATATTTACTGCAGAGGAAAAAAAGAACATCGTTGTCTTAAAAAGCACGCAATGCCACAATTACATATAGAACTTAAAGAATCTAAATTTAAAACCAACAGGTTTTATCGGAGATCAAACTCCTTTGAAAATTCAAGACATTGTTGAAATGGAAGAAAATGAGACAGAATCCAATGAATCAGATGAATTCGAGAGTAACAATTATATTTCTGATGAATCAGATATTGAATAGAAAATATTTATTAGAATTTCTTTTTCATTAATATTACTTTTGTATTTATGCTGTTTTGTAATAAAATAATTAAACGTAATACAAGATCTTTAGTCTATCTTTTATTTTTTATTTTTTTATTTGAATTTTCGGCTGTCCGCTTTCTTTCTCTTTAATTTTTTCCCGAAAGAGCATAAAAAAAATATCACAGTAAGTAATTGATATTTTTATTATTTATGTTATCATAATTTGAGTTACAACAAATTTTCTATTATAGATATCTTATTATAGTTCTAAGTCTATATATATATATATATTTATTTAATTGATATTGTATTGTTTAATAATTTAGTATTACACTAGATTATTATGTATTTAATTAATTTTTTTTATTCAACTCAAATGTCAGTTGCTCCAAAATAACGCTCACTGTTTACTAAAGTATCGCTGTCATTCTCTGTCGTATAAATACCGAGCATGCGCACTTTCTTATATTTGAGGTCCCATCACGTGCGACTGCACTGTTGGGTCCTTTATTATTACACGGTATACTTACCTCGGATCTCTTTGTCACACATTCCCACTCGCGTTAAAATTTAAATCTTTAAAATTCGCAAACCCCTATTAGGACCGAATTTTTTGCAGACAACCCTATATCGACGTGTTCGCAATAAAACAGCGCTTATGCTGATATAAAATTTTTTCTATTATCAAATCAAGTGAAAGTAACTGCCATCGACATACCTGTTTATACCTGGCAACCCAGTAGTTCGTCCAGGTAAATAATAGGCAACCCTATGGCTGCACATTCTATACATCTTATACTTTAAGTCAGGATAAAATTTTCTTATTATCTTGATGTTGCAACATTTAATAAAAAATCATATTTTAAAAAATAATTAAAAATTGTCTGTCCAGGATTTTTTCAGACAACCCATTTTTAGTATATTTTCTAATATACTAAATTTATTATAAAATATGTTTCATTCCATTATCAGCTCGGTGAAGGTCGATTTAGGTTCGGATCTTAGACTAAAAATGCGTGGTCCTGAATTACTGACTGACTGACGGATCAACGCACAGCCCAAACCGCTGATCGTAGTGACCTGAAACTTGGAGGGTGTGTTCTTCGTATGACGTAGGCATCCGGTAAGAAAGGATTTTAGAAAATTCTTCTACGCGGACAAAGTCGCGGGCAAAAGCTAGTATATAAGTATAGAAAAATAGAATAGAAACAAATGTAAGTATAGAAAAAATAGAAACCACACTAAATAAATATTTAAAGATACAAAAGGCATGGACTACCGACAATTTGTGTATTTTTTTTAAGTAATATAAAAGAAATATTCATGACTTTTTTTACCGTGTCATACTTAAGACGCGTATAGAGGGTTGACCCTGCTGAGATTTCAACAATAAAATTATACATAAACGTTAAGCGAACGCTCGGCCGAGCTACATAGTAGGCGGAATGGGGGTGTTAGTTATTATTTTCGTTACGAAATTTCTCATTCGGTCGCCGCGCTCAAAAGCCGCGATAAAAGCTGTGCAATAGCTTAAAAAATCTATCTCTTGTCCCACAGTTAACATACATGGAATCAATGAAGAACACTCCAGCAGTGAAGGCTTACTACTTATCTCCGGACACTCACGCCAAGTTCACAGAGTCGCGGGCCAAAGGTGACGCCAACTACAATATGCTGGACACAAGTGATGTCTGCTGCATGCGTCCGAGGAAGAAGAAACAGTAAACAAATGAAGCAAAGCCCATCCCGCTATGTCGCGTAATTTATGACTTGCGGTCT
Organism: Idaea straminata; assembly: GCA_951213275.1. Classification (NCBI taxonomy): domain Eukaryota; kingdom Metazoa; phylum Arthropoda; class Insecta; order Lepidoptera; family Geometridae; genus Idaea; species Idaea straminata. The sequence continues at coordinate 9,066,351 of OX577858.1, forward strand.
TTTATCTTTTTATTTTCTGTTACTGTCTTGTAAAACAATAAAGTACAATGATTATAGTTTATAAACAAATCTTTAATTTTTAACCGACTTCAAAAAAAGGAGGATGTTCTCAATTTGGTTGTGTGTATTTTTTTTCTTTTTTTTATGGATGTTCGCGCATACCTTCTTTGTTTATTAACCGATTTTTGATGAATCTTTTTCTTACAATATAAGAGCGACGTTTATCGGCGGAGCGACATCATTTTTTGCAACATTAAACTACTGAATCGATTGTGATGAAACTTAGTTTTTAACTGGATCTAATTTATCCTTTACTTTATCCCGATACTCCCAAAGAATTAAGATTTACACTGGGCGCCGCTCTATAGTAAAAAGATGCGACCCAGTCTACTTGTCCATCATTTCATCCAAACCTTTGCTTGTTGTCTAATCTAGAACTTAGGCCTCCTCCATCCTCTTTGAGTCTCGAAGGTCTAAAAAACTGCTTATCACTTGAAGATTTTGTACTAAAATCCCGAAATTAATTCTCTAGTGTCTATAGGAAGAGAATTAGTTCTGGCTTCAAGAAACGATATTTATCTCTATGCAAAAAACCTTTTTTTTCTGTGAAGCCGTGGACATCTAAGCGTCTACTCGTAATTGTTTTTTCTCAAACATGCCTGGAAATATTGTCATTATTTTCGAAAAACTAACACTCGAAGTATCGAATTTACGGACAAAGAAAATCAAATCAATTACAGAAGCGTTAGCACCACATACTACTATAGATACTAACGCATGTTAGCACACCGTTTCATACAACATTGCTGGAGCGCTGTAATGTTCCAAATTAAAAAAACGGTACTGCAATGGATTTGATTCTCCTTGTCCGCAAACTCGACACTTCGCGTGTTCCTCGAAAATATTTATTTAATGACAATATTTATTTCCCTGCATTCTTTTGAGAAAAGCAATCCTACTAATATTATAAACTAGCAGCGCTCCGCGGTTTCACCCCCGTAACTCCTGATCCCGTGGGAATTTCGGGATAAAAAGTAGCCTATAGCCTTCCTCGATAAATGGACTATCCAACACAAAAAGATTTTTTCAATTCGAACTAGTAGTTCCTGAGATTAGCGCGTTCAAACAAACAAACTCTTCAGCTTTATAATATTAGTATAGATGTGAAAGTTTGTGTGTGTGTGTGTGTGTGTGTATGTTTGTTACTCTTTCACGCTAAAACTACTGAACCGATTGCAATTAAATTCGGTATGTAGATAGCAAGAGGCCTGGATTAACATATAGGCTACTTTTTATCCCGATATTCCCACGGGATCGGGACTTACGCGGGTGAAACCGCGGGGCGCAACTAGTATATAATATGCCTCCCCAGAAATGGCGATTTCCTGTCTCGAATTATTGAAGTCCTCGCCTACGGCCTTCAAACTCATACTCGACCTGCAATTGCCTACTTCCCGGCCTTTGCAATAATGTACTATTCTCACAACTACATGTACTACTTGTATACAGGCTGGTTTCCGCCATTGGACTCTTTTTAATTGGGTCCTTTTTGCGTGAGGATGGAGTAGGCTTGCCCAGCACCTACTACCCTCTCAGCTTAGTTGACCATGTCCATAGGAGAGAACTTGTCAATACTTCTGGAGCCAACTAAGCCGCGGGTTTCATCACGATGTTTTCCTTCACCGTAAGAGCAATGTCAATTAGCGCACATAAATTTTTCTTAAGAAAAATACATTGGTGCACGGCCGGCCGGGATTCGAACCCACGACCTTCAGAATGAAACTACATGTAATTAGAGACCAAATAATTCTAGACTGATTATTTTACCATGTGCTATCTTTACCTACAAAATGTCAGGCCGCAGTAATTTTATATCGGGGATTTAAGATTATTACTTTCGCTATCTGCCTACACCGATGCACGTAGTGTGGGGTACCAATTTATTTAATCGGTCAATCAGTTTCCGTCCGATCAGTACTTAAGTTGGTACAAGCAAACACTTCGTTTGCTTACTTAACTATCTGTCTACTTAGTAAATAGATTATGTTCAATTTATATAAACCTAGAAGTATCTACTCATAGCGAAATGCCTCAGAAACATTTGAAAACAGGTAAGCTCTCTCTCTCTCTCTTACTCTATTAACTTAATTATCCGTCTACTTTAAGTCAAAAGGGAGGTTTATGTTTATAAGAAATTAAATTAAAAATAAAGAATAGTTAGTTTGACGACCCAGTTGGCACAATGGTCACCATGCCGGACTGCCTAACACAGGGTTGCGGGTTCGATTTCCGCTTCAGATAAGTATTTATGCTTAGATATTTTCTATGTTTCTATGTATTAAGTATATATTTACTAAGTATATATTTACAAAAAAAGTATCTAAGTAGTATATCCGTTGTCTAGCACCCATAACACAAGTCTAGTTACTTAGCTTGGGGCTAGACGGCGATGTGTGGAATGGCCTGCAATATTTATTAGGTATTGTTCCCTTGCCTAATTGCCCACACCTACCTATTAGGTACGTATGAGTATTGATAATCAGCCATTGTCCCACGGCTGGGCAAAGGCCTCCCTTTCGTCCCGCCACACAACCCGGTCAATAGCAATATCTGGCCAGTCTTTTGAACATCTATACTAATATTATAAAGCTGAAGAGTTTGTTTGTTTGTTTGAACGCGCTAATCTCATTAACTACTGGTTCGAATTGAAAAATTTTGTGTTGGATAGGCCGTTTATCGAGGAAGGCTATAGGCTACTTTTTATCCCGATATTCCCACGGGATCGGGAGTTACGCGGGTAAAACCGCGGAGCGCTGCTAGTGGTCTAATAAAATCAAGCACCTGACGCCTATTTTATTTTAAACGTTGTTAAGACATTATTTACTAAGTTTGTTTAATTTATATTTGAGGTGATGCCCTGCCACCTTACAACCGGAAGCTGCGTTTATTCTCAATGAGGTTCTGTCCTTACGCACAGCGGACTGTCCTGGTGCTCAACGCTAAGAACTTGGACTATGACGTGGTGCACGTCAACCTTAATGATAAACCAGACTGGTTTTTACAATACAGTCCTAAAGGTAAAGCAAGTATAAATAAATAAAGAGGGTACCTTGAAACAAAAATCTACATAGCCAAAAAAGATGCCGGTAGTTGGTTTTTTCAATATTCACTTTCGATTTTCCGATAAAAATTTACAGTTTTAAACTCTAAAGTTTTCCAGACAATTTAACTATTTAATCCAATTAATAAATGAACAAAAAAGGACGTTTCAGTCGCACAAAAGAATTAAAAATCCTTAGGAAAATAGTCCATATTTTGATTACCTATATTAACTAACGGGTGTGCTGCCTTCGTGTACTTAATCGATGAAAATACATAAATAGAAAAATAAGTAAGCGACGAATTGAGTCCTCCTTTTTTGAAGTCGGTTAAAAATTGATCATAAAAACGAAATCAAAATCGGTTCATCCGTTCGGGAGCCACGATGCCACAGACACGTCAAACTTATAACACCCCGTCGTTTTTGTGTCGGGGTTTAATTAATAGGTAGGTATAACAATAGTAGAAAGAAGGCGTGTCTACAAATAATTGTTTTCTATTTAAAAATATTTAAATCTTCCAGGCACGGTTCCAGCCCTGGAATACGAGGCAGGCAAAGCTCTGTACGACAGTAACATTATCAACATATATTTGGACAACAAATATCCTAAAGTGCGTTTACAATCCACTGATCCACTACGCCAAGCTTTGGACAAAATAATCGTGGAAAACTTTTCATCGGTAAGCTTTTTGAAATATGTAGGAACCTAACCTACCAATTATTTGGCTGCTAGGTTTAGCCAGTGTTCTTCCCTACAGATACCTCTTCACGCAAAAACTACTGAACCGATTGCTGTGAAACCTCAAATAATATAGGCTATTTTTTATCATGACATTCCCACGGAATACATAAAACGGTAACAAACATAAAAAAATAGAAACATTGAATTCGGAATATGTAGTTACATTGGTTGTTATTTTTACCCGACTTCGGATAAAGGATGGTTATGTTATTGACCGCGATGTATGTTTGCATGTATGTATGTTTGTCTGTGTCCTCTTAACGTCTAAACTACTTATTTATAGGCGCAATCAGCATTCTACACAGGATTCAATCCTTCAGTACCGCAATATGTGATGGTGAAGAACTACCACAGCAGCCTCGAAGGTCTACAGAATGAGATCAAAGCAAGAGGTACCAAGTACCTTCATGGGGATCAGCCGGGTCTGGTTGATTACACCATTTGGCCTTTCTTGGAGCGGTTTGAAGCCCTACCTCTGATTGGAAAGAAGGAATTTGAAATTGATAGATCTAAATATGAAATTTTGGTAAGCTTTAGATCAAATCAAATCAAATCAAATAAAATATCTTTATTTACCACAAAAAATTATGACAATAACAATTATGCGACTCTACCTCTTGCGTTAGTTGGAAAACTGTGTTGCAAAAGGTAGGTTCTTCCATAAAAAAGCAAATTCATAAGATTGCCACTTATAATTAATTATTATTACAAAAATACTCGTAGAGTGTAAAATTATATTATTTAGTAGGTGCATGTATGTGTAGTATAGTGTACTTGTATGTTTGTTGTGTTTGTCCAGGAGCTGCCCACGTCACCCCAGTGTCTTAAGACTCTGGGTACACAGACCAGCTCCCTGACATGTTTTGTGTTGTGTTGTGTAGTGTCATAGATGAATACATAGTGGGAATATGTGCAAAGCTCTGGGGTTTTGATATACTATAAGTATATATATATACAGGGTTATTGGTAATTATACTAGCAAGCCGTTGAGGGCTAATTCTGTGCACCTTAACAAACAACTTTTGTTCACCGACTTTTTAAAAATTAAAAAACATATATATGAAAATTTGAGGTTATGTAAATTCGAAAAATAGCAGAACAGTATATAAAACATAAAAAATAAGTAAAATTTTAGGTTAATGGCCTCTCCGTGTATGAAACAGCTGATTTTCAGGTAAACCTAACCTCAAAATTTTCAAAAAAAAATGTTTTAATTCCCAAAAGTCGTAGAACAAAAATTGTTTGTTTAGGTGCACAGAAGTAGCCCTCAACGGCTTGCTAGTATAATTACCAATAACCCAGTATATTGATGAAATAACAAGGTTATACCTATTCTGTCTAGGGCAGAACTTTTGAACGTAGACCAAATTTTTTTAAAAATTTAATTGTTTTTTTTTTTTATGGAGCGCGGGCCGTAGGTACATCAGGGAGCAAGCTTTTAGGAAACCTCATAGAGGTATACATCATACCTATGCGGCTCATCTGAGTCATTTAGAATATTTTTGAAAAATTCTAGGTCATCTTCACTTGAAATCTTGGAAAAGTTTGTAAAAATTAATATGATTTTGAACAGAAAAATGTTTCTTAATGAATACTGGCCTTATTAGGTACTTGCCTATGTAATTTTTTTACCTTGGCACCTATGCTCGTTGTATTAATTCAATACGATAAGCAAACTGCTGATAATGAGTGCGTGTTTTATCATATCATTAAAATTCTAAATAAAATTATATTGCTGTTGCATTTAGGTACTTACCTAAACCTTCGATTCCATTTTTACCTATTTATTTACAATTTATTGCATAAATACATACCTACCTCATAAGGCACTGATCGACGAGCGAGTAAAACCGAGCTTCCTATGGCTCGTCGGTAAAGCTCGCTGGTGTATCATTGCAATACCACGGTTTTGTGTGTTGATCAGTATGTAAGGAGTCGCGCGTTAAACCGACGAGCTATAAGAACGTCGGTAAAGCTCGCTGGTGTATCATTGCAATACCGTGGTTTTGTGTATTGATCAGTATGTAACGAGTCGCGCGTTAAACCGACGAGCTATAAACACGTCGGTAAAGCTCGCTGGTGTATCATCGCAATACCGCGGTTTTGTGTGTTGACCGACGACGGGCCATAAGAACGTCAGTTTTACTCGCTCGTCGATCAGCCCCCTTAGCCAAAATTATTGTTCCAAATAGGTATTTTATTTGAATAAATTAAACCCCTATAAATATAAAACTGTCGTGTCTCGGTGTTAGTTGCCAAACTCCACCTAAGGCTGAACCCTTATTACTACTTATTTTTTTGTATATATTCGTTAGGTCTGATAATCGAACCCTGTTTTTTTTGTATATGGCATACACGTTGCCACTTGTTACATTTTAACTATGCCGACTATTCAATAAACCTAACATTCAATTCATACAATGTTTGACAGCTTGTAAATTTTATAATTTAGATTCCAAAAATCTTATTTTTTTTCAGTTGGACTATATGGATAATATGAAGAATATTCCAATAGTGAAGGCGTACTACCTTAGCCCAGAGATTCACGCGAAATTCATGGAATCGCGCGCCAACGGGGACCCTAACTACGATATACTTTGATATAAGAAGAAATGTTGTTATAATTATTGTAATTCTTTACTGAGTAAATACAATATTAATAAATTGTTATTTAACCATAATTTATATCTATATTCTCCTTAATGTCCATGTAGGAGCCAAACTCAAAATGCCTGTCGCCAGTAACTACTAGCTGCGCCCCGCGGTTTCACTCGCATAAGTCCCGATCTCGTGGGAATATCGGGATAAGGAGTAGCCTATGTGTTAATCCAGATTTCCAGCTATCTAGGTACCGAGCCATAGCAATTGGTCTAGTAGTTTTTGCGTGAAGGAGTAACAAACACACACACACAAACTTTCACATTTATAATATTAGTAGGAAGTAGGATTGGGTGACTCCCGCTCTGACTCATTTCTGGCGCAAAGGTTAGCTATCGCTATTCAGCGTGGCAATACTAGCACAGAGTACTTTGTTAGCTACTAGCGTTAAGCGCCTGGAATAATAGGCGGAGAAGAGAGGACTACCAATAGAATTGCATAAAAACTCCGCACGCGGAGTTTTCTAAGAATCCTATTGGTCTAAAGGCCACACAGTTACCTCGCTCCGCTCCAGGTGGACATGCACCCTAAGAGGCGGGTTATTTGACAATGTTCTTTGAATACTTACTGTTTTAATTGACGAAATAAATATAGCTTAACTAGAAAAGGGAGAGAATCGTTTGCAGGCGAGTTCTTTCCCTACATTATAAAGACGAAAATTTTGAGTTTTCTTAATTGCTGGCTTTTTTCGACCTTAGGAAACGACAAACAATTTTTGTTTTTAAATTTTTTTATAAGTAGGTTCCAAAATGTTGGAAAAGAACTCACAACAACACTTAACAACTTTCCATGCAATAGTTAATATTTGCGCCTTAATTATATACGTATTAAACAAAGACACATAGGTAGGTGCGGAAAAAAAATGGTAAAACATAATCCTTTCCTTGCAGTCGGGTAAAAACTTCGAGGTAAAAAGTGTCAACATAAAGTGAGTGTTGCACTGGGCAATAATATTATTTTTATCACAGTTGCTCATAAAGTGGATCTTATTCAACGGCTTTTAGGCTCATAATCCAACATATTATGCACTGTGCGTTTTACATTGCCAACCTAGTGCTGTAAAGTTATCCCGATAGGTTAAATACGTATCTTACTGTTAATTACATACTGTTTTGTTGTAAAAAAAAGGTAGGTACCAAAGAGTTTTTTAGCTAGCAAAAATGGTTGTCTCTAAAGTCGGTTTACGAACGAAAATTTTACTTGATAATGACTTAGAACACGATTAAAAATTGAGTTGTTTATTTTTTGTTTTTTCTTTACTTAAATATATTGTTTTTCCGTACCATTGTATTTTGTTCTTAACCCCCGACGCAAAAACAAATAGAAAAAACCCTTAAAAATATTGTATGTCAGACAACGCTGTATAGGTTAAAAGTCTTTAGCCTGGCCTTTTCGGAGCATAATTAACAAAAAATATTGCCTTAAAAAAATGTAAACATAGACTTATCACAAATATATTGTTAATTATTATTTTGTTTTCTTTTCAAGTCTTTTCTTTTATTCGCAACTGTGATAAAAAACGTCGTACGATATACGTGTGGAATTGATATTTGCATCTTGGCTTCTATAACACGCTCGCTACCGCTCGCGCGTCATAAACCGCCTCTATGCAAAGATCAATTTACCACACTTATATCGTAATGTACTATTTTGACCGTTTTCTAAGTCATTATCACGTAAAATTTTCGTTCGTAAACCGACTTTAGAGACAACCATTTTTGCTAGCTAAAAACTCTTTGGTACCTACCTTTTTTATACATCAAAACAGTGTGTAATTAGCAGTAAGATACGTATTTAACCTATCGGGATAACTTTACAGCACTAGGTTGGCAATGTAAAACGCACGCGTGCATAATATGTTGGATTATGAGCCTAATGCCCAAATACTGAAAGGCTACTTAATTTTAAGTGGCGTTTAAATTTAAGTTAAGTGTATGCTTACTATTGAAGCCTACGCTTAAATATCAATTTAAATGCCGCTTAAGATTAAGTAGCTTTTCAGTATTCGGGCGTAAAAGCCGTTGAATAAGATCCACTTTATGAGCAACTGTGATAAAATAGTACATTACGATATAAGTGTGGTAAATTGATCTTTGCATAGAGGCGGTTTATGACGCGCGAGCGGCAGCGAGCGTGTTATAGAAGCCAAGATGCAAATATCAATTCCACACGTATATCGTACGACGTTTTTTATCACAGTTGCGAATAAAAGAAAAGACTTGAAAAGAAAACAAAATAATAATTAACAAGGAAAAAGGCGGGAAGCATTCGGAGCGAAAAGGCGGGATCTTCAAAGCTAAAATTTTTAAAATTAATTAATTGAGTTAAAAGTGGTCAGGAAGGTTTATTTTGTATATATTTTTAGTGTAGTTTGTATATATCGACGAGTAGGTAAGTTTTTTTTTAGTATATATAGTTGTAAATACGATGAGGCCGCCGGACCCCGGCGGCGGCGGCAAAGTGGAGGACCCTGGCTCTGGCCATAGTCCTCCCGCAGTAGCATATAATGTCACGGTTTCATCCACGAATGAATCCGGGATGGAATCTGATGGATCATCGTACTTCAGGCGGGGCATGTTGGCTGTCTCAGAATCCACCACCAAATCGCTTAAACGCGCTAAACCGCATAAAAAAAATTGCAAAACTTGTAACAAACGCAAACGAAAATTCTGTAAAGCCAAAGATTTGGAAGCTAAGCATGAATTTATTTGCAATTGCAACTCTGATAGTGATACTATTCAAGAAAAATCAAGTAAGAATGCTAACAATCATGAACAGTCAATGATAGCAGCTCCTGCTCAAGCAGGCGTTGTTGTCTCCCCGGTCGCAACCACATCCACATCTGCCCCTATGACAGTCGATCAGCCTCAACCACACCCTATTTTTGTTGGCCGCACAGAGTATGAACCATCAGACAGCAGTCCTTATATAGTCCATGTTCAAAAAGTTGTAGATAATAATGATGGCTATACATTGCATCCCATGGCATTTGGGAGGTTTGTTAAAAAATACAATTTTAATAATATTATTAATGGTAGCATAAAAAGAGTTGGACGCAACCGAATGTCCCTCTCTTTCTCGACCCATACTGATGCTAATAACTTTTTAAAACACCCTTTCTTAACCGAACATAAATTCAAAGCCTTCATACCATCTTTTAATGTTACTCGTATAGGAATAGTGAAAGGTATACCATCGGATTGGTCAATAGATGAAATTTTGGAAAATGTCAATTTGCCTATAGGTTGTGGTAAGATACTGAAAGCTAGACGGTTAAATTACAAAGTTATTGTTGATAATACTCCTACATGGAAGCCTTCTCAGTCTGTTGTGTTGACATTTGATGGACAAGCTTTACCAAAGAGAATTTACATTTGCTACAATGCTATACCTGTTGAACTGTACACCTTCCCAACAATACAATGTTACAGCTGCTGCCGGTTCGGCCATACTAAAACACAGTGCAGGTCTAAGCCTCGCTGTTATAAATGTGGCCAAGATCATGATGGGCTAAATTGCAGAACTGAAGAGGAAAGTGCATCTTGTTGCCTTTGCTCTGGTCTGCATTTCGCAACAAGCAAATCTTGTCCAGAATTGTCTAGACAAAAAGCTATTAAACAAACAATGGCAAATAGCTGTATATCGTATTTAGAGGCCACTAAATTACATCCACCTGTCCATAGGTCTTATGTAGATGTTCTCAACGCTAAGGCAGTCCCTAGATATGAACACAATATTATTTCCAATGCTAACCGTACAGTTCTTAGTCCTTCTACTTCCTATAAAAAAACAGTAACATTAAAACCCAGATCTTCTTACAAACCCTCTTATACTCATCAATATAATCATGCTGCACACCAGGCACTAATTAGGGATTATGATATGCCTGCACCCGCTAATGGCTGTGCTTTGAAGTCATCAAGCAACAATGAAAGTGATCCTCTTAATGTTATTCAAATTATAACTAATCTTATCAACTCTCTCTGTCAATCCAATCTTATAAAACCGGACCACGCTGCCACAATAATTGAATCTATAACTAACTCCTTTGCTAATCATGGATCAAAATCCAATGAACAGCATTCTACAGTGGAACTGTCACAGTGTACGCAATAAAAGAAATGAGCTAACTTATTTAATAAATAAACATAATCCAGCATTTATTGCTTTATGTGAGACCTGGCTTGAACCAGGTTCCACATTCAAAGTGAATGGGTACTCTTGTCTCCGTGTCGACAGACAAGATAGGTATGCTGGAAACGCCCTACTCATTCACAATTCTATCTCTTACACTCCATTTCCTCTTCCTTCCCACAGTGATACTTTTTCTTTGATAGCTATTATTGTAAATAATATATGTATACTATCCATTTATATACCTGATCCTTCTGCTTCTATTTTTCAAGAACTACATAATATTCTATTAGTGATTTCTAAACCGTTTCTTATTGTTGGTGACTTCAATGCACAGCATGTTGCTTGGGGTAGTTCCCGAACTTATTCATATGGTAGGCTACTCTTAGATATTTTGGACGAGCAAAATCTTTGCATACTTAACACTGGTGTAGCCACTCGACGGACAAGTCCTACTGAAGGCAAAAGTGTTATAGATTTGGCTATTTCCACTCCAAACTTAGCATCCAAATTATCCTGGCACAGACTATCTTCAACTCATGGCAGTGATCACTACCCAATTATCATCAGTTTACCTACAATCACTCAGGAATCATTAAACAATACATTTAAAAGCACTAGAAAGTATAAATATTCAGACACTAGTAATTGGAACATGTTCACTGAGAATGTTGACAAAAACTTAAATAATCTACCATCTATTGATGGTTCAAATGAGGAAACCTGTTCTAATTCCTTAGTTAAACTAATAATAGATTCAGCAGACTCAGTTTTTCCAGTGAAAAATCATTCTCGAGGCATTCGGTCACCCCCCTGGTGGGATTCTGAATGTACCCAGGCAGCTAAGGCTAGGAAAGAGGCAGAGAAGAAATATAACCAGGAAATGACTAATGATAACTTTGAACATTTAATGGAAGTCATGAATAGCACAAAAAAATTATATAAAGAAAAACGTGTCTTAGGCTGGCGAAGTTTTTGCTCAAGTATTTCTCCTAATACACCATCCAGTGTAGTATGGAATAATCTTAAGAGATACAGATGTGCTATGTCAGACTCCAGTTTCTCCACGATTCCACCATCCCGTAGTCCAGAATTTCTTGACCGTTTGGCACCACCTTTTGTCCCTGAAGAGGAACTTATACACCCACGTAATTTACCACCTGACACAAACGTATCCGGTCTCAATGCCCCGTTCTCCTTTGAAGAACTTAAAGGAGTATTGTCTAATCTTCGGGATTCAGCTCCTGGAGAGGATAACATTCCATACATTTTCTTTTCCAAACTTAGCGACAATAGCCTAAAATATTATTTACAATTGGTTAATAATGTCATGTTGACAGGTAACGTTCCAAAGTCGTGGAAATCTCAATTAGTGTTGCCAATTTTGAAACCGAATAAAGACCCCTCGGACATTACATCGCACCTCCGCTTAAATAGTGTCATAACTCAAAAACAATATTATTTATTTAATATTTTCAGGAAACCTAATACACTATTTCATCAAGCTTAAAAAAATCATTCAAATCTACTGAAATGTTCATATCGCTATTTCTATTAGTTTTCAAATTAAGACTAGAAACCGGAAAACAGTTGGACTATTACTTTAGACACCTTTTCTTGACAGTTTTCTTTTTTGAGTTATGACACTATTTCAGCGGAGGTGCGACATCTTACCGTCCTATTGCATTGTCCTCTGTAATAGCAAAAATAGCGGAACACTTAGTAAAAAATCGATTAGAATGGTATATTGAACATAATAAGCTTCTTTCTAACTCTCAGTATGGGTTTCGCAAGGGTAAAGGCACTATTGATAACATCGGGGTACTCATCACTGATATACGAATTGCGATGTCACGGAATAATTCGTTAACTGCTTCATTTTTAGATATCAAATCAGCCTACGATAACGTTATTTTACCCATCTTAAAAAATAAATTAATGGCCTTACAGGTTCCTATTTTACTTGTCAATTTTATCATTAACATCTTATCGGGAAGATTAATTAAAATAGGATCATCATCTCGAGTTTTATGGAAGGGTTTACCACAAGGCTCAGTATTAAGTCCTTTACTGTATAACATTTATACGAGTGATTTAGAGGCGTCTCTCCAGGGTACTGCTAATATTTTACAATATGCTGATGATATAGTTTTGTACACATCTAACAAACATATAAATGATGCATGTGAAGATTTGACTAATGCATTATGTCATCTAAAGGTCTGGATGGATTCCAATGGATTAGAACTTTCGGTACCTAAGTGTACCGTGGTCCTTTTTACTAGAAAAAGGCTACCACCTCCGATAACCGTTAAATACAATAGTATGCCATTACCGGTAGATGCACAAGCCAAGTTTCTAGGTGTCATTTTAGATCAAAAACTAACTGGGATCCCTCATATTGAATATATCAGTGGCAAATGTGAGCGTACTATCAACTTACTGAGATGTCTTTCGGGTGTTTGGTGGGGTGCTCATCCATATTCCTTAAAGCTGATCTATAATGCTCTAATTAGAAGTGTTCTGGACTACGGAACTTTCTTGTTGGAGCCTTGTAGTCAGGCGGCTTTGGGGAGGTTGGATGGTATCCAGTCAAAGGCCTTGAGGGTGGTCACTGGAGCAATGAAATCCAGCCCTATTAATGCCTTACAAGTTGAATGCTCTGACCCACCATTAACTCTGAGACGTCAATATCTTTGTGACAGGTTTTTATACCGTACTTTACAATTTTCCAACCACCCAATTATATCAAAAATTAATGACTTATTAAAAGAGATCCACCTCAGTTATTGGGCTCATAAGCAATTACCTTGTCTAGTTAAGAGTATGCAAAAGTTTTTGTCCATAGAGGCACCTACTCATCGTTCCTCTTGCCTCCCGGTTTTTACCATCTCCTATGAAGCCCTGATTTTGTCTCCTGGTGTGCATGACAGTGTGGATGTTGATAAAAAGAGTATTTGTGCTCAAGAAGTATTTAAAGTCTCTGCAAACTCCAGATGGGCAAATTGGCATTTTATTTTTTGTGATGCATCTAAACTTTCTATTGATGGATGCGTTGGTGTGGGCGTTTATCACCAACAATTTAATATAGTGCAAAAAACTAAATTACCTCCCCAATCCTCTGTGTTCACAGGAGAGTGTCTAGGCGTACTAAAGTCTATAGAATATATTCTGTTGATGAAACTACCAAACACCGTTATATTCACCGACTCGAAAAGCTGCTTGGCAGCTCTCCAAAGATTTCCATTCAAAACTAAAAATCACTTCCCAGTAGTTTATAAAATCAAAGACAAGTTGCACCAGTGTGTGACGAGAGGGCTTGTGGTCGAGTTTGCATGGGTTCCCGGCCACACAGGCATTAAAGGCAATCTCAAAGCAGACGAATTAGCTAAAGATGCTGTAAATGTAGGAGATGTGGATCATTATAATAACTACCCTCATGACCTAATGAGTCAGCCCAAACTATATCTACAGGAATCCTGGGATAAAGCTTGGGCAGACAGTGCGAAAAAAAAGGGTAAATACTATCATAATATCCAATCGAAAACCAGCAAAAAACCATGGTTTTATTCCATCATACTTGATAAAACAGCCACCTCAATCTTGATTAGGGCGCGCCTTGGCCATGTTTGCAGTCCTGCTCATCTGGCCAGGATTGGTATTTCAGAGGATGCCTCTTGTGCTTGTGGTTGTGAAGAGGCTGACATCAATCACATATTTTTTCAATGCCAACTTAACAATGCAAATAAATTCCATGATGATTTAGCTTCCTTAGGTGTTGAGTTCCCAACAAATATTCCCTGCTTGTTGACGTCTAAAGATCTATCTGTATATAAAATGCTATCTACTTTTATTAATGAAAATAACATTAAACTTTGACTGTTGTATATTTTATGTTTCATATGTACTTACTTACTTATATAATAATTATTTATTTGTTTATTTTATTTTTTTATAATTCATACCTACCCGTCTGCTTTCCTGATCCTTTCCATTTTCCAAATTCCGCGGTAAATATCTACTTGTAAATAATATGCTTCCCTAATTTTTATATTAACAAATTGGTCCTAAATTATTCACAAACATCATACCAAAGAAACACTCGAGCTTTGAAAACGAATACGAAGAGAAATAAAGGACCAAGAGTTCGGTCACAGAGCTGACTGGACAAAGAAACAAGAACTACAACAGAACTTGAAACTGGCAAATCCGTAAATCCGGGGCCAATAGTTCGGTCACAGAGCTGACTGGACACAGAAAAAAAAAAAAAAATAATTAACAAAATATTTGTTTACATTTTTTTAAGGCAATATTTTTTTGTTAATTATGCTCCGGAAAGGCCAGGCTAAAGACTTTTAACCTATACATCCTCGTGTGACATACATTATTTTTTAGGGTTTTTCTATTTGTTTTTGCGTCGGGGGTTAATAACAAAATACAATGGTACGGAAAAACAATATATTTAACGCACGTCTGCACAGCTCCGGCCGTGGTCGAACCAAAAGTGTCCCGTTGCCAACATGTCGTTTGACAGATGACGTTTCAAACCGGGGTTGCCCTTTGTTGGAACAAATCCTACCCAAGTATCGACTCAACAATATTATTTTGTACAGTAGCAACACTGAATTTACGAAGTTTCTGTGCACGAAAACAGATGGCGGTGTTAACTCTGCGGCGTGTTAACAGATGGCGTTGCTAAATCTGCGACATGTTTATGTTTTGTTTTTTCTTTACTTAAATATATTGTTTTTCCGTACCATTGTATTTTGTTCTTAACCCCTGACGCAAAAACAAATAGAAAAAACCCTAAAAATATTGTATGTCAGACAAGGCTGTATAGGTTAAAAGTCTTTAGCCTGGCCTTTTCGGAGCATAATTAACAAAAAATATTGCCTTAAAAAAATGTAAACATAGACTTATCACAAATACTTTGTTAATAATTATTTTGTTTTCTTTTCAAGTCTTTTCTTTTATTCGCAACTGTGATAAAAAACGTCGTACGATATATATTGGCTTCTTTAACACGCTCGCTGCCGCTCGCGCGTCATAAACCGCCTCTATGCAAAGATCAATTTACCATACTTATATCGTAATGTACTTGTGCATTAGTTTAGTCAGTCTTATTACCGTTTTCTTTATCTAAGTACTAGTAGGTAGACCTCATTTATTATCATTCGTTACGTACGTATGCACACTTTATTAGGTAAATAGTAATATTAGGTAATTATAGTGTTATCTTTATTTATTAAGAGGAAAGGGTACCGATGCTCTCTCTATACAAACGTAATAGACTGTTGTGTAGTCAAATTTTTTGAACCTCCCAGACAGGATAGTAGCATTAAAAATGTGAAAACATTATGCCTTCACATAGACAATTTTTGAATATAATTACGTTAAGCTATTGCATAGCTTTTATATCGGGCTTCGAACGCGGCGGCCGAGTCAAGGAATTCCGTAACGAAAATAAAACATAACACCCCCATTACACCTACTATGTAGCTCGTTTTTAATCTTAATTTCTATGATAAGTAGAAAATGAAAAAAAAACTAAATATAGGTGCATAGTCAGTGCAGTTATAGGTCATTATCCAGGGAGGAAACAGTCGACTACGTTTGAATGGAGAGAGCGCCGGTACCTTTTCCTCTTAACTTATGGGCAGTCTTTGTGGGCAGTCTTTCATTGTCTATTGTCGTATTCAGTGAGGTAAAATTGACATCTTGATTACCTATATGAATTTTATTTTAAAATGTCGAAGTTTAATATTAATTATAATGCAAAACATCTGGGAGGTAAGTAAAATATATCTAATTTACTTTTAAAGATAGGTTTTAACTATGTTCCTTGTTCTTTTTTTTATCATTTTTGTGTTATCTAAGGCACACGATATTTGACTTTGACTTAGCAGTAGGTACTACATAAATACCTATATCAATAAATCCTCCAAATTTTTAATTGTGAATGTTACACCTTTACGCAAAATACTACTGAACCGATTTCAATGAAACTCGGTATGTATATAGCCGGTTCATATCCTATATCCTACTCCTACTAATATTATAAATGTGAAAGTTTGTGTGTCTGTGTGTGTATATATGTTTGTTACTCCTTCTCGCAAAAACTACTGGACCAATTGCGATGAAACTCGGAATCTAGACAGCTGGAGACGGATTAACACATAGGCTACTTTTAATCCCGATATTCCCACGGGATCGGGACTTACGCGGCTGAACCGCGGGGCGCAGCTAGTATAAATATAAAATTAATATTTTTGCACAGAGGTTCCCTATGTGTTCGTGAGTACCTACTAAGAAGGGATTTTAGGAGTTTCCCACGAGATGGGGATGTACAAGAGTTAACCCTACGTCCAATAACTAATGCAAGATAGAAAAAAAAATGTGAGCCGTCACGGGACGCCTGGCAGATGTGAAACATCGACATTATTTTGTAAAAGTAACCCGTACACACTACTGCATATAGACTGTATATATATATCATCATATAGCGTGGCGACGCGTCGCCACGGCATGCGTCACCACGCCAGAAATCGGTTTTACGTGCGGCTATAGATGTTTCACATCAAAAGAATGGTTAACAAAATAATGATTTTACACTTACCCTGTAGGTATTCGTTAGTGGGAATTACTAGAACGTTTCGCTAATTTTTCAGTTCAACCATTCTTCTTCTTCTTCTCGTATAGTAGTGTGGCTCACCTATTGTTAGAGTTTTCAGATCGCCTTAAGACCATGTGTTCGCAAATCGACCTTTGTGTTAAGCAACTTTAAGTAATTAAATACTATTTTTTTGTTATTTGGATATAAGTAGATATTGTAGTTTAAAAACCATATTTTTGTTTATTTCGGTTGAAAACATGATATGAACAACTTTGTTCGATAAAAAAAAATATTAGAAAACAGAGAATTTTTAGATCGTTTATCGGTTTTTATTCAAAAATAGTTAACGTATGTTTCTAAAAATTGAATCAAATGATAGGTTTTGACCTCTAGGAACTATATTTTTGGATAATAATGCTAAAATGTACAAAATGTTTTGCAAATCGATCAAATATAACAGTTAGCACGCGTCAGTTCCTCGCAGTCGGCCTCCGGGCGTCATCGAGGTAAGACCTATGCCACTTTTGCCGGCACGCTGCGTTCGAGCGAACCCCACGCGGAAGCTTGCATTTGCAGGGATGACAAACTTTTTTCCGCAAATAATAATTTACAAACGTATGTGCCCGCAAATAATATATACTAATATTATAAAGAGGTAAGGTTAGTAACAAGTTTGTATATGTATTGTATTGTTGCTCCAGTCTAAGCAGCTAGGCTTGTTTTATGGTGACTAGACGCGATTGAGTGAGCGCAAATAATCTATACTAATATTATAAAGAGGTAAGGTTAGTAACAAGTTTGTATATTGTATTGTTGCTCCAGTCTAAGCAGCTAGGCTTGTGTTATGGTGACTAGACGCGATTGACTGAGCGCAAATAATATATACTAATATTATAAAGAGGTAAGGTTAGTAACAAGTTTGTACATTGTATTGTTGCTCCAGTTTAAGCAGCTAGGCTTGTGTTATGGTGACTAGACGCGATTGAGTGAGCGCAAATAATCTATACTAATATTATAAAGAGGTTAGGTTAGTAACAAGTTTGTATATTGTATTGTTGCTCCAGTCTAAGCAGCTAGGCTTGTGTTATGGTGACTAGACGCGATTGAGGAAGCGCAAATAATCTATACTAATATTATAAAGAGGTAAGGTTAGTAACAAGTTTGTATATTGTATTGTTGCTCCAGTCTAAGCAGCTAGGCTTGTGTTATGGTGACTAGACGCGATTGAGTGAGCGCAAATAATCTATACTAATATTATAAAGAGGTAAGGTTAGTAACAAGTTTGTACATTGTATTGTTGCTCCAGTTTCACGGTTTTGTAATGCGTAACATTTTTTTCTCGGCTAGGTCAACCCGCGATAGGGAACTTCGTTCCAATAAAAATATTAGGTACATTATTACAGCTACACATTAGTTTTATTATTTTATGTATCGAGCCCAATTAGATAACGAAAACCTACTGTTGACACCTACCTACACTGTGGCGTGCCCACTGTTTACACCTACACTGTGGCGTAGCTTGATCGCGTACGCGAGTCGTTGCGCGCGCGGCTCACTTTCACGCTACGTCTTTGTGCGCGGAGGCTGAGGTAATGTTAAAATACCTACACACGGTACTGGAAGAGGGCCTTAAGGCCTTTAACTTGACCTTAACGACTTCTACTAGAGGTAGCCACCGGGACCAACGGCTTTACGTGCCTTCCAAAGCACGGAGGGGCTCACTATTTTTGCCACACTACTAATTGGCCACCCATCGAAGTAATGATCGCGCCAGGCGTCGCTTAACCCGCACGACCGTAAACGATCAGCGAGCGTCGCTTAGCTGTGAGCCTCCTTATTAAGAAATCTCTACATTTTCTAAATCCTTATTTCCGCTTTTAATCAGGCAAAGGCCGTCTCCCACCATTAAGTATTTTAAGAGTGTACAACATGCGTTTATGTCCGTACGCTCAACGAACAATCCTCGCTTTGAACGCGAAGGGGATAGAATACGAGTTAATCAACGTGGATCTGCAAAATAAACCAGAATGGTTGGTCAAGAAAAATCCTAATGGTGAGTAGGAATTACTATCGTAAAAATAGCGAGATTCATAATTTAAACTTAAGATATAAGGATGAAACCTTGCCCGGTAGTAGGCTCCGGAAAATAAAAAGGTCGTTTAATAGTACATGTGTGCTCTGATAAAACAAATTACCTAAAGATGTATATGACATGTCCAATACCAGGTTCAAAACTTTTAATAAAGCATAAATTGTACAGTAAGACGTACTATGATACTTCGTCTTACCTTATTGATAACAACCCATGGATATGACTTTAGTTGCTCCATTTCAAATAATACATTCAAATATTTGTAATATTGACCTTTGTGAGCGTGATCACATGAAAAAAAAACCCCATGAGTTTCTTGTGCCTTCTTCTCATTGGTGGGCGGTTAGGAAGTGTGCCATCCTAACTTAGTTTTAAGACGTTTTTATGTGGTCTATGTACAAATGTATTAAGCATCCAAAGGGATATTTTGTTTGACTTTGTCTTTGACTTTGGCTTATCCGATATTAGGCCGGCATAATACAAGTCCAGTCGAGTTTTGGCGGGAACGAGTTTACAACATGCCGTGCTGTAGTTTTATTTTCATGAAACTTAGTTGTAACCCGAGTTGAATTGTATAATTCTGGTGGAATGTTATTCAATTTAGTTCTGTGAAAGTGCACAAGTGTAGTGAAAGTAAAAATCAGTGTCAAACATGAAGTTTTCTCGTTGCCTCCAAATCTCCTATTAAGGTTATGGTAAACTTGCCACCGCTTTACTATAGCCCCTGACTTGACGGACTATGACGACTTTGACTGTTTTGAAACACTTTAGGCCCGATTTATAAAAATCGGGTCATAATTTGATGCAAAATATAACTTGACACTGGCTAAATGCACAAACCGTGCGAAGCCATAATTAATAGCAAAAAGTCTAGTCGCTTAGGTTGGGGCTAGATGGCGCTGAGTGAAATGTATTTATTTTCATGTAATTCCAGGCCAAGTACCAATATTAGAACTGCCATGCGGAACTATCTATGATAGTCAACTGACTGTAGAGTACATTGACGAGGCATACCCTAGAAAAGCTCAACTACTTCCTCAAAGTCCATTTCATAAGATTCAACAAAAAATGCTTGTCAAATCCACGGAACCGGTAAGATAACTTCTAATATTTTCCTGGGTCTTTTTCGCGATAAGAGAAATAAAAGTCAAGAACATAATTACTTGTTACAAAATGATTATGATTTTTCAACCATAAAGGCCTGCCCCCTTAGACAAGATTGCTTTCTATTAGCGATGTCACCAAACGATAAATTTAATTGTATGAAATTAACATTAAGATGGAACTTATCCACCTTTTTTTTCTCTAACGCATGACTACGTGACTTTTCGTTGGCTTGTGTCGATTTCATACAACAAAAAAAAACAAAAAATTAAGTCTGATGATTGGCGATATCGCTAATAGAAAGCAATCTTGTCTAAGGGGGCTGCTTAGATAATATACAGGGTTATTGGTAATTATACTAGCAAGCCGTTGAGGGCTACTTCTGTGCACCTAAAAACAACTTTTGTTTTACGACATTTGGAATTTCGACATTTCGAGGTAAGGTGTACCTAAAAATCAGCTGTTCCATACACGGAGAGGTCATTTTCAAATTTAAATAACCTCAAAAATTTTCTTTTTTTTTACGAATTTCCAAAAGTCGTAGAACAAAGGTTGTTTTTAGGTGCACAGAGGCTTGCTAGTATAATTACCAATAACCCTGTATAATATTAACGTACTTTCAACAAAGAAAGTTTCATCAAAATTAGTCCAGAAATTTCAGAGCCTAATCATTCAAAATGTACATGCTATTTATTAACCCCCGACGCAAAAAGGACGGGGTGTTATAAGTTTGACATGTCTGTGTGTGTCTGTCTGTGGCATCGTAGCTCCCGAACGGATGAACCGATTTTGATTTAGTTTTTTCTGTTTGAAAGGTGAATTAGTCGGGAGTGTTCTTAGCTATGTTTGATCGAAATCGGTTCAGCCGTCTAAAAGTTATGAAGGATAAAAGTCAGGATTAAAAACCGAATGTAAGTAGATATGCTCGAGTGGGGTATCAAATGAAAGGGCATGATTCGTACATTACAAATAGCTATGTTTAATTCCTTATAATTTCAGATAGAATCTCTATACTTGAAACTATTCAAAGCCCCCGAACAAGTGACTGAAGAAGCAATAGCAGCGTACCATAAAGTAATGGAGAAACTCGAACTTATAATGAAACATAGAACAACTAAGTTCTTCGGAGGTGATCAGCCAGGCTACGTCGATGTCATGATCTGGCCCTGGTTCGAACGATACTTGGCGTTCGATCATGATGAAAGAGTCAGAATTGATGAGACTAAATATGGAAAACTGGTAGGTATAGTTTCTTCTAAGCTATAGAATAATAACACAAATTGAACTTTACATGATATTTATATATTTATGCTACTTTGTCCTGAATCAACGGATTAACGCACAACCTCAACCGATCGTAGAGACCTGGAGCTCTATTTTTGAATCGTTCGCTCCGCGTCGGGCGCTCGATTTCTACTGATATTCGTTCGACATCGAAAATTCGCTATTTTTGAATCGCTCGATCGTAACGAGTGGTCTCTACCACTCGTTACGATCGAAAAAACCGTTAAAATTTCCCGAATTCGTTCACACCTGATGACGCACCTTGCCTCTGTCTTTAAAAGTCACGAAGTTAAAATTACAGACAGGAAAACAAATTTTCAAGTAACAATCGCTTTAAGCGATCGATGTTACAAAATTGTACAACTTTTTAGTAATAAGCTTTTTGCTTTCACTTTACTACCTAATATAAAACAAAGTCGCTTACCGCTGTCTTTTCCAATGTATCTTGAAAACTACGCAACGGATGTTGAAGCGGTTTTTTTTAATAAATACCTAGAGTGATCCAAGAGGAAGATTTTGGTACATAAAACAAAACTTGTACAGCAAAACAGTACAAATAAAGTGTTTCTTTTTATCTATACCTAACTATATTTTCAGAGAGAGTACATTGGCCATATGTACGCCAACCCCATAATACAATCGTATCCAACACCAATGGAACCCTTGCGGAGACTGCACGAACAATTTGCTCAAGGAACCTTCAACATACATAAATGCTTACTCCCATAAAATTGGTATTAAAAATGCACATAGACCTTTTGCAAACTATATTCTATCGGCCGATAGCTTCGACGGCCGCGGACTAGGCTGTACACAGGAAAAAAAGTTTCTTGAAGCAAGAAATAATCCTACCTATAGACACTAGATAATAATTGCTTTTTTTTGTTATTAAATATGGCTTCGCACGGCTTGTGCATTTAGCCAGTGCCAAGTTATATTTTGCATCAAATTATGACAAACAGTCAAAGTCGTCAAAGTCCGTCAAGTCAGGGGCTATAGTAAAGCGGTGGCAAGTTTACCATAACCTTAATAGGAGATTTGGAGACAACGAGAAAACTTCATGTTTGACACTGATTTTTACTTTCACTACACTTTTGCACTGTCACAGAACTAAATTGAATAACATTCACCAGGATTATACAATTCAACTCGGGTTACAACTAAGTTTCATGAAAATAAAACTGCAGCACGACATGTTGTTAACTCGTTCCCGCCAAAACTCCGAACCTTGACATTAATGAATGATCTTGAAACTAAAAAACCTTAAAAAACAGTATTTTTAATTTAAGAACATGGTTTTTAAATTAAGAGTACTGTTTATTTACTAAAATCAAGAAATAGATTCTAGTACGTATCTAGGGAGCGTAGTAGCCAGTAAGACAAGCGACGGTTGGTAACGCACTGACTGTATTCGTTGTAAGGATTGGAGCGCGGGCGCAGCCGTGCTATTCTATAGCTACGTACATACATACATAAGTCTACCTAGCCTACATAACATTTCTCCCCTTATAACTAATGATAATAAGTCGATAAGACCCTGGGACCGTTATTCGTCTGAATTACTCAAATCCAGGAACACATCATCATCGTCCGATTGGTTAGACGGTCGTCTTACTCCTCGAGTAAAAGTCACTTTGGATGGTGAGGGTGACGAGAGGTCGATAGTGCAACTTCCATTGAACTCGTCTTCTCCCTCCTGCACGGGTCGATAAACTCCTCGCGACATCGTAATCCAGGCGGACGGCGAACCAATCTGGGACCCAGGTGGGTCCGACTGTGACGTCGACGACGACGGTTGCATCGGCTGCGGCGGCGACAATTGGGCCGACTGCAGCGGCGGCAGTGTCGGTTGCGCCGACTGTGGCGGCGGCAACTGTAGAGGTGATCGCGACGGCGGCGGCGACGGTGGCGGCGGCGGCGGTGTGGTTGTCATACTGTCGTCGGGTCGCTGCATTGTTATTGTATCGGAGTTCGATGTTGCTGGGTCGCTTAATATCACTTCGGTTCCCGGATTAATATTTGAAGTAGACGTATGTGCCTGTATGAGGTGCTCTGGTGTACTATTCGAATTAATAGTATCTGGAATTACGTCATAGTCCCAGGGTTGTAAACTTACACTATTATTTTTACATAACAATAATTGGTTACTGTGTTTTTTCATTGTGGTTGAAGTTAAATAATCACTTACGATATAAACATTTTTACCAATCTGTTTTACAACTGAACCTTTACACCAAATGAACTTGTTATTGTTTATAAATTTTTTGTACATTACATCTTGACCATTGGGAAAGTGTCTTTGTTTACCGCCCTTGGCTTTAATTTGTGAACACTGTTTTGATTCCACACGGTTAGCGAGTGAGACACATGAGGGCGACGCCGAGGACGACAACGGGTTCAATAAATCGAGCCGCGATCTTAATTTACGCCCAAACACTAATTGAGCCGGTGATACTCCAGTAGTACTGTGAACCGAATTTCTATAATCAAAAATATATTTACATAATTTTAACTTGCTTTCTTTAACTGTTCTACTGCTCAAAACGCTAGCTTTAATTCCCTTTTTAACAACTTTAACATAAGACTCCGCCTGTCCGTTGCTCGCGGGATGGTACGCCGGTGACGTCATATGTTCAATACCATTCAATTTGCAAAAGTTAGCAAATTCTATGGAAGAAAAACACGTTGCATTATCAGTCACCAAAGTGTGTGGTAGCCCGTACCGCGACATAAACTCGTACATTTTATTAACTACCGCCGCACTCGATGTAGTGTTCATCTCATATACTTCAACCCATTTGGTATATGCGTCTATAATTATTAAATAAAGTCTGCCATTTATGGGACCTAAGAAGTCTAAATGTAGGCGATAGAACGGGCGCGGGGGATATTTCCAAGGCGAGATGAGCGCACGAGGCGGCGACGCTCGTAGCTGCCTACAAACATCGCAACTCGTTATCAGCTGTTCCAATGACTCATCTATGCCTGGAAACCACAACCTCGACCGCGCTTCAGCTTTTGTTTTCACAATACCTAAATGCGATGAATGTAACTCTGCAAGAACACGATTACGTAACGATTCCGGTATTACCACCTTATGACCCCTCATAACGCATCCGTTTTCGACGGCTAACTGTAACTTACATTGAAAATATGGCTTTAAACTAATATCTGTAACATTCCTAGGCCAACCATTACTAATATAATTTGATACCGTTATCAAGGTGGTATCGTTTTGAGTAGCTTCTCGCAATTCGTTAACTGTGATAGGTAATACCCCTTCGACTACGAAACATACATATGCCGCGCGGTCGGTGTCGTCGGAGACCGGCCCCTCCCCGCCCCCGCGCTGACTCTCGGTCGGTAGGCTCGCTCGCGATAGATAATCTGCGCTGTTGTCTGCGCTTTTTACATACTCAATTATATAGTTGTATCCGCTAAGAAACAATGCATATCTCTGTAGTCTGTTAGCCGATACTTCCGGAATACCTTTGGTTTGACCGAATATTGATAACAACGGTTTGTGATCGGTTCTTAGAGTAAACGGAATCGATCTACCATACAAATACTGATGGAAACGACGAACTCCAAATATTATTGCAGTCGCTTCTTTTTGTATTTGCGAATATTTGCGTTCACTTGTCGCGTTAATATCGTTCGCGATAAACCATTGTGAAAGCCTACACTTCCAAGTGTTCCATACTTGAACATTATGGTCAAAACTATTTAAAATTCCAAAATTTGAACTCATTTTTTTTTTTACACACGCGAGGTTAGACGATTCCGAAGTCGCCACTAGTACGTATCTAGGGAGCGTAGTAGCCAGTAAGACAAGCGACGGTTGGTAACGCACTGACTGTATTCGTTGTAAGGATTGGAGCGCGGGCGCAGCCGTGCTATTCTATAGCTACGAACATACATACATAAGTCTACCTAGCCTACATAACAGATTCTCTAGTGTCTATAGGAAATGGATTATTTCTTGCTTCAAAAATGTTTTCTATGTAATGCGATTTTGTTAGAATTGTCAATTAAAAACAGTAGTTTTAAAATAAAATTTTATATTAAATAAACAGTGACACAACCAAATTTCTAAATGATGTGCCATTTTAACAACAAGCTTGTCGATTCTAGTGTTTAAATGATAATCCATAATCACAATTCTATTTATATAATAAGTACTAAGGTTAAGCGGGCGACGGATTTTGATTGCCAAAATATCGGCCGCACATCCTCATTTTTGTGCTAATGTATCACCGATTAAGGTGAAAGGGTACCGGCGCTCTCTCCATACAAACGTAGTCCACTGTTTCCTCCCTGGATAATGAAACTAGAGCAAATATTTTTGTTGCATAAAACCTATAACTGCCATGACTATGTCTTAGTTTTTTTTTAATTTTCTAATTTACCGTAGATATTAAGATTTTAAAAAGAAAAAGAAACAAAACATAGGGGCATGGTCATGGCAGTTATAAGTTTTATGCAACAAAAATATTTGCTCTAGTGTCATTATCCAGGGAGGAAAGTCGACTACGTTTGTATGGAGAGAGCGCCCGCCGCCTTTCCTCTTAAGATAAGTGGTATTTTAATGCAATATGAACAAAAGTATATCAACTACATTTGGCCTAAATGAAGAAAAATGATCTTATTAAATAATTTTAAATAGTCATTTTCGGAGATTCGAATTAATAGATTTTTAGGCACGTTGTAAAACAATGAGGTAACCCAGACGACAAACTTTAGTCCGAATTCGGCATTCCGTTTTAAGTTTGTCCAAAATGGCGACCACGCCATACAAACTCTTACGTAAGCTATGCAGTATTACCGACCAATAAGGAGTGGCCGACTTAAAAAAGGAAGAATCGGATTAAGGGCTGGTCGTCTGCGTTACCAAGCCTATCCTTCACGGAGCGACTGAAATGCAACCAGTTGCAGAGTCTAATCACTTTATAAGAACGCTATAATATCTTAATCGCGCAGTCCGTACTCAACGCAACCAATCACAAATATTTGCAGAATATTTGCAACTATGGTTGCACACGACTCTACATGCCGGTTGCGGAAACTGCTCAAATACCATAACCTCACTTAAAATTAGAATTAAACATTTTTGATTACGAAATTAAAAGCATCTACGTTTAGTCAAGCCAAGATTATTATAAGTTATAAGTGATTATAGAAGAAAGGTAGGTACTCTAATGTACTCTGTAAATCGCGATGATAAGTGATGGTTTTTTGAGAAGTTTTAGTTGCATCATGCTGGTTGCGTTGCGTTGCAAGTCTACAACTGCAGTTGCAAACTATGTAGTTAAAAATCAGTTTCGTTGCAGTTAAATCGCTCCGTAGATGATGGGCCTAGGTTATTTTTTTATATACACACGTGTACTACATTTTACTCAAAGTTAGTGTCCTACCGAAGTTACGGCTACAGTTTCCAATTTCGGTCAAAATTTGATAAAGTCAGCAGAGTTTCCCGCGAAAAGTGTTATTTTATTGAGATTGTTTCTTCTTGTACAGATTCCTTTAATTTGCTATTTAGATAATTAGGATGGAGAGTAAGACGGTATTAGGATGGGCGATATGTGAGCGATTAGATGACCGCTATTATTGGAGTATGGAATAAATAAAATAAATCTATCTATCTATCTATCTCAGCCTTTGTTTGTGCAATCCAGGACGTAGGCCTCCTCCATCCTCTTCTACTCCTGATGGTCTAGAGCCGTTGTCATCCAATCATGACCTGCGTGTCGTTTGATATCGTCTTTCCATCTCATTGGTGGTCTACCGCGCGGTCTAGTATGTGCTCGCGGGCGCCTCTCTAGCAGTCTTCGAGTCCACCTTTCATTGCTCATTCGTGTAATATGTCCCGCCCATCTCCACATACGCTCAGCAACCTTAACGACGTCCCTAACCTGGGTCTTTGATCTAATCCAAGTATTCCTCTTTCGGTAAATAAAATAAATATATATTTTTTTCTCCCATACATGCATCACACTATCAACCTATTTTGGAACAATTTACAACTTATCATAATTATGGAAGAAGACATACTGCGCCGAGCCCAATTAAATTGAAACAAGCGCAGGCAGAAGATTTAGATAGCTGGTAGGTTACTTTTTATCTAGTTATTCCCACGAAATTGCGACTAATTATAAAACGCGGGCGAAATCAGTGGCTAAAAAGTATTGAGACTGTGACCAAAACCGAATATTTGGTTTCGGCTGTAAATTCTGCTTCGGTCGGACACCATTCAAAACTAATATGTCAAATTAATAATTTATTGCACCTATTTTGTACTAATTCTAAGTTCTAACATAAAATTAGGAAGTTTTTAACATTAATTTAATAAACAAGGAATGTAAAATTTACTAACATATTATATTGGAAGTTTTATTAAGTTTTTTTTACAAGTCAGAGTTTGACCACAATCACACCTGCCTCATGGTAGGTGACGATGCGGTCTAAGATCTAGCACGCTTATCTAGAAGTTACCTGTTCACTCGAGACTTGAAGACCCCCTAAATTGTACACGTATTTATTAAGTACATTAATTGTTCAATTATTTTTAATTAACACAACACAATATTAATAATTTTAGTGCGAAACATCCAGTCATATTATTAAGGACATCTTGCAGTAACAATGCAAATTCTCGATTTTTACTAAACCTAGATTTAGGTTGATTCATATAACAAACATACATAAAAAAATATATATACTCCTCCTTTTTTGAAGTCGGGTAAAAATAAATACGTTTAAGACCTCAGAGTGTTAAAACTAATAATCAACCTTCTGGTGTTTGAAATAGAATTTTAGATTAACCGTTAAATGCATTTAGCTAGCTTAAGCTAAATATGTTTAATAATTCATGTAAACTTACATTACATTTCTATTGATATTTTTCAGTCTATCCACGTCTTTCCATTGTTTTCGATAGACAATTGCGAAGTGTAATCCATTGTTGTAATCACTTCTAATCACTATAATACCTGGGGTTACTGTAAATACCTATACCAACTGATAACTGTTTGTTTTCTCCATATATTTTTATTCCATAAGTTACGGCTTTGCACAATCTCACTCAAGTCATCAGTCAATACATTTCTGACAGAAAGCAAGAATTGATTCAAATAATTGTGTCAAAAGTCTAGATTTAATAAAAATCGAGATTTTACTACAAGTGGCCCTTAAATGCGATTTCATTAAACAACAAATAGATATCTACACTTATAATATAAATAGGGTGCAGACGATGAACTTTTGTTCGCTAAAAAACGCAAAAAAAATCTGTACACAGTTTTTAGGGAGCAAAGCGAACAAAAGTCCCTCGTCTAAACCAGCATTTAATATTAAATTCGTATTCTATAAGTACGGAAGCGTTTTGAGCTGCATAAAAAAGCAAATTAATATATAAATTTAAAAAACATTAATTATTAAAATACACTTAACATCGTTAATAATTAAAATCCTTATAAACGAAAATAAATTAACACCCAAAAGGACAGATTAATATCATAAAATATTTAACTGAATACTGAGTAAACAACACAAAAACATTACCCTCCGTTGCGTCGCGCAGTCGGGTAAAAATAAACGTTTATTTGGCGGATTAGGAAGATCTATCTACGAATTGTGATGTAATAAAAAGGGGAACAAATTCAATTAAACATGCGAAGATGAACTAAGAATTAAGGCCAGCGCATACCGGCATTTTAAATTTGCCAAAGTAAATTCGTATGTATCAGTATGATTTCACGGATCATCAGAAATTCCCTATAATGTAGCGGTTGCTTAGAATTTATATCTTACTAGCTGCACCCCGCGGTTTTACCCGCGTAGGTCCCGATCCCGTGGGCATATCGGGATAAAAAGTAGCCTATGTGTTAATGTATGTCTTCAGCTATCTAGATACCGAGTTTCATAGCAATCGGTCCAGTAGTTTTTGCGTGAAGGAGTAACAAACATACACACACACACAAACTTTCACATTTATAATATTAGTAGGATTAGCTGCACGCTATAACCAATTTTTCTTTAATTTTGATAGAAACCTTGTCCTGCCAATACCGAATATAAAAAAAATGGTTGTCTGTAAAGTCGGTTTACGGACGATAATTTTACGTGATAACGTTATAAAAAAACATTGATGGTAACCATAGCAACGTATTATCGTTAGTATGGTTACCATCACGTACATACATTTTGGCGATTCATTATTATTTATATAGCTTACTATTAGATACGTAAAGATAAAATAAATATTGACAGACAATACTACTAACAAATTAAGCAAATAGATAAAATAAATAAATATTGCAGGACATTCCACACATCGCCATCTAGCCCCAAGCTAAGTAACTACACTTCTGTTATGGGTGCTAGACAACGGATATACTACTTACATACTTTTCTTTTGTAAATATATACTTATAATACATAGAAACAACCAGACCACAGACAAATATCTAATAAATAGGATTGTCTTATGGTGACCAGACAATGGATTTACATACTTTCTTTCGTTTGGGAATCGAACTCGCAACCTTCTGTGTGTCGTAGGCTATACTGTATACCGGTTTGCGCTGGTCTTAACATTACATTTGAGGTATCTGAAACTACTCCTCACTGACAGATAACATTATTGTGTTAGCAGACTTCAATTGTCGATAGAATCGTAATAGACATTTTATGTAAAAAATCCTACTAATATTATAAATGTGAAAGTTTGTGTGTGTATGTTTGTTACTCCTTCACGCTAAAACTAATGGACCGATTGCGATGAAACTCGGTATGTAGACAGCTGGAGACCTGGATTTACACATAGACTTTTTATCCCGAATCGGGACTTACGCGGCTGAAACCGCAGGGCGTAGCTAGCTATGACAATAAATGTCAAAAATATGACAATAAATGTCAAAAATATGACAATAAATGTCAAAAGTATGTCTATTGGTATTCTTCTAATGTTTACTATTTCGAAACACCACTGACTCAATTTGGTATTTTGCTCTAGAATCGTGGCTCAATGAAATAATAGTTGTGAAAAGGGTATATTGCTAATCAAATCAACATATACCATGTTGGTAGGCAACACTAGCGACGTATCTATTACCATTCCATTGAGACTCCATAGCGATTCTGTTGCGATGTTATTAAAATTTAAGCAGAATATCAAATAAAGTCATATAATAAAGTCGATATAATGACAATGGTAGATCCATTAATGCAAAATAGCAGAATTAGGCCCCAGTTCAGCTTGACAGGTATTTTACGCGCCTTCCCACTATTCGTTAAACCTAATGTAGTTATATTTTCAAAACAACTACGTTTTCTTTTTAAATATATTCTGTAAATGCATATTAGTTTTGGAATGGTGGAAGATCTGCGTGACTCGCCTGCCAACCTCCTGCGCGGTCTGCAGGTTGGTGGGTCTCGGTGGAGCCTCCGCCTGTTGGCCGCCACCAGCTCCACCCAGGTTGTGCAGCATCGTGTCGATGGCAGGCTTATATTGTGTCAGCTGCGACGCTTGGACTATCTCTTCTACTTTCCTGTGGGGATTTAACACGTTCACATTAATCAAATACATGCAGCGCAAAATACCGGTATAAAAAGTATGAATGAATCAATTGATCATGATATCGAGGTTCATCAACATCAGTAGTTTCAGAGCCTATTCGTCACAAACAAAAAATATTTACTGTTTAAAATATAAATGTAGATGTAGACTACATTTATGCTACCTACTTTCCTGTGGGGATTTAACACGTTCACATTAATCAAATACATGCAGCGCAAAATACCGGTATAAAAAGTATGAATGAATCAATTGATCATGATATCGAGGTTCATCAACATTAGTAGTTTCAGAGCCTATTCGTCACAAACAAAAAATATTTACTGTTTAAAATATAAATGTAGATGTAGACTACATTTATGCTACCTACTTTCCTGTGGGGATTTAACACGTTCACATTAATCAAATACATGCAGCGCAAAATACCGGTATAAAAAGTATGAATGAATCAATTGATCATGATATCGAGTTTCATCAACATCAGTAGTTTCATAGCCTATTCGTCACATACAAAAAATATTTACTGTTTAAAATATAAATGTAGATGTAGACTACATTTATGCTACCCTAGCGCGGTTGGAGTAGCCCATAATATGTTTCTCCCAAGAATAAATAACAAATTTCATTGTAATCTATCTACATACCTAGTTTTTTCGTCACTTATCTTATCACTTAGTAGTTTTTAAGTATAGCTAACAAACGTAACTTTACACGTAACAAACAAAGGTGCGAAAGGTGGCTACAAATCAGAAGGTTTAGGTAAAAAGTCATTGTTTGTAGAAAGTCCACAATATATTAAAACGTATATTAGGTTACAATGTCCAGAGTGGCAAAATGACCAGCTGGTAAAACGTTCAAAAGTCATAGTTGGCCTTGCACCAATGTATTTTTCTTTAGAAAAAATTATGTGCGCTAATTGACATTGCTCTTACGGTAAAGGAAAAACATCGTGATGAAACTCGCGGCTTAGTAGGCTCCAGAAGTATTAACAAGTTCTCTCCTCTGGAAATGGTCGACTAAGCTTAGAGGGTAGTAGGTGCTGGGCAAGCCTACTCCATCCTCACGCAAAAAGGTCAAAAAGATTCAAGTACAAGTACAAGTCATAGTTGTCGAACCAACTGAACCACAGTCGCAGCGTTTCGACTCGCCGACTAGTTACGGGTTTATACCGTTATTTTCATTAATGCAAATACTGGGACAGGTTCCATTGTTCCATTATTTCCATTACATACATCTACGTAGCGTCTAGTGACGACGACTGCGTAATTTGAACTGTAATTCACCAAAATGGAAGGAGATTAATTTGTTCTCCATTTTTTATTTTTTGATTAAGGAGAAGTCGTGTATTTATTTTATTCTATTGATTAAATACACAATATCTCTTTAGAATTTTTCTAATCAGTAATTAATCAGGCCATCATAAATATGAAAGTGGAAGCAAATTCTCAAATAACACAACTGCGTTTTTTGCCGCAATTGAAATAATGGGATAATTTCGGAAAAAAACGCTTGTCCCCCTTTTCATTTTGTAATTCCATGGAAACAGTGGGATACGCCCGCAGGTACGGTCGGCTGCATAATTGTAGACCCACCGTAGAGCTCCAATACGGCTGTTATAAGAATGTTTTCAACACAAGCAAGATTCTAGACACCGTGAATTTATTAAACAAATATATTAGAATGAAAACATACCAATAATAGTAATTTTTGAACTCTACCGGGGGCTGCAATTATGCAGCCGACTGTACTTAAATTTGAGGTATATGTAATTTATAATATGTGTATGTATTTAGTAACCTAAGTGCGGGCAACAGGTCGGGATGGTGCGTTGCGTGATGTGCGGCGAGCTGCAGGCCGGGTGTCAGTGCCGCGACCCACTCCGGCGCAGCTCCCCCTCCCGCTCCCGCAGTCGACGTCGGACCGCGGTGACAGAGCGCGCACAGGAGCGATACAGCTGTAAAAACAACGTTGTTTTTTTTAATTTTTTATAAAATAGGTCAGCCTGTGACCACTATCCCACACGGTTGTAAGTGTCGATGCGGTCTAAGATGTAGCCCGCTTTTCTAGAAGATACACTCGTGACTCAAAGCCCTCAGATAAACGGGGGCCTTCGAGCGACGCGAGTGAAGGAAGACGGCAGTGGAAAAGAGCCTTTATTGACCCACTGCAGGGCAAAGGTCTTCCTTTGATTTTTCACGGTCTAGGATTACTGTAGAAAAATAATTAAAATCATTCCTGTGGGGTTCACTGCAGTGACCTGACCGCCATCATACTTTATCTTTGCAGCTTTCTGAGACGAATCAAGAATGTTTATTGAAAAACTGTGTATAAGATGACAAATTATAGTAGGTAGGCATCAACAGTTTGTCCATCCCGGACATACAATAATGAGTTACATAAGTGACTTAATTTATACTAAATACAAAACAATATATTGAGCTGCCATATCAAGCCCATGTAGATAGATAGATAACTTTATTTGTACAACACAAAAAGATACAGAACACGATAAACACAAAGTAAAGTAATAGCTAGAAAGTATAAGTTGCACAAATGGGCGGCCTTATCGCTGAAAGCGATTTCTTCCAGGCAACCTTTGGATGGAAAAGAACTGATTCAGCCTTAATGGTAGGTTGTGAATAATTTAACTTATAATATACACTATTTACATAATTATGATTTTAAATATTAAATTAATAATACATACCAAATAAATTATATTCATAGTATGTATTCATAGCTTCATAGCATAGTATGCATGTATCTTGTATCTAGTAAAATATATAATAAAACTAATGAATTGACTAAAATTTGAATAATATAACGGGAAACTTAACAATCCTATTAATAATTGGAAACCTATGCGACGTAAACATCTAAATCAAAATATTCTTTAATACCATACAAAGCTTTAGAGATCAACCATTTTCTTAACCTATTACGAAACGTCAGGAATGCGAGATGTGGAGTCTCGAGCAAGTCCGTGTTTCTACATTCCGATGCGTTCGGTATACTAATTATATACTATTTTATACTAATACTAGTGACCTGCTCCGGCTTCGCACGGCTATATTATACATAAAAAAAATCAAACCTTCATACAAACTTCCACCCCCCATTTCCCCCCCTTAGGGGTTGAATTTCGCAAAATGCCGTCTTAGTGAGCACCTACGTCATAAAAGGAACCCCCATGCAAAATTTGAGACTCTTAGCACTTGTAGTTTCTGAGATTTCGTGATGAGTGAGTGAGTGAGTCAGTGATTTTCCCTTTTATATATATAGATTGCAGGACATTGAGCAAACCATATACCAAGATACTATTCTGTTCATACACATGAATCAAACTTGCAAACAGTAATTATTATCAATTTACCTTTATCAGAGACAGCATGGTTGTCAGCAGTAGGTAAGACCAGTAAAGCGAGAGCCTCTGCAACTCTAGCCGCTTCCTTCCCGCTCAAGGTCCGGGGACCGGTGACGAGGTCCTCTAACGGTGGCCAGCATTGTTCCTCGCAGGGCAGGGATCTGATAAGGCAGGACCGGGTCACTGTGCCCCATGTTGTTATGGCCACTTCGCGGACTGTGCTGTAATATTATAACATTCTTTGGTTTGTAGTGATGGCTGTTTTCCGGCTCTATATGCCATCCTGCTCTGTGCTATGCTTTGGGACTATAGTTTTAAATGTAAGTCTTGTTTATGGAATTAACCGTCGATTGTTATGATTATTTACGACTAGATTTTGCCCGTGACTTCGTCCGCGTAAAAGTCGAAAATGGACCAAGAAATCACGTTGTCCCATACAGTCTTTGCCCCCCTTTTTCACCCCTTATGGTTAGAATTTCGGCAAATACTTTCTTATCGGATGCCTACGTCATACAAAGAATACATCCTCAAAGTTTCAGGTCTCTGCGATCAGCGGTTTAGGCGCGTTTAGGTTTAGGTGCGTTGATCCGTCAGTCAGTCACTCAGGACAAAGCATTTTATATGTATAGATTAAAGTCCCTTGACTTTACTTGACCGATATTAGACCATATTTTGGGCCTCCACTTATGTTGCCGACTGTAGTTACGTATACTTATAAAACACACTTAATTAAACTTACACATCGTCATCATGCAAGAGCGCCATCGCAGCGGGTAACAGTTGCCTCTCTATACATTTCTCAGCTATTTCAGTTACATTCAATAATTCCGTTATCAAGTTAGCTATGTAAATTCTGATCGAACTACCGCTTGAACTTTCACAACTGCTTGCTGCAACTGAATTATAATATTGAATTTATTATATTTTTAATAAAAAGCCCCAAAACTGCAATTATTAGAATCTTTTGAACTCAAGCAAGAGTTTAAAGTCCTGCTTAAGTTTAAGTTTAAAAAATTTAAACTTATTAATTTATTAGAACTCTACAGTGGGTCTGCAATTCTGTTGCCGTCTGTACAGTCGGCTACATAATTGCAGACCCACCGTAGAGTTCGAAAAATACTATTATTGGAATGTTTTTATTCTAATAATTTTTGTTGATAAATTAATAAGTTAGAAGACTTTAAACTTCAACTAAAGCAGGTGTCTAGAATCTTGCTTGTGTTGAAAATATTCTTATAACAGCCGTTTTGGAGCTCTAGTGGCTCTGCTATTATGCAGCCGACCGTACCTGTTTACTGGTGACTTGAAGACATATTATTATTATTTTTTTAGCCTATTCCATCCCACTGCAGGCCAAAGGCCTTCCTCCCCTCTTTTTACTGTTTCCTGTCTAGTCTAGTGCCAGCTGAGTCCAGTCCCTAGGATGCGAGTCCAGCTTATCCCGTCATTCTCTTAGGCCTGCCGCGGGGTTGCCTGCTGTTCGGGACCCAGTCCGTGGTGGTTTTTACACATATCTGATCAGACATGCGGCAGATATGGCCAGTCCAGTTCCATTTGAAGACATCAATTTAACAATAATTATTCTATTATTTAAGCGCGTAAGTCAGCACTAGGCACACCATGTTTTTTGACAGCATAGTGTAGTGGTGAAGTCGAATAGATTAGCTAGTGAAAGTACTTACATTCTCTTAAATGTTGTAGATAGAAGTCTAAAGAGTCTGGCCTGTGTTCCGATATCCATTTCAAAGGTACGGAGAATATTTTTACAGGAAGACCTCGGATACTGCTGTATAACACCCATCTGGAATTAATTTAATTATTAGATGAGAGAAAATAATTATAATCAACCATTTTTGACGATTTCTGTTGCGTGGCGGGCGAACAGAAAGTTGCGGGTTCGATTCCCGCCTTAAACAAGTATTTATGAAGAAATATTTGTTTCTAGTGTGGGTGCCACATTGTTACTTAAACAATTATTTAAAAATAGTATATTATGCAACTAGTGAATAAAGGACGGATTTAAAGCGAGGGCCATATAGTAGGGGAGCCCGGTACGCTAAATTTGCAGTTACTAAAGCGTCATGGGGACCGATTAGATTGTGAAGATTTGGGCCTAAAACGAAAAATAATTTATGTGCATTTTGCCATTTTAATGAGGAGGAGAGCGTGTGCTAATTTTCAAAAATGTTAAAAAAAATCATTCACATAAAAATACTCGAGCGCATCAGATATTCACGGTGTTTACCCGCTTTGTTTTTCTAACAACCGAGAGATATTATTCTGACGAGTAAGTAGGGGAGGATGGCTATAGAAAAGGGTAGAAAAAAAAAAAAAAAAGTTATTCGAGCGTGTCAGATATTCGAAGGGAATATTTAGAAAACTCAAAAAAGGGTCCTATTAAAATATCTGACGATTTGGATGTGGCCAAAAGTCATGGTAGATTTTTAAAAATGTAAAAAAAAAGTGACCTTGAAATACTCGAGCGCATCAGATTTTTACACAAACGGTTTAACTTGATGTTCTAGTCGTGCCAAATGATAATCTGACAAATATATGAAGGAATATTCTTAATCTGAAAATTTGAAAGAAAAAAATTAGGAAAACGGTTGACCCTAAAGGCCATCCCTGCAACTTCCCGCTATACCATATCTACGCACCTAAAATTGCACTCAAATATATGCTTCTTTCATTTTTGAGCTCTCCGAGCTCATAAAGATAGCTATCTTATGCTTTTGAACTCAAAAGTCTGATGAAAGTTTAATAAAACATTATTTTTCGAAATTTCAAACTGCAATAACTTTTGAATGGATGAAAGGATTCTCACGCGAGAGTGACACGAGAGTGAAATATAAAGAAAGAGTGAGAAGGAAACAGAGGCGCGGAGTTTCAATCCAGTTCTCAGCAGCTGTACGCACCGCACTTTATTTATGGTTTAAGCTACATCGCCCCATGAAAATCGTCAGATTATTGTTATTCTGTAATTCTTACAGGATTTCCTTCAAAATAAAAAAAAATTAATCGCGCTCGAGTATTTCACAGTGACGTTTTTTTTTTACAATTTTGCCACTCACCTATTTCCTTATGCCACGCTAAAATCCTCAGATTATTGAAATATATGCTGTTCTGTATGTATTTAACTTACCTGGCCTTAATCTGACGAGCTCGAGTTTTTCTGAGAATCGATTTTTTTTTACTAATCTGACGGGCTGTCCTCGGAGCACGCCCTTATATGAAGGGTTTATATATGGTAGGAGTACATTACAAGGAATAAGGTTTCTCCTCATATAGTTTTCTGACGCGCTCGAGTAACTCTTCAAATCCCCTCTTGGGCTCCCCTACTATAAGCTTTTAGAGTGGGTATGGTATAAAAAATATATTTTAATATTTTTTGGTTTCATTATATACTAGCAGCGTTCCGCGGTTTCACCCGTGTAACGCCCGATCCCGTCAAAAATATTTTTCCAATTCTAACCAGTAGTTCCTGAGATTAGCGCGTTCAAACAAACAAACTCTTCAGCTTTATAATATCAGTATAGATTTAAGGTTGCGGGTTTGATGAAAGTATTTTTGTATATTTGTAATTGGCGAGTCCCATGATAGCTTTAAGTACTGAACTTAAAACTATCATGGGACTCGCAGATAAATAAGATTTTGTTTGTACTTAAATGTAACCTGTTAATAACTTAAGGGAAATAAAACTTACTTTTGCAAAAACTCCCCATGTTGTGTGCTATCTTCTAAAGCTGGCAACACCGTCACTAAATAAACTCCCACCACGGCCGTACTATCAACATTTACAGTGTGCAGTTTCTCCATTTTTTGTTCCAATTCCGTTATAATTTCCAAAAATATCGGCTTCAATACATAAATGGTGAAATTAACACTAAAATTGTTTACGTAACACGTAAATAACGATATTAGATGTTCATAGACGGCTGTGTGATTTAACGCCTTGCTTAGTGTTGCTATTTCTAATAATTGTTTTATCCTGAAACGTAATAGAATATCCTTTAAATACAGGTAAAGTTAGATAAACACTTTATTTGTACAACACATAAAACATTGAAAATAACAAAAAGGATGAGAAAGCTTAAGATCTTGCATTTCAACAGGTAGGCATAAGAAAATCTGATATTCAACTGATGCTCTGAAACTACCAGACAGATTTTGATGGAACTTCGAACCCCACCTACATTATTTATTGTGATTGTAGTCTGCTGTGTGAATCCTACTAATATTATAAATATGAAAGTTTGTGTGTATGTATGTTTGTTACTCCTTAACGCAAAAACTACTGAACCGATTGTTGTTAATAAAATAAATAATTATGATACATTGAATCTTTGGGAGTATTGAGTCCATGGGCCGCTTTGTATCCCGATATTCCCACGTGATCGGGGTTCTGTCAGTATGAAATTCAAACGATGACTGACTGATATCAACGTACAGCTCAAACGAATGGACGGATCGACCTAGAACTTTGTACACAGATAGCTATTAAAACGCAGGCATCAACTACAAAAAGATTTAGGAAAATTCAACTCTTCAAGTCGCGGGTAAGTAGTTAGTTATTTATAAGCAGCTAGAAGTAATGGTATAAATAAATTAATTACTGACGAACCAGTTGGCACAATGGTCACCATGCAGGGTTGCGCGTTCGATTCCCTCAGACAAGTATTTATGCTTAGATATTTGTCTGTGGTCCAGTTGTTTCTATGTATTATAAGTAGATATTTACAAAATAAAAGTATATAAGTAGTATATCCGTTGTTTGGCACCCATAACACAAGTCTAGTTACTTAGCTTGGGCGATGTGTGAAATATTTATATTTAATAATATTTATTTATTTATTTATTAATATTATATTACTAAACAAGTGTTAGCAAGTAGAAAAGCACCATAATAGGAATAGGTCTTGTTTGGTAGATTGAAGTCATATTACTGGGGAATTAGCGGACGGGCTTAGCCCACCCTTTAAGTCTTATTTTAAAATAGAGGGGAAATGTTGCCAGTCTTCTGGGAACAATGCCTCGGAGAGACGAGCTTGAGGATATTTTTAGGGTTTCGTAAGTAAATAAAGGAACCCTTGTTGTCTATAAAAGCACGCCAGTACTTAAAAGTTCCTTTTTTGTCCGTCTGTTTGTCTATCCGTGTGTCACCACCGATGTTTTATTTGTAATTGTCTTGTATTTTTTGTTGTTTTTAAATACCTAAAATAGGATAAATAGATGGAGCGGTGTTGCCTTAGTGGTAGATACCTCGACTTTCATTCTAAAGGTCGTGGGTTCGAATCCCGGCCGGCCGTGCACCAATGTATTTTTCTTAAGAAAAATTTATGTGCGCTAATTGACATTGCTCTTACGGTGAAGGAAAACATCGTGATGAAACCCGCGGCTTAGTTGGCTCCAGAAGTATTGACAAGTTCTCTCCTCTGGACATGGTCGACTAAGCTGAGAGGGTAGTAGGTGCTGGGCAAGCCTACTCCATCCTCACGCAAAAAGGACCCAATCAAAAAGGGTCCAATGGCGGAAAACAGCCTGTATACAAGTACAAGTAAGTTTTCTATTTTATTTATTTATCGTTTTATTGTGTGTTTGTGGGAGCGTAAGACGACGCACGACGGCAGCGGGTTTGGCCGGAAGACCAGCGCTGCAGCCAAGTTAAGCTTGACTGTGGCTTACAGCTGAGGTCGACCCATTTGGGGCAGCACATGGCTTCTTAAATATTCTTAGGTTTAGTGTATGTTTCTTTCTTCGTTGTATAATGTTACCTATTTCTCTGTGTGTGTTTAATTTTAAAGTTGTCGTGTGCCTGCACCGAATAAATGTTTTTCTTTCTTTTCTTTCTTTACAAGGATAAATAAATAAATAAATTACTTACACATCTATGAACCACGTCAACTCCGTCCATCTCACATCTGGTTTCGCTCTAACTATACTATTCATCGCTACGAACATCAACTTCGCATCGTGAACCACTCTACAATTCTTACTAACATAGCATTGTAAATCTATAAAACTATCTTGTTCACTTAATGGTATCTCTTGTATAACCATATCCATATCACAGTCATTCATTGTCACCTCCTTTACGATTTGTACATTTATGACGTAAGCTAGTTGGGCTAACACTAAGCTCTTTATTACATTTAGGTATAATACTACGGTTTTCCATTCGCTTTCGACGCTTGATTTGTGAATGTTGTTGAGTATTCGACTGAATAAATCCGTTGTGAACTTTCCTGAAACAATGTAAAAACAAGTAACTTCGTTAGGCTATCTGTCCACAAGAGCAGAGCGGCATTTCCACCAATAGCGCTTCGCAAAAACTCCTTTTTTATGCAATTCTTTTGGTGGAAACGACTCCGCTCCGCTCCTGTGGTTAGCAAGCCTTAAATTCGCCTTTAAATTCTGTGTGACCAATATGCGCCACGGCTACGGCAGATTATTGGCCTCGTTTAGTTCGTTCAGCAAACAGGTGTAATTAGTAACTTATTTGCATTGACTAAAATAATTAATTTGCAAAATGTGGCAAACACCATATAAAATAGTGTGGTACTACTAACATATGCAAAAGTTTTCTTAACGTACGTGCATTTTAGTTTTGCCATCTGTTAAAATCTAATGAAATCTACAAACTTTTGAAAATGAGCACAGATGGCGTTATAATAAAGAATTGCAAAACTTTAAGATATAATTTTTTAGAAGCGATTTGCACTTGTATATGGGCTGTTTTCTGCAATTAGGCCTGTTTAGGGTCCTTTTTGCGTGAGGATCGAGTAGGCTTGTCCAACTCCTATCCTACCCTCTGAGCTAAGTTGATCCTGTCCATTTATCAGCAAACCTTTATGCATAACGACCCAGTTGGTACAATGGTCACCCTGCCAAAGTGCCAAACACAGGGTTGCGGGTTCGATTCCCGCCTCAGACAAGCATTTATGCTTAGATATTTGTCTGTGGTCTGGTTGTTTCTATGTATTGTAAGTATATATTTACAAAAGAAAAGTATATAAGTAATATATCCGTAGTTAATTATCTTGGGGCTAGATGGCGCAATATTGATTTATTTATTTATTATAACGCGAAATATCTATATATATTTACCTGCCAATAAAGCACTTCTAGCCAGCACCGGTGCAAATATATTAACAGTATCCCTAACACATTTCTCCGCTGGATCTTTCAAGAATTGAAACATGAGATTCTCCAACTGCGCGTACTTGTGTTCCGCCACAGGGCAAATGACACAGGCAGCCTTCAACCCTAGATTCCTTATTTCAGCCTCGTTTGATTCACACATCATAGACACTAGACTCAGTAGTAGAGACGTGGATAATTCTATTGGTAAATATGGTGCGATCGCGACGCATATTTGCGACGCTAGTATTCTACGTTCGGTCGATCGTGAGGCGAGTAGTTCCGCCACTGAAGACAGTATTTCGTCGCCTGCTCCCCATTTTACTAATAAACATGTCGCTGAAAGAAAATAATAATTTTAAACTAACATTATCATTTGACTTCCTTAAGTTACTGATAATTGACGAGATAAAACATGTAACCGATTAAATAATTTTAATCTGTTCAAAAGTTTAACACTGGGTTGTGAACTGGTGCATTTGTTTATTAAATCTTACTTATAACTCAACGCACTGAATATATTGTTTAAAAATATAAATGTTAGTGTGTATTTGTTACGATTTCACGCAAAAACTACTAAACCGATTTAATGAAACTCTTTAAATAGACAACTAAAGACCTGAATTAACAGGCTCCTTTTTATCCCGATATTCAGACATTATTGGAACTAACACGGTTAAAACCAAGAGACGGACTTAGTTATAAAGTATTTCTATAATTGTATAAGTAATGTACAGTCAGCAAAGGACTGAGGGTAACAGGTGCATATTTTAAAGTTTTATTTTTTTAGTAGTAATTGTTAATTATCATGCTTGATATCACTAAAGCTTTCAAAGTGTTTGTCATTTTAAGCTTATTAATCAAAACCGATATTAAAAAAATTAAAACTTTAAAATATGCACCTGCTACCCTCAGTCCTTTGCTGACTGTACACACGTTCTTATAGTAAAAGTTCTATAGACATAAAGGGGATGGTGATGGAAGAGGGCTTTGAAATGAAATAGGACGTTAAAGTACT
This sequence comes from Idaea straminata, assembly GCA_951213275.1. Classification (NCBI taxonomy): domain Eukaryota; kingdom Metazoa; phylum Arthropoda; class Insecta; order Lepidoptera; family Geometridae; genus Idaea; species Idaea straminata. The sequence continues at coordinate 9,109,171 of OX577858.1, forward strand.
AGATTAGCTTTTTACCTTCACAAATGACCCTTGTTTCGCTCGGGTCTGGTTTCTTAACAAGTGTCAGTAATGTTTGTATAGCCGCAGCCCGACGCGGATCACCCGGCGGGGACAGCGCGGCGCCGGCGGCCAGAGCCGCTACACCTTCGATACGACGTCCAACTAATGTGTGTGGCAATATCTGGAAAATAATTCACTAGTTTAGCTACGTTTATCCGTTTGTATTTGTTGTCGGGCTGTTTTTTTGCAACTCGACGTCTGAGCGCTTATTTTGAGTTCGATTTTTCCGTTATCACTACATAGTATAAAACAAACAATACCGGAGGAATATTGGATTCTTCCTATTAGTGAGATTACCGCGTTAATCAACCACTTCTTCAAAGAGTAAGAAACATTAAAGTAGGGGTAAACACAAAGGTCTCAACGGGTCGAAGTGTTGCTGGCTATTTGTCAGCCCTTGATGTGTAAGATAAGATAGTATAAAACAAAGTCGCTTCCCGTTTCTGTCCCTATGTATGCTTAATCTTTAAAACTACGCAATGGATTTGATGCGGGTTGCGAATAGATAGAGTGATTTAAGAGGACGGTTTCAGTATTAAAACGCGTTTTATCTATTTTTATTACGCGATTAGCTACCACGCGTACGAAGTCGCGGGCAACAGCTAGTTTAATATTAAACCTAGCTAGATCGATAGTAAAAATATTTATGTTATAAGAAATGATAAGACAAAGGCATTTGACAGCGTAATTCATTTTATTTTATATTCAGCCAAAGCGTAGTAATTTATTGTAAGTCAGTTGATAGATGTACAATTTGACACCAAAAAGTTTAACAATAAGCAAGTGTTTTCCGCAAGGTTGCTAATTGGGCCCATTGCTTTTCTTAATATGCATAAAAGAATAAAGAAGGTAAGATACAATAGAAAGTAAGTTTTTTATGTTTTAAAAAGGTCCTTACCCTCGGTAGAGTAACTGCAACCAAATTAACTAGAACCTTCATAGTGATGGTCTCATCGTTTGTTACTAACTCAGCCAGGAGATCGTTACATAATGGCTCGTTTACATTGAACATTTCACAACACCAGCTCACTAAAGACGCTTTCAGACTACTTGGTAGTTCACTGTAAATATAGAAAAAAAACTTTAGAATGTGTATGTTATAAAAATCAAAAAGTAAAAATACTCCGAAACTTGCTTTGTTTGGGGTTTGAAGGCACAACAAAAGGTGCAATGTCCTGCAATTTTTATATGGAAAAACTGTTGTTTTCTTTGAGTAATCTTGGCTATTTTGGGTTAGTTTAACCGAAAGTTAGGAGCTAAAAATACGGATCTATCCATAAACGCTAGGAGAGAGCAACCTTTTAAACATTGTGGGTCAAATTTGAAGATGTTAATGTAACTGCGGACGAAAGACCCTATTTTGCTGTTGCACAGCGCCTTGCTAACTTTAGTTACATACTGACCTTTCTATCCACATTTCTTTATTCTCATAACTGTAATGTTCGGGATGCACTCTAGTCCAATCACCCCCATCATTGATACTTAGCGTTTCATCGAGCGTTGTGGCACTGCCTCTGTGCTGCGGTGAAACATCAGCTGAACGCTCAAACGAACTCATTGTTGAACTTTCTTTTTGAGTACTAAAATATTCGTAATGTATCAACAATATCATTAATAACTAGGATCTATAGTACAAACTTGGCTTAGTGTGGGGCTAGATTGCGTCCTATAAAATTCTTCAGCTTTATTTTAATATCTTACTACACATTTTTAAGTTTCATTTTGTTCAATAAAAATTCAGTTTGTTATTTTGCAAGAAATTATACGGAAGTCTAATTAAAGTTTTTTTTTTTAATTCTGCAATAGACTTCAAGATCGACTAAGTTTAAGGCAAGTGGATATTTGTTCTGCATTATTTATCTATTCAAAAAATAGTTCTTTTTCTTCCCAGAGCCCAAACTTAAAACTTCAGAAGGCACATTAAGCCATTGGTCCCAACGCCATCCCTAGTAGCAGTCATTATGCTAAGTTAAAGATCTGTGAAGTGATCTGAAAATTGTAACAGAAAACTCTAGGTCAAGCCCCACTATGGGAGAAGGAGTAGCAGACACAGCCGAAGTTTTCTAAAGCTAGTTACTACTATATTTTGTCATAGTCACTTACATAGCACTATTTTTTTCACTGTCAATCATTTCAAACTGCTCTGGTGTGACGCTGTGCGTTGAATTTCCGCTTCCATAGTGATTCTCAGACGCCATACATGTTATAGGTTTTGTATCCAGGGGATTTTGAACAACAGTTTCAGTTGATAACAGTATCTCGTGTGATAAATGGAGATCTAAGTCTTTGATCTCAGACGTAGGACTTGTGAGTGAATTTAGACTGACTAATGCAGCGTCGTATAGCTTTTGGAAGTTAAGTTTTTCAGTCTCAAGTGCTATAACTTTCTGTTTTAGTAATGCTATTTCTTCTCCTTGTACTAAAAGCTGTTAAAAAAATGTAATAAAGAGGAACGAGATTTTTGCTTATTTGTTTTTAACTAATACACTCCGAAACTACTGGACCGATTTTGATGAAACTTGGTATAAGGATATATTGATTAATTGGGAATAACATAGGCTACTTTTTATTCTGATATTCTCACGGGTTTAGGAGCTACACGGGTGAAACCGCGGAGCGCTGCTAGTATTGTATATGTATACAAAAAAAAATCACAAATATATTTATTCAACAAAAAAGGTGAAATACATAATGCTTACATGTCTAGGTAGGCACCTTATAATATTACTACAGCTTATATCTAGTATGGTAATGATTAACTCAAACATAAATTATTATGAACTGTTAGGTACATACCTACTTTGTGTTATTTACTGATTCAATTGAATGTTCACTATATCTTTATGTAAATTCTTGGAGGAAAATCTTTTATTTATTCACATATTTAAGTTATTGAACTGTAATTTAATTTACACGTTTTATCCACTTAAGGTTAGTATTATAGTTCTAGGTTTTGTGAAATAAAACCATTTATTCACACACAACACAGCTTTACTTTCAATGGCGTCATCCTAACTGTCTACAATATTTAACTTATGCCTACCCTACCTTCTTATAATATCTACCCTCTACTTCCATACATAACACCTTCCCCCTGAGTATCTTAAACTTCTAAACAATTTAATTCTATGACATTAACTAAAAGTAATTCAGCTTCATGTATAATTTAAATCTAATCACAATACTATTTAATTTAAAGTAACAAGAATCTAAAGATCAACACATACATATGTTTATAATATTATGTTATAATTAGCCAACAACTAAATTCCGATAATTTCGGGCCACTCCTCAGGTGGTGGAACAATCACATCGTTACTGGATTGACTAACACAATCGTCATCCATATCCGGGTCAGACTGTATAGTATTTGGCGGTCTAGTGAGGAGCAATTGGTCTACATGCCTTCGATGCCTAGCGCCACTATCTACCTCTACCTCATATACTGCTGGTTCAATACTTCTCACTACCTTTGCCACTTGTTATTCATATTATACAGTCTCATTAAAACATAGTCCCCAATTTTAAATGATTTCCTTTTAGTTGTTCTAGTCTGGTTTTCCTGTTCTCGAGTCTCTTCCATGTACATATCCGGATGAACTACTGATAGATGAGTTTTGAACCGTCGCCCAGTTAATAATTCAGCCGGTGTCTTGCCATTGACAGTACTCGGGACAGTTCGCATAAGAAATAGCATCCGCGCTACTCGCTCTGTCCACGACATACTAGGTGGTTGTTTATTTAACTTGGCTTTAATAGTTTGAATCGTCCTCTCAGCTTGCCCATTTGTAGCCGGATGATATGGGGCACCAGTGATGTGTTGTACATGGTTTTTCTTCATAAACTCACTGAACTCGGAAGATGTAAATGCCAATCCATTGTCGGAAACAACTATGTCAGGCAGCCCATAGTCTGCAAAGACTTTCCTTAGTATCTCAATGACTGTTTTACTAGACATTGATGGTACTATCTCTACAATGGGCCACTTACTGTAGGAATCCACAATGACTAAGAAGGTTTTTCCCATAAATGGACCCATGAAGTCAATGTGTATTCTGGACCATGGTTTAGTTGCTGCTTTCCAAGAGTGTTCAGTTATAGGGGGATTATTCCGACTTAACTGACATACTTCACATTCAGCTACCATGTTTTCAATGTCATTGTCTAAATTAGGGTACCATATGTAACCTCTAGCACACATTTTAGTTTGTACTACACCACTATGATTTTGGTGTAAAATCCTTAGTAGAGGTTTCTTTAATTTTTCAGGAATTACTACTCTATTTGCTAGCATTACACAGTCTTTATTAAGTGATAAGCTATCTTTTCGTCTTTGAAAGGGTAGTAATTCAGGGTTCAGTTCACCCTCAGGCCAACCATGTAACAAGAAAAATTTTACTCTTTTTAATATATTATCTCTATCAGTTTCTTTAGCGATTTCTTTTGCATTTATTTCCTCATTAACCTCTTCCAACAACATGACGTCTTCATTCTTAAGATCATCGTTACACACAGTAGGCCAACGGCTTAGGCTGTCAGCAACACCAATGTCCTTGCCAGGCCGGTATTTAAGTTCATAGTCAAAGGTGTTGAGTGTTAAAGCCCATCTCAACATGCGACTGGATACTAACTCTGGTATTGGTTTACTTCGACCGAATATCCCCAACAATGGCTTGTGGTCAGTGATAATAGTAAACCTGCGTCCGAGTAGGTATTGCTTAAACTTTTTTAATCCGAACATAATTGCCAATGCTTCTTTGTCGATCTGTGCATAGCGCCGCTCGTGTGCTTGCAATGTTCTGGATCCCATTATTACTGGTCTCTCGGTACCATCATCCATTGCATGTACTAGCACCACGCCAAGCCCATACTCACTTGCATCAGCAATCATGATTAATTCCCTTTCCAGGCTGTAATGCACTAATGTTAAATCAGAGGTTAATAAAGATTTTGCTTTATTGAAGGCGGCTTGTTGCTCATTGCCCCACTCCCATTTAGCATTCTTTTTCAAAAGTTTATATAATGGCTCTAAAACTATTGCTTTATCTTTCAGGAACCGTTCATAGAAATTATACAATCCTAAGAAAGCTTTCAATGATCTTTTGTCTTTGGGAGTGGTTTTATTCATAATCTCATCTATTTTTTCTTTGGTGGGATGAACCCCAGTACTATCTATCTCGTAACCTAAAAATGTGACTCTCTCTGCCTTAAAAACACACTTGGACTTGTTCACAGTTAATCCTAACTTGTCCAATCTATTTAAGACTTCTTCTACTCTTTGATCATGCTGTTCACTTGTAACCCCACTAACTACCACATCATCTAATAGGCAAGCCACTCCTTCTATCCCCGCGAGCACTGAATTCATGAGCCTTTGGAAAACTGCTGTTGCTACATTCACTCCATAAGCCAATCTATTCACCCTCATTAGTCCCAGCGTTGTGTTAAGTGTCAACAACTCAGCTGTGTCTTCGTCAACTTTTAATAAATGATATGCTTGTTTGAGATCTACTTTTGTGAAGTACTTACCTCCAGCTAATGAAAAAAATGACTCATTACAAGTAGGCAGAGGATATTTTTCTAGCACACAGCAGGCATTGACCGTGCTCCGATAATCACCACACAGACGCAGAGACCCATCTGGTTTAGGTACGATAGTCAGTGGTGTTGCCCAACGAGAATGTTTAACCGGTGTGAGGATACCATTTTGTATAAGTCTATTTAATTCCTCATTTACTCTATCCCGAAGGGGAAAAGGTACAGGTCTCGCTCTATGAAACACCGGTGAAACACCCTGTTTGCATTCAATATGTACAGTCGGACCCGAATACCTATCCAAATCGTCATTAAACAAGTTAGGAAACTTAGACATCATTGACTCATGAAAATTATTGTCACTTACAGTATGTACGCCTTGCACTGATATACCTAGCGGTTTAAACCACGCACGTCCTAGGAGGGGCGGCCCTCTTCCGTCACTCACGATAGCCGGTAACACTGCACTTCTATCACCATAGGTTACTTTCACTGACATAACACCCCTTAACTTTAATACATTATTAGTCCACGTTACGAGCTTCTTGTTGCACGGTAACAGTGACTTAGGAAACACTTGCCGATGTTGCTCGTAAACGGCGGACGGTAATATGGTACGCGCTGAGCCGGAATCCACCTCCATCATGATCGGAATACCATTCAGTTTAACCTCCACCATCAACGGATCGACGCGGTTTTCCCCCGCGACTGTATCGACATTATTCTCACGCATCCCAAAGTTATCCTCACTGCTATTCTCACCGTCCGATGCAACTTCTTCACACTCGTTGATCGAATTCTTTTTGTTTACATCTATAGAATTTGTCAACTTCTAATATCGGATGCGGAGTCAGAATGAAGAATTGGTCCAAGACTCGTATGATATCATCGAACTCCACTGTGCTGAGTTTTCTCGGTGATAATAACGAAACTATTAGTGAATATGCTTCTTTCCCACATTGAGATAAAAATAGGGCTCTTTTCTGCACGCTAGCTAGCTTTCCGCCGGTCTCTAATGCGAAGAACAACTGCTCACGATAATTCTCCCAGTTATCCTTTTTTGGGTCGAATTTTCCAGGCAACACTAACGTCGACACATTCCCGGCGTTCCCGGTGGCCATTTTACCGTATTTAGCTCGTCGCCACTATTATAGTTCTAGGTTTTGTGAAATAAAACCATTTATTCACACACAACACAGCTTTACTTTCAATGGCGTCATCCTAACTGTCTACAATATTTAACTTATGCCTACCCTACCTTCTTATAATATCTACCCTCTACTTCCATACATAACAGTTAGTTAAGGTTGGGTTTGCTTCAAGTCTGGCAAAGTTTGCTTTCCTTTGTGAGTAGGTTTGTATAATTGTTGGTAAGTACTCCTATTTTACAACCGATCTAGATGAAACTTGGTAATACTGGTTTTATAGATTTTTTGTTTTTGCAAAGTCTACAGTTTGCAGACATTCTAGTTACTAACTTATTACTATTGTATTATTATTGATGCTACCTAAAATATTATAAATCTGAGAATATCGGGATAAAAAGTAGCCTATATGTTAATCCAGGTCTCTAGTTATCTACATACCGAGATTCATTGTAATTGGTCCAGTAGTTTTTGTGTGAAGGAGTAACAAATATACAAACATACTAACACACAAACTATCACATTTATAATATTCATAGGATGGTAGTATAAATCCTACATGCATTGGGAATAGACATTTGATACTTTGTATTGATATTATGGGACTTCTACAGCATGACGTACCAGTTGGCACAATGCTCACCATGCCAGACTATCAAACACAGGGTTGCGGGTTCGATTCCCGCCTCAGACATGTATTTATGCTTAGATATTTGTCTGTGGTCTGGTTGTTTCTGTGTATTATATGTTTACAAAAGAAAAGTATATAAGTAGTATATCTATTGTCTAGCACCGATAACACAAGTCTAGTTACTTAGCTTGGGGCTAGATGGTGATGTGTGGAATGTCCTATAATATTATTATTTTATTTAAATATTAATTATAGGTATAATTCTACATACCTCATGACTCCAATCTGTATCCGCATCTATATTAGTTTGACAACTAACACAAACATTATCTTCAAACTCCGTCTGGCATTCGCTACTGACAAATATCAGATTTGTCTCAGTGGAAGCATCAGTTTTAGGGACATCCATTGAGGTGCCTTTACCTCGGAATAAAGAAACCAGACCGGCTGGCCGCGGCATGTTTAGTCCTACATCATCCCAGTCTTCAAATTCCTAGAATGTTTTATACAAATGTTTAATGAAAATTTTGTAGTTTATTTTTCGTTTACTAAATTTGATATGTAGATACTTTTTATTCTGATATTCCAACAGAATCAGAACTCAAACTGCAGGGCGCAGTTAGTCACAATATATATAATGTATTTTCCTATTAATTTGTTATTAAAATTGAATGTTAATCTTTTCTTTGTTCTGCACTTGCCAATTCAGTTGGAGTTGGGTCTTCTCATACATTTGCGCCAAGTCTTTCGATCCTGGTTTGTCCTTGGAAAGATATTGAGAGCCTTGACATCTCTGGTTACATTGATCTACTAGCTTCCCTATCTATACGTCTAAACTAATATAATATTATAAGAGGAAAGATTTGATTGTTTGAATTGAATAGCCTCTGAAACTGCTGGATGGATTTTGATGAAACTAGGTAGGAGGATAGGTAAATTGGTTAATTGGGAGTGACCTAAGCTACTTTTTATCTCAATATTGGGAGTTTGGGAGTTATAGACAGGATTGGGAGTTATGCGGGTGAAACCTTGGAGCTAGGTTAATAATAATATTTTTAACAAACCTGATCAGGATTTTCATCTGAGAATGTAATGGAAGTCAACTTGTAATCTTGTAGTAGTAGGTATTCATTTATGAGAAAGTTTAAAGCCCTCTTTTCATGAGGTTTTAATGATTGTTCGTTTGTTAAGTTTTTTGTACTTTTATCCAATGTTGATTCACCATCTGATAATTTTGTAACAAATTAAAAATACAGACCATTAAAACTATGGTGTTTCACAAAAGTTAATATATATAAATTATATTAGCATACGCATGCATGGAGGGTATCAGCTCAGTAATATGCTGCTAAAGCTAAAGATACCTCCACACATTCCTGAGAAAAAGGGTCTTGACAGACAGACAGACGGACGGATGGACAACAAAGTGATCCAATCCAAAGAGGTCCCGTTTTTTCCTCTCAAGGTATGATATATTAAGGTTAGAATTAAGGTTTGAATATAACATAAAACCTTATTTCAAATTCAAACTTCAGTTACATAAGAAACTTAAGTTTTTACTTTTTTTTTAAACATGAGCGTCGAATGTAATTACATACCGGCAAACTGTGTGAGATTGGCCCTTAATGAGTTGATAGTCTCCCGAGCCTTACGAAGTTCAAATTCGAGGACGGCTACATCTCCACCACTGCCTCCTCGATCACCTCCGCCATCTTCAGAGTACCGAGCTGTGTCTAGTGAGTCTAATGTGGCTTGGCTTGGAGAACGGTCTAAAATTTATTTAAATTATAGTGATACATGACATTATTTCTTACTTTAAACAATTACAGTAGTGGATTTGTAACTTATTCCTAATTTAATAATATGCTAAATAAATGAAATGTACTTTTACTATATACTTACTTTGTGATAGGCAAATTATATGCAGAAATTTATTTAATTTAGATATATGAAAAAGTAGGTGAGTAATACTAGAGACATTTTGTCAAGACGTAGAAACATGAAGTTCAAGTTACGAAAACTTACGCATCGAAGTAAAATCTGAAGCTCTCGATACATGTTGTTCAAAGTTCCCTGGATTCGAAAAAAACTCTCTAAGTTGAGGTAATTCCTTCCCACTTTCGACGAGCTCTGTATGCAGTTCCAAAGCGGTCAAGAAATAATGATCCTTCAACAACTTAGTAGCAATATCTTCATATGATAAATGAGGCGAATAAGTGAAGGAATTGTCTTCGATATCCTTGTAAGGATTCATGGTCTGTAAATCACAAAAAGTTCACAATCTTGAATTTTGACTTTTTAACGATATGCTAGTCGACTTTTCAGAGTTTGCAAACACTATTAAGGAAATTGTTTGTTTATTTTTGCTTACTTCTCATATCTTTACTTGAGATAAAATCATTAATCTATTTTACAAAACTGTACCAAACAATACCACAAAATCACAAACGACGACAGCGCAACAAACGAAGAAAAATCACATTTGTCAATGTCAGTGTCACGATTCTTTCTTCTTTTTTGGCATTTTTTTGGCTTCGTGAAGTTTGCTCATTGTGTCAACCACCAGGTGTTCAACGTTTATGCCACTTTTGTCGCAGCATGTGTATGGCAGCGAAATGCTGCCATACATGCTGCGACACAAGTTAGTTATTTTTCGTTAGAATAAAATCGTGTGTCGTGTGTTCATGTCTTGCTTTTATTGTTTTGCTGGGCAGGCAAAACAAGAAGACTGAAGAATTGATCCATAAAAATAATGTCAACTGAGGCTGTATGAGGAGAAAAAGCTTTGCCTAGAGTACATAAACCCGTGATCGTCACTGTCAGGCACCGTCAACTGTCAACGTCAAATTGAATTTAAAAAACGGTCGACGGACGAAAAATCCCCAAACAAAACAGGGATTCGAAAAATTGATTCTGAAAAGCAACATCAACTTATTTTTAACACCATTACAAAGATGATTTGGTAGCAGTAGTAAAGGTAAAAGAGACAAAGATGGGTGAAGCATATTTCAACTTGAAGCGCAAACTCGAAGAGCTCGGTTACAATAGCTTGTTGCCCGTAGACGGAGTTCCGTTAGTGCAATGTATACTAGCGGACCTCATACAGACCACACGTAGCCTGCAGCACTATATGGACTTGTCGAAGGAAGCTTTGCTGCAACGAGACTCATTGATGCTCGAAGCCGAACCGTACAAGTGCGATAACGCTAAACTCATCCAAGAAAACAATCATCTTCACAGAGAAAATATAAGATTAAAAGACGATAATGTTAAATTACTAAAAGATATGAGAAGAAAGACTAAGAGTTTGTCTGAAGAATTGTTGAGAAAAGATTCTACTATTACAAAATTACAACATGATTTGAGGGACTTGAGTTTACGAGGCCTTTGTGCTGACACATTGAGCACTCGTCTCAAAAGTAAGAAAAAGGACACTGAGACCTCTGTACAAACTTGTTCATGCTTCGATAGAAAACAAACAACTAATGAAGTAGAAGATTTAAATAGAACCATCCAAATATTAGAAGAACAAAACAATAACTTTAAAGATGAAATTCAGTTGCTTAAAATTCAAGTGGAACATAGAGATAATGAAATTATTAGGCTTAATATGTTGTTAGAAGGTGGTCGGCCTTTAACTGCTATAAACAAAGACTGTTGCAATCCCAGTACAAACAATAAACTGCACAGTTTGATGAAAGAATTACGTGATCTGGAAGATGCTAATGTTCTTTTAAAAAAAGAAATGGATAATAGTCTAGAGAAGCAACATGAAGCTATGCTTCGTGCTCTCACTCTTGCTGACAAAAACAAAGCTTTGCACGAAGAAATAAAAAAAGTTGACACATTAGCATTAAGAGTTGAAGAGGATTGTAATAAAAGGCTATCGGAAATGATAAATGAAGTAAACTTTTTACAATCAAGAATAGAAGGATTGACAATGAAAAATGCAGAACTTGAAAGGCAGTTATCCAATCATAGTTCTGGAAAAGGTTCAGGTTCTTTATTTAACAAACTGCAAGAATCTGTAAATGTTGCTAGAAAAGAAAATGAAGCTTTTCAGAAGGAGATAAAAGATCTTGTGGAATTAAATAAAGGTTTGCAGGAGAAGATTCTAGCATTTACAAATTCAGCTAAGTCGTTTGACTATAGTGCAAATACTGACCTCAAAAAAGATCTTAAAAAATGTCCCACTAAAGATGAACTACAATCATTATTAGAACGTGAAAGAATGAAATATGAAAGAAATATTAAAGATTTACAAGAAAAAATGTCTGAGACTATGGACACATTTAGCAAACACATGAAAAATTGCAAAGACGATAGCCCTAAAGACTCTTCAAAAGACAATGCATTTGTAAGGGATTTACATGCTAAACTATGTGAAAGTGAACAAAGATTTCTTATGATAAAAAAAGAAAATGATGATTTAAAAAGTAAGTTAGATCTAAGCCAAGAAGGTAGCAAGCAGAATTATAAAGATATCATTAGTCAACTGAATATTGAAAATTCTGAATTATCCAAAGAAAATATAGCATTAAGTCAGCAAGTCAGTCACTTAAAAAATATGACTTCTGCAAAATCATTATCAAGAGGTGACTACACAAGAAGAGAAGTAGATAGACTAAAAGACACAATCACAGAACTTACACATGAATTGCAAATGTTAAAGAAAGATAAACATGAGTACAACATGAGGTATAAAGAAACGATGGATATAGCTGATAAATTAAAGAGAGATCTGATACATAAACAGAAAGAAATAGAACAATTGGAAGAAGAAAATTGTTCTTATAAAATGACCAACAGAAATGGAAAAGCATCAGCAGAACATCTGAAAGATGAATGTAATTTCCTAAAAGAGCAAATAAAAAAGATGCAATCAGATGTTGTTAAGGAAAAAACACTTGCAAGTCAAATTAAAAATATACAATTAGAAACAGAAAGAAGCAGTAATGAAATACAAAATGAACTCTTATGTGTTCAGAAGAAGCTCAGTGTATCTAGAGATACTATAGATTCTTTAGAAAGAAAATGTAAAGACTTACAAACTGAAATCAGTGCTCTGAGAAATGATAAATCTAATTTAATTGATAATATAAGAAAAGTGGACCAAGAACGAGATAAATTAGTCATAGAATTAGATCACAAAACAGAAAATGTTTGTGTTTTAGAACAAAAAATTAAAACTCAACACTATGAAATTTGTAAGCTAGAAACTGAAATAGCGGACTTAAAACGAAAGTCAAATATGAACAAATTAACAGAGCATAAAATAGTTGATAGTGAAGCACAAATTAATTTCCTAAATGGAGAAATTCTTAGATTGAACCAACAGCTCGACACAGCAACAATGGAAAATAAACATTTACAAAATACTATTGCAGATCTTCATGGAAATATGAAACTAGGGAAAATTGAATATGATAAATCAAGGAAAGAGGTAGATGGACTAAAACAGCAACTACAGCATTATGTAGCTGAAATTAGACGAATAGAAGAACTACTCTCACAAAAAGAAGCAGAAAGGTCAGACATGTTGGAACACTTTGCCAGTCTGTCTGTTGAAGCAAATATATTAGAAAACACAAATCACTCATTAGAAAGCGAGTCTGCTTCTAAATCATTACAACTACAAAATTATATTAGTAAAATTGAAAGTCTGGAATCTAAACTGATAGATAAAGACACTATTATAGAAAACCAAAGTTCAAGAATAGCATCAATGGGTCTTAAAATAACATCATTAGAAAATGAAATTAAACTTGTGACAGAAGAGAAAATAGTTCTTGAACAAAATATCGCATTCTTGAAAAAAATGTGCAATGATTTAAAAACAGAAAACTCACATACAATAAAAAGTATGGGAGATGTTGATTCAGAGTTAAAGTTGTATGAAAATCGTATAAAAACTCTTTCTGGGGTCAGAGCAAGTTTGGAAGAAGAGAAAGATGAGATGAAGGAAAATCTTATAACTACAGAAAAGTTGTTAGCAAATGCTAGGAAAGAAATAGTTGAGTTAAAACTGGCTTTGCAAGATGCTACTTCTGAAACTAAATTTCTACAAGATAGATTATCGAGAAGGGAGAAAGAAAGAACAGAAACAGAATGTCATGAGGTAAATAATTTCTAACAACTAATAATATAATATTTACCTTTATAAAAACTAGCAGCGGTCTGCGATTTCAACCGTGTAATTCCCGATCCCGTGGGAATATCGGGATAAAAAGTAGCCTATGTAGTAACATAACATTTGCAACAAACATAACATTTACAAACAAAAAAAAACTTTCCTTTTATTATATTAGTGTAGTTACTTATAGATGTGTTTATTTTTCAGACAACACTAACGAGAGAAGAATATGATTTACCCATAATGCTTGAGGAAATACATGAAGTGAGTCATGAAGAAGATGAAGATAGTAGCCGATATCATTCTATTCACAAAAGACTCTCTAAGTACACAAATAGTAGTACTATTTAGAAATAATTTGAATGAATTCTTCTCTACTTTTCTATTGGTACAATAAATATGTATAAGTAAGATGAAGTCTGGTGTTGAGAGTGGAGTGGAGAGGGCATTCGCGTAAGCTACCCCGCAATGCCCCATGGTATTTTGCATATAAAACTCGTAAATTGCCTTATCCATATTTATAGCTTCTTGTTCTCTCTTTTTAACAGTAATTTATCGGAAAAGACAGTAATACAAGCAGCATTTTAGACGAAAGGGAGACCTTTGCCCAGCAGTGAGACAAAAATGGTTTACTTTATTTAAAATGGGTGCGTGTGCTTATGTACGCGCGTGAGAAGTTAATACTCCTTTGGCATCATCAAAAAATAGTTTTTGATTGCATGCAAATCATTAATTACAAAAAATGATAAACGGACTGGATAAAGATAATCAATAAAATCTAGTTTAAATTTGAAAAAATAAATAAATCTTCACCTGTTACTTTTGTGTTACAGTGGATGCGCGCGCATCTTAAAATTTCACTTTCATATTTTTTTCATAACGCGCTTAGAGAAGTATAACTTCAATAAAAGAACCTAATTTCTCCCCTAGAGATAAAATACTTCTGGAAAGTAGTTACATTACATACCTTCTTAATTCAGACTAATTTGCTTTAGCAAATAATCATGAATTCAGGCAGTTATGGAATATTGTCTCGTCTGAGACGCGGAATTATAAGATAAAAGTTATTATTACCTAGGTAATTGTTTAGGGATCAATTAAAGGGATAGATGTATCTATTATCTATAATGATTATGTCCTATAGTTAGTTATGTTCTAGACAGGGATTGTTATGTAAATGAATTTGCCTTTATTATGTAGATCTTAGTGTTTTGATGCACCTGTAGCCTGTCAGTAGCTGTAGGTATTGGATGACTGTTATACTAATGTATTTATTATTAATGTTAAACTAGTTTATTTTATTGATAGTATGAAAAGTTTAAAATATGAATAAAATTTAAATTGAATAGATGCTATTTCATTTAAGGTTTTAGTATAGGTACTTATCTAAATTGCGGAAAATGGATTCACATAACTCAATTTTTAAGTCCATTTGGCGGAGGACAGGAGTGAAGGGTTCTATTCTAATTCTGTCCGCAATAGTAGGTACATGGCGCAAACCAGCAGAGCCCTGCGTAAGTCTTGATCCCTTGGGATGGGACCTTGAAACTGAGATAAAAAAGACCTATGTTACTCCAGTGTTACTCCCATGGATTATATCCTCATATTAATTTCATCCAAATCAGTCCAGTTTGGAGCGCCTGTTTATTGGGGGGGGGGGGGGGGGGGGGTTCATCCATACGCCACGAGATGGAATTGTAGATGAGATCTTTACCGACATTTTGGTGAGTTTGAGCCAAAAAATCCCTATACTTTTCAAGCTATCCTTAAATTAACAATTAAAAATTAGTCTAGCTTTGAAATGACAAGCAATTTTCAATTTCAATTTTCATATCTGTAAAGATCATAGAGATAAATATAGGTCAATAGTAAAGATTTCATCTACAATTCCATCTCAGCACTTTTGAGAAAAACAAAACACATACGTTACAATCGATTTTAGTTGTAAGTAACGGGTATTTCTGGCGCGTTGCGTTTGGCAGCAAAGGCAGCCTCTAAATACCTACTGTTAAAAATTGTGAGGGGGTATTTTTAAATAGAAAGTGGATTACAAAATCCGAATGTTTATTATCTTTGGATAGATATTGTTGAAAATGTAATACCAACACTTTGACCCTACAATACAATGTATTTTTATAACTTACTTGTAGAAAACATATCACTAGCCCTTTTAACATAATTTGCATGGCACCTTATATATTTTAAACTACCTACAATTAATATTAGCAAAATATACAAAACATTTATATACAGAACTAGCAAACCCGGCGAACTCCGTTTCGCCACCAGATTTTCCTGAATTTTCTTTGCTATAAACCTCACGGAGCCCGAGACCTTTCCAACGAATGCAAAACCGTGGAAATCGGTTCGTGCGTTCTGGAGTTATAGCGTCAGGGAGGAAAACCCGACTTATTTTTATATAGTAGATGAATTTTTTACGTGGGCCGTCCAGGGCAGGGCCATATCCTAAGCTATATGAGATAGCGAAAAATACTGAAAGGAGTTCCGTGCCCGATTTTACAAAAACTACAACGGCATCATTAGATTTTTGAAACAGTCACTAGGTACCCTAGCCAAAAATTCACCTGTTTATTATTTATTACACGAAAAATGAATAGTTGGGAAAAACATTTTTGAAAGTAGTTATAGTCTTGGTATAATAAATATATTTTACTTTTGGTCTATTCAATCAACTACTTTTTTGCTGATAAACCAATAGAAAGATCCAAATAGTCACCTTATTTGGTGGCAGTGCACATTTTCTTTTGCTAAGTAACATTTATTTACAACAACTGTTGTCACCGAAAAAAAAGATGAGGTTTTCAATTCATCGTGTATATACATAGTTAATAATGTATGTTTGCAGATTATTCGAAGAAGAAATCTTCTTACAATAAAATTGTTGGTTGTGAAGTCGGTTTACGGACGATAATTTTACGTGATAACGTCACAGGAACTCTTTTGTATCGTTAACATTATTTACTTCAATACGTTGCTATGGTTATTTGTCAATAACGTTTCTATGGTTACTTGTAAATAACGCATGACGTCACACTTTTTTGAGAATGCAGGTGTTCACCAATATAATAGACGTTATCACGTCAATAATTTTTGCTATCAAGAAATACACTTCATAATAAAATTAGTTTTTGCTCAAACAAAGCTAATTAATATAACAAGGTTAATACTTAGCTAATAGTGCTAGTTAGTTAGGTACCTAATTTGGAATTTGATTATTGGATGTGATTCATTCATTTATCAGTTCAACCAATTACATGTCAGATAATAGGCACTAGCACTTACAGAGACCCTATACAGTGTGTTACTCTTACAGCCGTATTCACAAACAGTACTTAGGTTTTTGGCGGGAACGAGTTAACAACATGTCGTGCTGCAGTTTTATTTTCATGAAACTTAGATGTAACCCGAGTTGAATTGTATAATTCTGGTGGAATGTTATTCAATTTAGTTCTGTGAAAGTGCACAAGTGTAGTGAAAGTAAAAATCAGTGTCAAACATGCAGTTTTCACGTTGCCTCCAAATCTCCTATTAAGGTTATGGTAAACTTGCCACCGCTTTACTATAACCCCTGACTTGACGGACTATGACGACTTTGACTGTATTGAAACACTTTAGGCCCGATTTATGAAAAATCGGGTCATAATTTAATGCAAAATATAACTTGACACTGGCTAAATGCACACGTGCGAAGCCATAATAAAAGAAAAAAAAAAAAAAACAGTACTTAAGTTGCTATTCGATAAGTGAAGTGAACGTACTGCGTTAAAATGCAGCCTTATGATTGGACAATTTTGTGCTGCTCTCTTTACTCTAGCGAATTAGCGTCTTATTTGCGGCTCTATACATTCGCGCGCACTATGCAATCTCATAGTGCTGATTGTGAATACGGGTGTAATTAACTTAAGAGTTTTGAGAATTTTAAAATCGTGACACCATTATTTATCTTAGGGCTTGCTGCCAATAATAGTGTTGCTCCATCTCGGAACTTACTTATATCACTACATATTATTAAATAAAGTCCTCCGCCGCGTCTGTCTGTTTGCTATAAACTCAAAAGTACTGCACTGATTTTCATGTTGTTTTAACCAATGGATAGAGTGGTTCTCGAGGAAGATTTTAGTATATAAAACAAAATTACTATATGTATGGAGTCGCGGGCAACAGGGAGCTATTAATAAATTAGGGTCATTTTCCCAAAAATTAATATTAATATATTTTATTTTCATGCAAAATATTGAGGGACTACAGGGTTTTACTATACACACTGTATAACCAAGCAGTACTGTGGTATTTTAAAAATCTTGCAAATATTCTAAAAGTGTTTGTATGTTTCTTACTCCTTCAGCACGAAATGGCTAGACGGATTTGGATGAAAATTGGAATGTTGATAGCAGGACTTCTGGAATAACACATGAAACTTATTGTACCAATATTCCCATGGGATCGGAGCTTACATTGGTAAAACTGCAGGGCCACACAAAAGTATTTCTATGAGTCCTTGAGATAAACATATGCATAAGCTTCAGCTGGGTTTACATTAAACAAGTGCCATTCTTTAACTTGATGAAAACTTTGTAATACAAATCAAGCTTTCATGCATTGAGCCACATACATACCGTCTGGTCTACATATGTGGCTTGGTGCATAAAATACCAAACATTACAAAATGTTCCAACGCTGGAACACTTCCAGCATGACCTTAGTGTGCACAGCGGCAGCGTTTTATAGTGAAAACCAGGCTTTACAGAATAAGCTACAATTTTATTTATATTTTATAAGTACAAAAATTCTGATGGACTAGTTAGGTATTACTGCTTAGCCTATGAATCCATATAAAATGCTATAGTCATATGTATAATGTCAAATATGTTTAAGTATCTATCTATGTACTTAGCTCAGTGTAGCATACTAAGATTAATATTTTGTGCAATTAAAATTAATTGAATGTCAAATAGTAAATTTTTCGGTGGGTAAAGTGCCTAAAATAATTTCAATTTAATTTACAATAATATTGGACCTATGATAAATATGTCATAACAAAATCATATTCTAAGCTTAATAAATGGAATGATGCAATATACTGTTATACAAGAATATTTTCATTGATTACATGTACAATAATATTTTACATGTACTTATATGTATACATCATTACAGGCAATTTTATTATCCGTTATACAATTCATTCCTTGTAGCTGTGTTTTTATATTTAAATTCCATTATTACTTATTTACAGGAAATGTACCTATCAAAATATGTTAAATGAGTATTTTCTACACAGATTACATTCTACATACCTACATACAGGTAAGTGCAAAACAATCATGCTTCATATAGCAGCAGCACCATTCCTCACGATATTCATAATATTATTATAATTGACTCAATTTATTTCAACTATATTCATATTTGATTATAATATTGCAGTTATATTAGCTAATTATTTAAGTTTATTATAGAGTAGCAAGAATTCTAGTGAATCCTATGCCAGCTCCAAGCAATGTCTGGCCGATACCCCAAATCATAGCATGGACTGGGGGCATGGCCATGTTGGCAGCCCGATATATAAACGCCACAGCCGCGCTGCTGGCTACCCCTGAAGTGACAGGCCCAACCACCCCCATCACAATTAATAGAACAGGAAAGAACTTCCCGTACTTGTGTTTCCTTAGAGTTCCAAAAGAAACTAGTGCCGCGCAAGTATGCACGAACACCGAGGAGCACAGAGACCACAAAAACACTGGATACCACATCTCACCGAACGTGTCCAAAGGATCACCAGGGGTCAGTTTCAATATATTTACGAACGAATCGAATTCCGACACCCGGAACTCCGACAACATGTCATACATGTTGTCAAACAATGTTCAAGGCTCACAGGCATCAGGACAGCTTTGTTTGTTGAAATTTCGATACAATGACGACGGACGGTGAATGAAGTGAACTGCACACGATTTTTCACACTATCAATGGGTCTTGATGTTTATACATAATCCTTTTACTTGCTCGCAAGAAATATTTGTTATATAATTACCTACAAGGTAAATAAAACGATTTATCAATTATTTAGAAACTTTTCAAATTATTACAAATATCGAGAATGTGATGTGAATCGAATCGACTGAACTGAGCAAATGACATTTGTTCTGACAGTGACGTTTTCTATTCACAGTACGACAAGCTTATTCTTATTTCCTCGTTTTCAGGTGGCCGACTAGGCCAACACACAAGGCGCGCAGGGAGAGTTTTGGCGGGAACGAGTTAACAACATGTCCTGCTGCAGTTTTATTTTCATGAAACTTAGATGTAACCCGAGTTGAATTGTATAATTCTGGTGGAATGTTATTCAATTTAGTTCTGTGAAAGTGCACAAGTGTAGTGAAAGTAAAAATCAGTGTCAAACATGCAGTTTTCTCGTTGCCTCCAAATCTCCTATTAAGGTTATGGTAAACTTGCCACCGCTTTACTATAGCCCCTGACTTGACGGACTATGACGACTTTGACTGCATTGAAACACTTTAGGCCCGATTTATGAAAAATCGGGTCATAATTTGATGCAAAATATAACTTGACACTGGCTAAATGCACACGTACGAAGCCATAATAAAAAAAAAAAAAAAAAAAAAGGCGCGCAGGCGTCAACGTCAGCCGAAGCGTCAGCTGTCAATATTTTGTGTTGTCAAAGTTTAGAACGAAGTTAGTTGCGACACAAGAGTCAATCAATTTTCGTTTACTACTGAATTTCTCTTTTTTATTTACTGATACAATAATTTGTAAAAGACTTCGATTATATTAGTTATTTGTCAAGTTTCTGCGGTCTTCAAGAGTCTATTGTTGTTTTTAAGGTAATAAATTAGGTTATTTAATGAAAACGAAGTTATCCATAGATTGCAGTGAAGTTAGCTCGCTTACCATTTTGTTATTTGACATTTATTGTGCGTACTCGAGATTTGTGGACATTGTGGTGAAATAACCTCAAAGTTTGTGTAAAACGTAAAATAAATTTATTTAACACAGCACCTGTTTCTGGAAAGTAATCTTATAAATTGAGTTAAAATGGGGAAAGTTAGATCAACACCGGGTGCGCCCCGGAAGCAGGGGTTCAACAAATCGGGACATTCTATGAATCCTGATCGACCTACGGAAGGTTTGAAGGGTGTTGGAAACCCAAGAACGAAGGGAACTATCAAACGGCTACAGATGTATAGAAACTTCAAAGCCAAAAGGGATAAAACTGGTAAAATTTTGACCCCAGCACCTTTTCAAGGTTGGGTGCCGTCTGGAACTCAAGCCCGAGTTGAACCAAATCAAAAGTGGTTCGGCAACTCGCGGGTCATTTCACAAAACGCTTTGCAAAAATTTCAAGAAGAATTTGGTGCTGCCGTAAAAAACCCTTACCAAGTTATAATGAAACCAACTAACCTTCCCATCACATTGCTCAATGAAAAAGCCAAAAACGCCCGAGTACATCTATTAGATACAGAGGGCTTTGACAAAACGTTTGGTCCCAAAAAGCAAAGGAAACGAGTAAACTTGAAGTTTAGTGACGTGAATACATTATCCAAGGCTGCAGAAGAAAGTGCTGGAAAGTATGATGAGAATAAAGATATTGATAGAGTTCGGGAAGATACTGGAGTGAAAGAAGGTCAGCGGGACTGGGTTTTTGGAGCCGGAATGAGTAAACGAATTTGGAACGAGTTGTATAAAGTTGTTGATTCTTCAGATGTCTTGCTTCAGGTGTTGGACGCTAGAGATCCAATGGGCACCAGAAGTCCTTATGTAGAAAAGTACTTGAGAGAAGAGAAAAAGCATAAACATTTAATATTCATCCTTAACAAGGTGGATCTTGTCCCAAATTGGGTAACACAGCGATGGGTTGCAATCCTTAGTGCAGAGTATCCCACAATAGCCTTCCATGCATCGTTAACACATCCTTTTGGTAAAGGCTCCTTGATTAACTTGTTAAGACAATTTGCCAAATTGCATATTGATAAGAAGCAAATAAGTGTTGGTTTGATTGGATATCCAAATGTAGGTAAATCTTCAGTGATTAACACTTTAAGGTCAAAGAAAGTGTGTAAGGTGGCACCTATTGCTGGAGAGACTAAAGTCTGGCAATATATTACATTAATGAGAAGGATATTCTTGATTGACTGTCCAGGTATTGTTTATCCATCTGCTGAAACTGACACTGAGAAGGTTCTGAAAGGAGTTGTCAGAGTTGAATTGGTACAAAACCCTGAAGATTATATCGAAGAAGTTATTAAAAGAGTAAGAAAGGAATACTTGGTTAAAACTTACAAAGTAGATGCCTGGGATACGGCAACAGAATTTCTAGAAAAAATGGCGGCTAGAACGGGGAAATTATTAAAGAAAGGTGAACCAGATGTAAATCAAGTAGCTAGGATGGTTCTCAATGACTGGCAAAGAGGAAAACTCCCATTCTATGTTGCACCTGAAGGTTTTGAAGTACCACTCTCCAAACAAGAGAAAGTAGAAGTACCAAAAGAAACTCCAGTTGTTGAAAAAGATACAAAGGGTGAAGAGAATGGAACAGAAGTTGTTCAAGAACCTGAAGATGTAACTGAAAAGCCTATAGTCAACATAAACCAGCTGATGATTGCACAAGACTTTGCAAAAATCAGAGTTGGTTTGCAGTTTGATAATGATGATGACAAGAAACCTTTAGAAAAAATTGTAATTCCTGAAGAATTGAAAGACATAGATGATGAAAACAATGACAGTAAGTCTGAGATTAACAATGATGATGATGGCAATGACTCTTCAGACATCAGTGACTTCTACAGTACTGATGAAAATGATTGTAGTGATGTTGAAGACTATTTGACTAACGATCCTGAGACTGTTAAGGACTTAAAACGTAAGAAACTTGAAGCTGCCAGTGGGGCGTTCACAGTAGAAGAGGTTACTGAGAAAGGTAAAAAACGCAAGGGTGAGAATGAAGCATCAATTAAAAAGTTAACTGCGAAGAAAAGGAGAGCTATTGATAGGGCTCAAAAGAGGACTAAAACTGGAAGCAACTTCTATGAAGTTTCTAATGTTAAAAATAGAAATCGGAATAAGAAAAAGCTTCCTTAATAAATATGTAATTTATTATTTAATGTTTTAAATAAAAAATAACATTTAAATTGTTGTTTTTCTTTAAACTTTATAACTTAATTTTACTATGCATAGAAATGTAAGTATTTGTACTTTGTACTATGTTTTATGATTGAGTTATTTATATAATATAAAATAAAATTAACACATACGAACATATACCTACATAGGAATATATTTACTTTAGTAAGTAGGATCTATACGGTGTCCAGAATATCAAGTGGCCCATATTCTTATTCACATTTAAAGCATAAAATATCATGATCAAACGTTAGTTCCGCCATGAATTTTAACAGACAAGTTCCATGTTATTAAACAACAAATTGAGACCCTCCTTCTTTTGAAGTTGATTAAAAATAGTATGATGGTCAACTAAATGAATTCACCTTTAAATATAAAATTGAACGTCCCGACTGACTTACTGATTTACGCACATAACTCAAATCTATGGTCGAATCGGGCTAAAATCTATCATACCTACAGCTACTATGATCGTAGGCAAAAGCTACTAAGTATCTAAGAAACCTAAATAATTTACAGATGTCTTCAGGAAGTGAGAGCGACGAAGACTATGTACCAGAGGAACCCCCAAAACTATCTGAAGAGGAATCAGCAGATGAAGAAACTGAGAAACAATATGAAAACGAAGTCGTGTTAAAAGATAAGAAACGTAAAATAGCTCAAGAAGCAAAAGGTACATAGCTTTGTTTATAAAAACATAATTTAATCTATTTACTAAATACAGTTAATAAACTATTTGATTCGTTCATTCAAGGTAAGAAGAAAAGAAAGATCAGGAATGTACCAGATACGGAACCGGAAGAAATTGAACAAAAAGAAGAAGAAGAAGAAGTAAATCCAGAAGAGCAGAAGAAGCGTGACGATGATTTATGGGCGATGTTTCTAGAAGGAACTGATACTAAACCTAAAGAAAAAGCCCCATCTAAAACTATTGAGGCTAGCAGTAAACCTTCAATCAGTAGTCAACCTGGTAGTAGTAAAATTGAAGATACCAAGAAAACTGACGACGCAAAA
The DNA here is from genome assembly GCA_951213275.1 of Idaea straminata. Classification (NCBI taxonomy): domain Eukaryota; kingdom Metazoa; phylum Arthropoda; class Insecta; order Lepidoptera; family Geometridae; genus Idaea; species Idaea straminata. The sequence continues at coordinate 9,132,851 of OX577858.1, forward strand.
GAACGTGAGCGGAGAATTTTCGAGTTTGCCGGAGAAACTATTGTTGTAGAAAATAATGTTATTAAGGAGAAGATTAAATCTAAGGAAAGCGCTGAAACAGGTAAGCTTATGACATTCAGACTACACAAATACTTACATTCAAAAGAAAAACTTAGTTTTTACAGTCATTCTTAATTCAAGGACTCTTTTTTATGTATAGAATTGACTGAATCAATATGACCTGTGCGGAGGCTCACAGCTAAGCGAAGCTCACTGATCGTTAACGGTCGTCCTGGCGTGGTCATGACTTTGATGGGTGACCAGCTAGTAGTGTGGCAAAAATTAATTTTAGTGAGCCCCTCCGTGCTTCGGAAGGCACGTTAAGCCGTTGGTCCCGGTTGCTACTTCTAGTAGCAGTGGTTAGGTCAAGTTAGACCTTAAGGCGATCTCTAACAATAGGTGAGCCACAACACTATACGAGAAGTAGAAGACTGAACAAATTGATGGTCCACTTAAGCTAAGCTATAGTCTCTAGACTAGAGCATTTTAATTTAAGTAACGTTCCAATACAAATGCTCAAAGTGTGGTTTGAGTAAATTTAAAAACAGCGAATGCTTGATGTATGGACACTAGTAAATGCTCTAGTCTATTATCTATCTTCTATATATATATAAATTAATCCCTATTTTTCTTAGTCATCGCATCACGTGTGAACGGCTTGACCGATTTAGCTTATTCTTTTTTGTTCTGTTTGTTATTGTCAGGAGAAGGTTCTTATTAAAGAAAAAATTAAGGAAGTTGCGCAGAGAATTATTACGCGGGTGAAACCGTGGGGCGTAGCTAGTCTTCATTATATTTACATGTCGTCTGGGTGTGTATGTTTATATTTCTAAAAAACTATGTAGGAATTTACAATTTATTTATTTAATAAATTCAGTACACAAGGAAAATACAAAAAAAAGATTACATTATAAAGTTATTACTAAGGTAAGTTTAACTCTGTAAAGATTTTTCTGCCGACAGACCTCTAGGGAAAGGAAATAATATAGTTAATAATATACAAACTTAAGTATTCTGCTATTTGGGGCAATATGGCGACGTATGCAAAGTTAAAAATAATTCCTTCTACTTCTAGCGTAATTTTAATATTATATCTTTATCTTTTAAATTCCAGCGTTAAAGCTACCCCGAGCCGGTGCCGGCATATCCAGCGTCCTCGGCCAGTTGAACAAGAAGAATCAACTATCTACATTGGAGAAGTCAAAGCTCGACTGGCAGACGTTCAAGCAAGACGAAGGCATCGAGGAGGAGATACAGAGCCATAATAAGGGGAAGAATGGGTATGTAACATGTTTAAATATTAAGGTGACTTTAACCCCCGACGCAAAAATGACGGGGTGTTATAAGTTTGACGTGTCTGTCTTTCTCTGTGTGTGTCTGTCTGTGGCATCGTAGCTCCCGAACGGATGAACCGATTTTGGTTTAGTTTTTTTGTTTGAAAGTTGTTAACATACAGACAAGACATTGCTAATCAGATAGATAGATAAATAAATTCTTTATTGTACCATATGAAACCTTCATTCACACATAAGTTCCTGCTATTTTTTTAAATATAAACAATAAAATATGGCACTATGGGCGGCCTTATAGCTAAAAGCAATCACTTGCAGGCAACCTTCCCAACCTAAACTGGACTAGGAAGCCAATAGAAATATGGTATTTTACATGATAAGTGAGAAATAAGACAGGTTTGTTGGATCTTCACACAGGCACAGTTAGTCTCAAAAGTTCTATACCGATATTTCTACGGGATAAAACCGCGGGGCGTACCTAAAATTCCCGAGCTCGTATCCCTTTTGCCTTTTACGATTTGAATTTTTGAAGTGAAAACTTATTTTCGCGCGGTACGCATATTTTTAGATGAGATAAAATCTCTGAACTTGCTTTACCGTAACGAGACGCAGCTAAAGTGTGTGCGTATATGCATGTACAAATAGCAAACCGCGAAAATGTATCAAAGGATGTATATCGTCAAACTTTTCCAAAATCTTTTCTTACGTTATAATAGCCCTATATGTCCATTGGTTAGAGCTTTGAGTTGATAAATGAATAAATATTGTAGAATATTTTTACACAGCGCCATCTAGCCTCAAGCTAAGCAACTAGACTTGTATTATGGGTACTAGATAACAGATAGAATACACATTATACTAGCTGCGCCCCGCGGTTTCACTCACTTAAGTTCACGTGGGAATATCGGGATAAAAAGTAGCCCATGTGTTAGTCCAGGTTTACAGCTATATACATACCGAGTTTCATCGCTATCGGTCCAGTAGTTTTGGCGTGAAGGAGTAATAAATATACACACACAAACTTTTGCATTTATTTATTAGTAGGATACTAGATAACGGATAGAATACATATTATACTAGTTACGCCCCGTGGTTTCACCCGCGTAAGTTCCCGTGGGAATATCGGGATAAAAAGTAGCCTATGTGTTAATCCAAGTCTCCAGCTATATACATACCGAGTTTGATCGCAATTGGTCCAGTAGTTTTTGCGTGAAGAAGTAACAAATATACACACACACACAAACTTTCACATTTATAATATTAGTAGGATAGTAGGATTCTTTTTTAAACTAGTCACTTTGAAGTTTATATTTATAGATTGCAATGTCTTCCGTTCCAGATATTTGGAGAAGCGTGACTTCTTAGAGCGCGCCGATTACAGACAGTATGAGATCGAGAGGAACCTCCGCCTCGGGAGACGCAGCAACCGATGACTTCAAGTACCCATCCACATTTGCCATACATTTAATCTTAATAAATAGATATCCACTACCTATCTGAATTTTCTTTCTTTCATTAATTAGTTTATGTAATTTACTACATATGATAAAACAAAGTCCTCCGCCGCGTCTCTGTCTTCGCTATAAACTCAAATACTACTGCACCGATTTTCATGCTGTTTTTACCACGAGGAAGGTTTTAGTATTTAAAACAAAACTACCATGCGTACGAAGTCGTGAGCAACAGCTAGTTTAAATATATAAAAATTACATGCAAGGAAACGGGTTCGATTCGCGTCTCACACAATATATATTTATAGGTACAGGTATGTACTAATAAATATTTATAGGTACAGGTATGTACTAATAAATATGTATACATACATAGTATAGGGCTAAGTCGCTTCCGTTGTCTGTCTGTCCATATATATTCTTAAATCTTTAAAACTACGCAACGGATGTTTTTTTAAATAGAGTGATTTAAGAGGAAGGCCTATAGATATAATACATGCATAATAGGAGATATAATACATGCATAAGAGGAATTTATGTACAAAAGAGAAGTTTATAAGAGCGATGTGTAGCACCTAACCCATGTTGCAAACGTAGTTACTTAGTTAAGCACTAGATGGCACTGTATGAAATGTTATACAACTTACCTATTCAACCGTCCGGCGGGCGTCCACTTTAGGCTTCCTCTACACGTCGACAGATGCATCAACGGACGTCGCGCGTCGGCTGATGCGTCTGCTGATAGATCACGACGATTCGTGTACACGTCTGTAGGTCAATCAGCCTGTGCTGATTCTCGACAGATGCAACTCGCAACAAAAATGGACCTTGAAGAAGTTGCTGTTTATTTGTTTAGTAATTTTAACTATTACTTGAGTGTACACCACAGTAAAATTATTGAAAAGAAGAATGAAGAATGCGTCCACTCTAACTCGCAACTGCTCTTGCACTGATGTATTGGCAGACGGAGGCCGTGCACTCAGGTTTAAAACAAAAATAATAAACGTGAATATATCCGTTCAATATAATTATAAAGAATATTATTTATCATATAAAGATTTTTTACTAAAACCTGTGCTAAAACCAAGAAAATATTCTCTAGTATAATACATGCATAATGCACAAGCCGTGCGAAGCCAAAATAAAAGAAAAATAAATCCGTTTGTTGTCGGTTATTGTGGCACGCAACGAAGGGTTTCGGCGCGAGTGCACGGCCTCCGTCTACACGTCTGCCGATGCATCAGTGCAAGAGCAGTTGCAAGGTATAAACCTAGCTAGATTTTTTCATAAGTATGTTATTGATATAAATGTACATATTATGTATATCGACTAGCCATTATTCTCGTAATCGCAGTAGGTAACCAAGTGCCCCATTTTATGGGGCAACCGATAATAATGCTTTGCTTATCTCGACTAAAGCAGAACTTAATTTGTAAGGTAAGAACTTAGGTAACGTATTACCTGTACAAAGGTTCCTTGAAGCAAGAAAAAATGCTATCCATAAAGAAGCTAGAGAATAATTTCTTGTTTTTTTTGGAAATAAAAATTATATTCCTACGATATTCCTTGTTTTTAGTAAATGTTCTTCAAAATAATAAGCAGTATTCTTCCCTATTTTATCTGTATACATATAAAATTCTTTATCCTGAATGACTGACGGATCAACGCACAGCCTAAACCGCTGATCGTAAAGACCTGAAACTTGGAGGGTGTGTTCTTTGTGTGACATAGACATCCGATAAGAAAGGTTTTTTAAAAAAAATACTCCTAAGGGGGTGAAAAAGGGGGGCAGAGTTTGTATGGGACATCGTGATTCCTTGGTCTAATTCATAGGTCCAATTTCGACTTTTATGCGAACGATGTCGCGGGCAAAAGCTAGTTTTGAATAAATAAGTAATAAGAAAGCACCTCAAAGATAGGTACTTGAATGTTTATAAATTGTTTTAACTAAACACGTGAGTATTTTGATGAAAGCGATACGTGTGACGCGGTATTTTAAAATTACGCTGATTTTAAAATACCTATCAGACGCGAAACCTGCTTAGCTAACATAAAAACGTAATTTTAGCTATTTTCTGAGACTGATTTACCTAGATATACATACCAACTTACCGTACGCGTAGAAGGTAGGTATTAATCTAGCAGAAATTAACCAATTTAAGTGGACCCACTATTAGTATAACTGTTTTAGTATAAAATCCATATATTAGTAGGTACATATAATAATCTTCTATCTATACATATAAAATGCTTTGTCCTGAACTACTGACTGACTGACGGATCAACGCACAGCCTAAACCGCTGATCGTAGAGACCTGAAACTTGGAGGGTGTGTTTTTAGTGTGACGTAGGCATCGGATAAGAAAGGATTTTCCGAAATTTTACTCTTAAAGGGGGGAAAAAGATTTTCTGAAATTCAACTCATAGGGGGGCAAAGTTTGTATGAGACAACGTGATTCTTTGGTCCATTTTCGACTTTTACGCGGACTAAGTCGCGGGCAAAAGCTAGTATATTATACGTAGTGAAGACGACACAGCCCAGAAGTAAAAGACCTGAATCTTATTAGATTTATTAATATTTTCAGGATATTCTCACAAAATTTGTAATACGTCTGCGCGCTACGCGCACATCAACTCGAGTACCTCTGTTCCCTCTCCCCCCTTGATAATAATAATTTTTTTTGCTATTAATTATAGCTTCGCAAAGCTTGTGCATTTAGCCCGTGTCAAGTTATATTTTGCATCAAATTATGACCCGATTTTTCATAAAAGTGTTTCAAAACAGTCAAAGTCGTCATAGTCCGTCAAGTCAGGGGCTATAGTAAAGCGGTAGCAAGTTTACCATAACCTAAATAGGAGATTTGGAGGCAACGAGAAAACTTCATGTTTGACACAGATTTTTACTTTCACTACACTTGTGCACTTTCACAGAACTAAATTGAATAACATTCCACCAGAATTATACAATTCAACTCGGGTTACAACTAAGTTTCATGAAAATAAAACTACAGCACGACATGTTGTTAACTCGTTCCCGCCAAAATCAAATCAAAATCAATCCGATAACAAACATTGTTTATAAGTTTAGGATATACATACCTACATAGATCTATATCGATGACAATCAAGATATAGAGGTATAAGCTAACTATAGGTACCTAGGTATATATTGTGTAAACTAGCAAACCTAGCAAGGGGTCAATAGTCAATAGGACTCAATAGTACGAAACGAACTAGCAAGGTCCATTCTCCTCAATCACTTCAATGAGTGTGACTTTCAAGTAATCAATTTCAATCTGGCTGCGACTGCGGCTGCTGTCCGGTATATTTGCACACGTTGCGTTAATCAAGCTAAACAGTTTGTTGTCACACAGCTTCAGTATTGAATTTACTTGCGTGATGTTATGTGCTCCGTTCGTCTCAAGTTTCGCTTTAAATAAGTTTTTTTATGATTTGGTGAATAATGACGGGTTATGGACGATGGACTCTGTATGATGAAGGGTTAGAGGGTGTTCAGGTAAGTGATTTTAATCAATTTTGTTTATAGATAGACCAGCTTTTGCCCGTGACTTCGTCCGCGTATAAGTCGAAAATGGTTCTAATAGGATCACGTTGTCCCATACAAACTTTGCCCCCCTTTTTCACCCCCTAAGCGGTTGGATTTACCATAAAAGATAAATCAGTTCTTTTCCATCCAAAGGTTGCCTGGAAGAAATTGCTTTCAGCGATAATACCGCCCGTTTGTACAACAAGCTAATACTTCACTTTGTGTATATTGTGTTTTATGTTCCTTACTTTGTTGTACAAATAAAGTTATCTATCATCTATCTATACATATAAAATGCTTTGTCCTGACTGACGGTTCAACGCACAGCCTAAACCTCTGATCTAAGAGACCTGAAACTTGGAGGGTGCTTTCTTTGTATGACAAGATTGCAGTGAAAAAGGGGGGCAAGGTTTATATGGAACAACGTCGCAGGCAAAAGCTAGTACTCATATAATATATGCGAAAGTTTGTGTGTATGTTGTTTGTTTGTTACCGTTTCACGCAGAAACTACGGAAACGATTGCGATGAAAGTTGGTTTGGAGACTGGAGCCGGCGTCTATCCATTGGGATGAAATGTTGCATATTTATTATTCTATAGGTGTTACATATGTATTATGTATCTACACGGGAACCACGGGTTGTAACCTCGTCTATTTTTAAAAGCTTTTATTTAACTTGCAGTGTATGTATGTTTGTATGTATGTTTGTTTGGGTGGAATCTTGTTAAATTTTATTTGACGTGAGAACGTCTTAAAAATGGATGAACACCAAATGCATTCATAAAAAAGTGTCACGTTCTGTTGACATGGTAAGTAACCATAACAACGTATTTTCATCAATGTTTTCTTATGACGTTATCACGTAGAATTATCGTCTGTAAACCGATTTTACAGACAAATGGTTTTGTAATGAAAAGGCTATGAAACTACTGGGCTGATTTTGATAAAATTAAATTTCCAGGATATATTGAAACCTGGGGAGTAATACAGGCTACTTTATATCCAGGTATTCCTACGGTATAAGCATTTACACAGGTTAAACCGCGGGGCGCAACTAGTAAAATAAATAGTTATATCCGAATACTTGCTTATTACAATATTTTGTTCCACATATTTGCGTAAACGTATGTTTAAAGTTTAAGTAAAACTATTTTATCAGACTATTTTATTTCATAATTCTTGATTAGTCATAGTATTGTTGTATAGGTATCTACTTTAGTTCTATGAATGTGGCACGTGCGTTCTTATTATTTCACACCAGCTAAATAGCTATGTAGCACCCGTGGTTTTATACCCGTGTTAATATCCTTTAGATACTTACATAAATATATAGGTAAAAAAGTCTTATTATAAACTAGCGACCCGCCCCGGCTTTGCATGGCTATATTAAACATGTATTCTATACATATAAAATGCTTTGTCCTGAACGACTGACTGACGGATCACCGCTCAGCCTAAACAGCTGATGGTAGAGACCTGAAAATTGGAGGGTGTGTTCTTTGTATGACGTAGGGATTCGATAAGAAAGGATAATTGAAAAATTTAAACCCTACGCGGACGAAGTCGCGGGCGAAAGCTTCCTCTTGAATCACTGTATCTATTAAAAAAACTGTATCAAAATCCGTTGCGTAGTTTTAAAGATCTAAGCATACGTAGAGACTGACAGCGGGAAGCGATTTGTTTTGAATACTATATAGTGATCTACCTCTAAGGAGCTTTCCAAAGACTTCTTAGAGGTAACCTGTAACAAATGAGCGATTGCTCTGCATTTTTTTTCTGGAACTAGGCTCAGACTATCCCTATTGCCTACCTACCTACCAGAAGTTGCGTAACTAAGGGTGGCAGAGGTGGCAAAATACCACGTGCCCAAAAGCGTAAAATAAACTTTTAACTTTCATTAAAAATGCATTAATAACATTCGCTAAACTATGAAAAAGTTTATCTTTATTTTCGGACATTCATTTTTTTCTCGGAAATTGCTTTCAAAACTTGCGGTCGGTCGCCATCGTAGGTATTCGATCTTCTAAAATTCAATTTACAACAAACAAAAACAGGTTATTATTTTTTAAGCGTTGAAAAGGAAGATGAAAGAACGAAGGAAAAGCATTTATTGAGTTTCAAACACAGGAATGAAGAAATGAACATGAAAAAAGAAAAAACAGAAGTGAAAACTTGATTATTAACGTTGAGCATGTTTGATATTTTGGAATGGTTAGGGAATAATTTTGCACCAATTGCTTTATCAGTATAAAAGTACTATCATTTATGTGGTAGAATACAATATTCATTTATTGCGCTATCGTACACAAACATGACAATTTATATTACATTAAAAATTTAACACTTTAAAACTATAGCTGTCTACTCTCCATCCGTCTTACGCTTTTTCGATCAGGTCACGTGTCCTGACGCGAGTTTAAGATTTTATACCCATTACAGAAAAAGTGCTCAACGCCGCTAAAGAAGTTTTCACTTCAAAAACAAAAAAGTGACATAAAAAAGATTAAAAAACATAAGTGTGCTGATCCAATGGGGTCAGCAAGATTATCATCTTGTTGATTGAATGATTTATTAAAAATATTTTTTCGTAAATTCGTTTCGGGCCCCATCCGATTAATTTTCAGCCCCCCGGAGAGATAGATAGATAGATAAATACTTTATTTGTACCTACAACACACAAAACATTGAAAATGACAAAAAGACGAGAAAGCTTATTAACTACGAAATTGTACAAACAGGCGACCTTATCGCTTAAAGCGATCCTAATAGGAGTGGTAAGAGAGCCTAGTTGCTTTACTGCTCCGTACCTATCTTGTACACGGTCACTGAAGACTTAATTTTACTAGGAATATGTGGGGTATCTATCTATAGTAGCATTGTGAAGTTTCAGCTCCCTTAGACAAGATTGCTTTCTATTAGCGATGTCGCCAATCGATAGATTTAATTGTACGAAATTGACATAAACCATTGTGTAAAATTAGCAGAAGATGGAACTTATCTACCATTTTTTTTCTCTAACTCAAATCTACGTTGGCTTGTGACAATTTTATACAAAAAAATAAAAAACTTGAGACACCTGGATGGAACGAAGTTCCTTTCGATTAATTGATGAATCGTATTTTTTTTAAGTTATTTTTTTCCGTTTAGCCCCCTTTCGCAACGCGCGGTAAGGAACTTCGTTCCAAAAAAGTCTGTCGATTGGCGATATCGCCGATAGAAAGAGTATATAGTCTTACAAAATCTACTAACTAACTAGCATTGTCTATTTAAGTAGATAGGTTGAGCTGGTCTAATGCCTAATAACAAGGTACAAGCAGCAGGTGTCAACAATTAGCACTAAATGCAGGCAAAACCTGTTTTTGCCTGCATTTATACCTACCTACATGAATATTAGAATGTTTATGTATTTATGAATGACCATGGTTAATTTGCAAATAACCGGAAAATTCGATAATAATAGTTACACACGCTAGAAACGCAAATCAACTACCGAAGTCCTTGTACCGATCACTCTATCTATCGTTTCAAAATAATGGTCATAACAAACACCTGGAAAGGAAATAAATGAAGAGGTTGAGGAGGTCATCTAAGTGAGATGCATCCTGAATCCCTGACTGAGGATGATAAAGATCGTCAAGCCATAGAAGCCGGAAGACGGACTTCGAAATGGAGGCAGACCCTGGAAAATTTTGCGTAACGATGTCTTATACGGAGACTGGCCAAGTTTAACCCAGGATCGAGAATATCAAGATGCTTGGAATGGTTTTACCTACTTTACCTTCTTATTTGTATTTGGATACCTAAATTAAATTCAGTAGATTCGTTTAAATTTATCAATGGGTTTGTTGCTCCATCTGGCAACCTGTCCAAGCAGTTTAGCCCACGTTAGAATCCACTTTGAATACCTAGTACCCAGTTTTAATATCGATCTAGTAACAGCCATGACGTAATTCAGGTTGGGATCGTGAAAGGAAAAGTGGGCGAACGGCACACTGTTCGGTTTAGCCTCGAATGCTCCCACGCAAAGCTACCCTTCCAAAATTTGCAAGTACCATCTGTTATTCGTATTTAAAATGTAGGTGTTAGGTATGCTAAACATCAGAAGTTGCCATATCTAATCTTGTGGTTATGAAATAAAAAAAGCCATTTTTGGGTGAGAGAATATCACTAACCAAAAAGCTTATTTTTGTAAGTAATTATTATAACTTTTCACTTCCCAGTGCGACTTTGTCCGCATGTAGAGCTTTTTATTACCCGACTGCAAGGAATGGGTTTTGTTTTTCACGCCTATCCTTGCATGTTTATATAAGTTAAAATATGTATACCTACACGAATAATAAAGGCTAGATACCCATCTACTTATCAAACTTGTTACGAAGTTAGAAAATAGTATAGGTATCTAACCTAAGCCTGTGACTGAGCTGTAGAGCTTCACTAAGCTTGGTACAAAAGTTAAATAGGGACGCAAATAGACCGGTAAGTCTGACCTGATAATCCGGGAACCCGGGTTAAGGGGTACTACATGGGCAGATAAGTAGGTTCCTTTTTATTTATGACCCGGTAATATTGAAAAACACTTTGTTTATTACTGACTAGGTCAGTAGAAATTTGTGGTTGTTATGCAACTTATATTTATTGATGTATCCTTAATTTCAAACAAAAGAAGTACCGACCTACCTATAAGTATAGAACCATACTGTTCCGCTTTAAAACAACGGGATTATTGTCTTCAGGTTACGATAATATTTGCTCAGGTGTGCATTATTCTAGTGGTGTAATGAATGAGCCACGACGACGATGTCGACGTAGGTATAGTGGTTAGAAGACGTATGTAATGTGCGCATGTGTACTAGCGCTCGATACGCGGTCCACGTGTCATGTGGCTCTACGAGAGGACTTCTAGGAGAGGAAGGAGGCTGCAGCTCGCGGCGGCGGTGGCGGGCACGAGTGACGAGGGTCGCCGGAGCCACGACGAAGCAAGGAGCGGGGCGAGATGTGCGCGCGTCGCCACTACCGATACCGCCAGTCGCACGCTCGCGCTTCGCGGGCCGCATGTCACATTCTACACTTTACGCACCGCTCTCTAACGCCCGTTATCAATATTGGATTATTTTCTCGTACGCATATATGAGTGAATTTACCCTACGAGCTGAATGAGCACTTTATCGTGGTGTGAGGTGTGAACATTGGAGAGATTAGGCGCTGTGTTTGGACCGGTAGACTCGTGAAAATTCCCTATTTTCGGGAAAGTGTTTTTCTTGTTTGTGTGAGGCGGTGGATGGTGCGGTGCGGGCGGGCGCCGGGGCGCGGCCGGCGGCGCCGCTAGCAAAATGTCGATACCCCTAGGACGGGACACTGTACTCCCCACTCAGGTGAGCTTTTCTTCAATTTATACCAAACTAACGGCTCGTAGCACCGAACGCCCGCTGCCGTCGTCGTCGCCGCCGCAACTTTGATCTGATGGATCATTATTATTATAGATACCTACATGTGTGTATTTTATTTTTACCACCGTTGAAAATAAGATATTATTTTATTTCAAATAAAAAAGAACCAATGTATATTTTGCCACAAATAACTCAAAATTAAAATATTAAAAAAATATTTATTAATCAAAATTAAAATATTAAAAAAATATTTATAAAACCTCGACCTTGCTATTTCATTATTTTCTTACATACCTACTTACCAGCTTAAAACTTATTAATTATGTTGTTTTTAGATTAAAACTTACTTATGATAAATCTGATAAAATACTTAAGAACTTTGCCTAGTTTTCAATTAATTTTCATTTGTTGCTTGTTCCAACCGAACGAAAGATAAAAGTATTATCTACTTAGTAAGATTTGATAAACACGACGTAAGTAGGTACTATACATTATTGATTATAAATACCTATTTATAAGGTATTATTTTTTTTACTTTAAGGTTTTCAAGTCGTGAGTGAATAAGTATCTTCTAGGAATGCTACATATTAGACCGCATCGTCACCTACCATCAGGCAGAAGTGATAATATAACAATATAAAATAATGCTTATTGCTTATATTATCTCTTTAAGTATACTGTTCACTACATACTTAAGAATAAATGAATAGATTCCAAATTAGGTATATATATATATACGTATGTTAACTGCTTAACAAGAAATAGCCATGCTGTGTACACATATTTTTAACCGACTTCAAACAAAAGAAGGAGGTTCTCAATTCGTCGCGCATATTGTTTTTTTTTTAGGATATAGTCTAGCTTAAAATTATTTGTTATATTTATCTTAAGTACTTGATATTTAACTGTATTCTGTTTTGTATAATAAATAAATATAATAAGTATGTAACTAACTAAGTATAAACGGTACAAGGATTTATTTTCGTTCCTTTTTATAACGAGGGTACAGACACAAAGAGTGAGGAAAAGCTTATTCTCATAAATATTTATAAACTTTATTGTTTTGAGATTCAAATAGGCACGAACTTGGATGGATGCGGGCCATCTTAATCGGTCGTTCATTGTATAAATTAGGTATAAGTGCCGGTTTTTATGGTTTCCACTGCCATAATTATTGCAGTTTTTAAATATAAATAAGACGTTTATTTATTAATAACTAGGTGCGCCCCGCGGTTTCACCCGCGTACGTCACGATCCTGTGGGAATATCGAGCCTCCAGCTATCTACATACCGAATTTCATTGCAATCGGTTCAGTAGTTTTAGCGTGAAGGAGTAACAAACATACATACACACACACAAACTTTCACATTTATAATATTGGTAGGGGGGCGTCCATAAATTACGTGAGATGTTTAAGGGGGGGGAGGGGGTCGAGTCAAATCTCATCTAATCTTACGTTGGAGAGGGGGGGGGGGGTCTCGGCAAATATCACGCAATTTTTTTTCTGATTGATTTTTCCGGCTTAGAGTGGCTAGATCAGTTGAAGGAGCATATGATTTTACTGAAAATCAAATGGACATCAATAGTCTCTCATGACACCGCGCATGATTCTCCATGGACTGAATTAGAATAGATATTCATTTTTTTAATCAGAGTAGTCACGATTTATGTATTTTATTGTTAAATTTTTATTACACTTATAACTCTCAGCAATATTGATTATTAGTCTTACTAGTCGCCCACACTTTGAAAAATCTCACGTGAGATTGGGGAATGGGGGAGGGGGTTAAATAAAATCTCACGACATCTCACCATCTGAAAATTAAAAAAACACCCCAAGTAATTTATGGACGCCCCCTAGGATAGTATAACCTAGACATTATAAACTAAGACAAATTTATAAATTTCATAATAGTTTGTAGGTATAGATAATAGCAATTTATACTCTACTCAAAATAAAAATAGTGCAATATAGTTTTAATAAAATTCTAAAAATAAATATTATTTATCAATAGTTTTCATCCAAACCGGAGGTTGTCCTTGGTTGCACTTTATAGTGTAGACAGGGATAATCGCCGGTTTAGAATCCACCCCATTGCTTGCTATTATACTTGTTATTGTAAAGGGCCTCTACGTGTTGGCTTCGGCTCCACGCACGCCTTCCAAAGGTCCGGGGCTCCATAGTCCCGTGATACAGGACGTATAACAGACAATAATAATATTATTTAACTATTTATATAATCTAACTAACTTTTATCCGCAACTTCGCCCGCTTATAAGTTGAATTTTCCAAAATTATTTCTTAGCGAACAAAAATTGAAAATAACTTCCAATTTAACTACTTATCATTGAATATATTTTACATCAAAACAATTGCAATATCAGTTGTCGAAGTAAGTATCTGATACTTCAAAGAATTTTATTAAATCAGCACTTTAACAAATCATTTACCGTACCTAGTAAACATGATTTGATCGGTTCGCAATAATCTAAAAATAGATTAAGCCCATGTCTTTGTTTATATTTTATTGTAGGGTTTTTGCTTCATACCTATCTAGATTACCAACTGAAAAGGGCAACATTAATGTCCCGGACGACCCTACAGTTCGGGCTTTGCGATATATGTAAATTATTAATTTGTGTTTCAGTTGGGATCATGCTTTATCTAGAAAATTAAGAATTAATGAGTCAACCCTAAAAGGCCACTCCGTACATAGATTAAATTGATGACTAACTTTTAATTTTATACTTATCTATCTACGTATAATAATTGGGTCATTTCAACATCGATAGATACATTCTCTTTTTAGACTTCCGTACGTCAAAAGGTAAAAAAGGAACCCTTATAAGCTCACTGTCTTGTTCGACTGTTTTTCTATAAATTGATTGAGATTGATGTATTGACGCCCATCGGATCCGGATCCGGATCGGATCGGCCTAAAATTTGATATTTCATGTTTTAGCTTAGAGATTTGTCTGTGGTTTGGTTGTTTCTATGTATTATAAGTATATATTTACAAAAGAAAATTATATAAGTAGGTAGTATATCCGTTGCCTAGCACCCATAACACAAGTCTAGTTACTTAGCTTGGGGCTCATTAGCGATGTTTGGAATGTCCTGAAATATTTATTTATTTTTAACAAAGGCATCAGCTAAGAAAGGGTTAAAGAAAATTCAAACCTTACGTAGGCGAAGGTAATAACCAAAAAATATCAACTTACTCACTAGGTATTGAATTCAGTAGCAAAGTTAATCCCGTCGTTGTATGCTCGAGTTCAAGGCTCTATTGATCCATTAACTGTAGGTTTCAAGGCGTGCTTATTTCAGGCCAATTTTCACTTTTCCGATGAAGCTATTTTTGTTACGGAAAGTGTAAGATTTTCCGTGACTGACATAGTTAGGTAGTTCTAATTGGCAAGAATTGGGTCGCTAACTACGGTAACTGGTAATTATTTTTTGTATTTATAATGTTAAATGTGTATGTCTTTTTATATTATTAAATAAGTTATCTAAATAAATCTATAATATAAAAATCTATAATATTATAAAGAGGAAAGATTAAATTTTTTGTTTGCATTAAATAGGCTCCGAAACTACGGGACGGATTTTGATGAAACTTAGTATGAGAATAATTTGATTAATTGAGAGTGTTATAGACTACTTTTTAAAATCCCGATATTCCCTCGGGATCGGGATTTAAGCGGGTGAAACCGCGGAGCGCTGCTAGTACATCATATAAAAATTGATGTATACTTAGCAAGTTAGTTTAAGGTATTTTTCCCACGGCATTGGATTCAATTTGTAGACTCCCGCGGTGGATTATCCACAGGCAATAACGATCGGTATTGAAAACCACCTGTTTCTCATTCATTTTCAGTTTTACTTGGTTTTATTTTATATCAAAGCAAATAAGATTTAAAATCTTCATGGCTATTTACCTATATTTTATTTTATGTTTTATGTTTGTAACGAAACGGCTGCACCGATTTTCTGACCGGCCAAAGTAGCAGCCAGTCCTTTGGTCATTTTTAGTATTGGACATTTTAATAACTACCAGCGCTCCGCGGTTTCACCCCCGTAACTCCTGATCCAGTGGGAAATTCGGGATGAAAAGTAGCCTATAGCCTTCCTCGATAAATGGACTATCCAACAAAAAAGATTTTTTCAATTCGAACCAGTAGTTCCTGAGATTAGCGCGTTCAAACAAACAAACAAACAAACTCTTCAGCTTTATAATATTAGTATAGATTAGACATTTTTATAATGGGACTGTATGTATAACTTTTGGACATTGTCTTTGGACATTTTTCTTTTTTGACATTAGTCGTGCAAATCCTTTAATGTAATAAATAGGTACTCAGTAAAACTTATGGTTAAGTTAAGTACCATTTTTTTCTTTAAAGCACCATTATTTATTTAACAAAAACAATGTCAATAGTCAATCACGTAAAGTCCCATCGTGCAAGGTATCGTTGGCTTACAAGTCATTATCTAAATGAGGTATCCAATGTAAATAAGGTCACACCTAGGCCATGGTGTGTGTCGGTTCAGTAAACGAATAGGCATAGCTCTTGTATGACTCATCATACCATATGAATATTCTGCGAATTTCACTACTTACTCTTTGACATTAAGAGGAAAGGGTACCGGGGGGCTCTCTCCATACAAACGTAGTCGACTGTTTTCTCCCTGGATAATGAAACTAGAGCAAATATTTTTGTTGCATAAAACTTATAACTGCCATGACCATGTCCCTATGTTCTGTTTTTTTGTTTTTAAAATCTTAATTTCTATGATAAATAGAAAATGAAAAAATACCAAAACATAGAGGATCATAGTCATGGTAGTTATAGGTTTTATGACACAAAAATATTTGTGGTAGTGTCATTATCCAGGGAGGAAACAGTCGACTACGTTTGTATGGAGAGAGCGCCGGTACCCGTTTCACCTTAATGCCGTAAGTTTAGAATGTGTAGGTAGTCTGATTGATCTTTGCCGTAAGGTTTGATTGTAGCACGTAGTAAGCAATGTTACCTACTTTGCAACACCTGATTCTTTGGTATCTCTTTGTATCAATGAAGTTCGCACATCGATCTTTTTCTAAATTACCTGCTATTAATTACTTACCTACCTTCGTTTTTTAATATAGGAGAGCTTATAGGTAAACTGATCCAAAGGATAAGTTTGAGTGGAGTCACTCTACTAAATATCCTACATCCCATAAGATCCTATTTGGCTAACATCCCATTTCGCAACGTTAAACACCTTAGTAAACCTTTTTATTTTTTTCTTACACTATTTTTTTGGTCAATTTTGAGAATTGCATGTTTTAAACCATTGTTTTAACTTTCCTTATTAAAAAAATGTAAAAAAATCTTAAGTAGGTAGGAACTTAAACTTTCCTACATTTTTTTTTATTTAATTAAATAAGAATAAACATAAATACAAAATATAAACACCTATTAAACCACACGAGGTTTATCTTAGGTGTACATTCCTCATTTACTCAGGTGCAGGGTAGGTAGGTGTACTTATAGTCTATTTGTTGTTTACGTCGTCGTATTCAATGCAGTCGTTGCATGCCTACTTGTACTAGCCTATACAGGGCCATTGGCAACCAGTGCTTCCTACATCTACCTACTTGTTTTTTATTTTTTATTATTTTTAATATTTAGTGGTAATAAATTATTCATTAGTGTAGATATATGTTTTTTAATAATCATTTTAAGTTAAATGAGTTTATTTTATTTTTTGTTTCTAATGGAAGCTCATTTATAAGTCTAGGTAGGAGGTAGTCGGTAGTTCGCTTGCGGTTGTAGTTGTTGGCGAATGGCGGTTTTAATATTCAACTTTTTGTTTAACATTTGACGAGTCGTAATTGGGTGTGTTATAAGATTATTATATTTAAAGTAGTTTTCTATAGTTAGCACCATCTTCACTTTCTCGTGAACGTACTTACTTACTATGAAAAATAAATAAATCTTGTTCAAATATTTGAGATAAAACAGTGACAGAGCACAGATAAAACGACCTCAATCATCGACTGGCCTTTTATTTAATGTTAGCACATTAACTACTGGGTTAACGTTTATTTAATTTTTCTTAATGCCATTTCATATCAGATTTCGCTCCACAATCCAATTAATTTGTTCTTGGATGGTAAACAAGAAATCAATAACTTATTATTTATAGCAGCGCCCCGCGGTTTCACCCACGTACGTCCCGATCCCGTGGGAATATCGGGATAAAATATGTGTTAGTAGCCTATGTGTTATTCCAGGTCTCCAGCTATCTAGATACAAAGTTTCATCGCAATCGGTCCAGTAGTGTTTGCGTAAAGGAATAACAAACATACACACACACAAACTTTCACATTTATAATATTAGTAGGATATTGATTACATATAGGTAGTTTCCTATTATTTATAGTTATATGGTCTTTCTAAAACTCGATGCCATAAAAAAACCCGCAAAAAGCTTTCGCAAGTAACGCATAAAAGCTTTCGCTCAATTCATTTTTAGTGCTCTCCTAGAAAAGTTTGATATGTAGTTTTTTTATTGACTAGCAGGACAAGTTTTACTATTTAGATCTAGATTAAATTTTTGAACCGGTAATCGAGACATTTTACTGTCTGGTAACTGTAAAAAGCAAAGTTCCAGTGCGTTTAGTCATTTCTTTATTTTATTATTTAATTTGACACTTTTTTGGCATTACTAAACGGTTCTTGAATACCTTTTGGTTTTAACAATGATTCACAAAAAGCGGATTTGCATATTGGTTTTGGCTTTTCACACTTTTTATGGTTCACACATGTGCAAAATATCTAGGTAGGTTTATGAAATATAGGTACAGTATGCATCATAAGTACACTATCAGTTTGCTACAATAATACTATAAACAAGTATTGGACTTACGACCTTCTTCTAATAGACGTTACACACAAACATAAATACTTGAATTAAAAGTACGCAATGTGATTATTATTTTCAACATGTAAGTTGCATGTAAGCTATGTTCTTTAGCTATGTCTTTATCTTTGGCCTAACCGACGTGGGATCGATTTACACGTTACGTTGTTATGATGTTCAAATAGTGCTGCACAGAATTGTAAACGTTACGGTGCCGGAGGCTTTTAACCGTTGATTATACATAAATGTCGAAATAAGATCTTCTAAGCAAAAATTGGGCAGGGTTAATAACCTGGGCATTTAAATAATGTAGGTAGGTACTTATATAGGTTGATATTCCAATTTTTTAGTGCAAAGAAACAGAAGCGTTGCAATAAAAATGAAACGCAATATGTTACAAGTTTCACCTTTGCAGACACTATCTTGGTGGAGTCGGTACCTATCAGCACTTTGCATCGACTGTTATCGCTATCGATAAATGTTCCGATAACCCGATAAAAGCCGCGGTTGTGTCAATACAGGCCCGTGAAAGTACTTGTACTTGTGCTCGGCGCGATATGTGCAATAAACATGGATGTATCAATTTGAAATAATAATATTAAACAAAAATTGTAGAGCAAGGAAAAAAGCATAATGATTTTTTCTTGCTCTACAATTTTTGTTTTTATCGCGGCTTTTATCGGGTTATCAGAACATTTATCGATAGCTCATTATTCTCCGCAGCATCAACGCGATCGCTTTTCGGTATATGCAAGTTCTGGAATCTGTTTGCGGACGAATAGAGATCGATAGTGTGTTTAGATTTTTGTGTAAGAAATGCATGAAATATTTGTCCTACATAATGAATTGCTGTAATTGTTTTTTTTATAATCGTGTCAATTGATTTTAATAAATAAATACTAATTATATGGGTACCATAAATTCAGTCAAACTGAGGCATTTCATTAAATTAAGCGACCCTCGTTTCGAAGCTTACAAAACAAATGTGTTGGAATTTGAGTATCAGACGAAGGCAAACTGTTTCATAATTCCACTGTCGTTTTTCCCCGGCATCTTTGGTTTAAAATACAGACGCATTCGAAATTACTCTTGCTTACTATTAAGGGCATCGCGAGCGTGGTTTCGCGGAATCATCGTTCCTTAAATAACCAGTAGTTATTCGACTTTAACTGCCTTCGGTGCGGCCGTCCTCAGCGGCGTCCTTTGGACCACTCTCCGGAGAATGCTCTCCACAGCCCTATTAGGCTACATAATAATACTTCGCTCCTGTATCTTCGATTGTTCGACCCAGTTTGGAAGTCGGTGGCAATTTTGGCAGTGATTTAAATCGTTAAGTTTTTGTTTGTTTAAACCTGGCGGTGGAATTGGAAGGTCGATTAAAATTAAGGAATTCAAGTCCATTTAAGTTAAGATATATTTAACTGATAGTTCTTAATTTTTTCTTAGATTCAACACCAAAATCGATTGTTACTAACGAAATGGAGCCTCTACGTACTTGATGTGGTAAAATATTCAGTTGGGAAATTATTATTGAGTATTGCATTTGTAACACTCGTTAATTTTAAGCACGGTGACATTTTAAATAATAATTTATACTGATTCTGGTTGCACGTAAACAATTTAGGGCTTGAGCCTAAAATACCTACTTGAGGTGTCGCAAGGCGGCGGCTATCTCGTTGGCCGCGAGTGCCGTATATGGAGGTAGGTGACGAGGCCGTACGCGTTCCTCGCTCGGACACACACGACCTGGACACGCCACATCTCCGCAAACACTGCAACCCTGTTAACCTTTTAATTCAATAGGTACGCCTCTCGAGAACCCAGCTATTTGCAAACGATCTCGCATATCGAACTATACCATCCAAAAGTTAATTGCACGTTGTCGTACCGCTTCTTTGATTCATTTTTGTATCGATAATCTTATATTCGCAAAGCCACTCCTTTATATACCTATGTGCTATTTTTATCGAAGAGAAATGTTATCGACGATCGACACGGATTTATATCAGACATCAATTACTCTCCGGAGATGACAGACTCCGCAGATAAGACACGTCGCGAAAACCGGTGCAAATTCTGACGACCCAGCGCAAAACTCGGTCGCCTACTACTTGCTCTTACCACTAATCTAATGTGAACTCAATCAATAGGTTCCGGCATTAGAATGGTAATATCTCAGGATATTGAAATAAATTCAACGATGAGATCATGTTAATTTTGTGGTCTAACAAATTATCTACTACATTACTGTTGTTCCAGAAAACTCAAGTAAAGTACTCATTACATGCAAAAGCTGAGCACTTTTCGCAGTGATATTACCAATTTGCTCAAATTTGTGGTCGATTTTACGTTCGTTTAATATGTAAAACTATTCATGGAAGGTTCGTAACTCACTGAGGGGACCGGTTTAATTAAATCGCACATCTCTTCGAATTGTTTAGTTGTTACTTGTTTAATGGAGTGCGTCTATTGTCATATTAATAATTGTGTAGTAGGTGCTTAAGAATTATTTAATATTGATATTTTTATGCACTGAAAATAACTGCATTAATTACTAAAAGCATCATAAACATTTTGATTTATTTACTCCACGTATAAATTTCAACATATAGCAAAGAACTATATTTAAACGGCAGCCCTACATTACGATCTAAGTGCATGTCTACGATCTCGACTTAGTTAATCGCCTCTTATGTAGTTTAATATGGCGGGTCAATTGATCAGTCTCGGCCCTAGATTCTGCATCGACAGCGCTCTATCGACCTAGTTAACATAAGAGCTCTATTGCCATTAATATTTCAATAAATCCATCACGGTCTTCTACCGACAGCAAATTAGCTGTGACAAATAATTTGCTTGACGTTCCGAAGATATGGCCTGAATGTATTGCTCTGTCTGACACAGAAATCATTAAAGTTAATGATTTCAAATACATGTGTTGTGTAAAAAAACCCAATGTTTTGTTCGAGAATGGTAATGTTAACTGTCGTTAAACATGAAAAATTATCTGCAAATGGAAACGGCAAAGATACTGTCCAGATCAAATGACGGCGTCGAGTGGTCGCAATTAGACTTGTTTTAACAAGCAGATAAATCGTAAACGACCGACTGACGACAGACTATGACACTGGGAACGTTTTCTGATTACTTTCAACTTGCCGTTTTCCGATCGCTTATCAATTTTACCGTCCGATGTCTTTGAAGCGCTATTAATAGACCCATTCTGGTAAATTAATGACTTAACATGGACTCGACTATAATTTAAACTTAATGAACTTCTAAATGAGTTTTGTTTAAAGTGTTGGGCGCCAAAACAATATTATTGGCTGTATATAATGAATGTTTTGATTGAGACCTGCCGAAGGTCAGTACTAATGTTTGTCGGTTCGTTGACACTGCAACACGGCTGTTTAGTCTGAGTCAATGAACTCGCGTATGTTATAAAAAGTAAGTTGAACCTGCTTGGCGCATTACTGCAAATTGAGTCCATATCTGCCGATAGCGAGCTGTCGGCGACCAATGCCAATTATGTAGGCTATAGAAATGTACTTAACTACTAAGAGAGTGCAGATTCAACTTTACCCACTCAATCGAAGCGAATGATTTGAACAATTGTCTTATCTTCACAGTTCGCGGAGTCGGAGTTAACGTGAATAACCAATCGAGTCGAAAGCTCTTTGGTCTTATCTATTTGGGAGCCGTACCTTATCGAAATTCGTTTTATTTGAATTTTAAGCGGTTTTGTAAGCTATATTAGCGTTAAGTTAAAGTGCAGTTTAATAATACTAATAATTTTTTTGTTCGTATTTGCAGTTCTAAGTAGCTATTTCTTACTTATTTCTTGTACTTCTTAAATCAGGATATTAAGAAAATTCATTGACGTAAACTAGAAACAAGTAAGGTCCAAGTATGCTCTTGTGGAACACCTTAGATAGGTTTTCCTAGTTAAAGTTGCTGATATTATTTACTATGGTATAAAAAAAATCCAACATTTACCGATTGGCCGAGGGCTTCCTCTTGTTTTAATATTAAGGCCTAGGTTGATTTTTAATTAATTTAATTTATACTAATTTTATTATTTATATTTACCTATATCTTGTACATTGTAATATTAACTATATTGATGTTTAACATTTAATTGCAATACCTTACCTAGGTTTCAAATGCAATATTGTTAAAGTTGCAAAGGCAACAAGAGTTAATATCACGGTGCTTGATCGATTATGATCGTGACGTCTCTCTGAAGAGTCATTCGTTAAGAATGTTCATTGCAACTATGATAGAACGATATTCCTTAAGGACTATCTTAATCTATAAACTTGTAACATTCCAATAGGTAACTTACCGAGGTAATGGAAGACGCGAAGAGCTATTAAGTTACAAAGTAGATACCTACTTAGAAGATGAATTTATAACGTTTAGAACTTTATGATAAAAGTGGCAAAAAAAATGGATGAAGGACAACTCTGTCCGTTGCAAATAAATGAAGACGACGCACAGCCGCAAAATCGTCAAAGTAAAATTTTGCCCAAGGGTGCAATGTTTCAATATTTTTATACAACGTTTTTTGATGAGCACTTACTTTTTTTACAGAAATGGGTATTTTTCCACTTTTCTTCATAGCTAGTCTTATTATAATAAGCAAATGGATAGGTAAGTGGTTACAATAATGTCAAATCAAATAAATCTGCAGACACATTACACCAAACCATAGACATACTAATGCACTAACAAACGTACTCATCAAATCCACCCTTCCGTTAACGTAAGTGTTAAGACCAACACTTTCACTGATCAAATTTTGCTAAAAGCCGGTCTCATGGTTCGCGAAAGTGGTTAGTCCACTCGATACATAGACAACACTGCTGTAAATCAAGGTAATTACCACTTTCAGCTGGACTCTACATTTTGTATGAAATATGAGCATCCATTTAGAAATCTGAAGACAATGGTTATTAAGATTAACTACCTAATCGATAGTTAAAATGTTGGAATCATAGTTCAAATGATGGAATCACAGATTTTTTTCATTAAAACCATTGGAGTCCAAAAAACTAATACAAAATGAGATAGTTCAGGGCTTATTTATTTAATACTAGATGACCCGGTGTTTTAATCTAATCTAATCAAATGTTTGACAGGTAAGAACAGTTTGTAAGGTTAAATAAAATTGTCTTTTTTACTATTTTCCTCGTATTTTTTCTATAATTTATTACTATTTAAGTTTCCCTTTTAAAAATTAGCCAAATCGGTCTAACCATTCTCGAGTTTAGCGAGACTAACGAACAACAAAAAAATAGATATAAATTATACCTAACAGATAGACACATATCGAAAACAGTAGAAAAAGACAGAACGTCCGTAATGGATGCTATTATCAATAATCCTGTCTGTCCCAAGCAAATACATATACCCATGAGTAGATAGGTATGTAGAAAGTTAAACGGGGGCAGACAAAAAGGGCCCTCGTAATATGCAAACATGAAACTACCCGGGACGACGAACTTCCATACTTCGGTTATCGCTATAAACATGCTTCACGTTATTGAATATCCCGACTGAATTAGGGGAATGGGAATGCAACTACAAGGATTTAGATGCAATAGATTAACTTTAAGATTTATCCTTCTCTTACTACGATTATTTCAAGATGGACGATATTTTAGCAAGACAGTTATTTTTTTCTGGTCTTCATAATATTTACAAAACATACAGGTCAAAAACATAACCCTCCCTTTTGGCTTCGCCGTAGTCGGGTAAAAAAATGTAAGTAAATATTCTATTCATTATCTAGCACCCATAATACAAGCCTAGTTGATTAGCTTGGACCTAGATGGCGCTATGTAAAATGTTTTACAATATTTATAAAATGTTAATCAATGGTATAGAATTGGTCTTTTGCAATAAAATAAAATAAGGTACTCAACGCCTAACGCGTACGCCTTCTGAATAAATATGCTCTCTTAGTAATGTAAAGCAACTAAACCGCTTATGTTCGTCTCAATTTCTTTCCTCATTATTTTGCGAGTGTCTCGAAATGTAAATGGTTACTCAGCGTGAAATATTAGCTTCTCCCTATGGGAGTTTGTGCCATATTCCCTCATGTGATCACAGCACCCACACGCGCCGCCTGCATTAAATTCAACGCACGTCCCCACAAATTGATATCAAGCGCACGGTTTTAAGAAATGACGTGTATAAAAACACATTTTACGAACTCTATTAACATTTTGTAAGTCGTAATATGATGTAGTGGTGGTGCGGGTAGAATTTTTAGCAGTTAAGCCGTTCTCCTTTTATATTTATCTTCGTTATCGTCTGGAGTGTTGAAATCGATTATTAATTTAGGTAGTAGAATATTCATGTACTGAGGACGTGTCGCTGTCTTTCTCGTATCGTGTTATTGTAGTGCTCAACCGGGTTCATGTTGAGTCAAAATATATTTTTTACTATCTGTATGCAATAAATGATGACTATGATTATGATTTAATGCCTCTTGAGTCATGAAAACAAATGCCGCAAACTCACGATGCTGTAAAAAACATCCCTTGTTATTAAAATATCCTATTCTATGAATTTTTTACAGTTGGTAACTGTCTATTTTAAAAGCTTTTATTTATCTATGTTTTAATGTATGTTTGTCTTAATTTAATAAAAATAAAATAAATATAAATATTGCAGGACAATCCACACAGCGCCAAATTAAGTAACTAGACTTGTGTTATGGGTGCTAGACAACGGATATAGTACTTATATACTTTCTTTTGTAAATTATATTTATAATAAGTACATAGAAACAACCAGACCACAGACAAATATCTAAGCATAAATACTTGTTTGTTGTTGCATAAATACTTGTTTAATTCATCAATAATCAATATAATTTTGGTCATCTGCACATTTTTCAAATTCACTTTCAAACATGTTTCCTTTTCAATGAATCGTGAAATGTTAGATACGCAAGTATGATTTCAAGCTCTAAATTTAACTGACTTCATTTAACTTAGATGGTTATGAATGGGATCGTGTCCACATTATCTGATTGTTGGTATGTTGGTAGGTAATGTCGTGATCGTGACATGAAGCGATGGACTATGTTACGGCTACCGGGTGCATGTATTTCACATTCAAAATGACCAAGCAAAGTTAGATTAGTTGGCATCTCTGGTGGTTAAGGCTTGTTCTCAGAGCTTATTTCATTTCGGTTATATTGTCAACAGAGCTTTTATCTTTATTACTAGAAATCCTGTATTTATGGGTTTACCCATAAACATAGAGTATGTCTATATTGCTCTACCTTGATTTTCTTCCCGGTTATACAGGGTTATTAGTAATTATACTAGAAAGCCGTTGAGAGCTACTTCTGTGCATCTAAACAAACAACTTTTGTTCTACGACTTTTGGAAAACCGACAATTTTTTTTGAAAATTTTGAGGTTAGGTTTACGTGAAAATCGACTGTTCCATACACGAAGAGGTCATTAACATTAAAATTTAACTTATTTTTTAAAGTTTTATCTACTGTTCTTAGTCTGAATGACGTTTGTTTTAAAAAATCTGCTGTTTTTCGAATTTACATAACCTTAAAATTTTCATATTTTTTTACGAATTTCCAAAAGTAAAGTATTATTACCAATAACCCTGTATTGGTAACAGAAGAGAATATAATCGTTTTTAATGTTTATTCTATATTTATAGCACTGCCAATAAAATAAATAAATAAATATTGCAGGGCATTCCACACATCGTCATCTAGGCCCAAGCTACGGATATACTACCTACTTATATACTTGTCTTTTTCCAAATATATACTTACTAGCAGGGCTCCGCAGTTTCACACGCGTAACTCCCAATCCCGTGGGATAGCCTTCCTCGATAAATGCACTATCCAACACAAAAATAATTTTTCAATTCGAACCAGTAGTTCCTGAGATTAGCGCGTTCAAACAAACAAACTCTTCAGCTTTATAAGTATAGATAATACATAGAAACACCACACCACAGACAAATATCTAAGCATAAATACTTTACTTTGTTTGCCGGCCCGGCATGGTGACCATTGTGCCAACTGGGTCGTCAATTCGGGTACCAATCGACATAGAGTATATCTATGGCCCAGCCCAGGCTCTACCTTGACATAAAGACAATGTTCTCCACTGTGACGTGTTTCCAGACAGCCAAATTGACAACCATTCAACATAAAAAAGAACAAAGTGACAGCTAGCTAGTTCGCGTAATAACAACGTTGTCATGCAAATCGAGCCTCGATACGAGACCGATACACGTTAATATGATTTCTTACTAATGAATTATTCAACGATCGCTCGACGTGTCGGACAAATTTTTAATGTCATGTTACCTCGGACGAGTGAACGTGAGCAATAAAATGGTACGAAAATAGAGCAGTAAACGCAGAAGGGCTGCGACGTATCCAGGTTAATTATTAGCAATAAAGAAACATAATCAAAATCAGACTTAAAAAAAGTTGTGAGTTTAAACAGGTTTTAAATTTTAATAATACTGAACCTTCCTGTAAAGAATGATGGCATGGCAATACTTAAACATATACACAAATAGAAGAAAAAGAATTGAAAAATTCTCTGTTTTTCTAGATTACAATGAAATTGATAGTATTTCTAGAACTAGATGAGGAAAAAGATCTGAGCATTTAAAGTCACAAAGGTTTTTTATTTTCTTCATCAGCATCTGATACCATTACACATATAGGAACTTCAAGAACCTAACCTCCTTGCGAACAAGTAATTTTTGCTCGAAGTTTTGCCATTATTCTTTAAAGGAGCAAGGTATTAAAATCTAAGTAGAATTACTAAGTAATACTAATGGCAAACATTGTATTATTAATAAAATATAACGTCCAAGCACATGGCGCCATTGAGGCAGTAAGTTATCATTTAATAGTGGGCCACATGTCTTCAATATCTAGGTATCATAAATTTTATTGACCCTACTAGTCCATTCACAGACGGACATTTCTTGGAAGGAAAGTTATCAGTCTGTAGCGGATCTCAGACGTCAAAGTCTGAACGGGTACCTATTTAAAAGTAAATATTTGCACTAAGCCAAGACGTTTGCAGGATCATTGGGTTCCTGTTGGTGTTTGGTAAACCTTCTTCCCTTACTTTAGAAAGATCTCATTTCTGAGGTAAAAATCTTTTCTTTAATTTGAATGTGAAATAGGACTTCAGTTGTCTAAAACGTTACCGCAAAGTACTTTTCCAGATTTAATTTTAATATTTGAGATAATTATATCGAGTCGATATTCTAACGATAAAATCTAAGGTAATGAAGGAGATCAATTCCAGTGAATTTTGCCTGATAATTTATAACTTAACTACTTAAAAAACAGTATTATCATAATGATTATTGCGGTTATTAAATTTATACGATATGCCAAATAATTTTGTGTCATAGTAGCTACCTACCATGAAAATTAATAGGTAGGTACGTGCCGACAGTGGTTATAAGAAATTAAATGGCTATCGCATGAACAAATTTGTTTATCTATAGGAAATTTAAAGCGCTAATAAACCTAGCTTATTTCGCAATCATGACTATAAATTTATGAATTGCATTTCTACTGTCCAGCCTTTAGTACGCTGTATTGTTTGCAATTTCAATAAAAAACCGGCCAAGTGCGCAAGAAGGGTTCCGATCGATTTGTATCCTGTTTTTACCGACTTCATCTGTTTCAACAGTCTAGCTACCATGGTTCATGAGATACAACTTGGTGACAGACAAGTCTTAGTAAAAGGTTCCTGTTTTTACCCTTTGGGTACGGAACCCTAAAAATGTGCGTGCTACTGAACTATTCATTCTGACATAATAAAATGAAATGTTAACAGACGTAGTGGTTAAGAGTATTGGAGCGCATGTAGGCCAGAGAGGACAAGATATTACACAAATTAATACCTGTCAAGTATTACGAGGAGCAGGTTACGAGGATTTTATAGATGACCATAACGACGTTACAAAAAGAACAATAATTTAGATGCCATTCAGAGTAAAGCTACTACAAACAGTGTTTTCTATAAATAAAGCTTTTGAGTAGGTCGTTGGTATTTCAGAGGTGACAATACAGAAGTTCAATAATTCTTAACAATGAAAGTGACCGTATACGCGTACGCATCACAAATGAAGTCCATTTCTGGCAACATGTTCTTTAACTGCCCTTGTACCTGGAAACGTCTCGATATAGCCCACTGAGGCCATCACGCCTTTTGACTTTTGCAGAAAACTCCATTAACGATGCAGTCGGATTCACTCGTTGCATCGGACGTATTGCCATATGTAAATTTAACGGCACACTGTTTATTTTCAGCAGTAACTAAATGACAGAGTAGCTTAATGGAACGGGTATTTAACCCGTGATTTATAACAGACCACAATAAACGGAACCATATTCCCAACTTTAAATAAATGTTATCTTATCTCTATTGTTCTTTTTGGTAACATTATCGTCACTCGCCTCTATAAAAGGAGATTGATTTAAAAAAGCCCGAAAAAGGTGAAGATACGGATCAAGGGCACAAACAGAGCATATCTAAGTTATCTCAGTTCCAACAGGAATCAGTAGCGAGGTCGCCGACCTGAGGGAGGCATGTTCTCACAAAAACTCAGCCCGTTAATAAAGCATTGTAATACTTTCATCTGTCATCCGATCTAAAAGCCACCCTGAGTAGTGACGCTTATGCTCTATAACTTAAAGTTTACCGTCAGGAAAGTAAAAGCTCTTTATTGAGGTGTTTTTATTACGACTCAGAACACCCTTTGTGTGGGTTACAGTAGTGTAAACGATTCATATTTTTATTCGTTGGTTGTGTAAGTGAATAAACAATTTTTCTTTCGAAGCGTTTGTATAATCGACTATGATGTAGGTAGATTGTAAAGTATCAACTTCTTTTGTTCGAAGTGCAAGTTTTTGTAAATGAATGAACATGTTGCTGTACCTACGGTACGTTTCTTGTACAGCCTAATTTGACATTCCATCCAATTTGGTATGTGAGTTAATTAGCGTTACTTTGTAAAACTCATATAGGTCACTTT
Organism: Idaea straminata; assembly: GCA_951213275.1. Lineage (NCBI taxonomy): Eukaryota > Metazoa > Arthropoda > Insecta > Lepidoptera > Geometridae > Idaea > Idaea straminata. The sequence continues at coordinate 9,162,541 of OX577858.1, forward strand.
CTATTGGTGTTTTCACTCATCCTATGCATTCAGAAGAGAATCTTTATTTAGAGTATTTCGTAAGGTTTTAATTTTTCATAATCCTTTCTTAGCGGATCCCTAAATTTATTTATTTATTTATTTCCAACTTATAACTATCATTACAGATGATACCCAATGTGATAGTGAAGCACAATTGGTTTGAGCTGTGCGGTGATGTATATTGTATAAGTCGTCAGGACTTTGAATTTATGTATCGTGTTTGGCAACTGGTTGAGTAGCAAAAATGTTACTTCTTCTGGTTGTGACTGGTTGTGAATCTCAGTTGATAATGTTTCCGGAGTGGAATTTTATATTTATAGACATAATTAAAATCAGTTAATTAATGAGGTAGCCAAAATCTTAACTTGTTTGAATAGTGCCTACGTTAATCTCAAGTCTATAAACCTTTATAAGTAAGCACACCACTTTGTTATTAGAATCGAAGTGTTTGTTGATTACAGCTTCATCATCACTCCATTACGAGATAATGGATCAAAGGAGTCGGTGCGTGTTTCTCGTTGGTCATGAGTTCAGATTCCTTTGTGTACAATCTTTTGTTCACGACTCACATTTACATTGTAAGAAGACATATTGGTAGGTATAATAATAACACATGGATTTTTGTACTCGCCGACAAAACGCCTTCGGATTACAATCAATCCATTGCGACAATAACACTCTGACATGTAATACTTTGTATTGAAATGCGGCGAGGCCCTACAATATAATGTTTTGTGACGCTAACTTATCCGTGTGCAGCAAGGAATTTCATGAGGCGTTTGCTTTCAAAACGCCATGCTTGAATGCAGTTTAAAGCAAAACATTTCACGCTCGATATTTATAATATGTGCTTAACAGTAACAAATGACTTAAATAAATAAGCTGTTATTTAAATAAATACACTTGCATAGAAAATGACTTAATACGGCTATTAACGACAGTCGGTTGGAGTCTGTAATATTTGCTAATGCGTGTCTTCTCTGTTATTTTAGACAGGCGTATGTGCTCGTATGTGCATCCATGTTTTGAATGTGTGCATCGCTCGTTAAACTAGATACTGCGTCCGATATTGGGTCACTTCCATCCGTAAGCGTATAAGTTGGTATAACGCTATCGATTTCGAATGGTCGGCCAATCCTTTCGATACTGAAGGGTTTTAGATCGATGTTTCAATCGGGTCGGGCTGCACATATTTTTGTGGTATTTATCTCGGCTATAAAAAGCAGGTAGTTTAGTTCTCAGAAATGTAAGGCCACTTGAGGACGAACAGCAACATGGATGCTTCAACAAAATCTGATGGCAAAACTGTGTTCGGTTTTTGCTAAAAGTTCACTTTTACCCTCTGTTTTGGTAACATTTTTTTGTGAAAGAAAGTTTTTTAACATTTTGTGAATGAATTGGCTTTCGGTTTTTGTTTTAAGGAACAAATATTCGCGCTTCCAAATATTTTTTTATTATTTTTTGCTCTGACCTCTGGAGTCCAAAGACAAATAAATGCGTGCGGTATTCTTTGAAACGTGAATCTTTACGACTTATCCGAATTTCTTAGTCGGTGGTCACACTTGTAGTAGCGCAGTGCGTGTCGGTAAAAAGTTTGTCGCCATATGGCCGAGATGGTGATTAAATTTTGTGATATGAATTATTTATTGATCGATGGATATGAGATTTTTCAAGTCTTTTGACTAAATCAAGACCATCGCTTAGTCTATTGTCTTTATTTCATAATAATTATATATGTAGAAACCATTTATTTAGCTTTATTACCTTTTAAAATTAATACAGAATAAATATTAAATTTTAATGCTACTTTATTTTTAAAGAGAACTTAGTAAACTATATCTGGCTGTCATTATGGATGTGATGGGGTTTACCGTATGTTAAACTATTTCATTAGCACAAATATTTTTGTGCCGTAAAACCTAGGTGACACCATTTTTCCTATATACACTCAACATTCAATCCAACCCTGTCCGACTTCCAAGTATGCTTGAGTTATCTGCTGTCATAGGGACTCGAACTGTATTATTTTTCACTTTTCAGTTTTTATTTTCAGGTTTTTTTAAATTTTTGTTTTCACGTTTTTATGAATTTGGTTTTTAAAGTTTTTATAAAATATTATAGCTTTTTCCTACATTACGTCAGTCCATCGTATGTGCAGTGAGTCAGCCAACGTCTACCTCACCAGGCCATGAACTAAGTGTTACCCGCGGCAAGGTCCGTGGAAAGTGCACCAGTCGATGGCCCCCGTTAAAGGTCAACTGAAAACTCTCGGTTTCGTTAAACCAGCTACCGAAATAACAATATCGTAATACTTATTGCATATTTTTTTAATTATATTTTACGTGGCCATTTGTTTTATGCGTTAGCAGTAAGAAAGTTGGTAGGTAAATATAATTTATAGAAAAATAATACGTACAGAAACTTAATATTTAGAACCTTTTTGGTAGAGTTAAAACTGGTTGTTTGAAAATGTACCTATCGCTATATTCTACAGGAAACAAATACAACCCCCCATTTTACTCTATTAGGGGTAAAATTTCGAAAATTCAATTTTTGGTGGATTTAATCAGACCTACCCTTTACAAAGAATACACCCTCCATATTTTATGTTCTGTGACCAGCGGTTTATGCTGTGCGTTAATACGTCAGTCAGTCAGGACTTTAATTCTTTGAATCTTTTTAAATGTGGTGCATAAAATCACATGTTACATTCCAAAGGGCATTAAATCACACAGACGTTGCATTCGTGTGAACTGGAAAGTAAACAAAGTATCTAACGCTGTTGGATGCAATTCATTGAGGAATGGGAACAAAGCTGTCTTACATTCCTGGAACGTAGCGAGCTTGTGGACATGATCTACAAGATGCAGGGCCTACAAATAACAAGTGAAACACTTGTTACCAACAGCTATGTGGCTGTTTGATCATTCCATACTATTTAAAGGCAGAAAGATACCCATGTTGTAGAGTTTTGGTCCGCAATAATGTGATTATTTTCAGGATTTGCCCTTACCCTTAGCAGCCGAAAAAGAATACCCCAGCTAAATGGTTATCTTCCTCGCTTTTCCCTTACGTTGCGTGTAAATCCAGTCATTTGTCACGCGTGTTAGGTCGGTGTCGGTACGTAAGCAAACGCGTGCAATTCGTTCCGCAGTTGACTCAAAATGTAAGGATAAATGCAAACTACAGGTTTTAAATCGGCCGATAGAAACAGAAGAAAAGTCCTCTTATGTAGCTATAGTTATGAAACTCTAGTTACTACGAATATAGGTGAAGGGAAACTATTGATCACTTGTACTTACTTTTAGAGCGAAGTTCCTTAACGCACGTTGTGAAAGGGGGCTAGACGGAAAAAATTAAGACCAAAAGTTGGAACGACACTTTTTGCTATAGTAAGCCGTAAGTAAGCCGTGCGGCCGTGCGCGTGTTTCTCTGTCTGTCTGTTTGTCTCTCTCTCTCTCTCTCTCATAGAAAGCAATTACTAAAATTGAGCCTACTGATTAAGTTTATATTACATTATATTTGTGAATAATAAAATAGTACATTACGATATAAGTGTGGTAAGATGCCAAGATGCAAATATCAATTCCACACGTATATCGTACGACGGTTTTTATCACAGTTGCGAATAAAAGAAAAGACTAGAAAAGAAAACAAAATAATAATTAACAAAATATTTGTGATATGTCTATGTTTACATTTTTTAAGGCAGATTTTTTTGTTAATTATTCTCCGGAAAGGCAGGCTAAAGACTTTTAACCTATACTTCCTCGTCTGACATACAATATTTTTAGGGTTTTTTTTATTGTTTTTGCGTCGGGGGTAAAGAACAAAATACAATGGTACGGAAAAACAATACCTATATTTAAGTAAATAAAAAACAAAAAAATAAACAACTCAATTTTTAATCGTTTTCTAAGTCATTATCACGTAAAATTTTCGTTCGTAAACCGACTTTAGAGACAACCATTTTTGCTAGCTAAAAAACTCTTTGGTATCTACCTTTTTTATACATCAAAACAGTATAACCCAGATAAATTAAGAATGTTTCACCTACCTAACATGTAATTAGCAGTAAGGTACGTATTTAACTTATCGGGATAACTTTACAGCACTAGTTAACAAATCTAAAACGCACGCGTGCATAATATGTTGGATTATGAGCCAAAAAGCCGTTGAATAAGATCCACTTTATGAGCAACTGTGATAAAAAAAATATTATTGTAACTTAAAAAAAAATAAAGTTGTATTACAATTCCTTCACTAATTAATCGAAAGGAACTTCGTTCAATCCGGGTGTCCCTTGACAGCTCTCAAGTTTTTTTTTAATATACTCCCTAAAGCGATTCCCTTCCAATAGAGATGAGATGAGTAGTAAATCAATTAATAGGAAAGTTGTACATTAACAGAGAGATCTAAAAACATTTAACCTTTTTCATGTAAACTCCAGTCGCGCATCAGAGTTGACCTCGGAGGAATTGAGCTGACACGCAATTATTTTACCTTGTGTAAAAAGTCTATACTCTATGTTTGCTTCTAATCGGCAATAACCGTCCCAGCCCAGTATTGATTACTTACAGAATTCACAGACAAGTTCGCACTTCGTAGATTTAACGGTTCGTGATTTCACGGCTTGTGGGTCACAAATCCACAAGTCACTAGATACCTAGGATTAAAGTTAACACATTCGAACATCTAAGTAAATTGCTGCTGTCTCTATAGTCAAGTTTAGATTGTGGTCTAAGAGCAAACGAATTTAAGCATAATTTTTGCCCCTAGAAACCAATAGTGGCTAGCATAGAGTAACTTATATATACTAGTAAGTAATTATTTTCCTGGATCTTAATCGCATATTTTTTTATACTTAGTCATGTTTACCTCGCGAACATATGACTATATATTGTAACATTATCAAAAAGTCGAGGTAAGAGAAATTAAAATATGCGATAAAGACCCGGGAAAATCTATACTAATATTATAAAGCTGAAGAGTTTGTTTGAACGCGCTGATCTCAGGAACTACTGGTTCTTATTGAAAAAATCTTTTTGTGTTGTACATTTATCGAGGAAGGCTTTAGGCTATATAACATCACGCTGCGGTCAATATAGGAGAATCAGTGGGAAGTGTGGAAAAAATGGGGAAACTTATTCATCTTTGAGGGCTTCCGTTTTTTGTTTGAACGCGCTGATCTCAGGAAATGCTAGATCGAATTGACTATAGGCTACTTTTTATCCCGATATTCCCATGGGATCGGGACTTACGCGGGTGAAACCGCGGGGCGCAGCAGTAATTACAATAAATACAAATCCTGTTTTAAAAAAGTTTAAAAAATTATCAATAGTGGATGTTTAGTTATGGAAGTTCCTGTATTTTACTTTTTGATAGAAAACAAAACCAAAGCTCAACGGTTTCCTTACAAGTAGGAACCTACTTGGTTTTGCGTATTTATCCTACGTCTCTCTCTACATCAATAATCAGTGTATGGTGCACATTATTATACAAGACACCAGAAAGAAATATTTTCCCATGTTTTTACCATAGATAGATAACTTGATAGTGGCCATATGGTGTTTGTGACACAATAAAACAGTAGAGCTCACGTTTCTGACGTCTTAATACTTGTCCCATATGTTGACTGTATAAGACGACTATCAAAATATACCTTCTGGTCTAGTTTATCTATTGCTATAAACAAGATTGCTTTCTATTAGCGATATCGCCAATCGATTGACTTTTTTATAATTTTTTTGACAAAAATCGACATAGGCCCACGAAAAGTCACGTAGTCTTGCATTAGACAAAAAAATGATAAGTAGATAAGTTTCATGTTATGCAAATTTTATACAAAAAATCTATCGATTAGCGATATCGCTAATAGAAAGCAATCTTGTCTAAGGGGGCTGGTCTGTCCCTTTGATACTATCTCGCTAGCTACTATAATCCTACGTTTTGTGAAAAGGCTGATGATTTATTAGTTCTGTTATAGACATAACACGTTACTACTCGAAGTTGCATCTGTAAGTTTGCATTCAATAGATCGATATTCTTAAAAGGTTTCTGGTTTTAATCAATGAGCATTGCTTTGATTAGATCCGTGATATACTAGGTAGGTTACCGGAAATGTAACTACCTATTGCAAGTACATATTTAAAACATCAAAGCTTGCGTAAAGTTTTAGTTATTACTTAAACATTAAAACCTATTTTGAATGTAATTTTGAAGTGATATCCATTTCGTTAATGAACATTATTTTCTATTTATGAATTTTAAAAACTGACAATTTTTTATTTTTATTTTGTTTTAATAGAATTTGATTTTAATGACATAGGTATTTTTTCATTTTTATTTTATTTTTTATTAATGACCATGTAGTTTATTTTGAAATTGTATTCGATTGATTAAAACTTGAAAATATAAATAAACCTACTTATAAGAATTCCACACCATTGTTATGGTAGAATGTAAAGAACTCACCTAGTATTTGAACACCATGTAAAACTACATTCTAGGAATAAGTAAATGAATTTGATTTGACATTTTAAGGGTAATGAAAACCGGGTCCCGTATGTAGTTTCGAAAGACGTTGTAGCGACAGGTCGTTGTGGCGAAAAACTTTTGGCGTGGTACGCTGGAGCGAAAAGTCTTTGAAGCGTATTCGATCGAATGACACTGCACCGACAAACATTGTGGCGAAAAATGTTTGAAATTACATATATGCTACTTTAAAACTATAAAGGTGAAATAAAAGAAACCACAAAAGGCAAATGTTCTCATGTGATTGTTCCATTTTTAAATAGTCGTTCATCATCGTTGCATTTTAAATTGCGGTGTATTCAGCTTTTGTAGCTCCAGCAATGAGGCATTCAGTACCACAAAATCGAATAAAGTTATAATCGGTTTGTATACTTGTCAATAACAGTGATTGGTGGCGCACCTCGATCGCCTCCGCTGTTTTATTGCTTCTATTTATTTGTGGTCGCCCTTCTGACGTAAACCGATAGGAATCGATGTGGCTATACGGTACCTACTGAAAATCTTGAGCGCTACGGCGATATGACGGTATGACAACGGGCGTAGAATAACATTAGAGATACCTACTTCGTTTGATTATGAAAACGTCACTGAATCGACGCGTCGATAGAAAAGATTGAAAAAGTACCGAATACCTAGTACCTACCTACCATCTTTATTGATTAAGTTACATAATAATCTACATTAATATTATAAAGAAGAAAGATTGTTTGTTTCCAACGAATATGTTCTGAAACTACTGGACCGATGTTGATGAAACTTGGCATGAAAATGCATTGATTAATTGGGAGAAATATAGATCACTTTTTATCGCGATATTCCCACGGAATCGGGACTTAAACGGGGAAGCCGATGGTTACTGAATAGAATTGATACCTACTTCTGTGTGCCAAAAAACAACTTTTGTTCTACAACTTTTGGAAATTCGAACATTTTTTGAAAATTTTGCGGTTAGGTTTACCTGGAAATCAGCTGTTCCTTACACGGAGAGGTCATTAACCTCAAAATTTTACTTATTTAAGTTTTATATACATTCTTAGTCTGAATGACCATTGTTTTAAAAATCAGTTTTTCGAATTTACATAACCTCATAATTTTCATATTTTTTTTTTCGAATTTCCAATAGTCGTTGAACAAAAAGTGATTGTGTCGGTAACTATTAAGTACTACTTATAATATAACGAGCAGCGCTCCGCAGTTTCACACACGTAACTCCCGATCCCGTGGGAATATCAGGATAAAAAGTAGCCTATTATTAGTATATTAGTATTAGTATAGATAGGAACATTCTTAGTGAGATACTTAAAGTGAACTTAGAGTTCAAACTAAGATCAATTACCTAAATAACCACCTTTTTTACAAAATGATACGTTCATTTTGTAAAAAAGATGGTTATTTAGGTAAAAAAAAGGTAAAAAAGGTGGCTCCTACTGAGTGCAATGTCATGTTGCAGCAATAAATGCTAAGGTAATAAAACAGAAAGCCATTTCAAACATGAAAAAGACACGCGCTAATTGACGATGTACAGTTAAATACAGAAGCAAATGAATATACCTAATTAACTTACACAATTTCAAAGCTAATGATTAGAGTCACAAATAGTGATGTTGCCGATGAATACTGAATATTCGACGACCCAGTTGGCACAATGGTCACCATGCCGAACTACCAAACACAGGGCGGGTTCGATTCCCGCCTCAGACAAGTATTTATGCTTAAATATTAGTCTGTGGTCTGGTTGTTTCTATGTATTATAAGTATATACTAGCTTTTCCCCGCGACTTCGTCCGCGTAGAAGTCAAAAGAATGTTTATGCAAAATTTGAAGTAGATTGGACCAAGGAATCACGTTGTCCCAAACAAACTTTGCCCCTCTTTTGAATAGAATTTCGGAAAATCCTTTGTTATTGTGTTCTTTGTATGTTTCAGGTCAGTGGTTTAGGCTGTGCGTTGATCCGTCAGTCAGTCATTCAGGACAAAGCATTTTATATGTATAGATAGATTTACAAAAGAAAAGTATATAAGTAGTATATCCGTAGTCTAGCATCCATAACACAAGACTAGTTACTTAGCTTGGGGCTAGATGGTGATTTGTTAAATGTGCTGCAATATTTATTATTTATTATTCTTATTATTTATTCGGCTGGCTCTCGGCCGAAGCGCCGAATATCCGGTGACACTTAGTACCTACATTCCACAGGTGAAAAAATACATTTAGGTGGATACATACCTACATACCTACCTACAACTCTGTTGCCGACTATTCCTATAAATAGAGTTTAAAATGAATATAAAAGTCTGATATTATCATCTAGATAAATGTCAGATAAATAAATATAGCCCTGTTAGGTATAAACGCCTACACACGGTAATTTAAAATTCCTTTGTGTTATCTGTAGGAATAGCACAATTTATACAGATTTTTCCTTTTTAATCTATAAATGCCTGAATAATTTTAGTAAGCGAGTGCTGGTATTTAAAAGAAATACCTATTGTTATTTTCGTAAAAAACCTTGTTTAACATTTAGAAGTAATTATTTCCAATATTTCGCTGTTTTGGATTACCGTGGATTTATCATTTAGAAGTAATTATTTCCAATATTTCGCTGTTTTGGATTACCGTGGATTTATCATTTAGAAGTAATTATTTCCAATATTACGCTGTTTTAAATTAACCGGTAGGTTAATATGTTATTTAGGGCGCTGTAGTACCTGAGACATGTATTAGATGAAATAGGCTTGCTAGTACTTATACCATCCTCACAACTTAGTCGACCGTGTCCAGAGGAAAGATCTCGTCAATTGAAATGGTAGTTATTAGTGTTTACTCTAAAAATACTTTAAACATCAAAATCGCAGATACCATTAATCTTTATGGAGTGTTACATTGTCCGAGGGTACAGGGCAAAGCCCCTATCTGCGGCTGACAGAAGCGCGTGACCGCTCATCTTATTACAGCCCAAGCGTCGCTTCACCCGCCCGCCCTACCTAGTAGCTTTGTATCCGCCCACCCTAAGCCTTCCCGGCACGAACGCTTTATAAATTTAACCAAATTATCGGTACTTCAGTTAACACCATTGTTTAATGTTTGCCGTTTTTTCTGGCCTTTAGAAGGGGATGTTGGATAGAGTTTACAGTTAACACAATTATGTTCGTTACCATTTTTTCCCCTGACGTTGACTTTGTTAAATTAGAAGAGGATATTACGAAAAATGAAATATATTACAAGATCTTTTTTCTTTGTTTCAGGTGAGCGAATAGTGTGGTTTTCCACCTTGATCTATCAGTAGTTGTAGTCAGGTGAGTGAAATAAATTTAAAAAAAAGCACTATGTTCGTGACAAACCGATAATTCGATCCACAAAAAATGCGACGTTTTGACAAATCACTAGCAAATTCTTGTTGTTCTGAGCTATATTTATCTAGCCTGCTTGTTTCCCACTGCTGGGTAAAGGCCTTCTCCATTTCTCTCCATGTGCTTCAATCTCCACCTGTTTTTGGCCACTCTGCGTTGAATGCATCCTAAACGTCGCACCAGAGTGCTTAGAGCATGGACGTAACATATAGTAGGTATATGTTACGTCCACGGGTTAGAGTTCAATTATTGTTTTTTGAAGTGATAACGTCTAATAAATTGATGGAACATCTGCGTTCACAAAAAAGATGACGTCATCGCGTTCCATAGCAACGTCATGTTATTGGCAAGGTAACCATAGCAACGTATGGAGTATGCAAAATGGTAAAGACAACGGACAAAAGAGTTCTTATGACGTTATCACGTAAAATTATCGTCTATAAACCGACTTTACAGGCAATCATTTTTTTTAAATGTAAACAAAACCATAGACTATAGCCATTGCCGTTCATGCCAATTTATCACGATTCCATTTAACTCGGCAGCTAATTTTCGCAGCGCACATGGTTCAATAGACTCCCTCTACTCGCCCTTTGTTCTACTTCTCTGTTGGTTTTGTGTTTAACCAAAACATTCTGTTTACATACGATCGTTATTTTTATTCATTGTGGTTTCTATTTATTAAAAAAAAAAGATTTTTTTTATCTGAATTATTTTGATATTGATTAGCTTGGCAGACGATTGTTTGTATAAGAATTTGACACGGTAATAAATACGCACAAATGCAAAATAAGTTAAAGAATAACTACGTAAAAGCTCTCACCTAACTTCCATAGATAAAGAAATCCGCATTAGATAGCAAGGTAAGTGCTATATAACTTTCTCAAGTGGAATCCCATGTAGATAGACAAAACAAGACACTTCCAGTTAAGCCTTCAGCTCCTGACTTACAAGTTGAGTGTTCCTACATTAAGATTTCAAGTTGCAGACGCCACGAGCGGACTTAGTCGGTTCACACCCGTCGTATAAATCGCTTAGCTCTCTCTTGACACTGTGACAACCCTAACAAATACATAAGATTAGAAAACGTGTATTACCTACGGGTTTTCAAATTAATTTAATAGGTATAAAACAGGATGTGGAGTGATAGTTAAGTGTGTGAAAGGTAACTTTTTAATTTTTAAAGCGAGTAAGTCCATCTTACCTATCTAAATTAAGTAAATTGATATAACCAGTAACCACTTAATAGATATTATGTAATGGCAATGGAACGTGATTATTATAGTTTGTAGCACTCAGATTGTAGGTACGTACGAGTACTCAGGATATTGTAATAAAAATGTACATTGATGCAAAAGTAAATTGAGTTGAGACTTCACTAGCTTTTAACTGTGACTCTGTTAGCGTAAAGTTTTTGAATACGCCACCCAATCGGCGTATTTAATTTGAATTTCGCGCCATGCGACGCGAGTGACAGGGCCGGTCGATGCCGCCGCCCGTGCCGAAAAAAGAGAAAAAAATAAGAACTTTTACCTGTGACATTTTATATAGGTAATTTAAAATAAATCCGACGAATTGAGAATTTTGAAGTCGGATTAAAAAAAGGTGTTATTTTTCATCTTCAAAAAATTGTCGTCTTAACTGCATCTTTTTTATACAAATTTTATTTCTGCATCTCATCTGTGTAACTTGTATCTAATTATGTATTAAACATTTTGGAACTTATCAAGACGTATTATTCGTAACCTACATAAAAGTTCATCTAGAGAAGATCTTCAGAAAATCTTTGGTTTTAATTTTCCAAATCTTTTCTTAGCGTCTCTACGTTCATTGGTGTGAGTCATGTCAGTCAGGACTTAGAATTGTAATATTATGTCTCACACCGTACAAGCCCTACAGACAAATGACTAAGAGACTACTGTTACGTTTTATTAGCAAATCCCATCCTTCCCGGATGAAGGCTCTCATCGGCTCTCTCTCCATACAAACGTAGTCGAATGTTTCCTCCCTGGATAATGACACTAGAACAAATATTTTTGTTCCTTAAAACTATAACTGACCATTGTCTTGTTTTTTTCGTATTCTAATTATCATAGAAATTAAGAGTCTAAAAACGAAAAAACATAGGGGCATGGTCATGGTAGTATTAGTTTTATGCCAAAAAAATATTTGCTCTAGTATGGAGAGAGAGCCGGAACCCTTTCCTCTTAATTTGTAAATAAACTTTGTAAGATAATCATTTTCGAGTGCACTTTAGGTTGCCTGAAAGAAATTTTAGTGATAAGGCCGATTGTGCCAAATTTTTTAATTATTTATATTTTTCTAATTTTTATTTTACTTTTTTTTTAATATTATGTAAGTAGGTACTTTGTTAGAATTAATTTTGTGTTTTGTTTTTATGATGCAATAAAGTGTCTATTTATCTATCTTTATTTATGGAATACTTACGTGAAAAAGTAAAATTTCAAATAGGTATCAAATTAATAACAATCAATTCAAAAAACAGGTTCCGTTCCAGTACTTAGTGCCGCTAACTTATCCTCTCAACTCTCACGTAATAAAAACTGGTTGGGTTATAAATGTTAACAAATCTGAAAACTGATAATTATTTAATATCCGTGATTGCATATCGTAATTTAGCCATTCAAGCTCAATCAATTAGTGTCAGACGCAATTTATGTATGGCATTTAAAACGCCGTTTATTCAGTGAACTTTCTAAAATAAATCGCACAGCGAATACGTTAGATGCATAGATTGGGCTCGTATTGTAATCTTTGTCAGGGATCGTTTTACCATTATCTATACATATAAAAAATATATATACGCTAATATAAATATATATACGTGAGGCGTGGCCGGTGCTTGAGCGACATAAGCAAGAGTTGCGTGTCACGGAGATGAAGATGTTGCGCTGGATGTGTGGAGTGACGCGAAAGGATCGCGTCAGGAACTCTCGCATCCGGGGCAGCCTTCATGTCCGAGACATTGCGGATAAATTGCAAGAATGCCGCCTACGCTGGTACGGTCACGTCTTGCGAAAACCGGCTAGTTACGTGGGGAACAAATGTCTTGCCATGGCGCCTCCGCCGGGTCGTGGCAGACTGGGTAGACCCAAGAAGTGCTGGCTTGACGTCGTAAAGGGTGATATGCGTGCAAATGGCCTTACAAACCAGGATGCTGAAGATCGTGCGAAGTGGAGGCGTAAAAGCAGGAAAGCGGACCCTGGGCTCCCGAGAGGGATGCAACCAGGAATAACGCTCGGATGATGATGATAAAAAATATATATACGCGACGAATTGAGAACCTCCTCCTTTTGTTTGAAGTCGGTTAAAAATGCTTTGTCCTGAACGACTGACTGACTAACTGATGGATCAACGCACAGCCTAAACCGCTGATCTTAGAGACCTGAAACTTGGATTGTGTGTTCTTTGTATGACGTAGGCATCCGATAAGAAAGCATTTTCCGAAATTCTACCCCTTAGGGGGTGAAAAGGGGGGGCAAAGTTTGTATGGGACAACTTGATTATTTCTACTCGGTCGAAGTCGCGGGCAAAAGCTAGTTTGGGGTTAAAAATAACAACGCGTCTGGGATTACTGCGCTTGCAGGTGTGTCTCCTTAAGATCCTAGAACTAACGAACACATGCCTTATTCCAGGTGAAGAAGGTTGCTTCTAGTCCAACAGGATTACTTTATCAAGGGTAGCTTGTGTCTTAAGATAGCGCGAAGTCTAATTAATCACCTTGTTTTTTACGGCTCTCGCTAAACCTGAGCTTTCTATATATTATACTTATTAGCACTTTAACTTTAGACTGTAGTAGGTATATAAAAGCACTCCATCGCACCATCTTATCTTCACATTGACTTTCGCGCAGATTTATCTTTTGAACACAAAGAATCTACAAAATGCGCACTCATGTTTTCACCATGCGGCGACGACGGCGTATGAATAAAGCCTAATTGAACATTTAAGTACGCAGTTTTGTGTATTGCAATCGTGTATGCGTTTCGCATACAATAGTGTGTTTAACATGTTGGTATGGGAGCTTGTCAGAGTGTGGCGCCAGCGCTGCGCTGCGACGCGATTCAAGCGAATGTATACTTGTATTGTGCGTATTATATCGCGGATACTGGCAGGAGGAGCCGTGTTTGATAGGTCGATCGACGCGCAAGGTCCCCGGGTTCGTTCGTATCTCCCTCGGCGCCTGTCCGAGATAGCTCAACCTACCACAAACAATGAAACCGCACTCACTCCTAAGTCAGTAACCATTGAACTCTGTATCCTTTTACGCATCTATCTCTTAGATATCTCGGCGTTGTTTATTTTGCAACTTATCGTCCTATTTTAGGTACGGTATGCATCAATGACGACCCTAGCTCATGCGTCATTGCCATTCTATTTCCGTACGTGTTAAAGCTCTAGCATGAACTTCACAGAGCTTAACCGGAGAAAGGTTTTTGGATGAGTTCTTTATTCGCTTTAGCTTGTACTTGTATACAAGGCTGTTTTCGGCCATTGGAACATTTTTTTTAATTGGGACCTTTTTGCGTGAGGATGGAGTAGGCTTGCCCAGCACCTACTACCCTCTCAGCTTAGTCAACCATGTCCAGGGGAGAGAACTTGTCAATACTTCTTCTACTAAGCCGCGGGTTTCATCACGATGTTTTCCTTCACCGTAAGAGCAATGTCAATTAGCGCACATAAATTGATCTTAAGAAAAATCCATTAACGGCGTTTTAAATGCCAGCACGGCCGGCCGGGATTCAAACCCACGACCTTCAGAATGAAAGTCGAGATATCTACCACTAAGTCAACACCGCTCTCGCTTTAGCTTGTAAAGTGGAAATCATTCACAGCAAGAAGACTCAAAATAAAATTTTGTTAAAATCTCTTCAAAAACGTAAACACATTTTGAATTTACGCAGACGCGACGCGACGTGTCAAATTGGTATTGAATAATGAAAATAATCGATTGATAAGAGAGTTTATGTAAGGTATGCTGCGATATCTGATTACAGGGGCGTTTTACTTGTTCACTGTTTACTGCAGTAGGTACTAGCTCTAATACTTATCTTACTACTCTTTGGAGTTTATTAAGAGGAAAGGTACCTGGCGCTCTCTCCATACAAACGTAGTCGACTGTTTCCTCCCTGGATAATGACACAAGCACAAATATTTTTGTTGCATAAAACCTATAATTGCCATGACTATGCCCCTATGTCTTGATTTTTTCATTTTCTAATTATCATAGAAAGTAAGATTAAAAAAAGCAAAAAATATATAAAAAATAAGACATAGGGGCATGGTCATGGCAGTTATAAGTTTTATAACTGCTATGACTATGCCCCTATGTCTTGATTTTTTTCATTTTCTAATTATCATAGAAAGTAAGAGTTAAAAAAACAAAAAATATATAAAAAATAAGACATAGGGGCATGGTCATGGCAGTTATAAGTTTTATGCTGCAAAAATATTTGCTCTAGTGTTATTTTCCAGGGAGAAACCAGTCGACTATGTTTGTATGGAGAGAGCGTTGGTACCCTTTCTTTTTAAATGTGTAGAGTACGCAATTTTATTTAATTCTTTTATTGGGTAAAAAATAAGTGAAGGAAAGGAAAACGATTTGTCTTCCAATAACTTGGAATGACTGAATTAGGTTACGTAAATTTGAAATAATAAATACTTACACGTTTGGAAATTCACAACGAAAGTATAAATTATTCACGTCATACGGAATAAATTAAACGACAAACCAACGCTCTCTCCATACAAACATAGTCGACTGGTTTCTCCCTGGAAAATAACACTAGAGCAAATATTTTTGCAGCATAAAACCTATAATTGCCATGACTATGCCCCTATGTCTTGATTTTTTCATTTTCTAATTATCATAGAAAGTAAGATTAAAAAAAGCAAAAAATATATAAAAAATAAGACATAGGGGCATGGTCATGGCAGTTATAAGTTTTATAACTGCTATGACTATGCCCCTATGTCTTGATTTTTTTCATTTTCTAATTATCATAGAAAGTAAGAGTCAAAAAAACAAAAAATATATAAAAAATAAGACATAGGGGCATGGTCATGGCAGTTATAAGTTTTATGCTGCAAAAATATTTGCTCTAGTGTTATTTTCCAGGGAGAAACCAGTCGACTATGTTTGTATGGAGAGAGCGTTGGTACCCTTTCTTTTTAAATGTGTAGAGTACGCAATTTTATTTAATTCTTTTATTGGGTAAAAAATAAGTGAAGGAAAGGAAAACGATTTGTCTTCCAATAACTTGGAATGACTGAATTAGGTTACGTAAATTTGAAATAATAAATACTTACACGTTTGGAAATTCACAACGAAAGTATAAATTATTCACGTCATACGGAATAAATTAAACGACAAATGGGTATAGGGATATCTACATAATTAATATGTCAATCAATGGAATAACCACGAAATAAAGTTAAAACACAAGCGGTATTTAAATTTGTGTGCGGCAAGGAAAGAAAGCGCATTTCCTATAATTATTAAGCGCTCACATGCCTCTGGCTATTTCAGCCAAATTCAGCATAATTGACAACAAAGGATAGTAACAAAAAGTCAGCTGAGTAATATCTACTTTATTGAATTCAATTTGTAGTGACGTGATTCGTGTTTTTGTTGTACAGTGAATTGGGTGAAATCTGTCATCAATCGCGGGCGGGCGTGCCCAGCCTACCCTCCACGGGATTATACCAGGGTTGCCCAAATGCGACCCTCCGATGACTGGCGAATTTTTGTGATTACGTTCCTTTTATTATACAAAAACATTATTTCATTATAATTAATGTTTTTATCACAGTTCATAAAGTGGATCTTATTCAACCGCTTTTAGGCTCATAATCCAACGTATTACGCACGCGTGCGTTTTACATTACCTTGACGCCACTAGTGTGTAAAAAGTTATCCATATAAGTTAAATTGGTATCTTACTGCTGGGTTATATTGTTTTGATGTATAAAAAGTAGGTACCAACAAAAAGTTTTTAAGCTAGCAAAAATGGTTGTCTCTAAAGTCGGTTTACAAACGAAAATTTTACGTGATAATGTCTTAGAAAACGATTATAAATTGAGTTTTGTTTATTTTTTGTTTTTTCTTTATTAATTTTTTTTCTGTACCATTGTATTCTGTTTTAACCCCCGACGTACGATACACGTGGTTTGATCATCCAATCTCGGCTCTATAGACACCGCTTTTATAAAATGAATAATTATTTCACTACTTACCTACTTATGAAGTCTTCAACAATTTGTCCGTGAGACCAAAACCTAAACAATGGACTAATATTAATTCTGTTGCATAATTCACGTAACGATGCAACTGTCGTTGGATAAATCGTGTGTTTATTGCGCACGACTGCGTAATGTGCGGTCTATATGAGATTGGCGGCTCATCATGCTGCCCATTTATATTCTAAGCTACAACAATGACAAAACCTTCGCACAGAAAACAAGTAAAAGCTTCCAACGTTATTCCCACTGGATTATTACACTTACATCGCTTTATTCTCCGTTTGCTAAAGTTCTAATGTTCAGATTGAATTTCACTATACAAATTCGCTATATGTACGGTCGACTACATAATAGCAGACCCACCGTAGAGCTCCAAAACGGCTGTTATAAGAATGTTTTCAACACAAGTAAGATTCTAGGCACTTGCTTTAGTTGAAGTTTAAAGTCTTCTAACTCATCAATTTATCAAACAAAAATCATTAGAATGCAAACATTTCAATAACAGTAATTTTCGAACTCTACCGGGGGCTGCAATTATGCAGTCGACTATATATTGTACAGTAGAAAACACAGACACAGAGATACAGATGAAGTGTCGTTATTAATATTTATACTCACACATCTAAATAAAGTGATTAAGTAGTGGGGCGCGTCATTTCAGCTTAGACAATCTCTACCTACCTCCGTTTATTCCGAATTGGAGGATACCGCAAAAAACGACGAAGTTATTTGCTAGATCAATTTTAAACGTTAAAATGGATTATTAAATGCGGTTTACTTCGATTTCCTTTACGTTTTTCCGATTCATTGAAGCTTAGCTTTAATGAAATCGATCTCTTTAAATATTTCTATTATATGACCGTCAAAACAAAGCTCGACAAAATCCATTTTGATACTCGAATCCCAGTGTCAGTATCAGGCGAGTGCACTCAAACCGTGCGTATCGAGTAGCTGTCATGCGTGACAGATGGGTGTCGTGTCCCCGCCCTAGCCCTTTGCTTGTCGATAATCCCGTGTCACGTCACTAGGATGCTTCAGAACACTTTTGAAGACTAGACGGATTTGAGTGGTCTTGTTCAGGAACTACGGTACGCTGATGACGGGGTAAAATCCTTGTACGTTAAAGTTTTAAATAGACATCTATATACAGTAGATTTGTCTCTATATTGTAGGCTGAAATATTAAACTAGCGCATCTCGTGACTTGACTAATGAAAAAGTTATTTTTTACTCTTTCCTGATTTTTTTTCTCGTAAAAGTTTTAAAACAACACAACAAAGAACTTTAATATTTTGAAATCATTTCGGTTTTTCACGCAACCAAAATTACTACGCCGAATGTGGCTTCGTTTAATTATTTCATTCAATGAATTCATCGAGCTTACACGAAATTAATTAATTTGGGAATTAATAGACCGGGGTAGTAAATTTTTGTACGTTGTTCAAAACAAAACAACGACGCAAAAAAGCCACAAAAGTGGTAGCAAACTGTAGAGTTCTAAAGTTTTTATTATTAGAATATTGTGAACTCAAGCAGGCCTTTATAGTCTTGTTTGAGTTAAAGTCTTGCTACCTTCACTCGCGTCTCTCGAAGGCCTCCATTATTTGGGGCCTTCAAGTCACGATGTTTAGGTATTCTCTAGGTGAGCGTGCTACATCTTAGACCGTAATGCCACTGACCATCGGGTGAGGTAGTAAAATTGAATCTTAAATAATAGCATAAATAATACCTAAAATTATCGAGGTTATTCGGGTAATTTCTTTTGTATTCTTTTAGCTATTTTTTTTTTTGGTTTTATTTTATACTTTTGTTTTATAATAGTGTTTTTATGTTTGTTACTACATTTCTGATTGTCTTGTGTAGTGTGTCCAAATAAATGTTTTCTTTCTTTCTTCTTTCTTTCTTTCTTAAGGATAAGAACAGACAGGAATAATCGCTGGTTTGGTGTCCACATCATACTTTGCTATTAAACTTGTTATTGTAAAGGGTATCTACGTGTTAGCTTCGGATCCACGCACGCCTTCCAAAGGCGCCGGGGCTAAATAGCCCAATGATAACGGACACTAAAATTAACTTATTCCAAACTAATATAATAGCGATTTAAAAACGGTAAACCTCTACTTTTGTTGCTTGATTGTGTAGTTTTGGAAGTGTTGGGCTACTTATATGGTTAAGGTGATGAGGAAGTATTTATGCAAGAAAATATACGTGGAATATAAATACACAGCATAATCTACAGTGATAGACGTACATTAGCGACAGTTGGACAGGTGTAATTTATCAATACGTCATTCCGTGTTGGTTCGGTACCTACCTACCTATTGAAAAACAACTGGCTTATTTAACCATGCGTTAACTTTATCAACTTATCGCATTGATTGATCTACAACCGCACGTTACTAAAGCCTGATTTGTTATTTTCTAAAACATATTACCTATATTGACGTACGTTTCTTATTAGCCTGAATTGTCTCACTGCTGGGTAGAAGCCTCCCCAATCCCTGAGGGTGGCCTTTGCCCATGCTGGCAAGACCAAATTTGATTGCTTTTGACAGACTTTTTACTGTTTTTTTTATGAAATTGACATAGGCCAACGAAAAGTCATGTACCTAGTCTTGCGTTAGAGAAAAAAAAAGTTAGACAAGTTTTATCTTATGTCAATTTTATACAAATAAAATCTGTTGATTGGTGATATCACTAATGAAAAGTAATCAATACTAATATTATAAAGCTGAAGAGTTTGTTTGTTTGTTTGAACGCGCTAATCTCAGGAACTACAGGTTCGAATTGGATAATTATTTTAGTGTTGGATAGTCAAGGAAGGCCTTAGGCATCACGCTGAGACCAACAGGAGCAAAGAATCAGTGGGAAATGTGAAAAAAAAGGGAAAAAAAATTATTCAGCTTTGAGAGCTTCCGTTTTTTGTTTGTACGTGCTGATCTCAGGAACTGCTAGATCGAATTAAAAAACATAGGCTACTTTCTATCCCGATATTCCCACGGGATCGGGACTTACGCGGGTGAAACCGCAAGCCGCGGCTAGTCTTGTATAAGGGGGCTGGCCGGAAGCCGCAAAGGAGGGCCTTACTGACCAATATACCTAATATCAACGCACAGTTCAAACCAATGGACAAAGCAGGGCAAAAATTTGGCATAGATATAGGTGTTATAATGCTGGCATACGCGAAGAAAAGATTTAAAAAAAATTGAAACCCAACGCAGACGAAGTCGCGGGCAAAAATAAAACTTTCATTTATTTATTCCAAAAAATACAGAATAAAAAATATAAAGGTGAAATATATCATCTACTTTTAAGCTAACAATAATAAAGTAGATAATTTACCTAATAATTAAGCGATTAGGAAAAAGATAGGTAGCTTTACAGCTGATTGCGTGATTAGTTAGCATGATTAATGAGTATCCAAAGGTATGGATTATTTTTATTTGAAACTATCTGCGCCTTGCGGTTTCACCCGCGTAAGTCCCGATCCCGTATTAAAATTAAAATAAAAAGTAGCCTATAGGCTTCCTCGATAAATGGACTATCCAACATAAAAATAATTATTCAATTTGGACCAGAATCGAATTGAGATTAGCGCGTTCAAACAAACAAACAAACTCTTCAGCTTTATAATATTAAGTATAGATAAGCAGCTAGCAACAACCTCACAGCGCTCCAAGTCATATGAAGATCTTTGTGAATCACATTGTATCTAACCTACTGTAGCTAGGCATTTAGGTACCTATAAAGTTGTGGTAGGTACCTAACCTACATTCCTTCAGTAATAATACCTTCAAATAGGTACCTGAACCTGAAAAGTAGGTAATGTAACCCATTGAATCGGAAAAACGAATGTTCACGAAAGAAAATTGCAATTCCAAGTCGTTGTTTCAACGGCTCTTGAGCTCAAATGTAATTTAGACTTAGCCGGGGCGACATTGGGTTCTATTTTAAGCAACAAAATCAGCTAAGAGTAATAACTTCAAGTAAGCTAGCCAAGAGACCACAAATCTAATCCTACAAGTAGATATACTTACATATTATGTAAGTATAGGTAATTCAGGAATGTACTTATTGTTTGCGGACATTAGGGGAGCAAAACGCTACATTAATGAGAAACTTTATAACTATACGAGCATAGATATCAACAGTTAAGAGGAAAGGGTACCGACCTCTCTCCATACAAACGTAGTCGACTGTTTCCTCCCTGAATAGTGTCACTACAGCAAATATTTTTGTTGCATAAAACTTATAACTGCTATGACCATGCCGCTATATTTTGTTTTTAAGCTATTGCATAGCTTTTATCGCGGATATTTTATTGAGTGCGGTGACCGAATCCAGAAATTCCGTAACGAAAATAAAACCTAATACCCCCCCCACTCCGCCTACCATGTAGCTCGGGCGAGCGTTCGGTTAACGTGTATGTGTATGTGTATTAACGTGACTGTTCGAAGCTCGCACGATGCAATGGCTTTATTTTTATTATTTTTGTTTTTTAAATCCTAATTTCTATGATAATTAGAAAATGAAAAGAACCAAAACATAGGGGCATAGTCATGGCAGTTATAACTTATATGCAAAAAAATATTTGCTCTAGTGTCATTATTCAGGGAGAAAACAGTCGACTACGTTTGTATGGAGAGAGCGCTCGGTACCCTTTCCTCTTAAGAGGTGTATTTAGAAAAAATGCGAAGGGTGGCTGAATTTCATCCAACGGAACAGGGGGAAGAAATTACTCTCTAAATCTCTACCAAAATTCTTTTCCAATATTTCGCTTTCGCGATTGAAATTTTCAATGTTGCAATCCTGTTACAGTAATTTATGTTTTTTCAAACTTGTGTAAAAATAAATTTGTTTTAGGCAGACCGAGTTCTTTGATTTCCTGGATTCTCTTTTCATAAGTTATTTGATAACTGTATAGAAATTAACTTGTGTTTTATAAATTAAAAGTAGGTACAAATCAGATAAATAAATTAAGTAGATATTTCGATAGCACATTTCCCATGACTATTTCGTTACGTAACAGCATCATTATGATATTTAATTAATTTACACCAATATTATAAAGAGGTACCTACCAACTATTGGACCGATTTCGATGGAACTTAACATTGATTAATTGGAAGTAATATAAGCTACTTTTTATCCCGATATTACCACGCGATCGAGACTTACACCAGTTGACTTGACTGGTAAAGTTGTATTATAAGTAAAACACAACAGGCAAGGAAAGATCTACAATATTCAGTAACTTGTTCTCATAAGAGCTGTTAACTCAAGACTAAGAGTGTTCCTCAAACTTTGAACTACCGACGTTTGCCAAACACCAAGCTCTCGGAAGCTGCAATGATTGCTAACAACTAGCTACTAAACCTTGGCTTATTTGTTTTTATTCGTTTAGATTTTGCTAAGTCCTTTGTACAATTAATTTGCATAATTCATTATTTGTAACTCAAAGTGGGTTTCGGGATAAAGGTTTCCTATTGTTAACAAGTAATGAGTAAATATACCAGGCCCGATTAACATGTAAATAAGAAGCTTTATTTTATTCATAAGTGAGCAACATAAAGGCCCTTTCGGACGAAATGGATGGCTGGATTAAATGGATGACGGCAACGAGGAAAAGGCGAAGTACTTGCGGGCAAAACCACGTAAGTTATTATGATTGATCATTGCATAATTTTGTTGGTCGTAATAATCTCAGAATATCAGACATTAAAATATTAAGGTCTTGGACAAACTACGGCCGACATCTCGCTGACTGTTCCCATTTGAAGGCATTCGTAAAATGAGCTATCGTCTGATAAAAACTGTAATCTATTCAAGCCCTAAGTGAGTATAGGAAAGGAACCCAAAAATAACAACAAATAATAAATAAATATTGCAGGACATTACCACACATCGCCATCTAGCCCCAAGCTAAGCAACTAGACGTGTGTTATGGGTGCTAGACAACGGATATACTACATATATACTTTTCTTTTGTAAACATATACCTATAAAACATAGAAACAACCAGACCAATAGAACCAGATAAATATCTAAGCATAAATACTTGTCTGAGGCGGGAATCGAACCCGCAACCCTGAGTTTGGCAGTCCGTCATGGTGACCATTGTGCCAACTGGGTCGTCAAAATAGATAAAAACAAAGGAAATATTGAGAAACGCAACATTATACGAGGTGCCACTTAATGCATAATACAATACATCCTAGCTAGACTAACGCCAGAACTACTCTGCAGTACTTATCAAGATTAAATTATGCTCACTACGTAGAATAAGTCTATTTTAGTCAACTAGAAATGCCTGTGAAATAATTATTACGAGGAACGTTTTATAAAGCGTTTTTGAAAAGATTATGTTTGAGAAAAAAGCATTTGGAAATTTTACTAGATTTCTGTAAGCGAGCTTGTAAAGAGAATTAAAAATTTAAAATGCTGGCTGGAAAGTAAAGCTGTGTTGGAAGTTTTAATCAGAGTCTGCTCTCGAGTTTTGAGTGCAGTTTTACGTACATCAGATAAATTGTTTGATGTGTCGCTTCGAATCTAAAGCCATATGAAATGGAGTTACATTAGTTTTAGAACGTGTGCTATCGACGAACGCAACTGGATATTTTCTATTTCATAATCGATTTAAACGAAATAAAACAATAATTAAGTGTTTTGAAGCCTCTTATTTACACAATACGCGTTATCTATAAAAATAAAACTCAAAGGTTTGACTGACTGATACTTTTATCAACGCATAGTTTGAGCCATTAAACGAATCGGGCTAAAGTTTGGCATACTTATAAGTACTATGACATAGGCATCCGCAAAAAAAGGATTATGAGAAATTAAACCCTAATGCAAAGGTGAAAGCTAGCCTTATTGTAGCTACTATAATTTCCACCTACCTAATCATAACAGTTACCAACTTTGACGACCGATAGTACAATATCATGCAAATGTCTATTTTATAAGTACGTTAGAGGTTTCCCTTCGAGGTATTACCTACTTAAGAGGAAAGGGTACCGCCGCCTAGTCGACTGTTTCCTCCCTGGATAATGACACTAGCACAAATATTTTTGTTGCATAAAACCTATAACTGCTATGACTATGCCCCTATGGTCTTGGTTTTGTTTCATTTTCTAATTATTATAGACAGTAAGAGTTAAAAAAAAAACAAATTAGGTATATATAAAAATAAGACATAGTCATGGCAATTATAAGTTTTATGCAACAAAAATATTTGCTATAGTGTCATTATGCCAGGGAGGAAACAGTCGACTACGTTTGTAAGGAGAGATAGTCGGTACCCTTTCCTCTTAACTTGGGATAAAGAGTTACACGCATAAGATAAAGTGATTGAATTACATCGGAATGGTCGTTAATAGGTCAAATGCTTCGGTATGCATCACATAACTGATATGACCAATATATATCTATATTTTATCTTTGAACATATTCGGATTGAAACGAAATAACACGGATTTCGAAATAACTTTATTACAATAGAAGCTTTAAATATATAAGGCGCGTAAATTGGTCTTCTAATTTTACGATAACACGATTCAATTTGACGTTAAATGGGCTTTTGATCGCTGTCGAAGTTGAATGTTATAGTATTATTATCTACCTTGTTTGTCGGAGGCTAATAGGTATGCGAGTTCAGTTGAAATGTTCGAGATTAGATAGGCTAACAAGATTTGTTGATCTAAATGTCATACCTTCTCGCGTTGGCAAGTTTATTGGTATTATATGAAATTCGAAACACGTAGCGACTAACTCGATGGAGTATACAACTACACAACAAACTAAGTAGGTACCAGATGTAAGGGGTGATATTGGGAGAGCGGTGTTGACTTAGTGGTAGATACCTCGACTTGCATTCTGAAGATCGTGGGTTCGAATCGCGGCCGGCATGCACCAATACATTTTTTCTTAAGAAAAAATTATGTACACTAATTGACATTGCTCTTACGGTGAAGGAAAATGATAAAACCCGCGGCTTAGTAGGCATCAGAAGTATTGACAAGTTCTCTCATCTGGAAATGGTCGACTAGGCTGAGTAGGTGCTGGGCAAGCCTTCTCCATTCTCAAGCAAAAAAGACCCAATTAAAAATTGTCTAATTGCGGAAAACAGCCCGTTCAAGTACAAGTACAAGGGATATTTGTTTAAAGGTAAATCGAAAAAACACCAATAGAAACAAAAAAAAATTGGTGCGTGTGCAGAGCCCACCTCTATAATAACTTAAACGTATGAAGCTTCATACGTTTAAGTTACCGTAAACGATCAGCGAGCGTAGCTTAGCTATAGTTAAGCGACGCCTGGCGCGGTCATTACTTCGATGGGTGACCAATTATTAGTGTGACAGAAATGTGCTTCGGAAGGCACGTTAAGCCGTTGGTCCCGGTTGCTACCTCTAGTAGCAGTCGTTAGGTCAAGTTAGAGGCCATAAGGCGATTTGAAAATTCTAACAATAGGTGAGCTACACCACTATACGAGAAGAAGAATAACATAAACAAATACTTATATCTCAACACAGAAGACAAGATTCGGGCTATATAGACCCCACGCTACCAGTAGGTACCCAAGTATAGTAAGCACACATACGTTCGAGTTTGTTGTAAACCCGACAGTTGGGCTGACGCCAACTCTTCAACTCTACAAGTGTCAACTACAGTCCCCTGTGCCCCTGCTGTCGGAAACATAATTGGGTAACCGAAAATCCCGACAATAATTAATATTTATATCTTTACCTAATATAAGGAATAAATTAATAATGACTGGACAAAACTCTTTTATACTTGAACTAAACATTTTTCTGAATGCAATGAAAAGATTGCCACTGTATAGTAGGAGTTTTTAACCGACTTCGAAAAAGGAGCAGGTTCTAAATTCAGTGCGTATATATTTTATGTATTTATTTTTATTTGAACATAATAATATAAGACAGACTAAATGGATACCTTTAATTAATCATATCTATATCTAAAAAGGAGAAAAAAATATAATGAATATATATAGATAGATAGATATATCTTTATTTGGCCAATAACAAAACTAAAACTTAAACATAACTTATTTTTGATATGACTAAAAATAACAGGCTTAATTAAATATTATAAGCTATGTTATTTATAACACAGTAACAGTGTCGCCGCCAAATAGGCTCCTGCTCAGCTATGTGTTGCATAAATGCAACGCTGATTTTCAGCAGAGACCCTGTGATTGGAGAGAGTAGGACGATGCTGTAATTTGGTTATAGTAGGCCGGAAACACTGACACTAACTTTATAAGTAACTAAATAAATATTCTAAATGGTCTTGCTAATACATACTAATGATTAGGCAATCCAACACAAACAATATTATAGAATTATACACAAAGACTTAAAGTATTACAGGACACATCATTATCTGCATATCAGCTCACATGACGCCGACCGGACAGAAAAAGTAAATTTAATAAATTAAATAAATACATAAATACGCCACCAAATGAAGCTTAAAATTAATATAAAAATTTATACATTTATACTTCTGCATAAGCATATATACCTCTCGAATCAGAAACAGCCATGTCTTAGTTCGGCTAATTTTCTACCCATTAAGAGAAGTTTATATGCAAATTACACATATACGAATTGAGGACCTGCTCCTTTTTTTAAAGTCGGTTAAAAAGACTCATTACGAAATATATAATGCTTCGACTGCTACGATTCTCAAATTTCGTATGGGTGTTGCTTTTAGGACGCACTCTAAGAAATTATTTTTGGAAATTTAACCTCTTAAAGTTTGAAGGAAATAATACCTATCAGAAATAATTTACAAAATCGAAATCTATGTAGCTTTTCCTTTCATTTTAATGTTTTTTGTTTGCTGTAAAAGTAAACTGTTTTCTATCAAACTATCACCAATTTCAAATGCATGGTATGACAGTTGATGTTTTATCAACGAAAAACGAACTGACGCGGGTAAAACCGTGGGGCACAGCTTTTATTTATTTAAATAAGAGAAGACCCAAATACATAATAAACACCTATTAAACCATACGAGGTTTATCTTAGGTGTACCTACATTCCTCATTTACTCACTCAGCTAGTATTATATGTATAACAGTCCAAATGGACCCTATACTCGTATCTATTTGAAAATTGGAACAAAAATAAACGAACCAAGGCTATAACCAAAAAGTTAAAAAGAGTGCGTGCCTAAAGGGAAAGAAAAAATATCGGCGTATCTACAGAATGCAGTGAAAAATTGCATCGTGCTTGTCCTCCCTCGCTTTTGAGTCGAGGGGTGGTCCTTTCATCGAACCCCTTCGTTTCTCTCTCTGCTCTTCTCAATGCAGTGTTTTCAATTCACTACATTTATGTTAGCTCTAATTTACATTTTTAATCTCATTTTAAAAGGTTGATCCTAATTCGAGCTCGTTATCTCGAACTATAAAATACAAATCTCGGTTGAAATGGTTGAAATACAACGTTTTCTAGTTTATAGCTGTAATAAAAATCTTCTTATTATAGGAGACGTGTTTTAGGTTAGAATAGGCAATCTTGCTGTTAAATTTCGATTGGGAATATGATTGGTGTGTCAATTTGTGTAGGTTGATTTGTGTGGGCTTCGCAACTGATGATTATCCTTTTGTTGTGTGTTAATTCTCTTATAGAAACCAAATTAATTGTCTTGATCTAATCTATAAAGTATCGCTTAATGAATAGTTTGAAAATTAATGTTAATAAAAATACCTATTAATTTTAGTTACTGAATATAACTCAGGCATATAATTTTTTGAACCAATGAAATGTCGTGACGGAAAAATATCAAGTTTCATAATGAGGACTATTTATTTTTGAAGTTTCCTTTTAAATAAAACTTAATTTTATTTACCGCAGGTTTTATCATATCTAAACACACCTAGGTATTTATTTTTGTCGTAAGTATTTCATTTATTTCAGTTAACAGACTTGATAATCTAATAGTTTAGTTAACTGTTTATATATTTACTAGCTGCGCCCCGCGATTTCATCCGCGTAAGTCCCGAACACAGCGCCATCTATTGGGTGTATTTGCAACCTAGATGTCAAACAATATTGAAGAATTTTATCGATGAATCAACGTACACCGCCATCTATGAGAACTTCATAAAACTAAACATTAAATAAACACTTGCTTAAGAAACCATTAATTGATACATTTTTTTCGTTTACATTCACGACATAAGCGAATAATTGAGATGATAACTATCCTATCCAGTAAGTTAGACCAAAATACGGGTACATGTGAAATTTGATTGAAATCGGTTCAGTAGTTTTGGAGTTTATTGGCAACATACGTTTTTTTTAACAGATTTTAGTTTTTCATCCAGACTAGTTGTGTAATATGTAGTCAATTTATATTTAATTGGTTCTTAGCCACTATTTTAGCAGAATAACTGTTTGTTTTCCAAAAAAAATATAATTATAATTATTTTTATAATAAATTAAGTTTTACCGTTTTCTATCTTCGGTCTCGCGTAACTCGTCGGTGCACAATGCAATGTAATGAGGAAAATAACATTTCTTTAGAAGTGTTTGGAAATTAGGACATAACATTCTTAGTACTCCACTCACAATGTGATTCTGTTTTAGTTATTTGAATCGAGTTATTCTGTACGTAATATTTATTTACCAACTTAAAAGCCGACCGTCCACTGCCAACTAAACTAAGTTGCTTTAGCTTAGCTCGCAGAGTAGAGTTTTTCATACATCGCACCTCCGCTCAAATAGTGTCATATCTCAAAAAAGAAAACTGTCGACAAAAAGGTGTCTAAAGTAATAATCGATTTTTTCTGTTTTTCTACTCTTAATTTGAAAACTAATAAAAGTAGCGATATGAACATTTCAGAAGATTTTAATGATTTTTAAGCTTTATAAAATGGTGTATTAGGTTTCTTGGTAGGGAGGGAAAATATAATATAAATAATATAGTTTTTGAGTTATGACACTATTTGAGCAGAGGTGCGACATGTGCATCCATCGCAAACTATGCCAGCTAAGCTACTTAAAACTGAAAAACTGGCTCAACTATTCGAACTAAGCTAAACTAACTTAGTTGGCGGTGGACAGTCGACTTTATAAAGTTTTACAAATATCAGAAAAACTAACAGATTGCTGTGAAATGAAACTCCTGGCGACTAGTCTGCCACACTTCCGTTTATGGCGGCAGTAACTTTGTCATTTGACATGTTGTAATACCTATATCAAACGAAAATGTCGGTGTGCCTGTCGGTCACGGAGTCCCTTTGGGAGCCTTGTGAGCGGTGACGGAGGGACGCTGGCCCTCTTTAGCGTTACGTATGGTATATTCTCACGACAGTTGCGTAATTTAGAAGTTATTTTTATTTGAGGCGAGTATGGACTAGAGCATTTCCTCGAGTATTTCAATGTACTGTAAGGTTCAAACGAATGGTACAATACAGGCAAATGCAAACATCGAGCGTCATCTTCGAAGTGTGCTTCGAGTAGGTTTAATAACAGCGAGAACTAGAGAATTTCAATGTACTGTACAATTCAAACGAATGGTACAATACAGGCAAATGCAAACATTGGGCGTCGTGTTCGAAGCACACTTCGAACACGAAGTGTGCTTCGAGTAGGTTTAAAACATTGAACACTAGAGCATTTCAAT
This sequence comes from Idaea straminata, assembly GCA_951213275.1. Lineage (NCBI taxonomy): Eukaryota > Metazoa > Arthropoda > Insecta > Lepidoptera > Geometridae > Idaea > Idaea straminata. The sequence continues at coordinate 9,192,365 of OX577858.1, forward strand.
ATATTATACAGTGTACAGTTCAAACGAATGGTACAATACAGGCAAATGCAAACATCGAGCGTCATGTTCAAAGTGTGGTTGGAGTAAGTTTAAAACAGCGAATGATCGAGGTTCTAGTACTAGTGAATGCTTTTGTCTGTACCCACCTACTCCCACCTAGGTTATTTCAGAAAATACTACCTAGTTATGTACCCATTTTCACTTTGACATTTATGTTTTGCGTTTTGTTCACTCAGCGTTCATTAATTAAGAACAAAAAAGTTACTGTAGTGTAATATTATTTTACTTTAGAAATCACCGAGTGCCACTACTCCCACGAATTAATTAACATTCTCTTCTTTGTTTTAAATTCTAAACACGGCATGACATTAATTAGGCTACTAACAACATTAAAATTAATTGAACGGGCTAGACATTACGGACAATTTCTTGGTAAATGTTTGCTTTGCCTAAGGATGAATATAGAAAATACCTTGCTGTTGGTCGACAGCCAGTCGACCGACATTTTAAGGGAAGTAGCAAATCATTAGGTACTTTATACAATGTACATTGTATAAAACAAAGTCGCTTCCCGCTGTTTGTCCTTATGTATGCTTAGATCTTGATGCGGTTTTTTTTTAAATAGATAGAGTGATTTAAGAGGAAAGTTTTGGTACATAAAACGAAACTACCACGCGTACGAAGTCGCGGGTAACAGCTAGTAGAAATATAAAATAGCGGGAACAGAAATATATCATCTGTGCAAATTTCAACTGTCTAGCTATCACGGTTCATGAGTTATAGTCTGGTATGGACAGACAGTCCGTGGTGTCTTGACAAAAGGGTCCCGTTTTTACCCTTTGGGCACGGAACCCTAAAACAAGTCAACGTCTGCCCCACGAACAATTGTCGAACTACCGCCCAATGTATTTCTAGAGTTAGAGACTCTTGCATTAAGGCGTACTATGATACTCCGTCTTACCTTAATGATAAGAACCCATGGACGGGACTTTAGTTGCTCCATTACAAATATACCATATAACTGACATGATCACATAATATAGTGACTTAAGTTCCAAATATTAAAATAGATATTTAAAAAATATACCTACCATCTAAAAGTATTTGTAATCTTGACCTTTGTGAGCATGTTCACAAAAAAACCCTCATGAGTTTCTTGTGCCTTTTTCTCATTGGTAGGCGCGTTCCGAAGGCACACAGTCTTACTTAGTTTTTAAGACTATTCGAAGTGATCACATGCACTGTACATGATTCTAAATTAAAATAAAAAAAATTGGGTGCGTAACTTTCTATAGGTACTATGGTCTTAGCTACTGGATACTATGCAGATATTCCTTAAAGCTATTGTAATGCCGTGCGCTTGTCTAATAAACGTTTTTTTTGTTTGTTCCATCTGCCGATAGAAAGTCTGTATTCACCCTAAGGTGAACTTTGGTGGGGTGGTTTTATCTATCGAGGGTTGATGCCTCCTCGTCCAGACGATTGAATATTAGATGACAATGTCGGCCTGTGTCTGGGATAAGGCAATCTTTACATCGATATCTTTTTATGGATATTCTGTTGGTTTTAGTATAAGGTAGCCTTGTAGCGATTTGTATGTGGGTTGAAGTCGCATACTCATTTTGATATGATGTTTGTTCGGTGCAGAGATTTTGTTAGCAGGGTTTTATGGTGACATCTTTATTTTATTTTGCGTTTGTCGGATAAAATAAGGTTTTGCAGAAATCAGAATCAAAATCAAGCGGCCTTTTTCAACTTGGCGAAATCCCGTGGTAACTACTTATCACGGAGATGTCATAAAAATCAGTTGTCGGCATCACATTTAGCGTTCATGCGTATTTTGTCTGTTATCTGAGACGATTATCTCACAGAATCCTGTACGGTTGTGCACTCAGAAACACTTGTGGCGGCTTTATTGCGATTCAGGATGACACTGATAAACCTACCACTTGAATAAAATTAAATATAAGTGGTTGAGAACATGCTACCTACTTTTATGCGCGTTTTAATGAGTGAAGTCTACGGAGAGAAAAGAGGGAACAAAAGATTTTTCATTTCCTTGTGCGAAGTTGTTCATTTGTGAAGCCGCTGGTCTTGTAATATTCCTTGGTTCGCTCTTTCTTTTGCTGAGGCCGAAGTTGTTTTCGCCTATTAGACATTTTGTAACGCTTGTTAAAAACGACAGCGAGGACAAGCAAAAAAGACAAGTATTTAAGTACTTACCTACTTGAGAAAATTATTTTTAAAGAATACATACTTATTTAAAACTAAAAACTACCCTATTGTGTTCAATAGTGTTCAATAGTGTTCAGCTAACGATTTCAAGACGACCTGTGCATTTTTAATGTGGATATTTTACAATTACTTAGGATTTTTTTATGTCTACAGATTTATTATATCTAGGGAAACAGATTTTGTTTTAAACCTTATCATGAAAGTACGAAGAATACGTATTTATTATGGGTCCTTGGCTTGCCACAAGATTCAAGATATTGGATATTCGGGAACGCTAAGCTCAAAGCTTATCGGCAAAGCTCTATTACAGCATAAGATAGAGTAGACGTTAAGGATTCCATTTTCCTCTTCACTATTTAGCATTAGATTAAAGCTACTTGCAGTAGGTACTCCGAGAAACTTAGTTAAGTATTCCATAAAAGTAAATAGGAAAAGTTCCTTTTCTTAGTTGTTATAAAAGGTGTGACGAGTCATCGATTGGTATCTACGTTTTTGTCTCGATTCGCAGGAATAACCTTTAAAGGCAAAGCTTTGCTATCTAGCTTTTTGCGAAAACTTCTCATTAAAGTTCTTTTTACGTCTGATGACGAAAATGTTTAATTAAAATAAAATAAGCGGCAGTCTAGACGCGAGGCGCCAGACAGATCGGCCATGCATCGTGTCGTGTTAACTGCGCGGTTATTTTAAGAGGTCCCAAGCTTCCTGATCTCTGTTTACTTGGAATCTACAACAAAGACACCAATGGAAAACTTTTAAATGTTAAAAGTATTTTATAGTTATAAAAGTCGTCTTTATCGGTCCTGCTGTAAAAAAATCTTAAATTTGTTTGCTGTCAGACTTTTATGTAGTTTTCATTAAGTTTTACTGGGTTGACGATTGAAGCACTCGTGTAGAACGAGCATTTTATTGATGTAGCGAGTAATTTAGAAGAAGAAAAATTTGTCTTCATTCTGTGTACTTCCTTTTTAGGGTTCCGTACCCAAAGGGTAAAAACGGGACCCTTTTACTAAGACTCCACTGCCCGTCTGTCATGAACCGTCGTAACTAGACATTTGAAATTTTCACAGATGGTGTATTTCTGTTGCCGCTATAACAACAAATAAAACAGAATATAATGTTAAGAAGCCCTTCGTGCGCGATTCCGACTCGCACTTGGCCGGGTTTTTTATCTACAGTATTTTTGTGGAGCTGAGCGCATGCGCGCTACCCTTTCGCGTACTACGGGTTCAAGCGACCTACGAAGGTCGCCGCCCCTCCATTCAGTGCCCTCATTGATTTTCGACTACAACCATATGGTGAAATCAACTGGAGCGCGAAACTGACCGGTTGACTTGCCGGTAACCACGTGCAGAGTGCATAGTTGAGGAAAATTAGACCCTAGTTAGTATTTACCTTTGACAATCAGTGTTCTGTGAAAACATTCTGGATTCACGCTAGGGAAGCGTTCGGAAACGTGTAGGTAAGTCGGCTGCTTAGTAACGCGTAGGTAGAAACATAGAATTTATATTGATTTTCGAAAACCTACGCGCTTATTTTGCAAACATTTATGTTATTGCTTTAAAGTGTTTACTTCTGACACACCGGCAATTGATATTTTAACTACATTTTCAAATAGGCGCCTAAGTTTTATCTATGGTTGATACGGTCGGCTGCATAATTGCAGACCCACCGTAGAGCTCCAAAAGGGCTGTTATAAGAATGTTTTAGGTTCTAGGCACTTGCTTTAGTTGAAGTTTAAAATCTTTTAACTCATAAATTTATCAAACAAAAATTATTAGAATGAAATATTCCAATAATAGAAATTTTAGAACTCTACCGGTGGTTCTGCAATTATGCTGCTGACCGTACCTATTGTTTTTGAAACAATATAGGTACATTTTCGGTTGTCTCATACAGTTCTATACTAGTATTATAAGCTGAAGAGTTTGTTTGTTTGAACGCGCTAATTCTCAGGAACTACTAGTTCGAATTGTTTTTTTTTGTGTTGGATAGTCCATTTATCGATGAAGGCTTTTGCTACTTTTCATTTTGATATTCCCATGAGATCAGGACTTACGCGGGTGTAACCGAGAGGCGCAGCTAGTTTTCAAATATTTAGGTATTATTTCGAAATATCGCAGTTTTTGCGGTTTAGTTAGGTAAGTAGGTGTTTATTTTCGAAAGTGCTTCCATGACTGCTAAAGTTATTATTATTATTGTGTTAGAATTGTAACATCTTTATTTTGATGCGTTTGTCATTTGCGGTTACATTGTGGTTTTCATTTAAATTTACTGATGTCGCCAGAGTTTCCTCTAGGTACTTTTACATTTCCTTAGAACTGAGCAAGATGTTATTTTTTAATTTTATTTATTACCTATGTTATTTTTAATTTTATTTATTATGTTATTTTTTAATTTTATTTATTATGTTATTTTATTTACAAGGGTTAAGCTAGCTTTTATCGCAGGCTTTGAGGTCGGCGACCGAATCAAGAAATTCCGTAACGAAAATAAAAACTAACACCCCCACTCCGCCGACTATGTAGCTCGGCCGAGCATTCGCTTAACGTGTATGTACATGGTACGACTGTACGAAGCTCGCACGATGCAATAGCTTTACCGCGGCAGTCCCCGAGTGCCACACGTTTTTTTTTATTGGAACGAAGTTCCTTATGGCGCGTTGCGAAAGAGGGACGGAAAAAATGAAGATCAAAAGTTGTAACGACCCCTTTTTATTTTATTACAAATATTTCATTAATTAATCGAAAGAAACTTCGTTCCATCCGGATGTCCCTTGACACCTCTTAAGTTTTTTAAATTTTTTGTTTCTGCCTGTGCTGTCTAATGTTAAAATTTCGTTTAAACTGTGACATTTCCAATGAAAATGGAAAGGACAAATAGTTAGCTTTACAACCCTTAAGAATTGTTTACACAAGATCTTTATGTATCAGCGGTTGAAATAAACTAACTTAAACAGTTATTAAAACATATATTATGAAACTATTAGAATCGGGGACACAACTCACGACACATTTAACAAATTGTAAGCGGACTATTTTAGATCGAGACGAGATTTTAACGGGAAACCGACATCACTTACTACAAGATTTACAAGCATGGTTAAATTAATATCGGTTGGCGACCTCATTTTAGCGCCTGTTATGTAACATAACTAGGTTACGGAGCTGTTAAATTATTAACATTACATTGAAATCAAATAAAACATGACAAGCTAGACGTATAAAACATTTTCTTAAATGGAATTTTGATTAAGCAGTCTACACTACGATTGGATTGAATATATAGTTCTTTTATATTTTTTAAATCTTTATTTCTATGATAATTAGAAAATGAAAAAAAAAAACCCAATACATAGGGGCAGAGTCATGGCAGTTATAGGTGGCACAAAAATATTTGTGCTTGTGTTATTATTATTATCCAGGGAGGAAACAGTCGACTACGTTTGTATGGAGAGAGCGCCGGTATCCTTTCACCTTAGACCTTAATACGTTTTATTAAAATCAGCTAAAATATTGCATACAATGCATTATATTAGGTTTTTAGTATTTTTTGTTATAGCTATAAGAGAAAAAAAACTGAATGCGATCTGTAAAAAATTCCACTGTCTACCTATGATGGTTCATGAGATACAAGCCTGGTGACAGACAGACAGACAAACGGACAGTGGAGTCTTAGTAAAAGGGTTCCATTTTTAACCCCCGACGCAAAATCAACGGGGTGTTATAAGTTTGACGTGTCTCTCTGTGTGTATGTGTGTGTGGCATCGTAGCTCCCGAAGGGAAGAACCGATTTTAATTTAGTTTTTTTTTGCTTGATTACTCTTACGGATCCCTTAAAACCAAATCTTTGTCTTTACAAATTAGTTTATTAGATACATAATAATAATAGTTATATAGAGTACAAATAATTTTCCTTACATCCCTTAATATACTTACGAGGATCAATAGAGAGGAAAATTCTATCGAATACTATGAGCCAGACAATGACCTCATGGTACCATGGAGCCAGCACTGATTAAAGGATGGTCATTGCCCATACCACGTAGATACATTTAACTACCTACTTATTCTAAGAACTACAAGGCATGGCGCCGTGAATCACGCAATCCGGATTCGCATCTCCGTCATCCGTTGTGTGGAATCATTAAGATGCATTCACTGCTTGTTTGAGCAATCCTTGAATTGTTCGGCCGTTTTTTGCAAATGCCAATATAGACTAGCTTTTGCCAGTGACTTCGTCCGCGTAGAAGTCGAAAATGGTAATAGGATTGAACCAAGAAATCACGTTGTACCATACAAACTTCTGCCCCCTTTTTCATCCCCTAAGGGGTAGAATTTCGGAAAATCCTTTCTTATCCGATGCCTACGTCACACAAAGAACACACCCTCCAAGTTTCAGGTCTCTACGATCAGCGGTTTAGGCTGTGCTTTGATCCATCAGCCCGACAGTCAGGACAAAGCAATGTATAAGCATAGAAGATAGATAGAAAAATGGTTTCGAATTGTGTTGATTATGTAGAGTTGTGAAATGATAGGCAAAATGTTCCAAACAGGTAGAGAATGGATCCCTATATCTATCGACTTCAAACTAGGACTCTCAATTTGTGTCAATAATTTTCAATCCTATTTAATAAATCTTACTTTATAAACCAAACCAGTTGTCATTTTGTTTGCTTTGCAGCATCCATTGAGTCATAGTGATAATTTAAATTACGCGAACAATTAAGTATTATACAAATAAACAAATCATTGTCAAATAAAAACAAGAATGGATTTAGGAGTGATTTATTTGCTAGCAAACGTTTTGAGAATTTATGTCATTTATATTAATACCTCCCAGGCACTTCAGCGTCCTGAATAGAATGGATTAAATTTTCTGGTGTTGCTGTAAAAATAATCTAGATGTACCTAAAGGCTAATATTATTAAGCCTCTTATTCAACGGTGTCTATAGAATACCAACATATAGGTAGATTTACTAAGATAAAATTCAATGAATTACCTGCTTCTAATTATGAATGAAATTAGGTACCTATCAAATACCTAAATATTTGTTTACATTGGTCTTGTTTTGAACTCGCTGAAGCCTACAATCAATAAAATGACGTCTCCGCCAATGACTCATATCTACAACTGGTTCAATAAGTAGTAACTTAGTATACTAACTTGTTTGAATGAACAGTTTATTCAAAAACATCGAGCCGAATACACCGAGTGTTATTCGAGTTATTTCAATTAAGTGATCAATTAAATTTTACGACTAAATGTTGTTTATAAGAATGTGCAGTTTCAGAGTGAAACGGAAGAGCAGTGTTAGAAAGGTTATCCCCGGAAAATGTCAGCCACAGGTCGGTTTTGGAGCTAAGTTATTTCAGTAATTTTAATGAAAATAACTTACAACGTTTTGGGTATTAATGCTTTCTAGTATTGGATTGTTTTTGGTGTGCAAGAAACGATTTTATTGTGGTTTTATTACGTTTGCGCGTATGTTACGGTTTGTATTTTAAAAGAGTTTTTGCAGAGGTACCTATAACACTGAGGGATCACTTTGCGGAAATTTTAATGCACTTATTTTAGTAAAATTTTGTCGAAACTGTTGTTGCGTTTCGTTTTGTTCCTAATTTTTTTTTTTTTTAATTTATTATTATATTTTTACAATATTTGAAAATTATAAGCTAACCAAAAATCACAAAGATTTGTCCGGTTTGCCATACATAGATTAAGTTCGTTACTTAAATAAATGATATAAAAAACAAAACAAATAGAATGCGACTACTTACATATTTTAAATCGATACAATAAAAAAATTCTAAAGACTCTCAATTCTACAGATTCCCAACTCAATTTAACAGATTTTGTTATAAGTGATAACATTTTTTAATTCGTTATGCTTTTTTTGAACTAAAACTTCTGCAACAAGCCTAATCTCGGTTGATTTTTCTTGCATTTTTAAACTTGAACAAGAAACAGACCCCACTATATTTACATCTCAATAGTGAATATTAATACGATTACCGAACATTTGACAGTACGATTGGGGTGCAAACATTTGCAACCTAATTAGAATTCGACACCCAAACCCAGATGTGCAGCTGCACGTCCCAAATCTATTGATACTTAGCGTGTAGGCCGCACCCCCGCTGTTGCGGCAGGACATGGCCACTTCCGACACGCAATCGCTTACGAAACTGATAATTATTACTCTAGTATTGTTCTTTAATTATATTTGACTGGATAATTATAGAGGCACCCAAGATGTAAAGAAGATTGAACCAAACCGAACCTTCTGTAGGCAAATAACCCGGATCCTTTCAATTTAAAAAATTTAAGCGTAAATAGTTGCTGTTGCAAAATTAGTTAGGAAGGATTATTTAAGATGACAGGTTTTATCGATGATAATTTTTCATGGATTCTTAAGCGTGTTCTAATTTGAGGCTTGATCTAATGCCTCCAAAAATATGGTCTCATGCCTCCACAGAATTATTTTTTTATTTACTTAATATTTAATTTATGTCTCTTTGAAAGCAGTTTTTTATAGTTCCGTGCCCAAAGGGTAAAAACGGAACCCTATTACTAAGACGTCACTATCCGTCCGTCTCTCAGTCAAAAGGCAATCTCATGAACCGTGATAGCTGGACAGTTGGAAATTTTTACAGATTATGTATTTCTGTTGCCGCTATAATTGTAAATTATAGTCTTAGATTTTAAAGGTTGTTATTTTTTGTTTCAGTGTATGGCGCGAGCGTTGTACGACAACATAGCGGAGTCGCCGGACGAGCTCGCGTTCCGTCGCGGCGACCTGCTCACGGTGTTGGAACAGAACACGGGCGGCAGCGAGGGCTGGTGGCTCTGTTCCCTTAGAGGGAGACAGGTAAACTAACAACCATTCTGTTTTGGGTTAACAAACATTTTGGGTTTCTAAAAACTAGTTTTTTCCCCGAAATCGAAAATGGTTCTAATAGGATAAATTTTAAACAAGTCTTCCATCAATTTTGTTAAAATGTTTGTGCAAAATTTTAAGGAACCACGTTGTCCAATACAAACTTTGCCGCCCTTTTTTACCCCTTTAGGGGTAGAATTTCGGAAATGGTTCTAATAGGATAACTTTCAATAAAATACGAAAAACGTCTTCTATCAATTCTGTTAAAGAATGTTTATGCAAATTTTTAAGTAGATTGGATCAAGGAACCACGTTTTCCCATACAAACTTTGCCCTCCTTTTTCGCTCCCTCAGGGGTAGACTTTCAGAAAATCCATTTTTATCGGATACCTACGTCATACAAAGAACACACCCTCCGAGTTTTAGGTCTCTACGATCAGATAGATAGATAAATTCTTTATTGTAAACACCAATTTCAAATAACATTAATAATAAAAATCAAAGCTTAAGTCTAAGTGTTACACAGGGCGGTCTTATCGCTCAAAGCGATCTCTTCCAGGCAACCTTAGGATGGACAAGATAGAATATATATTTATATGTATAGATAGAAGATAGATTGCCGTGCAGTAATTAGAAGTTCTTATAAAACCAATATAGGTTCAGGTAGGTAATAGGTTATGGAAAAGATTGCCTGGAAGAGATAGCTTTGAGCAATAAGGCCGCCCTTTGCAACACTTAGACTTAAGCTTTGTTTTTACATTTAATGTAATTTAAAAATGGTGTTTACAACAAAGAATTTATCATCTATCTATGGGTATAGTTAAAAAAGTATTCAGTGTTCTTATGATGAAACGTCTAAAAACTAATTAAAATCGGTTCTTCCGTTTGGAGCTACGATGCACGTACATAATACTAATAAAACTCTTTTTGAGTTCGGGGTTTACTTAAATCATTAACGAATTTGTTCATGAAAAATCTTTGATCAAACTGAAAATGTGTCATAGCGTCGAATGACTATTGGAACTAGAAAGGTGGTTGTTCTACTCGGCAAAGCACTTACATAATTTGATTTAATACTCTTGGCCCGAGATATATTATCTCATGCCACACCAAGATTGAAACCCAGGGGCGTCAGCCAATTTTGTACAACGTTTACGAGTAGGTACGGTACGACCTGTCCTTGCTTCCGGTAACAGCCACATCTGAGAATTTTGAGAGGGTCTAGCAATTTACCCTTAACCTTTTAAAAGGTATCCTTGTTCATGAAATTCTAAACAAGCTTTTACGTAAACGAAGAAGATAAGATAAAGTTTGATGGCATCTGAACTGTGGAACTATCTAGATATCTTTATGATCATTTAATGGTGGATAAAATGCTTTGGACTGACTGACGGACCAATGCACAGTCTAAACTGCTGATTGTATTCACTTGAAACTTGGAGGGTCTGTTGTTTGTATAACGTAGGCATTCGATAAGAAAGGATTTTCCGAAATTCTGCCCCTTAGGGGTGAAAAGGAGGGGCAAAGTTTGTATGGGACAACGTGATTCCTTGGTCCAATCCTATAAAACCATTTTCGACTTCTACGCGGACGAAGTCGCGGGCTACAGCTAATGATGGATAAAATGCTATGGCCTGACTGACTGACGGATCAATGCACAGCCTAAACCGCTGATTGTATACACCTGAAACTTGGAGGGTGTGTTCTTTGTATGACGTAGGCATTCAATAAGAAAGGATTTTCCGAAATTCTACCCCTTAGGGGTGAAAAAGTGGGGCAAAGTTTATATGGGGCAACGTGATTGATTCCTCGCTCGCTTGGACTACCAGCGATGACTTAAAATCCAGTGAGGCCTCTCCATCCTTCAGCCACTCACGTTCCTGTTGCCCCCTTGCTGTCTGAGAGTTGGCGAGTCTCCGCCTGCCATTTTTACGTGTTTATTGAACATTGTTACGGCAGGTGCCATAGTATCCATAGTTCCCCAGTATCTAGTCCACTACCATCCCATCACAATAGCTCCAGTAGTTTTGTCCTGTAGATTATCAATAGTTTTCATCCAAACCGGAGGTTGTCCTTGGTTGCACTTTATAGTGTAGACAGGGATAATCGCCGGTTTAGAATCCACCCCATTGCTTGCTATTATACTTGTTATTGTAAAGGGCCTCTACGTGTTGGCTTCGGCTCCACGCACGCCTTCCAAAGGTCCGGGGCTCCATAGCCCCGTGATACAGGACGAATGATAATTTCATAAAATAGTAACGAAACTGGTCTATGCTACGAGTAAATAATATGTTTTATGATAAGTAATCGCTACATGTTTTAAGCATGATAAACATCTCAATTTAACAGTTTTTTTTACATTTTTGTCTGTTTGCCTGTCTGTAGCGCTACTCTAAATCTCAGGAACCACTGAACCGATTTCGATTAATTTTGATATGATTTTTGTTGTTAAAAAAGAAGTTTGTAACTATAAGCATTACAGCCCAAGAGATGGATAAGGTATATTTTTGGAGATATTTAAATAATATCTTACAAAAGCAAGTTGCGAGAAATATAATAATAGTTATTATGATTGGATTCTGTAAAGCCACAAGATGAGCAAATGACGCATCTCACCTTCGTATTCGACATTTGTTTTTATGTTGTTCATTAAACTTTAGCTCGTGTAATTAATTTATTAATTATTAGTCATCTTTATTTCAAAATAATGGATGATCAATGGCGCTTGGAACCAAGGCTATATTATGCTTAGAAAGTCACGTATCTAATAGAAAATGTTTTATGAAACAAAGACCAAAAATATAAAATTATTTTAAATGAAGTTGGCCAAATGATATTGCTAGTATTTGTAATTAACGTATATTTTTGTGAATTTTAGGGAATATGTCCCGGAAACCGCCTGAGGATAGTAGCAGGCGTGTTCGACGCGAGTGCAGCTATGCAGCGTCGACGAGCGCGGACTCCTGCGCCGGTGTCTCATCAGCCCCTACCCTCCCAACAATCATTTACAAAAGTAAGAATTTAAAACAATTTCTATTATAATCTCAGAACTTTTCCGTACTGCAAGGGAATGGAATCGGTTGCCTGCGTCTGTCTTTCCTGACGTGTACAATTTGAGGGTCTTCAAGTCGCGAGTGAATAGGTATCTTCTAGGAAAGCGTGCTCTCCTACCATCAGGCAAGTGTGATAGTGGTAAAACGCTGACCTACTACCTATGTAGAGACAGCATAGAACAACTGTTTAATGGACTTTTTAATTTCAGATAGAAGAGTGTTCACACTACGACGTGCCCCGGGCGCCTATGCCAGTCCAACGAGGCACCTACGACTGTCCCAGACCACTAGGAGACTGGTACGACGCACCTAGAGCACCCCGACCCGCCAGTGCAGACAGCGCTTGTAGTGGCACAGGCTCTCTCGCTTCGGCTACATCAAGCGCTTCAGCAAATTCTGGCAGCTCAGCGCATTCCGCGTCCAGCACGTACGATGTGCCGAGGTCACGCGCTTTACCTTTACCTTGTGACGCGGCTTTGGAAGCGTTAGAAAGGCTGCAGGAGGAAGCATCGGCAGCGGTATCACGACTCCTATCATACGTATCACCCGGGTGGCGGCGACGCGGGGCGCTTAGAGCACGAGTGTTAGACGTGCGTGTTGCAGGCGCTCGACTGCGGGCTGCTTTACACGACCTCGCCGTCTTCGCAGACGCTACACTAGCCAATGCGCATGATGCGCAGGATAAAGGTAGTTAACGATAAATGACAATAAAATTATTCGCTCCAGTCACATTTTGTAGACTGATTTGTGATTATTTATCTTTATAAAATTTGTAGGTATCGCAGCAAAGCTACGTCCGCTAGTGAAAGCGTTGAAAGACGCTGAGCGTATAACACACGAGGCAACCAGCGCACTAGACGCCGGAGACTGGGCGCCCGAGCGGCTCGAGCGAGACCGCGAGCCGACAGACGGGACGCAAGATGCACTAGATCAACTTGTCTCATGTGCGCGCTCCCTTACCGAAGATGTGAGAAGAGCAGCCTCGTTTATTAATGGGAATGCTTCACTTTTGTTCAGGTGGGTAACACTTATTGAGACTTATCCTTCTGACCTTGGTGTCCTTTAAATAAGACAATTAACATCTGTATCCTCTTTAGGCGGTCTCCAGCAGTTCCCGAACATGAATGGACCGAAGAATATGACTATGTCCGGCTCGAGTCCCGAACAGCAGTTGGCAGACGAAACGCGGAAATAAGAGCTGCTTTGCCAGACAAGCTGAGAGCATCTTTCGATGCGCTAGTTAGAGATGCTGATCATGCTGGAGAGGTAAAAATTTAAAACTAACCTTTTCAACATCAATTCCTTTAAAAGACTGTCGTATCTATTAATTACTTTTTTCTTAATCTAGGTGAGTGCAGTAGCAGCAGCGACGCGTTTACCTCAAGGCGACCGCCAACTAGCTGCATTTTATGCTGCACAAGCAGCAACGTACGGTGCCCATCTCTCAACTGCTGTAGAAGCCTTCCTTAGGACCATAGAAATGGGCCAACCACCCGACGTGTTCCTCGCGCACGGCAAGTTCGTCGTGCTCAGCGCTCATCGGATAGTTCACGTTGGAGATACTGTTCACAGGTTGGTTACGATAATGAACTAAAACATTACACCTAGGAAAACCCGGTTGGCACAATGGTTACCATGCCGGACTGCCAAACACAGGGATGGGGGTTCGATTCCCGCCTTAGACAAGTATTTATGGTTAGATATTTGTCTGTGGTCTGGTTGTTGCTATTTATTATAAGTATATATTTACAAAAGAAAAGTATATAAGTCGTATATCCGTTGTCTAGTACCCATAACACAAGTCTAGTTACTTAGCTTGCGGCTAGATGGCGATGTGTGGAATGTCCTGCAATATTTATTATTATCATTATTATTAATTATCTTTTAAAAATATTCAGGGAATAGATATTTAAAAATGTTCTTCAATATTTCAGGAGTGCTCATCATACCGGCCTAAAGCAAAGAGCTTTGAGATGCTCAGACGCCTTATCAGATGCTCTAGCTGCGACTGTAGCGAAAACAAAAGCCGCAGCTCAGCAGTTCCCTTGCGCGAGTGCAGTGGCCGAGATGGCGGAAGCTGCGAGAACGTTAGCAGCGCGAGCGCAGGAACTTCGACGGGTGTTAGTACGTGCGGCGGACCCGCCCCCCGCGCCGCCGGACACACCCCTCACCCCCGCGACGACGGTCCCCCCCTCCGCTCCTGGAACACCGGTAACCCCGCTCACGCCACACAATAATTCGGGAATTCCTTCCCTCGCCACGCTCCAGATATAAAGGCTCTCATATACGGTGAAGCCGATTGAACGGGTCATTTCGCTTCAGGTCGTCGATTCGATTGTTCATTCGATCGAGCTGAAGGTATTGACCGTATTAGGACCGTACCTATAGTCCTCCCAAACCCCGTTCGATTCCCGGACGGTGGCTGTAGACACGCTAGAACGGTTCTCCCGGCGAGCTGACACCTCGCCGCTTAACCAAAGAAATCTTCCGTTAGACGTAACGTAGACTGCCGAGTGGACGAAATCAAGAGTTTCTATTTAGATATTAAAGTAAGTGATCGCGATCGAAGGCTGCATTAGGACGTTTTATTTGTACGATAACCGCCGCTGACCAGTCGATACTCGAGAGAGTGCTCGACAGCCTGGATGCTCATTTTGCCGTAGTGAGTTGAGTTGTCCGTCCACTTTTATACAATTTTGCATCGGTATCGTAGTTGAATGTGTGTGAATCTAAATTTATGACAGATTTACAGTCGTTTATACTATTTTCCTGTTAACGATACGACTAAAAAGTCATTTTGTGTGATGAGCGCGCCGCGATACTGCCTCGGTGAAGTCACAAAATGTATACTTTACTGCATACGAGCCGCTGATCATGACAATCTGCATAATGAGACCAGTTTATTACACAATTTATACAATATTTTATGTCGCTAACTGTGGGGAGACGGTTTAGCTATTTCTTAAGTCAATTTTAAGTATGAAAATTACTTTTATGTGCCATACGAATGAAGGCATTTATTAAAAACAAAGTAAACATCATCGAGTCATAAAAAATATTACTTAATGTTGTCATATTAGTACTTACTAGGTACTTATTCGTGAAACCTTTACAAAAGGTATAAAAATAGGATTTCCATTATCTCGTTGTGAATCATATCATTAATCATGCTATTTATTTGGTCATTCGGGACGAAAATTAGTCATGCTCAATTTATAAGCGTTATTATTACTTTATGATAGAGCTCATTATCCTACGACGGGCTTATTCTGCGGTCAAGTTCCATTAGCGCGTTTTTTTATCTCTTTCTCGCGCAAGAAGGTGTTAGTAAGAGTAAGAAAGAGATGCTTGCATTGATGTCTGCATTATATGAAAGTCGACGGTCTATCTATTGCAAATTACATTGTATGTACCTAAATCTGTATTTATACGAAATTTAGTAGACGTAGGATACTATATCAGTGTAAAAACATGTTTTATACTAGAATCGTGTAATATATTTCATAGATGTAGTAGGTTTATTTAGGTATAGATGAAATTGTACAAATGCATATTATTAATTACCTAATTTTAATATAGAATTGTAATTTAATCATATTGTAAAACGCAATCAAGTAAAATATACAAATTTTCATATCTTATATTTTTGTTTTATTTGTTTGACATACTTATAATAAAGGAAGAGAGGCCAAAAGTTTGTACTTGGAAGTAAATTTAAAAAAAATGAGTCTAGGGCAGGGGTTAGGCCGACGCCGTCGGGGTGTCACTTAGAAGAAATGCTCACGCATCCCAGCACCCCGACGATGCGTTGAGATAGAAAACCTGGTGGGGTTTTTAGTGGTAAATTCCACATACTCCACTGCTCCCCCCCGGGACAGCGGAGATGCTGCAAAGCATTTTCCCCACCATAAAAAAGGGGTCGGTAACCTGCGGCTGGGGAGCCACATGCGGCTCTTTGGATGTGAAGCTGCGGTTCTTTAGTTCCATATGCAAATATTAATTATTGGATTTACTGGGCTGCTGCTGACTATTTTCTGATCAACATATTCGTGCGAGCATGCGTTCTCTTACATAATTAAAAGTAAAGTAAGAAGTCAACTAACAAATGAACATTTTGAGTCATGTTTGAAAGTTTAAACAACAAATTATGAGCCAAAAAGCAAACTTTCTAAATACATGCAAAGCCAACGCTGAACGCTGTCATTTAACTTGTTATCAATTTTTTGTAAAATAACACACATTGGATTTTTCATTAACTACTTACTATTTTATTGTTGACAAGAAAAAAATGTGGCACTTTTAAGGCTTTAAAAATTTATAATTTTTGACTCTTCTTACTTAAAAGGTTGCCGACCCCTGGTCTAGGGGACTAAGAAACATTTAGTAGAACACAAATTCACTATACTAAACCTATTCAAACATAATAAACGAAAGAGGTTCTGTTACCGCCGCCAATTTTGAGAATTGCAACTTTAATATTCAATAGATTATGTACATATTTACCTATAATTATGTAAGAAATTCTTGCATGTAAGTCCGACATCTTGCCTCCTGAGCAGTGTAAGCAAGGGCCGGAGTGGCCGGGTCGAACTTAGCCTCTGCTGATATCACTTCTAACCTAGCCGCGCGCATTTTGAGCGAGATTTCTATCGCTCGCATTTCACGCTCGTATTTCTCCGCTTCAATTGCTTGCTCTAGTCGTTTTCTTTGCATCTTTAATAGAAAGAAATAGATAAATTTATTCTTTACTAGCATCGCTCCGCGGTTTAACCTGCGTAACTCCCGATCCAGTAAGAATATGGGGATAAAAGTAGCCTGTAGCCTTTCTCGATAAATGGACTATCAAACACAAATAGTACATTGTTACCCTAGGTGTGAAAGTCACTCATTGAGTCCCGAGACGGAGTTTGGCTAATAGTTCGAGGGACTTAATGAGTCTTTTACCCGAGGTAAACACTGTGTTTTTCATTACGAATAATACATAAAATTCTTCATAATAACGAGAGTGAATGAGAGACTCCATACTCCATACTACCTCTGGCAGTATGCATGAGCCGTGTGAAGCCATCATTCTTTGGTGTTACCTAAAGCAAGGAGGTTAGGTTTTTGAAGTTTCTAATGCGTAATGATACTGATACTGGCTACAAGCACATTGCACGAAGCCATAATTTGACATAACAGCTGTCAGTGAAAGCGATTTTCCCTAGGGCTGAAAGTTTTTCTTTCTACACGCTCTTCATGCATCTTTAGACCTACTTTCGGAGTATGAGTAATGAAAAATATTTTTTTAATTCGAACCAGTTGTTCCTGAGATTAGCGCGTTCAAACAAATAAATAAACTCTTCAGCTTTATAATATTAGTATAGATTGCACACACCTTAGAAAATTATATTCGACGACCCAGTTGGCACAATGGTCACCTTGCCGGACTGCCAAACACAGGGTTGAGGGTTCGATTCCCATCTCGGACAAGTAGTTATGTTTACATATTTGTCTGTGGTCTGTTTATTTCTATGTATATATTTACAAAAGGAATAAGTAGCATATCCATTGTCTAGCACCCATAACAGTCTAGTTACACGCAGAGAAATTAGATTCAACCAGAAGTACAAAACAGTGTAGTTAAATTATTTCACGACAATTTTAGTCTGAAATACTGTTTTCTTGTAATATCTACGATTTTATTTTAAACCTCACTAAATGTTTAATAAGGTACACTAGAAAAATATTTTAGATCAAAGGTACAATAATTTTGTATTTCAAACAATAATTCTTGCTTATAATAGGAAATGATTTGTATTGTTTACTAGAATAAAATGTACAGTTGACCAAGTTAAGTGTTCTGATTAATGATCGTCATGTTAGTAATGCACTACGAAGTTTTATGTATCCACAACAACATTATTTTAATTATTACAAGAATATATAATTATCCTTACTATTTTGTTTGTTTCTGAAAATAACTAAAATAAGTTGTTTTTGTAACAAAATAATTAAGTTGTCATAGATAAATATCATGTTCATTTAACTGAACACTGTGTTCTTTTATTTATACAAATAACGACTTGGTAATGCAAGTTAGTCTAGTTAAATAATTAGATTTATGTGTACCTACTAATTTTTTTAGTTTTATGAGCGCAACTAGATGGCGCCAGTAGTAAATTTAGATCGCGCTATCGTTGTGTTTTATCAAGTTACCTTGGTCGAGACGACAATTTTGTTTTGTATCAAGAGTGCGTACGGATTACAGACTCCGCACTTAAAGCTATATGTGGCTTTACTCCACTATAGCCATAAGTGCTGCATTTCTCGTAGAGCGTACTGACGCGTAGTCTACGAGATAATGTAGTCTAACATTAATATCCCTTTTTGCTGTAACTATAACTGATTTATACATCGAATGAGACTCTACAATAATTACTGTAACGAGAACTAGAATATATTATATAAGTACTACAAAAACATCTCGTTACATTTACAAGAATCTAGTAAACATAACTAGATTTTTTCTCCGTGTATACTAGTAGTCTAGTAATGTTTACAATATTTTCTGGTTGGTTCTGAATAATAAATATTAGGTAAAGACAACTAGTGAGTACTGCTGTCACGGATCCAAACAGAAGTTCTCGTTGCACTTACGAGATTTCTCGTACGTCTTACAACATTTTTCTCTGTGTGTACTTGGGGTTAAATGGCGATGTGTGGAATGTCCTGTAATATTTATTTATCTATACTTATAGTATAAATCTGAAGAGTTTGTTTGAATGCGCTAATCTCAGGAACTACTGGTTCGGATTGAAAAATTATTTTTGTGTTGGATAATACATTTGTCGAGGAAGGCTATAATAGGCTATTTTATATTTCGAAATACCCACGGGATCGGGAGTTACGCGGGTGAAACCACGGAGCTCTGGTAGTTTAAGTACATATTTAATTTTTATATATATTCTTTATTGTACACACCTTAGAAAAGTATATTTTATGAAGATTTTATGTACTCAGTTAGAGTCATAATTTCAAATTTTAAAATCGATGCACATTTACAACATAGACCATCATTCAAAGGTGAAATAGGCAGCAATGGCTAATATAATAAATTAGGTATTTTAGGTGAGTGTACTGAATTCAAGGAAAAACACGAACAGACAGACATACAGACGGATAGTCCACCACTTGTAACTAACTTCGGAGGCAACAGCTGATAAAATATACTAATACTTACTTTTGCAGTTTCCATTTCATAATTAAGTAATTCAAGTTTTAGATTGTTTATTCTTTTATTGCCTCCTGAATCTGTAAACCCTGAAAAGGTAAAAAAAACTTATTTAATAATATTACCTACGTCACATAAATCATGTAATATAACCATATCGGTTATACTACATAGTCTTCCAGCTGTCTGTCTGTCTGTCTGTCCCTATGCTTAGATCTATAAAACTACGCAACAGACTTTGATGTGGTTTTTTTTTAAATAGATAGAGTGATGCAAGAAGAATGAACTTATATTATAGAGAATTTATATAAAACTACCACGCGTACGAAGTCGCGGGCAACAGCTAGTATCGTCATAAAAGTCAGGACGGTGTATGTGGCGCAGTGAACAGCCTCCTGTGACACAGAAGCAGGTTCTATTCCCGCCGACAAACAAGTATTTGTGTACAGATATTTGTTACTGTTGAATATTTTTACGGTCTCTGTGTTTCAGTATGTATTTACCTACAAAAAAGTATATAAGTATTCTATCCGTTGTATGGCCACAATAATACAAGCCCAATTAAGCCAAGAATAAGTAAATAAAATAAAAATATAAAAATCTTTATTATTAGGATCATAATTTAGAAGCTACCAGTATAAATAAAATTTTATTCTGGTATTATTTCAATGCTTAACAATTTCATTTAAGTGACAGATAACTGTAGGAACTTCCCCGTGTTCTGTGTGAAAGTGAAGCTGATCTCTTTCTTAGTATGCTTAACTTGGGACTAGATGGCGCTGTGTCGAAAAGTCCTGCAATATTTATTTACGCTCCGCATTTTCACCTGCGTAACTCCCGATCCCGTGAGAATATCGGGATAAAAGTAGCCAATGTTATTCCCATTGAATCAATGTACCATTATACCAAGTTTCATCAAAATCGGTCCAGTAGTTTCGGAGCCTATTCGTTACAAACAAAAAAATAGATTAATAGCAATAAATAATAGACACTTTTTGTTACCTAAGCCAGAATCGCTGCTTGTAGCGTTGACACCAAGAGGATCGTTATTTGTTGAATTAAAGCCATTTCTTACTTCACTTTCAAATACATTTTTTTCATCGCCTTCATCATTATCAGAAGAATCTGAGATGATTTCCATTTTAATATTCTGCAATCAAAATAAGTTATTTTATTTGTAGAGTAAAAAATTTAGTACCTACTTATTAACAAAATTATTTTATTAAAAGACTGATTTAAAATAAATAGATATCTAGAGAATAAGGACAGCTTGCATCAGATTGCTAACCTAACCTAACCTAACCATAAGATTTTTAGTATTTAATCAGTTTGATACTTTGACAGTTGGTTCTTAAACACTTTTAATTTTCGGATTTTGTTGGGCAAGTCAACCCAATAATAATAAAAATTGTTATCGTAAGGAGCCTCCACGTGTTGGCTTCGGCTCCGGGGCTCAAGATCCCCGTGATATGGGACACATAACAGACAAAAATCTTAATAGGGTGCCCAAAAGGCTGCATTGCCTATATGGGCCAAAATAGCAGCCCTTTGGTCACCTGAACTTTCTATTTTTACCTGACTACGGTAAACGGAGGTTTATGCTTTTATTTTATACTAGCTTTTGCCCGCGACTTCGTCCGCGAAGAAGTCGAAAATTGTTCTAATGGGAGTTTTAATTGGTTTAAACTCTGATATATTTCTGTGGGTTTTAATATTACCAAAATCGGTAGGTTGGTTTAATTAAATATTCTTTTATATTTGTGTTTATTCAGTTTTTTTCTATACTTATAATAAAGTTAGAGAGGACAAAAAGTCTGTACTTGGAAGCAAATTTAAAAAATGGGTCTAGGGGATTTAGAAAAAGTAGTAGAACAAAAATATATGCTCAGTTTTTAAATTTCATGTCTGTCTGTCAGATTGTTTGTTATACATTTACAAACACCTAAACCAATTAAATTTTGGTTTTCACTGTTAGATAGCTCTTTTTCGAGTAAGGTCATGTTATACATTACATCGAAATTAGTAGAACCTGAGTAATCAACGAAAAACTACAACCGCTCGAGAAACCCCGGCCGCCCTCCCGTGACGACACGAACGCGTCCCACCAGAAAACACGAACGTTACAGATTACATAATAGTATAGCATACTTTTTAACCCGATATTCCCACGGGATCACGACTTATGCGGGTCAAACCGCGGTGCGCAGTTAGTTTTGAATATGAAATAATTTGTATATTTTATACAAAAATGTTCTTGTTCCTTCTAGTCCTTACCATTTCAAATTTCGAATTCTACGGCCCTGTGAGGCCGAGTCCTAAAAGTGCAACCTTTTTAAATTAAATCGTATTGAGTTTTCGAACATGTGTCAAAATACAATGTAGGTAAGTTAATAGGAGTATTGATATCAACTTTGAAGCATTTCACCCCGAAAATAACTTCCTACCCCTTTTTAACCCCGTTAGGGAATGAATTTCAATAAAATACGAAACACGTGTTCCATTAATTCTGTTAAAGAATGTTTATGCGAAGTTTGAAGTAGATTGGACCAAGGAATCACGTTGTCCCATACAAACTTTGCCCCCTTTTTCACGCCCTTAGGGGTAGAATTTTGGAAAATCCTTTGTTATCCGATGCCTACGTCGAACAAAGAACACACCCTCCAAGTTTCAGGTCTCAACAATCAGCGGTTTAGGCTGTGCGTTGATCCGTCAGTCAGTCAGTAGTTCTGGACAAAGCATTTTATATGTATAGATAGATTATTTGAAATAACTTACTTGTTCATGTCCACTGTTATTCAACGTTTCATATTTCTCTTTCTCTCTTTTCTCATACATGTGAGTCATGTTCACTTTTTTAGTAACATTCTTCATTGCTAGAAAACTTTTACTCAGTTCATTTGCTGTTCTTCTACGAGGACTTTGTTTGTTGAACACTGCAGTGATCTGTAAACAAGCTCATATAGTTTCAATCATTGCAGTCTTCTTCTTTTGGTGTCAGGGTACAGCTTTTAAAATTTATCTGACCAATATTGAGCCAATATAACTACAGCAACCACAATATCATTGTCCTCATTTTAGGAGACATGGCTTATTTTCATAAAAAAACCTTAAATAGAGTACATTAAAGACTGCGGAATTCAAGTACATAAATAAGAGATATAGTTTCACATTTGAAAGAGAGAAAATTGTGAATGCAAACGTAACACTATTTGTATTATCTGTATATATTATCTTGTATTCGTTTTTGTTTATAGGGTGTTTGCCACAACTTGACCTCTTTACTTGGGCCCTTTTTGCGTGAAGATGGAGTACGCTTGCCCAGCACCTAGAACTACCCATCAGCTTAACTTATATTTACCTTTTTCCAAGCCCTTTGCTTCAACCCAATTGATTTAGATGAGAAAACGACATCCTTCTCTTGTTTCACGGCGTCGAGTAGCAGCTGGCATTCAAAAAGTGTCAGTGACTGACCAGGACACACCCTGAGTGGTTTCCTGGACAAAGTCATTAAAGAATATCATCGCATAACTTCCCAAAGTATGATACCTAATTGGAAAGGTCTTAATAAGTACTTTATTTTATATTATGGTGTCCTCGGCTTAATTTCCCTGGGATGATTCACCTAGGTGTACTGAGTATACTTACTACTAAGTAAACTTGATTCACCATAGAGTACTTTCTCTCAGGTGATTCCTTAGTGTATTAAGAGTATAATACATAATATTATAAAGAGGATTTTTTTGCACTAAAACCTCATGACCAATTTAGATGAAACTTGGTATATGATTCATTGGGGATACATTGATTCATTGACAGTAACATAGGCTAATTTTTTATCCCAATATTCCCACTGAATCGAAAGTAACGCGGGTGAAACCGCGGAGCGCTGCTAGTAAGAATTTTATCCATTGTCAGGCCACTATAAAATTATCCTTGTTGCTTAGTTCGATGCTAGATGGCA
Organism: Idaea straminata; assembly: GCA_951213275.1. Lineage (NCBI taxonomy): Eukaryota > Metazoa > Arthropoda > Insecta > Lepidoptera > Geometridae > Idaea > Idaea straminata. Next base: position 9,215,705 of record OX577858.1, read on the forward strand.
CTATGTGCCATGTGTTCCAATATTATTAAACAATAATAGCATACTTACTTTGTCTTTTGCTTTTTGATCACTTCATCTGGAATTAAGTTAAATAATTTTAAGTTGGACAGGTTTTACAAGGATTAGTCTTTTGTTTGTTTGTTGTTATTTATTTGTTTACCTTGACTTTCGTCATCAGAACTTTTGTCTTTGCAAGTCCAATCTTCTGTGTCATCTATATTTAAGCTGGACTTATTTGGTTTTGGTTCTTTCTCATCTGAAATATTTTTAAAGGTTTTTATAAGAGGCAAGGGTATCGGCGCTCTCTCCATACAAACATAGTTGACAATTACCTCCCTGGATAATTACACTAACACAAATATTTTTGTTGCATAAAATCTATAACTGCCATTACTATACCACTGTTTATTTTTTCTTTTTTCTAATTATTATATAAAGTAAGAGTTAAAAAACAAATTAAATATAAAATATAAAACATAGGGGCATGGTCATGTTATAAGCTTTATGCAACAAAAATATCTGCTATAGTGTCATTATCCAGGGAGGAAACAGTCGACTACGTTGGTATGGAGAATGTCGGTACCCTTTATTCTTAAATAATAAATCAATATTGTGGGACACTTCACACATCGCCATCTAGAAATCAGATATCATTTATTAATTGACTATGTGTTTTCTAGCCCCAAGATAAGCAACTAAGCTTCTGTTATGGTTGCCAGACAATTAATTTTCTTTTGTAAATATAATATAACTACTATGCATAAAGAAACACCCAGATCAGAAACAAATTTCTATTCCATAAATATTTGTTTGAGACGGCAATCAAACTCGCAACCCTCTACATCGCAGGCGGGTGTTCTCTCGACATGCTACAGAGGTCTTCAATAGTTAATGTTTATTGAAGTTTTATAAAATAAACTTACAAAGGATATCCATATCTGCAGCATCCAGTGTCGAGCCATTCTCAATAGCTAGCAAAGCCATTACCATTCTAGTAATATCACTCTTCGGGTCAAAATCTAAGGCCCCATTCTCTAAACTTTCACCCCGAGTTCGCTTCTTTAAATTTTCCCATTTTCGCTTCAAAACGCTCGCCTCACGCTCTACATCTTTGGATTGATTGTTGAATTCATTGGCGATTTTCTCCCAAGTGATTTCTTTTGCGCGAATTGCTGCATTTGTGATCGATTTGTTTAATACTACAGCTTTATATTTAGCAACTAATTTGACCAGCACACGTATTTCGTCTTCACGAAAGCTTTTGCTTCTGAATCGGCTGCAAGAAGAAAGTAGGTTCTTTCATTTGATTTCCAAATATATGTATAGCCAAATGATTTGATTATCTTACCCAAATAGAGGAATTTCGTCTTCTGACATGTCGTGGATGTTCTCAGTTTAGCTGATTATTTACCTTTTTGAGGAAGTAACAATAGTATCTATAAGTAGTAATTTTTGTTTTTTCAAAATAAAACCACACATTTAACACAGATCACAACTCAAAATAAACAAATTCAACACCACAGTCCACAGACAAAATTGACGGTAAAATAATGCCCTTGAGCTTTTTTCCCTGGTCGTTGATAAAATAGGGTCAAAGCTTCAAGTATATATAACGCCTGGCCAGTGGCTATTGGCGAATATCTACTTCCGCAATAGCTTACACCTCATAGCCTACTGTCAAAAGTTATCACATTGCGTCGCTACGTGAATAGATCGCTTTAACAAGTAACAACATCACTGTCAAAATTTGACAGAAAACATGGAACTGTCAATTAGAAGAAAAAGTGAGGTTATATTTGAACTTTTCAGCTAAATTCTTTCAGATACTTTTCAGTATTTTTAATAGAAAACAAAAAATATTTGAACAGGTATGTTTGTTCAATTTATATTGCAACAGAACAACAATAACTAAAATAATCTGCCCTTTTTCTGAAGGCAATTTTGTTTAGTTGTTCGATGAACCAAAATGGCGCATCAAACTTAACACGAGTGTTTTATCGCTCTAGCAAAAAAACTGACTAACTCATATAGACTGATTAATGTAGTAGAAATAGTCTTTGTTCTGGTAAAGTGGTTGCATTAACCTCGTATTCATTTATTAACATATGCTTAGTGAGATATGAAGGAAGTGATTTTAGCTATTTTAACATTCATATGTAGCATATTCTTAGTTTTTGTCTTTGTGTTATTTTGTAAGTTGACCAATTAGTAAAATAAAGTTCATATATACATATATTCGTTAAACAATTTAATAGATAATGCTACTAAGAAATCGTTTTCTTTGTCTAGGTTGGTACGTCGTTTGGAAGTGCTGTTTATCAAAGTTCCGCTTTGTGAGGGAACTCCTCGGTGGTATGTCAGATACGCCACCGGCTTCAGAAACTAGACAGCCAAATAGAAACAGAAAAGTACGAAGAGAATAAATAATACTCAATATAAAAGGTAAACTCATTGATAAAAACATTACAGAACTGTATAGATGTCCTGCAATTTCACCTGCATATGGGTCCCATGGGTGTATCAGAATAACCGTGTCTTAATCTAGGAATCCAACTATCCACATATAAAGTTTCATCGCAATTAGCATAGTAGTTTTTGTGATTCAGCAATCTGATATTAGAAGGATTTTTAAGTATAGGAGTTATATGTAAATACAATATTAGTTTAGAAATTTTAATCATCCCCTGTATTTCTTCCTTCTAGTCTTATCATTTGGGGTTGGCTCTCATCTCAAAAACTATTTATTTTACTCCATTTACAGTCAAAATGAACATCCGCTGTGCAAGACCTAGTGATCTAATGAACATGCAACACTGCAACTTGCTATGTTTGCCAGAAAATTATCAAATGAAGTACTATTTCTACCATGGATTATCTTGGCCACAGCTCAGCTATGTTGCAGAAGATGAAAAGGGCCACATTGTTGGTAAGACACTTTATTACAAGTTATAATCTAGGTATATATTTGTTCTACTACTTATTCTAAGTCCCCTAGACTTATATTTGCTTCCAATACAGGGCTTTATTTCATTTGAGGGTAATATTGTGTAATTCAACCAATATTATTAAATAAAAAAATTGTTACTACACATAAAAACTACTGAGCCGATTGTGATGAAACTTTGTATGTAGATAGCTAGAATGACCTGAATTAACACATTTTGTGAACTTACTTGGGTAAAACCGCAGGGGCAGTCTGTTCCTAGAATGTCTTTGTTTTAAAAAATAAAACAATGATTTACAAAGAAAATTACCCTATTCATAGTTTTTAAAAGTTATCTGTTTAATTAAATCACATAAATTATGATAATAATTATTGATAAAAGAATGTAAACAACTATAGTAGTTAAAAATCAATTATGTAATAACCACAGTTTGCTTCATTTATAATATATTTTAAAAGTGTTAATTAGTTGAAATAATGTGAGTTATTGAAAAGAAGATTTCTGTTTAAAAAATTATATTATAGTTACTAATAAAATTAAAAATAGTAACTATGTATGTTGACCTTATCTGTATCTCGTAAGAACCATTAAAATTGCTGTAGTTTCTCAAAGATATTAATTCTAAAACATTTTGATGACTGTAATATCTTTTAATTTATTCATCATGATTGTTTTCTAATTCTGTCTGTTTTGTTTATTTTTTAATGATGTACCTATTTTATTTTTATTTTACTTTTTCTTGTCCGTGTGCTCTTCTAATGAATGTCTATTCTATTCTTTTTTATTGGCAACCCATTTTTGTTCCAGGCTATGTACTTGCAAAAATGGAGGAAGATGGTGAGGACAACCGTCATGGTCATATCACATCATTGGCAGTGAAACGGTCCCACAGGAGGCTGGGGCTCGCACAAAAACTCATGAACCAAGCCTCCTTAGCTATGGTTGAATGTTTTCAGGTCTGTTGAAATTATTGCTACTCATGTTTTACCAGCATTAGTCCCAATCATGTAGGAATGTAGGTTTGAAAAGTAGCCATTTGTTATTTCGGCTTAGTACAGTCAGCTGCAAACTTGCAGACCCACTGTAGAGTTCTCAAATTGCTATTATTAGAATGTGTTCATTATGTCATGTAAAGTTTCTCTAATAAATTCGTTTTAACATGTTAACAGTGCAGCTACTAAAACTTTAGATATCGTAGATTAGTAAATAAATACTTACGCTGCGTATTTTATGGATGATAATAATAATAATATTATTATGGAGTTGGAGTAGCTCAGCAGATGTACTCACTATAGACTTATTTCCTGGCAACTCCATGAAAATATTGACTGGTTTTTGGGCAAACTTTTTTAAAAGTTTTATTGCTCACACGTGTATGCTATTTTTTTAAATACATCATACATGTAAACTATAAAAAAACTTCAAATTTGTATGGAGTCGTGACCTACATGTAGTGCATGCACGTGTCCGAGTGACCTCAAAATGACCTACATGTAGTGCACGCATGTGTCAGAGTGACAAAATGACCCACATGTGGTGCATCCACAGGAAACGTGTTAAAGGACCCTGAACTTCAACTCAAGTGGGACTTTTAAATCGTGCTTTAGTTGATAATATTTTAATTAATTTTGTTGCTTGATTGTACATAATTTTATCAAGTTTAATTATAATGTGTTCAGTAGTTTTTGTTTTGATTTGGGATTGTATTGGCATAGTTAAGTTTTATCTGTGTGTGATGTGCGTATTTAAGGAAAAATTTTGACAGAGCCATCCCTACAGAGCTTGAAAAGCTTGTTCAAAAATTCAACACAATGCGGTTTGTTGAGAGGCGTCAAGATTTAAAAAAAATTGTTAGCCTGTTTGCTTTGCCAAAATGTTACAACCCTCTTCTATAATCACCTTTTTTTAATTACAGGCTAAATATGTATCACTACATGTTAGAAAGAGTAACAGAGCTGCCTTGAACCTGTATACTAACTCTCTCGGATTTAAAATACTGGAAATTGAACCTAAATATTATGCTGATGGTGAAGATGCTTACTCCATGATGAGAGACCTTAGCACTTTTGCGGAAACCAAGACAGACACTGAAAACTTGGAAATTAAATCAGAATCGGCAATTATCTCACAGTGTTGATTGAATATTGTAAATAAAGCACTTAATATAATTTAGAATTGTTTTGAATTCTATTCTATTATTCTACATAAATCATGATAAAACAAAAGGCCATTATTGATATGTTTATTTATAAATAACTTACAAATACCTTAACTTATTAAAAAAAATTATGAAGCATGTGCCTAAAGCACAAAAGTTAAAAATTCATTCATCATCATTTTCATAGAGATGATTAAGTTTTAGTTCATTTTTATTTTCTGTCTCTGTTGATTCGGTAGATTTCTTCCTGATAACTTTTTTGCAATCTTTCTTCTTTGTAACCCCTACAACATACTCTGGCATGACAACTCTGCTACTTTTGAATACCACTTTGGCATCATCACTATCAGGCATAGCAGTCATTCTCTTTATTGTTGATGAAACTTGGAATATTGGCTTTTTGAAAACAAACTCATCGGAATCGGAATCCATTTTATTACTGGAAGCTTCTTCTTCCTCTAGTCTTTTCATGAGAGCTAATGCTGTAGCTCTGTTTGTAGACTCTGACATTTGATCTGGAGTGACATCCGCAAGGGAGTAGTATTTCCATTTCTGAGGATTTTTCTGGAATTCCGGAACCTTTCTATGTTTCAAAACGTCTTGTATCTTAGCCCCGGGCCTTTTGAATATACTTTCCTTGCCTCTGAACTGTTTCATTTCACGTTTTAGCCGTTTGTAAGTTTGTTTGTCAACTTCGCCATGATTCGGTGTATCATCTGCTTTGTTGCTTTTAGAAAAGCTGTACTGATCTTCGGCGTCTTTTAATTGATTGAATAGACATTTCTGTCTTTCTTGAAACGAAGACATGATGGGATTTCTGTGTGGAAATAAATAAATATTACTCTGAACACAGAGAGACATGGGCATGTATTTTAACTGCTATCTATGAAACTTACATTTTGCTTGTGTTTCTGTTTGTTATTTTTACAAAACAAGCTGAAATCGCTCAATACACGCTCAAAATGAACAAAATCAACACAAGGACAAAGAAACACTTTTGGCGATTTTGACATTGACATGACAGCTGACAATGATTTGACAGTGACAACCATACGAGAGCGAGCCCATAATCTTACCGTCCTGTTTTGCCCTGAATGTCTACCTTTTCTTCGGAATTCCGAATTGGAAACGCACGCGATAACCACATGCGGAAAAACGAGCGTTTGCGCCCAGGCTTAAAAGCTTTTTTATCACAGTTGCTCATAAAGTGGATCTTATTCAACGGCTTTTAGGCTCATAATCTAACATATTATGCACACGTGCGTTTTAGATTTGTTAACTAGTGCTGTAAAGTTATCCCGAAAAGGTAGGTACCAAAGAGTTTTTTAGCTAGCAAAAATGGTTGTCTCTAAAGTCGGTTTACGAACGAAAATTTTACGTGATAATGACTTAGAAAACGATTAAAAATTGAGTTGTTTATTTTTTGTTTTTTCTTTACTTAAATATATTGTTTTTCCGTACCATTGTATTTTGTTCTTAACCCCCGACGCAAAAACAAATAGAAAAACCCTAAAAATAATGTATGTCACACGAGGATGTATAGGTTAAAAGTCTTTAGCCTGGCCTTTCCGGAGCATAATTAACAAAAAAATTTTGCCTTAAAAAATGTAAACATAGAGTTATCACAAATATTTTGTTAATTATTATTTTGTTTTCTTTTCAAGTCTTTTCTTTTATTCGCAACTGTGATAAAAAACGTCGTACGAATACGTGTGGAATTGATATTTGCATCTTGGCTTCTATAACACGCTCGCTGCCGCTCGCGCGTCATAAACCGCCTCTATGCAAAGATCAATTTACCACACTTATAATTATCGTAATGTACTATTATTATAGATCATTTCCGTCGGTAATGTCAATATAACTTTATGGCGCTAAAGTTTGAATTACTTTCGCTCATGATAATTCGTGATCACTGGGATCAAGCTGGGATTCAATGCCAATGTTTCACTGGATATGATTTTTTTTATTATAGAGACTTTCCCTGATATTGGATATTGGTACTTATTTCTGTTATTAGCAATCAAGAACCTAGCAGGAATTCTTTCTTTATACAATCACTTTCTTGACCCTCTGTTTTTTTTTTAAAGTGCCTCATTATGTCCTCATTTAAAAGATTCTGCAGGCCTCCTTTCATAAAAACATTCAGCCATTTATCAGCATCGATTTCCAACGGTAGGTGCCTAGTGAATAGAGAGGGGAGGCTTAGATATCAACATCTCTAGATAATAATAATGCAGTTATGTCTAGACCGACCGTCTGGAAAAGTCACGGATAATCGTAAGAACCTAGACACAGACATATTTTAGATGGTTTTGGTAGGTGCAGTCTGCAACGAACGTGGAGGCTCACCGAAGAGTTTTAAAATTGTTATTTTTGCAATGCTAAAGCTAGGATTTAAACTCCTACTTGAGTTGAAGGATTTAAATCTTAAACTAGTACCTAATTACTAAAATATTAGTAATTACTAGCAACCTATAGGCAGTGGTGTGACGTGGGTCACTGGAGCCCGGGGCGAATCCATAATTTATCGCCCTTTTAACGCCATAAAAATAATAATGTTGGCAATTTGCCGCTCTTTTGACGTCATAAAAATATTAATATTGGTGTTGGTCAAAAAACGTAACGATATAAAAGAATTGAGCGATAAATATTTATTTCAAACTACCTTCTTGAAAAACAAATTGTCTGTCTGACCGCCAGTGACCGCACTAAATATATTTATTATTTTTCCCAATTTTGCCCGCCCCCCTAATGGTGGCGCCCTGGGCGGTCCGCTTCTCGCTACGCTACTGCCTATAGGTAATTAGGTACCCATAGGACCCAGATTTCGAAGGTCGTATAGTATTGCAGTAGGCAGAACAAACTGTTCTAATCCTAGTTGGTAGTTAGAAATCCTAAACACACAAGGATTTATTTAGATTAAAAGAGATTATTTACTGTTAATTAACTTTGTGTACAAGTGTTTGCTGATTGGAGATTAGATAATATCATTGTACATTTATGTACTTATAGGTAGGTACCTCAGTCAATGAAACAGCTGTTAAGTTTCCGAAAAAGTAATTGTTTATTCAAAATTAGGAATTTGTCTAACAAAAAACGCAAAACACATTGATAGCGCGATTCAATTTTACCTGTGGCGCCATCTAGTTTCGTGTTTGTAAAACTTAAGCTTATAATACGATTATTCTTAGTATTTAATTCTACATACCGCCCACCAAGGGCAAAGTTGACCTTTGGCCTTACAAAGAAGATGCAATATTTAGAAGTTAAAATGGACTGTATAAAGGTAAAGTAAAAAAAATGCTAAAGTAAAATGTTACGTAAGGCTAAAATTTAACAAAAAAAATATTTTACATGAAATTGAGAATTATTCAGTAGCGATGGGCAGTATACATAGTTTGCATGTGGGTCGTTTAAACGAGCCCGATTTGGTTTTTACAGTGACCACTCGCACAATTTGGTCTAAACCAGGATGGACGGCAATCACCCTGCCGTAGAGCCAACGGCATGGAGGCATGTTATCCTCTTTTATGACTACTATGTCGCCGACCTTGGGTTGTTGTGTATTTGTCGACTTTGGGCTATACCGTTGTAAGAATTTGGTGAGGTATTCTCGAGACCATTGTCGCCAGAACGATTGGAATACACGTTGAGTATGTTGCCATCTTCTCAATGAACTCACGTTTGCAGTTTCAAAGTTCTGGTCAGGCACTGTCAAGATAGCCTCTCCGATTAGGAAGTGTCCAGGAGTGAGAACGGTTAATGTTTCTGGATCGTCCATGACAGCGGACAGAGGGCGAGAGTTGAGGCAAGCCTCTATCTGTGAGAGGACGGTTGCCATCTCTTCGTATGTTAATGTGGAGTTACCGATGATCCGAGCTAAATGGTATTTGACCGACTTGACTCCGGCTTCCCATAACCCACCGAAGTTGGGAGAGTGAGGCGGTATGAAGTGCCACTCGCAGTGGTTGTTTGCTAATGCTTTGGCGACATCTGTAAGCATTTGTTTTTGTTCTGCAATACAGTGCTTTTTGAGCTCTGTTGAAGCTCCTATAAAGTTCGTGCCATTGTCGCTCCAGAGATGCGAACAATGACCACGCCTGGCCACAAATCGCTTAAACGCCTGTAGGAACCCTTCTGATGTTAAGTCGCTAACGACTTCTAAGTGAATGGCTCTTGTTGCCATGCAAATAAATAAGGCGATATAGCCTTTGTAAGATTTGTGGCCCCTACCCTTGCTTGTCCTAATTTGGATCGGACCTGCATAGTCAACGCCGCTGTTGCTAAACGCTCGTGATGGCGTGATTCTAGCAGGAGGTAGCTGACCCATCAAAGGAGATTTGGTAATGGCTGCGTTTCTAACACATATTACGCAGTTACGATAATGTGCTTTAACCAATTGTTTTGCACCGATTACCCAATACCTTGTCTGAACGTGACTTAAAGTAGCTTGTGGTCCACCATGAAGAGTGTTCTTGTGAGCATCAGCTATAATAAGTCGAGCTAGCTGACACTGCTTAGCTATCAAGATGGGATGTTTCTGATTGAAGGTTAACTGATCAGATTGGTTCAATCTTCCACCTACCCTTAATAGGCCGTGTTCATCAAGATATGGAGTGAATGACCTAATCTTGGAGTTCTTTGGTAAGTCTTGTCCCTTTTTTATTTTCTTTATTTCTTCACTAAAGTTAATGGATTGACAATTTCTAATATATATGTTTAAAGCTTCGTTTAGTTCTGTAGTGTTAAGGTAAGTAGTTGTAGTTTTAGTAGTAGTTTTCGTAGACATTTTTATAAATCTCATGCAATAGGCCATCACTCGCTTCGCTTTTGTTAAGGAAGAGAATCTGTTTAATAAATTGTCATCTTCTAAAGTAGTGCAATGAGATTTAATGGCTTCTAGCTCTGTTTCTCTTGATTTAGGTTTACTGTAGATTATAGTGTCGTTAGATAGGAATTTTGGTCCATTAAACCACATGGTATTGTTAATAAATTCAGATGAGCGTAGACCTCGCGACGCACAATCTGCAGGATTATGCTTGGAGGTGACATGAGACCAATTTTGTGGATCTAAATTAGTTAGAATTTCCGAAACCCTGTTTGCTACAAACACACTCCACTTGCTAGGATGTTTGTTTAACCATGCGAGAACGACTTCTGAGTCGGTCCACGCGTGTAAATTGTGTTTGGTAATATTTAATAAGGTTGCGACCTCCATTAACAATTTGGTAAGTAATACTGCACCGCAAAGTTCGAGTCTCGGTATGGACACTTGTTTCACGGGTGCCACTCTGGTTTTTGCAGTAACTAATGAAACGTTGACCTTGCCTTCAGAATCGACAGTTCGAATGTACACAGCTGCTGCGTAAGCCGATTTCGACGCATCACAAAAACCATGCAATTCGACTGCGCGATCGCTGCTGGAAGCGCCAACCCATCTAGGTATTCGAATTTCGCTTAGTTTGCTTTGTTCCTCACGGTAAGTTAGCCATTCTCTCAATAAGTTGTCTGGGACGGCCTCGTCCCAGTCTATACCTGCAAGCCACAGCTTTTGTATCATTATTTTTGCTAATATTATGCTAGGTCCTACCCACCCTAGTGGGTCGTATAGACGTGCTATGTCTGATATAATTTTTCTTTTTGTTACAGGTTCCAGTAATGTTGGGAGATTAACGACGAAACGGAAATTGTCTTCACTGCGGTTAAAGGTAAGTCCCATTATTTTGATTAATTCATCTTCCTTTATTTCCTTATCCTTTCCCTCTGTCGCTACCTTGTCCATTCCTTTTCCTATTATTGTTTTCATTAGTTCGTTATCGTTGCTGTTCCATTTCTGTAGTTCAAATCCTGCTTTGCTTAGTAGTTCATTCATTTCAGTAAATAGCTTGATTCCTTCATCTACATTTTGAACCCCTGTCATGAAATCATCTACGTAGAAATCATTTAATGTTTTTTGAGCTGCCATAGGGTATTCATCACCGTGATCGTGTGCGACTTGTTGAAGTGCTTTCACGGCCAGATAAGGTGCGGAAGCTGTACCGAACGTGACCCTGGTAAGTCGGTAATGTTGTATTTTTTCGTTAGGATTTTTTCTCCACAGGATTCTCTGGAAATCGTTATCTCTTTCATCTGTTTTCACCTGACGGTACATTTTGACAATGTCGGCCGACAGACAAATAGGTGACATTCTCCACTTCATGATGACGTGTCTGAGTTCAGGTTGAATTGTTGGTCCAACCATCAATTGATTGTTCAGTGACAAGTTGTTTTTTCCTTTACAGGAGGCGTCGAAAACGACTCTTACTTTCGTAGTTGTTTTATCGTCCCTTACGACTGCATGATGAGGTAAGTAAATAGCTTTTTCTGTGTCAATTTCATCTTTTGGAATAAGTTCAATATGGTTTAGTGTTATGTATTCTTCGATTACTTCTGTATATTTGCTTTTTAAAGTTTTGTCTTTATTTAGTTTGTTTTCTAATGATTTCAGCCTTCTTTCTGCAATTTCTTGAGACGATGTGACCTGAGGATTTTCATTATTAAATGGAAGTCGAACGATGTATCGCCCATCAGCATCTCTACGAGTTGTTTTAAAAAAATGCTCTTCGCAATATTGTTCCTCGTTTGTGAACAATCTTTGCTTAGGCATTGGAATGTCGGTCTCAAGTTCCCAAAATTTCTTTAAGAAGTTATTGTCGTCGTTTGAACGATCATAACAATGAAATGTATTTAGTTGAGAACTTGGATTGGCAGAATCGTTGACTACCCCGGAAATGATCCACCCCAAACTTGTTGCTTGAGCAAGTGGTGTACCTAGTGGACCCTTTCTTATGCCGTCTTGAATGATTTGCGCATGCACTTCTGCGCCCAAAAGTATATCGACCCTATTTGGAGTGTGGTACTCAGGATCGGCTAAGTTTAGGGATTGTAGTTCATCCCATTGTAAGGCTTCTACCTTTTTGCTGGGTAGAAAGGATGTGATGCACTTATTAATTACGTGTGCCTTCACTGTTATAGTAAAATAAGGATCATGAAGAGACTTCAGTTGAATGTCAACTACGGCTTTGGACACGACGGTTACGCCGCCACCTAAGCCTGATACCCGTCCGGTAGCTGACACTTTTTTCAGCCCTAGGTATTGCACCGCAGACTCGGTGATGAACGATGCCTGCGAGCCCTGGTCGATCAAGGCACGTAGTATAACATTTTCTCCATTTCGAGAAGCTGCCCCAACTAGTGCCGTCGCAAGTAATACCCGCTGAAGCATTATCCTACCTGACGCCACACATGAGACTAGTTGTGTCGAAGTCTCGCTGGAAGAGGCAACATTCCCATCTGCTTCGTTACGTTCGGTTATGTTCTCGCCCCTGGGATGCAAGAGCGAGTTGTGTGCGCGCTTGCACACGCGACACTTGACTTTACTGTGGCATTCTTTGACAGAGTGATTGCCACCCAGACAATTAAAGCACAATTTATTGTCCAATACAAATTTGCGGCGGGTGTCCACCGTTGCTTTGTGAAAGGTAGTACATTGGTTAATTTTATGATCATTTTTACAAAAGGCGCAACAGTTTGTTGCGATGTGTAATGTTTTTAACTTCATAGTTACATTTGAAGCTTGATAAGATTTACTACATGACTGTGTTTTTGAATCGAGGCGGTTAATTGCAGAAAATCGTTCTTTAAGGAAGCTCTCAAATAATTGGTAAGTAGGCAATTCATCAGAAGATGTTTTACCGGTAACGTGGAATTCCCACTGTCGCCGTGTTTCAGGATCTAGTTTTAAATTTACGATATGAATTACAATGACATCCCAAGCGCTAGTTTTTACCCCCAAGCTTTCCAATGATGCGAGACATTCGTTGGTGGTATCAACAAGATCTTTTAATCCATTGCCAGATTCCGTAGTTAGGTTTTTCTGACTCATGAATCGTTTTAAAATATTATAGCACATCCATTTTTTGTCATTGTATCTTTCATTAACAATATCCCAGCATCGATCAAAATTACCCTCTTCTATAGCTACATGTCTGACTAACTGTTCTGGTTCTCCCTTTAAGTATGCTTTTAAGTAATGTAGTTTCTGAACGTCATCGAAAGATTCGTTGTTTATAACAAGAGACTTAAAGAGAGATCTGAACGATGTCCACTCCTGATAATTGCCGGAAAAGTAAGGAATGTTTATTTGTGGATAGTTTGCACTTGCTTTCCTTGAAGAGTTAGAAATCGGTTCATTAGTTTGAGCCACCTCTTTAGATTCAAATTTGTTACATAAAGTTTTAAGTTCACATTTATAATCTAAATAAAATTCTTCAACCTTATCGTAGACGTCGCTAGTTACATAAGATGTGGAATTGATATCTTTAGCTGGGTAGTTTCTCATTAAATCTTTGTGTCCGGATAAAAATTCGAACCAAAGTTGTTCCAGAATTTCTAATCTACCATTAACATATTCCTTAGTAATACGGTCTTTGGGCGATTTTTTAAAATTAGTTTTTGCCTTAGTCATGCGATCAAATAGGTTTTCTTGAAAATTAATTATGTTTTCCATGTCTACAATTTTATTTTAAAGTGTACTAAGTTAGAAAAATGAATTTACAATTTTAAAAGTTTTTTTTTATTACAAATATGTTTTGAGCCCTTTTTTACAATTTAGTAAAAATGTATGAAATTTTTCTAAGTGTTTTAAATAAAAATGAAAATCGGGCATGGATTCCCCGTACCTTCGTTTTTTTTATGAATTATTCTAAGTTCTAATTTCTACCATGCAAAGTACGACTAAGTTTAAAATTGACACGAAAATTTTATAAGTCCAAATAATGTTCAAAAGTTGCGAATTTCTTCAAAGTTAATTTCTTCTAACAAATAAGGTTGAAAGTACTTACAGTTTTTCCAAGCTCTGTATTACTCATACTATGCTCACTTTACACTATGATCACCTTCACACTGGTACGATACGCCCTGAGGGAGGGAAGCCCTGACTTCCCTTCCACCTCAGGATCCTGCACTGCACCGTCCAGGTGATGCTCCAGCACCGCCACGGACCTCGTTCCGCGGCACCGCTGGTGCTGCTTCGCCGATAATAGGCGGGCGCCGCCCACCGTGACCTGACCAGCGTCTTCCACCGAAGACACGGTCTGAAGCTGACCCGTAGCTGCACTTTGCCTCGGGTGGCTCCTGTTACTTGCGTTTGCAACAGCAATCCACTGTCCGCAAGTTTAAGTACCAAAAAACGCTGTTCGCGGTTGACATTCGGCTCGTAGGACCATATACAATTATGTACTTATAGGTAGGTACCTCAGTCAATGAAACAGCTGTTAAGTTTCCGAAAAAGTAATTGTTTATTCAAAATTAGGAATTTGTCTAACAAAAAACGCAAAACACATTGATAGCGCGATTCAATTTTACCTGTGGCGCCATCTAGTTTCGTGTTTGTAAAACTTAAGCTTATAATACGATTATTCTTAGTATTTAATTCTACAATCATATTTACCTGGCATGAATATTAACGTCGCCCTGTTGCGATTTACCTAGTAGCAAAGTGGCTATCCACAAAACACACTTATATTAGCGATGTAAGTTCTTCAAGTAACCGCTAGAGGCGCTGTACATATTTTTGACGTTCTAATAACGACATTCACAAAAAAGTTGACCTCATTGTCATGTTCCCATTGTGTGACGTCATTGTCATGTTCCCATTGTGTGACGTCATTGTCACGTTCCCATTGTGTGACGTCACACAGCACGCAGCTATATGTGATGAATAGAAGACTTATAGGTCAAAAATATGTTTTAGGTAAAAAAGACGTAAAAGAAAAAATATATAAATGAAAAAAAAAAATTATATAATTGAAAAAAAAAACTTAGGTAAATGGAAAAAAGATGAAAAGAAAATTAAATTTTTCATCGGTTTCTTATAACGCGACGTGATCGCGATCGTCCGTAAACCGACTTCACAAACAACCTTTTTCACAGATATTGGAACGAAGTTTCTTATCGGTTGGCAAGGGGATACGAGAAAAAATGTAACGCGTTACGATAACGTGAATCGAAAAACCTTCTAATAATAACAGTTTTAGAGCTCTACGGTGGGTCTTCAATTCTGACTCCGCCGTACCTAATATTATTTGCTTTTTAATTTATTTTGCACTAACATACTTACGTTGTAAGTTTCTCATTTATCTATAGAAATACGTGATCAATTAGGCATCTGCTTCCGGAAAAAACAGTAGCGGAAGACGGAATTATTTCGCGGTCAAATATAGACTGTTAACTTAGTTTAGGTACTTGCCTAACTGTTGACTATACAGCGTTATTATTAATCATTAGACCCTTTTTAATTGGGTCCTTTTTGCGTGAGGATGGCGTAGGCTTGCCCAACACCTACTATCCTCTCAGCTTAGTCCAGAGGAGAGAACTTGTCAATACATCTGGAGCCAACTAAGCCGCGGATTTCATCACGATGTTTTCCGTCACCGTAAGAGCAATGTCAATTAGCGCACATATATTTTTCTTAAGAAAAATACATTGATGCACGGCCGGCCGGGATTCGAACCCACGACCTTCAGAATGAAAGTATCTACCACTAAGCCAACACCGCTCTCTGTTAAAAAATCGTAATTATAAAGTCCTTAGAGCAGAAGTATTCGCTAGGTGCACAGAAGTGACTCTTTAAAGGAAAGGGTACCGACCGCTCTCTCCATACAAACGTAGTCGACTGTTTTCTCCCTAAATATTACAAATAACTAGACAAATATTTTTGTTGCATATAACTTATAACTGCTATGACCTCGCTTCTATGTTTTTTTTTTCGTTTTTTGTTATGTGGCATAGTGATGGCAGTTATAGGTTTTATGCAACAAAAACATTTGCTCTAGTGTCATTATCCAGGGTGGAAACAGTCGACTACGTTTATATGGAGAGAGCGCACCCGCTCTCTCCATACAAACGTAAATCTTTCCTCATAAGAAAGGATTTTTGGAAATTCGCTAAAGAGGTCAAAAGGGGTGATAAATTTGAGTTCGTTTATTCCAACCGTTCGTAACCATTATGTATTCTGTATTTATAGGAAATCAATATAATTTTTAAAGCATCACTAACGCGGGTAAAACCGCGTGGCGCAACTAGTAACTAATAAGTATAATAACATTGGAAAACTAATAACCTTTCTATAAAATTTTGTATGTAAGTACTTAAAGTTAATGAGTTACAATCGAGCCTTGAAGCGTAGGGTAGCGATAATAAAACCAGGGCCCAATTTAGGAAACATAAATTGGACAACTTGATTTTTTTATTGGAACGAAGTTCCTTATCACGCCTTGCGAAAGGCTAGACGGAAAAAAATTAAGACCAAAAGTTGTAACGACACTTTTTGCGTTTTTCTCTCTCTCCTCTCTCTCATAGATGAGGCTACTGATTAAGTTTATATTACATTATATTCGTTAAAAATAAATAAAATATTATTATAACTTAAAAAAATATATATTACAATTCCTTCACTAATTCATCGAAAGGAACTTCGTTTTATCCGGGTGTGCCATGACACCTGTCAAGTTTTATTTATTTATTACAAGTAATAGGTGTACTTTTGGTAACCATCGCCAGGAAGGCAGAATCAGTATTTGGTGGATATAGAGACATCTTTTGGTGAGGCCAAAGCAGAGAAGACTAAAAAGGTCTATGGAGCTCCCACCAAATATTTTTTCTATCATGTGCCTATTAATTCTTTGTTTTTCTAATTATATCTGTTTTATTCTCATTATTTTTTGTTTTCTAATTATGTACCTATTTTATGTTTGTTTACTCTTTTCTTGTCTGTGTGCTCTTCTAATAAATTCTATTCTATTCTATTCTAAATACGGAATGATCCTTCTTGCCGATAGTTGCCACCAAAAATACAGCTATCTCTTATATTAAATACAGACTGTTACAAAAACCCAGTACCTAGATGAGGAGGCTCATAGATAAGACGCTCGCTGATCGTTTACGGTCGTGCGGGTTAAGAGACGCCTGGCGCGGTCATTACTTCGATGGGTGGCCAATAAGTAGCGTGACAAAAATGTGTTTTCGTGAGCCACGTTTTGGAAGGTAGGTTAAGCCGTTGGTCCCGTTTGATACCTCTAGTAGCAGTTGTAAGGTCAAGTTAGAGGTCAAAAGGCCATCTAACTCTAACAATAGGTGAGCCACACCACTATACGAGAAGAAGAAGAAGAGTACCTACATAATCACTCTTAGGTACGAGGAGATCAGATACAAGGATATAAAAAAACAGATTTTTTTCCATTAACATTTTTTTTTCTTTAGGAAAGTTACTAAAGGAAAAATAATAATTACATATGCCGTTATTGACAGCTAAGCCTTAGGCAATTAAGTGTGTTGTCACATTTTGAAAATTCCCTAAATCTGGGTAACTTAGGGTAATAATCCCAAATTAAAAAAAAAAGTGTCTTTACAACTTTTGGTCTTAATTTTTTCCGTCTAGCCCCCTTTCGCAACGCGCGATAAGGAACTTCGTTCCAAAAACTTTATTTTTTACAGAGATTTTGCTACACACTGTATAATAAGGAACTAAACTATTTTAATGTCCCTTCTAAGTTCCACTATCTATACGTGATCACTTATTAAATTAGGTACTTCAATGCGACCCTGTATCTACATGACTCACTACGCACGCGTTCTTGTTGCTTTACAAAAACAACCATTCTTTTCTATAATGTAAGGCATAATTGATGTAATTTTAACAATACAGTAGAAGCTTTATATTGTTATTTGGTGTTGATATCAATATTATTATTATTGCCTTCCAAAGACTTCAATATATTAGTAAAAGTAGACCGGAAAACAGCAATAAAGTATTGTCCCAAATTTTTTGTAAGTTCAAGTACAATATGCGTCATAATTCCCTATCAGTGTGCTACAATCCTACTACATATTCCTATTCCTACTAAAATTATAAATGTGAAAGTCTGTGTGCGTGTGTGTGTGTGTGTGTGTGTGTGCGTCAGACGCAATCACACGGTCCAAACGGGCAATCGGTCCATGATCGGTCCAGTAGTTTTTGCATACATACACATGTATGCAAAAACTACTGGACCGATTGCGATGAAGCTCGGTATCTAGATAGCTGCAGATCTGGATTAACACATAGGCTACGCGGGTGAAACCGCGGGGCGCTGCTAGTAATAGATACTATAAACAAGTATTGGCGACCTCATTGGCACAATGGTCACCATGCCGGTCTGCCAAACACAGGGTTGCGGGTTCGATTCCCGCCTCAGACAAGTATTTATGAATAGATACTTGTCTGTGGTCTGGTTGTTTTTATGTATTATAAGTATATATTTACAAAACAAAAGTAGTCTAGCACCCATAACACAAGTCTAGTTACTTAGCTTGGGGCTACATGGCGATGTGTGGAATGTCCTGCAATATTTATTTATTGGACTTACGACCTTAAGCTTAACAAAGTTTTTTGCATGAAAATCATCGTAAAGTTCACTCTATGAATAGGTTTATCTGTTTGCCTTCTGTTCTAGTTCTGTGACAGTCACTTTGTGCGTGAACTATAAATTAACATATTTTTTGTAGCAATAAGTATTTCAGTAAAGGAATCATTGTTGTACAATCTCTGCTCGCTTACAATGTAAATCTTTGTTATGGTAATGTTGTTATTAATTAGGTAAGTACTCTAATAACGTCATGTTACGAAACATACACTGCTATCATTTTACTCAGTGTCAGAACTAGTCAAAAGAATTGTTTAGGTAAATTTAACTTAACTCGGATGATGATTAAAATTCAACTTAAATGCAAGAATTTTAATCATCATCCGAGCTATGTTCCCGGTTGCATCCCTCTCGGGAGCCCGGGGTCCGCTTTCTTGCTTTTACGCCTCCACTTCGCACGATCTTCAGAAATTCAAAATTTTTAAATAATATGTAATGCTTTAAATTGATGACTTTGTTACATTTTTTCTTATGGTTATTATTATTTACTTTTATTTAACTATATTTTAACTTTTTTATTTTATTTTATTGAATTGTATTGACTTAATTTCTAATGTTTATATTTTTGCATGCTGTAACTGTAGTAAAATGTAATCTCTGAAAAATGTTAAAACGCCAACTTACTATGTCCTACATTTTAAGCAAATAAAGAATACTTATTAAGTGGATATTTATTTACCATGTTTCAAACTCTATATATTTAATGTTTTTATAAAAGTGGATATTTATTTACTATGTTAAAACCCTATATATTTTCAAGAAAATTGTACCTGATTTAGGTGCAATCATCAAAATATCGAGCTATACAAAATAAAAACTATAAACATGTATTCCGTTTTAAATAAATTTCTTTGTTGCGTTTTGCAGGGAGGCTGAAGGCCAATGCAGCTTTGTTACATCGATTTTTACAGACATCTTTCAGTTGTTTTTCAATTCTGTAGCAAACCGGGTTTGCCTAGGCAGATGGAACTAGTCCTTTACATTTGAAGTAAGCCATAAATAGGTAGGTGACCTAAATTTAAGTCTAGTGACCTAGATCTCTATTTCCACGCGGATTCAGAGTCTATAATGCTCTTGACCCATTAAAATAGGTGAGCACTTAAAAGGGTACGCGAGTATTATTAACAAATAAAATAGTGGAATAAATTTGTATGGAGAAAGTAATTCCTGCGTACCCTTTTAAGGTCAGGCCAAGAAATTATTTAAGGCAACCTTGCAAGTCTGTTTTACGCATCCAGACCTCTTTAAGAGGAAAGGGTACCGGCGCTCTCTCCATACAAACGTAGTCGACTGTTTTCTCCCTGGATAATGACACTAAAGCAAATATTTTTGTTGCATAAAACTTATAACTGCCATGACCATGCCCCTATGTTTTGTTTTTTAAATTCTAATTTCTATGATAATTAGAAAATGAAAAACCAAAACATATAGGCGTAGTCATGACAGTTATAGGTTTCATGGCACAAAAATATTTGTGCTAGTGTCATTATCCAGGGAGGAAACAGTCGACTACGTTTGTATGGAGAGAGCGCCGGTACCCTTTCACCTTAATTGTGTCCATTTTGCGTGAGGATGGAGTAAGCCTGCCTAGCATCTATAGGCCACCGTGTCCAGGTAAGAACTCGTCAATACGTCTGGAGCCAACTAAGCCGCGGTTTCATCACGATGTTTTCTTTTACCTTAGTCTAAATCTAAAGTTTTTGAAAAAATGTTTGTTAAAAGTGCGTTTTTTTGTTTGGCACAATAAAGTGTAGGTATACATATAATCCTTAGATCTATATCTGCTTACCTATATTTGTCATAATTTGTATATGTCATTACCAAACTGCAAGGAAAGGGATATGTACTTACCATAATTTGTAGATTTAACACTGAGTTTTTTATTTAGGAGTTTTTACATTGATATCAACTCTAAACTTGAGTAGGTATATTCAGCTCATATTACATTCGACTTTGAAACCGTTTCATCCATAAATAAAGGTAAGGGGTTCTTTTTATACACATTGTAGGTAATTAAGTTACGTATCACAGCCCTTTTCATTCGAGGAACATTCTAGTTATTTTCTTTTTCTATCCAACCCTTTTAGTAATAGCTTTATGGCAGGTATTTCAAAAGAAAATTCAAGGCACTTTTCAACATTTTCAGTTCACAGCGTTTAACATAATTGATCGTGCATCTTTGAGATGATACCTACCTACGAAAGTGGATGGAAAGCCCTCAAGTAGAAAAGACACTGTCTACAGTCTGGTCTCTAACCCCTTGATTATACTGAAACCTTTGTTCATAAGGTCAATTCAGTATGCCCTAAGACGATATTCAGCGACCCCTTTTAATTAACCCTTGAGCTTGTTACAAGCAGTAGAGTCGGTGGTGGTTGGTTTCATCAATAATGGCCTAGCTACAAGGGCTATGTGATTGTTTGTTGTTTTTGTGTAGTGCGCATGCGCGGTGACCGGTGGAATACACGGCGTACCGCCCGCCTCTAGCAGTGTTCACTCGTTGCCGGAGCCTTGCCGAGGCGAGAACGTTCCGCTAATATTAGCACGAAACGACGTAGGGCGGGCGGCGCGCGCCGTCAACCGATTTATACAAGCGCACGTACAATGTACATTTTATAGACGTTTCATTATATTACAGTGGACTTGAGTGTTTACAGTGAGATGTGCTCGGATTTCAATTAAGGTTGGTACATTTGTTTTGCTGAAAATCTGTCACATACGCTGCTCGCTTACACTACCAATTCCACCTACGTATCTTCATTTGTACTATAATAACACGCACCTGTTACTAATTTTAAAGTGGAACATTGACACTGCTATTCTATACATACATAACGTAAACAAAGCATAAATATTATTACATTATCTACCTCGAAGTCTAGTCTATTCCCAGGGGTTATGTATAGGTACCTACCTACTTACTCGTTATATGCCGTGAGGATGAAAGGTTTATAGCGCACGCTTAATATTAAAGTGACCGAACTCAAAAAAGTCGTTTTTTGGCAAATAGCGAAAAACATTTTGCAACAAGGGAGTTAGTGTATTTGTCAGGACAAAAATATCACGAGATATCACTTTTATAGATTAAAATTTGATTTAAACGATAGAATACAAAGCATATGTTTAAATGAAATCGAAAATATATTGATAACTATTTATTAATGTATATAAAAATGTAGTTTATTTTTTAATGTTAGTATTAGGTCTTTTTAATATTAAATAGCGGTTATTTCGTTGAAAATCCAAAAGACGTTTTAGATTTTAAGTCTGTATAATAATAAAGTGAAATATTGAATAGCTGAACATTTAAGGTTTATGTCATATTATTACTAAAATGAAAACACATTTTTTTATTTAGGGCGTTTAATGAATTAAGATTTACAATAAAAGGAACATAAAAACTTAAAAAGATCGATAAATTTGTAACAAAACTTTTCTAAATCAACAAAGGTACCGTAGGTAACGAGAGCAACCATTTTAATTGGTAACTTTAAAATATGTATTACACAAACTAAACACTAATTTAGTAATAAAAACTTAATTAAAAGAAATCAACTAACTTTTATTTAAGTAAATTCTTACTGTTATTAAAATTACTGCCACTTAAATGAACAAAAGTGACCGTTAGGAAATTAAGCATGTTTTTTATAAAAATACTAAAAACATCGAAATGTTGAAAAATCTCCAAAAGATAAAACTTATAATTTACTAAACAACAACAATCAGTCTCACAATTATTTAATACACTAAATAGGTATCTAGACGCAGTCAAGATTTTAAATCAGTTCACGTAAGTTACTATCTAGAAATTATATTGGTATTCTTAAATTATAGAATAGAATCATAAAAATCGGAGTAAAAATGAGGTATTAAATTTTTATTAATCAATTCGCGTAAATCTTTCTTTTTATTCTCGCTCAGCTCTTGTTTACTAGTGTAAGCTTTAACTAAAATCAAGTCGTGTAAAGGCAACATTTTTGTTCGCTTATTTCGGACACACACTTCTGAAAAATCTTTTTTGTAAGAATGTTTGATAAAAAAAGAAAATGGATTATCTTTTGTCACCTTAATCATTTTTATATCATTCCATACAACATCATCTCCGTTTTTGCATTTGTTAAAATTGTAACCCCAACATTCTTGTAATTTTTTAAAATCGTAGAAGTTATCGAATGTAAGCTCATTGACAATAAATCTATCTGAACGTTTTCGTGCATTTTTGATTATTGAAATATATTGGTGAGGCGTGTATATTGGTCCACTTCTTAAATTTTTTTTTACTTCTTTTTCAATAAGGCTATGGATGTTATCACCTTCATTTTGCGTGTGCCCCTTAATCAAATATTTGTGAGTAATAGATTTAATGTTAAAATGTGTAACTGCGTAAAGGTAGAGTGTAACAATAAATTTATTTTTATTTTGCCCCCCGCAGTTGTCTGAATACAATATAAGATTGATACCTTCATCATTAGTAGGTCTAGATTCAGCACAAAGTTTTTCAAAATAGTGTAATAAGCAAGAGCCTATTTCATTAGCACCTCTTTTTGCGTCTGTTTCGTTCCAAAAATAGCAGTGCACTTCGTTGTATGAGTCCTGTATCTTACCATCTACTTTTTTGTTCAAGGTAGCGACAGTGAAATTATAGCTATTAAGTTTAGATTTATAATAAAAAGCAGAAGTGTCTCCTTTAGGTGATTGGAGGACAGCTTGAAGATCAAACAGAATTACTTTATTATTTTCATTAATATTACGTCTGTCTTCATATTTCTCCTGTCGGCTTAAAGTTTTCTCTTCTAAATGAGTGTTATATTTTTCTTGAATAATGAGTTTTTGTTCAGGTGATGAATTTTGGTATTGGATGCATAGATCACATTGATCCTTTCTTGGACGAAAAAAAGAAATATTGAACTGTGTAGTAAAGATCTTGTAAAAAATGCAATATTTTCCTGCTGGTTTATTCTTTTGTTTTTGGACTTCTTCAAAGTCTCTAAAAAGATCTACTATTGTTTTACCACCGTCTATGTATTCACGGGTCGATGATTGTCGCGTATAATGAGAATCAGTTCTTGGAATAGAATTGATGAACTCTTTGATATCGGAAATTAATGTTTCATCAGATTTATGATTACTAGTCGTACCTCTACGATCAGCCTTTAGAATTCCATGTTCATCAGTCTTATCTTTAACAGTACGAATCATACGATCAGAAATATTTAATGTATTAATAAAAAATGTTTTGCAAACTCTAATCGGCGTTCCAGCAACTATAAAGTGGAAAGCTTTATTGCAATTTCTTGGGTTCACTGCATTTGTGTATTTATATTTGGGAGTAATGTCCGATAAGCACGATAAAATGAAAGATCGTTGATTATGGACATCTCCAAGTGCCCAATATGCGTTAAAAATGCTTTGCCTGACACCAGGATCAATCTTACTAAAACATTTCAATTTGCACTTGTTATTACATGGTGGTTTGACTTCACGAGGTTTGGTTAAAATATTTTTAGAGTTAACGTATGACTTACCACTATTTCTTAATTTTTTAGCTTTAGTTTGTTTCCAGGTTTCCGGTTGTCTCTTGCGTTTTTTACCTTTAGGTGGAGCTGAAACTGTAGGCGATGTAGAAACTATCTCTGGTCTTAAACTGTTCTGATTTTCTCTAGTTTGATCTGGTGCTATATTTTCTTCTGCTGAAGTTTCGTTATCAGATGATGAAGTTGACTCTGAAGAAGACGATGAGGAACTACTACTTGAACTAGCAACTACACCACCTTGTTTCTCATCCTGGGCTGTATAAGAAGGATCGTTGTCGCTCAAATCTACGTCACTTTCTTCGGGATTTATGGGTGACATCCTGTAATTTATGTATTTCTTATTACGGCATTCAATTCGTTTAAAATAGTCTGCAGCATTCAAATATCGTTGATTCTCGGGCTGATTGCGTATATCACTTAAAATCTGTAAATAAACATAAACGATGATTAATGTTATTTTATTAATAATAAAAATTAAGCATTATAGGAATTAATATTCAATATTATTGCAAACCTGCACATCTTCATTTTGCGATAAATCTTCAGGATTATTGAGCATATCATTTTCACCGCGCAATGACTGTAAGTAATTGGAAGATATCAATTAGTTCATCTTGATTACCCATAAATAAACAGTCATAAAGGAAATTTACTTAATAATTTTTACACACCTCGACATTTCCACTTTGAGATGGAACAGTTTTATTGCTCTCAGTCATATTATCAATTGTTGACTCTTCACCATCTTTGTTTATTTCGTGGTACACAGTCGACGTTTGCTGTACCAAGTCTAATATTCGTCTTGACCGCGAAGTAGAAGACGACATTCTAAAAAATATATACTTAGGTCAACAAACATAATTGTCCTTTTATTCAATAAATTTATTATTATTAATTTTAAACTGACTCAATCTCAACTCAAATCACGTCAAATATTTATTGGTTATTATATTCTCAATTTTTAGTATAAGACAGACTGAATACTCAAAGTAACTACAAAAATGTTGTAATTATTAGTAATAAATAGACTTAACTTATATTTTTTTGCAAAGTTATAACAAATTTACACTGTTTATTAATATATAATAGACTTAATTACTAATGTGTTAAAAAAAAAATCTAAATTCGTAATTTTAAACTGACTTAAAACTGAATCTACCTTGCGTCATTCTATAATAATTTATATTAACCCTTATTGGGTCACAATACGATAAAAATAACCACGAAAACTTACCTTCTATTTCACTTTTAAACAGACTTAAAAACGAATAGGTCACTTTTAAAACAAACGAGCAAGATGTTGACTGTTCATGGAATGAGCGAATAATGATTGCGTCAGAATTATGTCAAATGGCGTCATCAAATCACCTGAGTGTGAAAGAGACCGAAAATTTGCATGAGCAGTTGGACTCTATGTTTTCAATAGTTGTTAAATTAACCACATAGATGGCATTGAAATAAAATTATAGGTAGATCCAACTCCATTCTGCCAAATTTTTAATTAGGTCTCTTTAATATTAAGGGTGCGATAGGTACCTAGGTTTCTATAATGTCCAAGCTATTATACGCGCACTGCGACTTATTTCATACATTTCAGGATGTTTCAGGCTTGCAGGCCCTTGTTATTTGCAGAGCTAATTGTTTTCTGGATTTCTAATCAAACACGAATACAGTGTGTAACAAGTCTGTAATACGTCTTAGGTAGGTATAAAAAGTTGCTTAGCTTGGGGCTAGATGACGCTGTGTGAAATGTCCCACAATATTATTTAATTTATAATATACATAAAAATATTTTTTTAAAATTGCCTTAATTTGGTTCGGCCAATGGGGCTCGCTGCTAACAAAAGTGTTGCCACATTTTGGTAATTCCGTAATTTTCCAGTAAATTATGGTAGTTTTCCTGAACTTTAAATTAAAAATAATTTATATCATCATTTTTTTGTTTTGGCAATGTTCTCGGGGTATCTAAAGGGGTTTTTACACTCTTCTTCTGATAAGGCCATATCTGATTTATACCTACTACCATGGCCTATGGTTACCATGGTTTTTAGTTACCATGGTTACATACTCCACAAAATAAAAACATAACGTTGCCTGCGTCTGTGTCCTGACGTGTACAATTCGGGGGTCTTCAAGTTGCGAGTGAATAGGTATCTTCTAGGATAGCTTGCTATATCTTATGCCGCATCGTCACCTACCATCGTCGTCGAACGTCACTTATATTAGTTCTTTAATTATTGTAAATGCTTTTGTAAAACGTTATAATTAATGTAAATAAATAAATAAATAATAAATAAATCGTGCAGGTATGATAGTGGTCAAACAAACGCTAACCTAAAATTTGTAAAAAAAACTTTAATAAGGCAGGCTGCATACGTCGCAAAATTGGTTAAAACACCACAACAGAAGAAAAAAAAAGAACACAATGTACATTTTAATGCCATGCATCATGCATTTAATAAGCACCTCTATTTGACAATAAACACCTAGTTAAATAAAATTTGAGTAAATATTAGCTAGTTTTTAAATTATGCACTTTGAGCGAACACCTGTCTGCCAATTAGAAGGTTGCGGGTTCGATATTTGCATTGAAAAAGACATTAACTACCTACAGAAATTTAATAATAGTCTGCGTGTTTCTCTAATTGCCTATGTTTTAAATAATATCCATAATTCTATCCACTATCGCAGATATACTCTTTGTCCGATTAATCGAACCAAAATTAAAAGAAGTATATGTCGTCCGATCGATTGGACTAAGCAAATTTGTGTTTACTCTTTGCACGATTAATTAATCGAACCATAAGATAAAAAAGTTTGCGTCGTCCGGAACACGTGTTCACAGGGTTAATTCCTAGTTTGGTCGTTTTTCTAATTACTTATGTATTCATCCATAATTCTATCCATTATCAGGACACCATAACATCAGTCTAGTTTCTTAGTTTGGTCTAGATTGCGCTGTTTGCACTAATCCTGCAATATTTATTTATTTAAGTTTATGTAATTCAATTTTGTGTATAAAAACAACACCAAAAATTAAACTCGTAAAGAGTCTACAAATTCAACGATCTTGGACGATTCGACCTCAGTTTTGTTTTTAGTTTCCGCAATATACTTAGATAATCATGATAAAGGGCTGAAAAACAGCAAATTTTCACGTCTGCTTCTTGCCCTCAATAGTATACTACCGAGCGTGTTTACAAAGCCTTAACTTATGTTCTACTGAGGAACGTTTCTGAGTACAGAAACGCTGCAGAAATTGTTCACAATAATGTCAATTGCTGTTCAAATGGCAGGTTTAACTTAGGTTAAAGTACCTAACTATCAAGTCGAAGACTGATAAAGTAATGAAACAACCTGAATTTAAATGCTAATTAACTTATCTTTTTAAGCGACTTAAAAAAAAAGCGGAAGTTCTTAATTCTATGTGTATTATGTTTTAGCGATGTTCAATATTGTTCACGCCATACTTCGGTATATTATACAGTCAAATTTCAATTTATTCTTTTTAAAATAGCGTTTGTGGCAAGGAGCGTGTATCCTACTAATATTATAAATGTGAAAGTTTGTGTGTGTGTGTGTGTATGTTTGTTACTCCTTCACGCTAAAACTACTGGACCGATTGCGATGAAATTCGGTATGTAGATTGCTGGAGGTCTAGATTAACATATAGGCTACTTTTTATCCCGATATTCCCACGGGATCGGGACTTACGCGGGTGAAAACGCGGGGCGCAGCTAATGTTCTATAATCCATTCTTATAATAGTACGGATCGCTTAAGGAGAACTAAGTTATCATTGCTACTAGGATATAAATATTGCAGAACATTTCACACATCGCCATCTAACCCCAAGCTAAGTAACTAGACTTGTGTTATGAGTGCTAGACAACGGATATACTACTTATATACTTTTCTTTCGTAAATATATATACTTATACATAGAAACAACCAGACTACAGACATATATTTAAGCATAAATAGTTGTCTGAGGCGGGAATCGAACACGCAACGTTGTGTTTCGCAGTCAGGCGATTCGCAACTGGACAGAGTACAGCCATGTTTTTTTATATAAACTATAAAAACAATATTTTTTCAAGGAAATCAAAACAAAATCAAGTTATCCCCTGCTAACCAATTAAGGTTGATAAGCCCTTTCTTAGCTGATGCCTACGTTACCTATATATAATTTTGGCGCAAAAAGCAGTTGTGAATGAAAATACTTGTGCAACTAATACCTACTAGCCTAAAACAACAACAATCGGCTTTTGTTTCAGAAAAATAGATTCAGTATTCTCAACTGCGAGCGGCGGCGCTTTGATTAGGCACAAAATGTGACGTTTTATATTGGAATACCAAATCTTTCGTAGGTACTTACTTGTAATTATTAAGCTAATTAAAAATGATTCAGAACGAGGACCGTTGTGTAGTTTGAGGATACTGCTGTCATAGACACCTTTTTGGCAATACTTTAGCGTGATTGTACCATTATTTACGTTGCAAAAGTAACATGAATAAAAAAATATTAATGTTTTAAACATAGCGATTATCTAAGCGTCAATTCCAATTTCTTATCAGCGACGCGGTGGCGACGACGATTTCCTTTCCGATCAGACTTTACTAAATACATTACATATATAAAAATATTCGTCATTGACTCCAACAAATAAGTACATAGGAACATTAAGCTCCATCTTACCCTGAACAAAGTAATTCGGCTTGTATAATGGTGACCAGATGACGAATAAATGAAAAAAAAAATGAAATTAAATAGTTTTATTTTCCAGACTACTGTTCACACAAACAAACACACACAAAAATAGAAATTTACAAAATAGAACAAACTTAATTAAAAAATAAAAATAAAATTTATTAAATTATTGTTGAGAATATTTACTGAAACATTTGCTTTTCTTTTGTAAATATATACAAATAGAAGTAGGATAAACAAATCAGTTTTACGACGAGAATGGAATTCGCAATATTCTGGGATTTCTCCTCCCACGCCACAAAGGTCGTCAATGTATGTAAAGATAGATAGAAAAGTTAAGGTAAAAAATCGGCCAAGTGGGAATCGGGTTCGCGCTCGAAGGGTTCCGTACCATCTTGTATGGGAGCAACACTTAATAAATTTTCTGATTTTAGTAAGTATTTGTTGTTATAGCGGCAACAGAAATACATAATCTGTGGAAATGTCAACTGTCTAGCTATCACGATTCATGAGATACAGGCCAGTGACAGACAGACAGTGAAGTCTTAGTAGTTTATCGGCCCGTTTTTACCCTTTGAATACGGAACCCCAAAAAGTATACTTAGTAAAGAATTTGAAATTGAATAAAAAAATTTCGTTCATAATTTTTGGCAGATATCCAGGCACTTTGAATCATAAAACGGGAGTTCTTGTAGTTCATTCGTACGTAAATTTCTTGGAAAACGATGAATAATTTACTGACAATGGTGATTTTAGCGATATTTAAATAGCCTTTACAACCAGATATTTTGTGCATTCTAGTTCTATACTAAAGCTAAATCTTTATTAAACGTATAGCTTAAAATAAGTAAATTAATCATTTTGTTCAAATAAATAGGTATTCAGGAATGTTTTTACCTACAAAAACATTGTGGTTTTCAATCAATTTTATAAAGGGACAGAATTCGTTTTTTTTTTGTTTTTCTTCTTTTGATATTAAATTAATAATTCCTACACATACCCATATAGTAAATATCGATAGGTATATATAAACGTAGGAAGGTATAAAATACTTTCGGAATTTATCGTTTTCTGGCACCCATAACACAATCCTAGTTGCTTAGCTTGGGACAAGATGGCGCTGTGTGCGTTGTCTGGCAATATTTATTATTAAAGTAGTTTTATAAAACAAACGTCCTTTTGGACTTTTAGTCCTTTTTCGTCGATTTTAACAGCCTATTCGTACCGTCAACTAAATAAAGAACGAAGGAGAGGTGACCCAGTGGTAGATACCTCGACTTTCATTCCGAAGGTCGTGTGTTCGAATCCCGGCCACCTGTGCGCCAATGGATTTTTCTTACAAAAAATGTATGTGCGCTAATATTCTTTGCGCTTTCATCACGTTTTCCTACACCAGAGTTACCTTGCTCTGGTGTAGGAAAACGTGATGAAACCCGCGGCTTAGTTGGCTCCAGATGTATTACAGAGTTCTTTTCTCGGAACACGGTCGACTAAGCTGAAAGAGTAGGTGCTGGGCAAGCCTACCTCTATCCTCACGCAAAGAGGACCTAGCTGAAGAGGTCTAGTTGCGGAAAAAAACTACAAGTAAATCATTTTGATAATTAATATACATAAATAACACAACTAGGTACTAAACCTATTTAATTAATATTAAAATGATTGAATTACGAAGTAGACTGGGATTACAACAACCAGCTCTATTACTTAGTCATAATAACACCATGATCATCATTAAGTAGGTAGGTACGGTCGGCTGCATAATTGCAGACCCACCGTAGAGCTACAAAACGGCTGTTATAAGAAAGTTTTCAACACAAGCAAGATTCTAGACACCTGCTTTAGTTGAAGTTTAAAGTCTACTAACTCATCAATTAATCAAACATTTTTTTTTAGAAATGGAAATGGAAACATTCCAAAAATTTTTATTTTCGAACTCTACCGCGGGCTGCAATTGTGCAGCCGACCGTACAATAAGGCAACAGATGTACGGTCGTAGTCAGAATTTCATACCTACCGTAGAGCTAGAAAACTGCTATTACAAGAATGTTTATAACTCAAGCAAGATTCTAAAATCTTGTTTTCGAGTTCAAGTTTTAAGTGTTTAAACTCATTTAGAATATTAAAAAAAAAACAAAATTTTCAAAAAAATGTTAGATTTTCTAAAAATCGTTGAACAAAAGTTGTTTGTTTAGGTGCACAGAAGTAGCCCTCAACGGCTTGCTAGTATAATTACCAAAAACCCTGTATATTAATATTCTAAAAATAATAGTTTTAGAACTCTATGGTAGGCCTCCACTTTTATTGCCGACTGTACAAGTGTACAGATTACGAATTAGCTGAACCTCACGTGACCCAGAGCTCACTCGCACATCTGTTAAAATGTAGTATTTACCTATTTTAGTATTTTTTTTTCAAACGAAATTCCTTCCTAGCTCCCTTCCGCGTTGCGAAAGGGGGCTAGACGGAAAAAATTAATACCAAAAGTTATAACGACACTTTTTGATTCTATTACAATTCCTTCATTAATTAATCGAAAGAAACTTCGTTCTATCCGGGTGGCCCTTGACACCTCCCAAGTTTTTTGTATTGTATAGTATATTGCTTAAAAAAACAGAATCAGGTAAAATTACAACCTTACAGATGTGCGAGTGAGGCCTGGGTCACGTGGGGTTCAGCTAATTGGTATTCCGACTGTACTTAAGTAAATTGTACTTTATACATTTGTACTTATTACATACGTACAAATTCTAACTAAGTGCACCCGCACCCATCAAAATACCATCTAAGTATGGATATTTCTTATATTACTCATAATTACGCCTATCCGAATTGGGCCTTAACACTGCTATAATTTCAATATTGAACCTTATTTCCTTACCTTAAGAGCTTTAAATACCTAGCTCCAGGTAGGATGACGCGCAACTTCGTCACTGACATAGGAAACTTACAGCTTATGGAAAACTTATTACCTTCATAGAACTTGCACTGTAAAAGTTTCCTTTACGTGAATTTCATGATTAAGTGTTTTAGAATAAAAGGAGCAGTAAAATGTATTGTTTCTCAGTTAAACTGTTTACATTCATGGAGTTAGCACGTCTTATTGGATTTGGGACGCGTTACGAGAGTAAAAGTGAGTTTCATTCATTTAATAGATCTAATTTATTTTATATATTAGTGTAAGGTTTCTAACTTTGTTATTACAAACTGCTTCGAAAAATAACTTTATTTAATTCAGTTACGACAAAACGCTTCAAGTTAAAGAAAGAAATAAAATTTTATTATCTGAACACATAAAAAAGCAGTACAGCGCCCAGAAAAAAGGTTACTTCAGTATTAGAAAAAAACAGACAGACAGATGAACTACACTAAAGTGATCTTATAAGGGTTCCGTTCTTACCTTTTGAGGTACGGAAGCCTAAAAATAGACTATTTTGAATTAAAGGTACTGTTAAACTTAATGAGTGCTTAAAAAAAGTTTCAGCAGCTATCAGAAAACAAAAAAATTGCCTATTTAACTTTTTAACAAAGTCGAAAAGTCTAAAAGTCTGAATTATGTCATTGACTGTACAAGTGTTCAAGTTCTGCCTAGTTGCGAATCTGTCCAGTTGCGAATCTGTCCAGTTGCGAATTTGTCCAGTTACTACTGAGCCATAATAATCACTCAAACTATAGACACAGACACACTATAGATAGGTATCTAGTAACTAGGGTTGCCAACTTTTTTTAAACTTGAAATAAAGTATATTGATGTCTGGGAAGGAAAATAAACAGTATTTTAGAATGAGATTTTTTTTTAATTTTAGAAACGCATTTTTTTGTGCATCTTGTCGATTTTTTTAAAATTCTAAATGGCTCTCCACTGTTTTATGATTGAAGCTGAAATAAATGATGAAATGTAGGTATGTGGGCAGCGTAGTGTGGGTAAAACAAATCGTCTCTTTAGTCCAAGTGTTCTTAATTAGGTGACATAAAAAAAAACATAGGGGCTGCTCATGCAAGATTTCATTGTTAATTTTTATTATCTTCTTATTTAATCAGGTCTATGTGACATCAGTGATGACGGGAAAACAGTATTTTGCATTCTTTATTTTTGTTCAACAGTAAAGTAGTATAATGTAGTGAAAAACAGTATAATACTAGTACGTATCTAGGGAGCGTAGTAGCCAGTAAGACAAGCGACGGTTGGTAACGCACTGATATGTATTCGTTGTAAGGATTGGAGCGCGGGCGCAGCCGTGCTATTCTATAGCTACGCATACATACGTAAGTCTACCTAGCCTACATAACATTTCTCCCCTTATAACTAATGATAATAAGTCGATAAGACCCTGGGACCGTTATTCGTCTGAATTACTCAAATCGAGGAACACATCATCATCGTCCGATTGGTTAGACGGTCGTCTTACTCCTCGAGTAAAAGTCACTTTGGATGGTGAGGGTGACGAGAGGTCGATAGTGCAACTTCCATTGAACTCGTCTTCTCCCTCCTGCACGGGTCGATAAACTCCTCGCGACATCGTAATCCAGGCGGACGGCGAACCAATCTGGGACCCAGGTGGGTCCGACTGTGACGGCGACGACGACGATTGCATCGGCTGCGGCGGCGACAATTGGGCCGACTGCAGCGGCGGCAGTGTCGGTTGCGCCGACTGTGGCGGCGGCAACTGTAGGGGTGATCGCGACGGCGGCGGCGACGGTGGCGGCGGCAGCGGTGTGGTTGTCATACTGTCGTCGGGTCGCTGCATTGTTATTGTATCGGAGTTCGATGTTGCGGGGTCGCTTAATATCACTTCGGTTCCCGGATTAATATTTGAAGTAGACGTATGTGCCTGTATGAGGTGCTCTGGTGTACTATTCGAATTAATAGTATCTGGAATTACGTCATAGTCCCAGGGTTGTAAACTTACACTATTATTTTTACATAACAATAATTGGTTACTGTGTTTTTTCATTGTGGTTGAAGTTAAATAATCACTTACGATATAAACATTTTTACCAATCTGTTTTACAACTGAACCTTTACACCAAATGAACTTGTTATTGTTTATAAATTTTTTGTACATTACATATTGACCATTGGGAAAGTGTCTTTGTTTACCGCCCTTGGCTTTAATTTGTGAACACTGTTTTGATTCCACACGGTTAGCGAGTGAGACACATGAGGGCGACGCCGAGGACGACAACGGGTTCAATAAATCGAGCCGCGATCTTAATTTACGCCCAAACACTAATTGAGCCGGTGATACTCCAGTAGTACTGTGAACCGAATTTCTATAATCAAAAATATATTTACATAATTTTAACTTGCTTTCTTTAACTGTTCTACTGCTCAAAACGCTAGCTTTAATTCCCTTTTTAACAACTTTAACATAAGACTCCGCCTGTCCGTTGCTCGCGGGATGGTACGCCGGTGACGTCATATGTTCAATACCATTCAATTTGCAAAAGTTAGCAAATTCTATGGAAGAAAAACACGTTGCATTATCAGTCACCAAAGTGTGTGGTAGCCCGTACCGCGACATAAACTCGTACATTTTATTAACTACCGCCGCACTCGATGTAGTGTTCATCTCATATACTTCAACCCATTTGGTATATGCGTCTATAATTATTAAATATAGTCTGCCATTTATGGGACCTAAGAAGTCTAAATGTAGGCGATAGAACGGGCGCGGGGGATATTTCCAAGGCGAGATGAGCGCACGAGGCGGCGACGCTCGTAGCTGCCTACAAACATCGCAACTCGTTATCAGCTGTTCCAATGACTCATCTATGCCTGGAAACCACAACCTCGACCGCGCTTCAGCTTTTGTTTTCACAATACCTAAATGCGATGAATGTAACTCTGCAAGAACACGATTACGTAACGATTCCGGTATTACCACCTTATGACCCCTCATAACGCATCCGTTTTCGACCGCTAACTGTAACTTACATTGAAAATATGGCTTTAAACTATTTAAAATTCCAAAATTTGAACTCATTTTTTTTTTTTTTTTTACACACGCGAGGGTAGACGATTCCGAAGTCGCCACTAGTACGTATCTAGGGAGCGTAGTAGCCAGTAAGACAAGCGACGGTTGGTAACGCACTGATATGTATTCGTTGTAAGGATTGGAGCGCGGGCGCAGCCGTGCTATTCTATAGCTACGCATACATACGTAAGTCTACCTAGCCTACATAACAAATACTGTTTTAACAGTATAGTTGGCAACCCTACTTGTAACTAAAATGATAAATCAGGTAAATGAAAAGAACCAAATACCTATATTAATCTAATCTAAACTTATGTAAATAATAAATTACTACTGTAGGTATGAAGCTCAGTATTCAATTGATTTCAATTAACATTCAATCTACATTTACTACATAAATGGTATGATTCACATAAATGTGTGAATTTTATCGTTCTGAATCATTGCAGATTCTATCTTACACAGTTTGCTTAGATTTTTGACCTTCCAGTTTTGGTACTTAATTTTATTCCTTTGAGTTCAATTGGTTTAGGTAAATCCCATAAAATTTAAGTTAAAATTTGTTTAAAATCAGATCAACATGTTTTGAATAGAAATTTTATAAAATAATTCCAAAACGAGGTTTAAGGATAGTCCGAGATGTGAAATTAAACCTTACATTTAGATACAGATTTACTCGTATACTATAGTTTAAACACTATGCCTATATAATCTGTAGGGATAGTGTTTAGACTCTAGTTCCCTATATAATCTATAAGGATAGTGTTTAGACTATAGTTCACGAGTAAATTTGTGTCTAAATCTAAGGTTAAAATCCACATCTCGGACTATCTCTAAACCTCGTTTTGGAATGAGGGGGTACTTGTTTACAAAGTTAAGTTCTTGAAGTTCCTATATATGTGTAAAGGCGTCAAATACCGATAAAGAAAATGAAAAACACGAAACTTTAAATGCTTATATCTTTTTTCCACATCTAGTTCACGAAATACTATCAATTTGATTGTAATCTATAAAAACGGAGAGATTTATGTTTTTTTTTCTTTTTACGTATATGCTAAGTATTGCATTCCCATCATTGTTTAGAGGAAAGGGTATCGGGGCTCTCTCCATACAAACGTAGTCGACTGTTTTCTCCCTGGATAGTGAAACTAGAGCAAATATTTTTAATGCATAAAACTTATAACTGCCATGACCATGCCCCTATATTTAGATTTTTGTTTTTTAATTTTTGTACTTAATTTCTATGATAATTAGGAAATGAAAAACTCAAAACATAAGGGCATAGTCATGACAGTTATAGGTTTTATGGCACAAAAATATTTGTGCTAGTGTCAATATCCAGGGAGGAAACAGTCGACTACGTTTGTATGGAGAGAGCCCTGATACCCTTTCCTCTAAACAATGATGGGAATGCAATACTTAGCATATACGCAAAAAGAAAAAAAAAACATAAATCTCTCCGTTTTTATAGATTACAATCAAATTGATAGTATTTCGTGAACTAGATGTGGAAAAAAGATATAAGCATTTAAAGTTTCGTGTTTTTCATTTTCTTCATCGG
The DNA here is from genome assembly GCA_951213275.1 of Idaea straminata. NCBI lineage: Eukaryota > Metazoa > Arthropoda > Insecta > Lepidoptera > Geometridae > Idaea > Idaea straminata. The sequence goes on from OX577858.1 coordinate 9,252,093, forward strand.
TATTTGACGCCTTTACACATATATAGGAACTTCAAGAACTTAACTTTGTAAACAAGTACCCCCTCATTCCATGGATGGTATGGAGAGAGCGCCAATACCCTTACACCTGTTTTGCCCGGTACCCTTTCACCTTAACATTTTTGTTTGCTGTTTTTACCTCGGTACTCTGTAGGTACCTACGCTGTGAAAAAGTTATTAAACATTTCAATAATGCAATTAAAATTAATTTGCTAAGTAATAAAATTAATGGATATCAAGGTGATTGTTTTAACCACATAATAAACACTACCTACCTATAGGTAGGTACTAATCTAAAAAAAATATATTGCATTTTTTATTGGATTAGAAAAAATCACATCTAAGGCCTTGTAAACTATTGCAAAACATATCAATAGGTTCCTTATTTATTAACAGCACGAATGTGAAAGAAATATGCCATAATAAACAGGATTAGTGGTAATTATATAAAAAAGCAGTTGAGGGCTACTCCTATGCGCCTCAACAATCAACTTCTAACATATTATGAAAATTTTGAGGTTATGTAAATTAGTTTTTTTTAAATAATGTTCATTCTGACTTAGAGTCGAAAAACTTAAACAATAAGTAGGTATAATCGTAAGGCATCTCCGTTTAAGCAACAGCTGATTTTCGGGTAAACATAACCTCAAAATTTTCGAAAAAAATGTTCGTATTTCCAAAAGTTAGATAGATACCAATTTCAAATAACATTAAATAAAAACAAAGCTTAAGTCTAAGTGTTACAAAGTGCGGCCTTATCGCTCAAAGCGATCTCTTCCAGGCAACCTTTGGATGGACAAGAAGTTGAGGAAGGTGAAGGGTAGGGTGTTCAAACTTAAGATAATTAACTAAGATGCAAATAACAAAAAAGTTGTAGAACAAAAGTTGATTGCTTAGGTGTACAGAAGTAGCTCTCAACCACTTGTTTATATATTGACCAGTCTGTAGTAAAAGTTAAATGCACCAGTAGCTCTTGTTACTCTTGACCTACTTGCTGGAATGTAGGGCGGCTTGTTGGGGCCGCCCAAACGCCCGCCCGCCCTGAAAATACACGCGCCCACGTCACCATCTCGTTTTTCAATGAGTTTTATTGATATCCACTCGATACAATACAATCAAATGAAGGTTCCTACATCATTTTACTAGGTTTCGTGGCACATAAGTTATATAATAGTCCAGGGCGTTAGCTCCAAATAATGCCGAGTCTGGTCTCATCTGGTGGAAAGCATTGAACTTGGCATAGAGGTAGCTCTCACATTTATACTAATATTAAAAAGCTGAAGAGTTTATTTGAACGCGCTAATCTCAGAAACTACTGGTTCGAATTGAAAAATTATTTGTGTTGGTTAGTCCATTTATTAAGGAAGGCTACTTTTTATTTTGATAGTCCCACGGGATTGGGACTTATGCGGGTGAAACCGCGGAGCGCAGCATCTAGTAGATAAATTAAGATCTAGAAGTAGAAACGAGTCGTAGGGTGATTGTTTCCCACCCCTTCCTGCCTCTTAAAACAGATAAGAACTACAGCTTTAAAGGTCAATAAAAAAGACGTAAGATTTTAACTTTTCTACCATTTTCATCTTATTTCGCTTTCACATGATAAATACAAGCATAAATTCTAGAAAATACAGTACACCTACTATAAAAGCACTCATACTTTGTTCAGTCGAAACCAAAATAGAATCAAGCCTTTCAGGTGGGTCTGAAAGGTTTCCTTCATTTCATAAAACGTTTTTAATATGAAAAGGCTTTTGTGGGCGGTAGGTAGTATTCGTTTACCGTAAGAAAATGAAGACCCTTATACAGGGTGTAGTCGTCAAGAGACTAAAGTGATACATCTATAATATAAAAATGAATCGCAAAATGTGTTGGTAAGCGCATAACTCAACAACGCCTGGACCAATTTGGCCAATTCTTTTTTTGGTCTGTTTGTTATTATCAGGAGAAGGTTCTTATGAAATAAAAAAATAAGAAAGTTGCGCAGAAAATTATTACGCGGGTGAAACCGCGGGGCGTAGCTAGTTCTAAATAAAACCCAGTCGTTTTTGCGTCAGGGGTTATTTAATTGAAATATTGCAACGTGCGCGTTATAGCGTGATATATTTAAAGTCTTAAAATTAAAACTAAAGCAGTCTAGAAAAAATCACAATGTTTATAGATTTGTTTGTTTGAACGCGCTAATCTCAGGAACTACTGGTTCGATATTGAAAAATTATTTTTGTGTTGGATAGTCTATTTATCGATAGGCTATAGGCTACATTTCATTTGGATATTCCAACGGGATCGGGAGTTACGTAGGTGAAACCGCGGAGCGCTCCTAGTATCTATAATAATATTAAAAAGCTGAAGAGTTTGTTTGTTTGAACGCGCTAATCTCAGGAACTACTGGTTCGATATTGAAAATTATTTTTGTGTTGGATAGTCTATTTATCGATAGGCTACATTTCATTTGGATATTCCCACGGGATCGGGAGTTACGTAGGTGAAACCGTGGAGCGCTCCTAGTATCTATAATAATATTAAAAAGCTGAAGAGTTTGTTTGTTTGAACGCGCTAATCTCAGGAACTACTGGTTCGATATTGAAAATAATTTTTGTGTTGGATAGTATATTTATCGATAGGCTACATTTCATTTGGATATTCCCACGGGATCGGGAGTTACGTAGGTGAAACCGCGGAGCGCTCCTAGTATCTATAATAATATTAAAAAGCTGAAGAGTTTGTTTGTTTGAACGCGCTAATCTCAGGAACTACTGGTTCGATATTGAAAAATTATTTTTATGTTGGATAGTCTATTTATCGATAGGCTATAGGCTACATTTCATTTTGATATTCCCACGGGATCGGGAGTTACGCAGGTGAAACCGCGGAGCGCTCCTAGTATCTATAATAATATTAAAAAGCTGAAGAGTTTGTTTGTTTGAACGCGCTAATCTCAGGAACTACTGGTTCGATATTGAAAATTATTTTTGTGTTGGATAGTCTATTTATCGATAGGCTACATTTCATTTGGATATTCCCACGGGATCGGGAGTTACGTAGGTGAAACCGCGGAGCGCTCCTAGTATCTATAATAATATTAAAAAGCTGAAGAGTTTGTTTGTTTGAACGCGCTAATCTCAGGAACTACTGGTTCGATATTGAAAAATTATTTTTGTGTTGGATAGTCTATTTATCGATAGGCTATAGGCTACATTTCATTTTGATATTCCCACGGGATCGGGAGTTACGCAGGTGAAACCGCGGAGCGCTCCTAGTATCTATAATAATATTAAAAAGCCGAAGAGTTTGTTTGTTTGAACGCGCTAATCTCAGGAACTACTGGTTCGATATTGAAAATTATTTTTGTGTTGGATAGTCTATTTATCGATAGGCTACATTTCATTTGGATATTCCCACGGGATCGGGAGTTACGTAGGTGAAACCGCGGAGCGCTCCTAGTATCTATAATAATATTAAAAAGCTGAAGAGTTTGTTTGTTTGAACGCGCTAATCTCAGGAACTACTGGTTCGATATTGAAAATTATTTTTGTGTTGGATAGTCTATTTATCGATAGGCTACATTTCATTTGGATATTCCCACGGGATCGGGAGTTACGTAGGTGAAACCGCGGAGCGCTCCTAGTATCTATAATAATATTAAAAAGCTGAAGAGTTTGTTTGTTTGAACGCGCTAATCTCAGGAACTACTGGTTCGATATTGAAAAATTATTTTTATGTTGGATAGTCTATTTATCGATAGGCTATAGGCTACATTTCATTTTGATGTTCCCACGGGATCGGGAGTTACGCAGGTGAAACCGCGGAGCGCTCCTAGTATCTATAATAATATTAAAAAGCTGAAGAGTTCGTTTGTTTGAACGCGCTAATCTCAGGAACTACTGGTTGGAATTGAAAAATCATTTTTGTGTTGGATAGTCCATTTATCAAGGAAGGCATATAAGGCTTTTAATATTCCGCAGCGCAGCTAGTTTTTATTATAATAGTTATGTGTATCTATTAGAGACTTAAAAGATTTATCCCACCATTCTTTATTTGGTTAACAACAGTCCACTTAGCACAACCTATACAAGTATAGATTAGTATGTAATTCCAATGCCATCCCACAAAAAGATTTTACGAAACCCGAAACCAAATATTGGCAGATCTGAAAAGATTGTTTGTATTCAGATGTGGATATTAAAGTACAAATAACTGTGGCTCTACGTCAAACATTGTATAAACGTTAATCTACGGTCGGCTGCATAATTGCAGATTCACCGCGTTATACGTTTTCAATACAAACGATTCTAGACACCTGCTTTAGTTGAAGTTTAGTATTTTAACTCATGAATTTATCAAACAAAATTTATTAGAATGAAAACATTCCAATAATAGTAATTTTACAACTCTACGGTGGGTCTGTAATTATGCTGGCGACCGTACCTACTTATATGGAGGCTACTACATGTATTAGGTAGTTAAGCAAACAATGAAATAATTTACACAGTTTAAACATATTTGGGTTGTTGCAATGAACAAAATTAACTCTTTGTTATGTTAAAGTGGTAATACTTTGTACCTACAGAAAGCTACCTAAACCTCCGTTAAAATTGGGTAGCCTTTGTATCGGAATATTATTTATTTGAATATCATTAGGTAAGTTGTCTTGTTCTTTATTTACGAGGTTATAATTCAGTTTATGCTTACTTACTTTATTTATAAAATATTCTTTGATAGATTTATTTTTGTGTTTCTGCTTTGACTTTTCACTTGATCCCTTTATACTAAGTTGTTGGGCACCAAACATTATTAATACATTAACTGTCTTATGGCTGATAAAGATCAAAGTATCACAAATATTTTCATTAGGCGTTGTCTGAATACTGAATCATTTATATTTCATACTCCATTAAAATCTGGGAACGACCATTTGTTTGTGCCTATATTTACCTACTATTTCCGGTAGGTTGGTACAGATATAGATTGAAATTGTAGCTTTTTTATTGACAGTCTTACTTAGGTCTTCCGCTTCATGGCGCTACCTCTTCCACGATCTGCCTCTAGCGATCTTTATTCAGTAGGTTTTCCAGTCGGTATTTTTTGTCAGAACAGCCAGGTCCTCTTTGATGCGTTTTTCCATATTCTAATTCTTGGCTACACAATGGGTACTCACCAGCAAAGACCACGTGGCAGGTCTTTACTGGTAGGTTACCCAGTTTGTTATAACTTTAGTAGCCCGAGAACCGGGCATTCTCTCTCGACTTGGCCTACTCACCACAGCCTTTGCTCCACATAGGATCTGTTAATGGTCTCGATTCTTTTATTGACAGTCAATTCATGACATTTACTTGTTAGGCACAGATTTAATTAACGCACTTCGCGATCTACCTATAGAGTTTATATTAATTGCCACATTTTCATTCCACTGAGTTCTATTTACGACTGTCGTTCGTGGCTTGTTGCTTCCTTTGACACGTGGTTAGTATAAGGAAGTAGGTATAAGTCACAGAAATCATAATGTTTCGATGGTAGAATAATTACTGAAACTATACTTAGTTTGGGACTGAGCTACAGTTCAGCAATTATTTCAACATTAGCTACGAAGTTATTGATTTTATCGAGAGATTTTATTGATTCTATGATAGAGCTTTTGAATGATGTGAGTTTAATACTTCCCTAAGTGGGTAAGTTTTTATAGATAACTAGCTGTTGCCCGCGACTTCGATCGCGATGTGATTTTGGGTTATTTAGAATACCTAGCATTTTTCTGCATAGATACAATTTATCATTCGGTGTAAGTTATAAAAACAAAATAGGTAGTTACATTGTTTTTAAACTATATTATTAATTGATTTGGCAAAGGCAATTCTTATTCTAGGCTTACTCATACTACGAAAGTAGGTCTAAAGATGCCTGAAGAGCGTGTAGAAAGAAAAACTTTCGGCCCTAGGGAAAATCGCTTTCACTGACAGCTGTCATGTTAAATTATGGCTTCGCGCGGCTTGTGCAATGTGTTTGTAGCCAGTATCAGTATCATTACGCATTAGGGACTTCAAAAACCTAACCTCCTTGATTTAGGTAACACCGAAGAATAACAATTATGGCTTCGCACGGCTCATCCATACTGCCAGAGTTTAGTACATAATAGGTTTTTTCTTAGTAATCGAATTCAGGTAGATATATTTAGTTCAAGATATCTTATTTAATAAAATAAATGTAAAGATGAAAATGGTCAAAGCGACGTATGACCATGCTGCGCCTCTACCGGCGCCCTGTCAAGATGTTGCAGATGTGGCTTTATGTGACCGTGCGGTCAGTGTCGTTTCTTGAGTAAAAAATACTGGCGGGAAATGCTTGCATTTTGAATGATTTTAATTAGTATTATCTTTTGTTATTTTATTATGTTTTTGTGTTAAGTTTAATCTGGTTTTTCATTTATGATTGTGTATTTTGTGTAAATAACATTTTCTAGATAAACCGTGTTACAAAAACTGTAATTTAAATCTACGGACTTCGCGTTATCACTCAGTGTTGGATAAACTAATTTATAAAAATCTCTTCGGTTAGTACCGACGTATTTGAGTATTGAAAACATGTGGAAAACAAATAGCAAAAACAAAAAATCTACATAAGGTCCCAACCTTGTAAGAGGATCAGGTAGTATGGAGTCTCTCATTCACTCTCGTTATTAGGAAGAATTTTATGTTTATTCGTAATGAAAAGCACAGTGTTTACCTCGGGTTTGTTTTGTTTGCCCAAGGTGTGAAAGTCACTCATTTAGTCCCTCGAAGTATTAGCGCCCTCGCTACGCTCGGGCGCCAAACTCCGTCTCGGGACTCAATGAGTGACTTTCACACCTTGGGTAACAATGTACTATTTTTGTTAATTTTTCACAAATAAAACATAATAAACAACAATATGATAAGCTAAAACTAAGTCCAATTTCTATTAGCACAAAATGTCCTATGAATCCCATTTTCTGAATTCTTGACCAAAATAACCAGTTTTTTTATTAGGTAGCTGGCAGGGCTACGTAATTTTGGAAAAAAAATGATTTTTACAAATGACTATTACCTTTATATTTTTTAACCGACATCAAAAAAGGTGGACGTTCTCAATTCGTCACGTAAATATATATTTTTTATGTATGTTCGCTGATTACTCGTAAACTCTTGGAGCGATTTGGATAATTCTTTTTTGTTTTTACTATCTAAGGTTTCCGCTACTTGAACTCATAATTCAAACTATAGCAGGAGAAAAGCGCGATAGAAGTGTAACATCGGAGGTCTTCGGTAAAGGAGATCGGTAATATTATGTACCTCTTTGTATTAACCTCATTTTCAGTTTCACGTAGGTAGTATTAAATGCAAACTATTTGGTTTTATGTCAGCTGTCATCTTGAACGGAGGCATGTACTGCACCCCTACCATGACTTTTTGAAGAACTCGAAATAAAAGAAACCCTTTTTCGATCACTCTTTTGTCCGTTTGTCTGTCGGTGTGTCACTACCGACATTCTCAGAGACGGGTGGACCTAGTAAGTTGATTTTTAGGAAGTTTCATAGTGTATACTCAATATAGTATGTTTAATCGAATACGTAAAAAACCCGTGGTAAGGGTACTGTTCCCTTCTGACGTTCGATTACGTTTTACCACGGAAAAATATTTCGATTTCTTATTTTTTAAATGTTTTTTTTATCAAATATCTTAATTATTGTATTAAAGTTAAATTAAAACATACCCTAAATGTTATTCTGATATATTCTGAACATATTCGTGTGGACCTTTTTAAAATCTGTTCTGTAGTTTATGAGATTACCTGGTTCAAACAAACAAACAGACAGACAAACAGACAAACAGACAAAAATTCTAAAAAGTACCCTATCGTGTTCAGCTAACAATTTTAAGGCGACCTGTGTATTTTTTTTCTGGATATCTTACAATTACAGATTTTTTGATGTCTACAGATTTATTATATGTATAGATTAGGTACCTACGAGTAAAAAAGTTTTGTTCAAGATGGGGTTTAAAATTAATACATATCAAATGTTCTTCTTTCGTCTCGTCCCTGGTGTAGATCAGTCCTTGTATTTCATAAAAAGCGATATTGATTTTAATTGAGAATTACCTTGATTTTAGTGCAAGGTAGCCGCTCACCGAGTTATCACAATTAGATCATAGTTGAGCAATCTTGTAGGATTCACGCATGACGAGCTATCTGACCAAACCCTGGCTTTGTAATACACCTTAGTATGTAATCTAACTTACATTTTTCTTTAATAAGACTATATTTTTTATATTAAGTACTAGCTGTCCTGGGAAACATTATTTTCCCATATAAAATAAAAATAAAAATATATAAAGGACAAAAATAGATATTATTCGATTCTTAGACCTAACGAATATGCACAAAAAATTTCATAGAAATCGGTTCAGCCGCTTAGGTGGAGTTTGGCAACTAACTCCGCGACACGATTGACATCAATATTTTTACGATACTAACGTCACTCAATTGTTTTGCCTTCCCGGAACCTCTCCACTAAAACTTGAACTTTATGATACGGCACTAAATTTCAAATTGACTTTTAAGTATTATTACGAATCGTTTGTATGGGAGTCTAGAAATGTGTTGTTTTTAGACGTTTTCAGGCAATTTTTTAATTTTATCTCTCCGTAAAACCCAACCACGTACTTCGAGGAATATTCTAAAAAAGAATAAGCGAAATCGGTTCAGCTGTTCTCGAGATTTGCGCTTAGCAACATATTCAGCGATTCATTTTTATATTATAGATTTACCTTCATAACGCCAAAAGCTGATCCTGTGCCAATAACACAAATAACTCTGTAATGCATTGCACTTGAAGATTAAACTTCTCACATGCTTTTTTACGAATAAAAGAATAAAATAATAATAACATAATAATAAATATTGCAGGACATTTCACACATCGCCATCTAGCCCCAAGCTAAGTAACTAGAATTGTGTTATGGGTGCTAGACAACGGATATACTAGTTATATACTTTCTTTTGTAAATATATACTTATAATACATAGAAACAACCAGACCACAGACAAATATCTAAGCATAAATACTTGTCTGAGGCGGGAATCGAACCCGCAACCCTGTGTTTGGCAGTCCGGCACGGTGACCATTGTGCCAACTGGGTCGTCAGTGTTAACAGTATTTAAATAGGCTTTAAACAGTATACAAATAAGCTAGTTTTCTCGAGCATAAAGCTAACAAGCAGTATGCGAGCAGTAAAATGCATTGTACCTAGCCCAGGAAGCCAGTGTAACACTGCACCGACGGATTACTGTCTCTAAATATAGGGCAATTCCAGAGCTGCGCTATGCGAATGTAAGTAGGTCAGCTCCATCATGAATAGCTATCGAAATGTCTCTGCAGTTTCAACATTATATAAAAATAATGAGGAAGTCGTCATGGATTAGATTGCAACGTGCCAGATTAAACATTTTGGGTGATTTTATTACATTTTTGTTGTAAGAAAAATGAGGAATTGAAAAGGAAATCTAAGTAGGAAAGGAATGTGTGTGGATTTTACATTTCATGGAATTGATGGAGAGAGAACAATGAGATTAATGATAATTATACAAACAATCATCATGCTGCTTTTAAGGGGAATTCAATCGTAAAAATAAACATCATCTTCGTTAACCAAATATAAATTAATTTGAGGCAAGTATGGTGGATTCTCATAAATTAATGTGTACATCCTAGATTCGTTTCAATTTTGATATGTTGCGCCATACTTTGTAGATATTCTATAACATTTTCATGCAAACTATTTTATTTTAACAACACATATCTATGTACACTGTACATTATTTATACAGGTTTATTTGCGTTGAAATGAAGTGCCTCACACACGAAAGAGCGTTGCATTTCACGTGATTATTTATGTTTACAAGTTTAGGGAATGCGTTCCTGAAGGCCTGACGCATTGCTGATTGTTGACGCACGTTTTCATATTTCCAGCCATTCTGATGTGCACCTGAATACACAACTTAACAGATTTTTTTCATTTTTAACCGACTTCAAAAAAAGAAGGAGGTTCTCAATTCGGTTATATGTATTTTTTTTTAAAGATAGCGAAAATATATCTTATTTTCAGGGTTGAAATAGATATTGATTGCTATGCTCGTAAATAGGTTGCACAAAGTAAGCAGTCGTGCCTTTGCTGTAATTAAAATAATAATTATTAGGTTTATAACTTATTTTTCATGGCAAATAAAATTTTACTGAAGGTGACTTAGGTAGGTACCTATTTAATATAACTACGGATATACTATCAGGTAGATAGAAGTATTATTTAAGCATTGCATTGACGATTGTGCGGTGAGGGAGATCTTTAATAATTAATATGACAATCTAACAATCTTCTTCCTCTCCATACATGTAAAATGCTTTGTCCTGAAAGACTGACTGACTGACGGTTGAGCCGTCACCGCACAATCTCTCTCACCGCACAACCTAAATCGTTGATCGTAGGGACCTGGAACTTGGAGTGTGCGTTCTTTGTATGACGTAGGCATACGATAAAAATAGATTTAATCAATACCAGGAGGAGGTGGTGAAAAAGGGGGGGCAAAGTTTGTATGGGACATTGTGATTCCTGGGTCTATTTTCGACTTTTACGCGGACGAAGTCGTGGGCAAATGCTACTCTGATAATGTTTGTAAACATCTCTGAAAAATCCACGATCCTTGGTGAATTATTTAACACCTACGTAGGTAGGTATATATAGTAGGTAGAGTTGTACAAACATCACTAATAATGATTCTTTATATGGTGCTGATATGCTCATACACGATATAATAAGGGGCGCTAACATAACTGGTTAGCGAGTAGTAGTGTGTCGGTAACGTTCACAAGGAAACCTCTAGGAAGTATTAGAGGTTAAGATAACAATAAAATGTCAGTTAACACATAATGTGCTTTACGGTATTTACTAATAGCCATGATATTGCATAGCAGGTCGCTGGAACAATGGTTAACTGTTTCACTTTACTTGTTTCCAGGTAGCAGCACAAATACATCATCAAGATGACAGTGGTGACGAACCCGGCGCGGACCGATTCCGATGACGAGAGCGAGGTGGCGATCCATGAGGGCGATTACTGCATCGACTACGGTGGCCTGCAGATGGACGAGAACGCACGCCTCTACAACAACGAGCGGCAGAGCGACATTGTGTTCGTGGCCGGTATCAACGACGACACTTGGCGCTATCCGGGACATCGGCGAGTCCTCGCCGCCACCTCGCCCGTCTTCGCTGCGCTACTCGCCTCCAAGACGGACGTGATCGTCGTTGACTATGTCGACCGGCGCGGTTTCGAGCAGCTGCTTCGTTACCACTACTGCGAACCGACACAGCTCAATTCGGTGACGACGGCTCGGTGCGCTCTCGATGCAGCCTACAAGTTTCTATGTCCTCCTCTCGCCGAGCGTTGCGCGAGACGTCTCGACGAGATGCTAGACGCGGGGGTCGCGCTCGAAATTTTGCGCGATCTGCGATACCTATGTGCACGGCTGCCAGGCGCCGCATCTGCTCCACCGTTGCCCGCGCTCGCCGACGACGCGGCCGCGCGTTCGCTGGCGCAATGCTCGCAATGGTGCGACTCGCTCGCACACAATGCGCTGCTTGTGATCGACGAAAATGCGGACGCAGCGCTCAAAGACGAACGGCTCGAGGAACTCACCTACGAAGATCTCGTTTTGATCGTGCGGCGGGACACGTTACGCGTTTCGAGCGAGTTGGTGCTTGCCGAGGCACTGTCGCGATGGAGCACGGCCATTTGTAAACGCGTTAAACGCGAGCTGACGCCGAGCAACCGTCGCGCCGCCCTCGGCGAGCTATCTTATGGCCCGCGCTACCTGCTGTTGTCGGGCGAGGAACTGGACCGCGCGCTGGCGCTGGAGCTGTTAGAGCCGATGGAACGTGCGCTGGTGATAGCTCGGGCGCGCAAGCTGTCAGCGCCGGTACCGGTGGGCGCAGAGCAGGAGGCTATGCTGCGACGCTGGGCGCGGCCGCGACCCGTAGCGCCTGCTGCGCTACCCGTACATCTCAGCGAGCGTTCAGCACCACCGATTGAAGAGCCACAGCCGAGCAAACTGTGCGCGCGCAAGCCCAAGCGTCTCAAGCAGCCGAGCTTCGCACCGGAAGATAAGTCCCAAGGTTGCTGCGCCTGCTTCAGCGAGGGACTGCTCCGAGCCTTCATATGTCTTTTTGACTAAAACTAGTATAACCGAACATAATGTGAAAAATAAGTGAAACAAGTGTGTGACGAGATAATTATATAAATGCGAAGATAATTTTTCATGTGTGACGTAGGAAAAGATCGCGAAATAAGATGACTGTCTTCTTTTGTATTGTTTTAACACAAAATACGAATTTAAAAATATCTCTTCAATACTAGAACAATCGCTATAGGCAATTTTATAATTTTAAAGTAATATCTTAATTATTCTTTTACAATTAGACGATATCGACAGATAATTGAAATGTGTTTAGATTATGACTATTGAGACTATGATGTCATAGTGAGGCAGCTCAAAAAATTAAACGATTGACAAAATTAGGGATGTAAGAATATTTGTGTACAATGAGCCAAAGAAATTGAATTATTAGGAGCAGAATATAAGTCCAATTAGATGAAGAGTTCTTCTATTTTTGGATATTCTAGAAGCGCACTTGAGTTTGTATACTTACGGGAATTCTAGTTATTTATAGTCTCTACAATTATCTGTGTACCTAATAACTACCTATTTCTTTTATAATATAATATGTTGTGATATTTTTACTTTTTTGTTAACTAATGATTCGGGTTATAATTTTTTTTTTCATTGATAATAATTATTTTATTAGAGACATCAAATTGTATAACAATTTGCATTTTGCTACTGGAATTTGCCAACCAGTTATTTTATAACTTTGCCCTCTATAATTTTCTAACTTGTTTTGAATAGGTACACTATGCGTCATAAGTCCACTATCAGTTTGCAAAAATAATACTATCAACAAGTCAAAGTCAAAGTCAAAATTCTTTATTTCTTTTGGATACTAAATACTAGGTACAAGATCACTTAGCGACGTCTTAAAAACTAAATTAGGATGTGTGCCTTCGGAACGCGCCCACCAATGAGAAGAAGGCACAAGAAACTCATGGGGTTTTTTTTTCATGTGATCACGCTCACAAAGGTCTATATTACAAATATTTGAAAGTATTGGACTTACCTTCTTCTAATAGACGTTACAGACAAACATAAATACTTGAATTATTATTAAAAGTACTAAGTGTAATTATTAATTTTCAACAGTTTAGCTATGTCTTTAGTAGGCCGAGTGGTATAAGCCGCCACTCGGTATCAACCGACGTGGGATCGATTTACAGGTTACGTTGTTATAATGTTAAAATAGTGTTGCACAGGATTGTAAACTTTACGGTGTCGGTCGACTTTTGAACGTTGATTGTACCTATACCTATGTTGTTCTCGATGTTTCTTATAAGATACAATGCAATTTAAATGCAAGCGAATAGGTACTTAGTTTAATTTGTGTGATTTTTAGTAATAATAAATTAACGAAGCATTTCATAGTCATAATTTTAGCTTATATTGTAATTAGAATTATTTTACTAGTTTCAATATTTTGCTTTATAGAATCAAGTCTTTAGTAAATTGTATAATTTCTTCCATATTGAATATCTTTTTAGCTAGTCGTATTTTAAGTACATAGTAAATAATTATTTATTAAGCATTTTTGACATTGAAATAAATGTTCATAGAACGAAATTTTTATTTGTTAACAAGTAGTTAAATACGTAATATATTCGTATATACGCTGTTCTACAATATAAATTAGTTGAAAAAAAATGGCAAGTGTATCTAATTTACATTGTCTATGCTTATCTACTTGTGTAATGAATTCACTTCAGTGTTCAATGTAAAATTATGTACTCTATGTGTGCCATATTCGATGTGGTTAAGTAAATCTAGTGGTTTAACTTCACTAACCATCTGGTTAACATTATCTTTCAGCGAGAGATACTCTCAAAAATTATTTTATGTAAAATTGAATTTTAATGTAATAAAATTACTGATTAAAAGGATTAAACCTACCTTTGGGTTTGAAACTCTAATGCATTTCATGTTTGGACGATGTTATACCAAATTTAGTTCTATAAATAAATCGATGTTTTAGCTAAGAGCTGTGTAATCAAATAAAGAAATATTACATTAAAAAAATAACATTTTATTTTTTTCCACTATCAAAGACAGGGCATGAATCTAAATGGATGTAAAAACACGAACTGCGTTATTAAATATGTGTTGTGTTAGAATCAAATGTTTCTTTTTCCTCGAAAATAATAGATTGTGCTGATCGAAAGCTCTTCCCCGGAGTTTGTAGGCTATTCGATCCAGTATTTAACGCAGTCAATCGAGAGTTCATTTTATGCACCTTATAAAGCATATCCGAAAGGCTTACCTCAGCTTTATGAAGATCGTTTCTCAAAGATGTAACAGTGCTCTGTAGAGTTACCATAGAATCGATTTTTGCATCGATTTTGTTAAATTTATCGATTATCGATTCTCGGGCGAGTTGAGTCTTTTCGATTTGCGAGTCTATTCTCGATCGTATGTCTTGCCGTAGTTCTCTGAATTTCCTTTCGAATAAGTTGTCTTCTCGCGTATCCCGAGCCTTCTTGTCGCCCGTATTGGTGGATAGAGTTCGGTACTTGTAGCCGGTGCTCCGAGATGTGTAACAGCTTTTATGGAAAATTTCTGACATGACCATATAACGGTATAATCTATTAAAACTCTCCCTACCACTTACCAATATAATTTTTCATATGAAGTATTTTACTTGTGCTTTTTATAATCCTTAAACTAAATTTTATACCATTTTTTTATATTTAAACTAATTTATAAAAAAATTACGTCAACATCAATACTTTTTTTTTAATGAAACTGAAATGCAAAGAGGATTTAAAATCTGAAATGTAGGGATGAAACGTCATGCTTGCGTTGATAAAACTCATCGTTGCAAAAAGTTTTTCGACAAAAAGTGTACTTATATTTCAAGTTTCTACCTGTAGCGCCATCTAGGGGAATTTTCATGAACCCATTTACAAAGTAACGCTCGCTCAGTGCTCTGTGATCCACAGAGTAACTTTTCGGAGCTAAAGCTTTCTTAGTTTCAAATAAATCCGCTAGATAGCGCGCGTAACTGAAACAATGTTTCCAATTCTCTACGACAGAGGGCGACCCTATTCAGTTTTTTAATAAATTATGGTGTTAGAATTTAGTTTGGAAACTACAAACAATGGGTAAAATATAGATTTTATCTAAGTACTCTCTACCTAGAAGTTGGGTACTTATACTAAACTACTTTATAATATGTACCTACTTAAAAAAACTATGTCACAAAGTAAAAACATAATATGATATTCGAGTGTGCATTTAGGGCCTGAGTCTAAACCATATCTAAACTCTATGTCTGCAAATCACACGATTGAAGTCATTTTTTTCACTTGAGTAACTTAAAAGGGATTCATCAAAATCGGTTGATAAACAAAGAAGATATACGCGAACATCCATAAAAAAATACATACAACCGAATTGAGAACCTCCTCTTTTTATTGAAGTCGGTTAAAAAGTAGTAGGTAGTCTAGGTAGTGTTCTTTCGTCATATGTTGCTTATAAGGGAATAATAAATAAGTGATTTTAAAATCTGACTGCTTATGGACGCATGCCGCGACCGCCATGAAATATGAAACCGTGCGTGACCTTTTTAAATGAGTGGTTATTATGAATTACCAAAGCCTACTCGATTTTGTTCATCAACCAACAGCGTCCTTCAGCGAGTGGAAAGGTGTAGACAGCCAAGGAAGGCGGAAAACCACTATTTTCCGTATGGATGATACGGGTCCAAAGCGATTTTTTCATCTATACTTATATTATAAAGCTGAAGAGTTTGTTTGTTTGTTTGAACGCGCTAATCTCAGGAACTACTGGTTCAAATTGAAAAAATCTTTTTGTGTTGGATAGTCCATTTATCGAGGAAGGCTATAGGCTACTTTTATCCCGAAATTTCTACGGGATCAGGAGTTACGGGGGTGAAACCGCGGAGCGCTGCTAGTTTTTAATAAAGCCAAGGTTCCTTATTTTATTTGAGGTTTCATAGCATAGTGGTTGTGGCGTTTGTGGCAAATTAAAAAGCAATGAAAATCTTAGTCATGTCTTCAAACAAATATGTATCACTAGTGTAGCCACAGTCTGCCACAGCAAAAAAATTGTTACCCGAACAAAAGTGTTCAAAATGAACAAACAATACACCCGGGTAATATTAAAAGCGTCCTATTCACAAACCACTTGAAAATACCATAAAAACTCGGTTAAAAACAATAATTCAGCTCTGTATTTAAAATTGACAATGGGATGACAAAAAATAATGCACAAGACTTTTTTTCTCGACAAAAGGACGATGAAAAAAATCAGGTTCGGTCCGGGACGCCATTATTCGAAGTTAAATTTATTTTTGATGAAGTGCAAAAGTCGTGGTAGTCTCTTGACAGGTTTTTCGGTAAATTCTGTGATTTGGATACAATGTAGACACAATCGTCCGTGAAGGGTTTGACACACATGGCTCCAATATGCGCATTGTGCTTTGTATCCCGGGACTAATGAATATTTGAAATGTGAGAAACTTTACTGCACAATGCAAGTTTTTTTCACCATAAACGTGAGTTCGATAGAATCCTACTAATATTATAAATGTGAAAGTTTGTGTGTGTGTGTGTGTGTGTATGTTTGTTACTCCTTCACGCTAATACTACTGAACCAATTGCAACGAAATTCGGTATGTAGATAGCCTGCCTGGGTTAGCACATAGGCTACATTTTTATCCCGATATTCCCACAGGATCGGGACTTACGCGGGTGGAACCGCGGGTATTGACTAAACTCAAAATTCTCATAGAGAAATGATTAAAGCATATCGTGTGTGTGTTTATATAATGTTGATGTTTGATTTTGATTAATTTTCGGTTCAATTACGTCATTTAATTGGCACCCATTTGGCCGTTAGGTAATGTTTTGCAAAAATAAGTCTTCATACATAAATATATGCTACGATGTGATTGATGTGTTAATTTTACATGAAAAGGTAGGTGTCGATTACGTAACGTGGCTGTTGAATGTCTTAGATATCGACAATGTGACTGGCTTCTTATATACCAGCATATACGTATCTATGAGCTTCGTTGTACACGGGATTTATAATTGAACATTGAAAATATTCCCTGGATTGTATCTGTTTTTTACAACCCAGCCACATGAGGAAATAAATAAATAAATATTGCAGGACATTCCACACATGGGCATCTAGCCCCAAGCTAAGTAACTAGACTTGTGTTATGGGTGGTAGATAACAGATATAGGTTAGGTACTACCTCTATACTTTTCTTTTGTAAATATTTACTTATAATACGAGAAACAACCAGACCACAGAGAAATATCTAAGCATAAATACTTGCCTGAGGCGGAAATCGAACCTGCAACCCTATGTTAGGCAGTATGGCATGGTGACCATTGTGCCAACAGGGTCGTCAAAGAGAAGAAACAGCCCTTTCTACAAAATATACCTACCTAAAGGTAAAAAGCTCGCTCGGCATGCTGTTGAAGTTGCTGTAGGCTCTAGAACATGTTTAAGATAGAGTAGGCTTGTCCAGCACTTCCCAGCTTAGCCGACCGTGTCCAGAGGGAAGAACTCGTCAATGCGGTTGGCACCAACTAAATCGCGGTCATCATCATGATGTTTTACTCCACCCTTCGTCAGGAATGTTAATAACGCACTTGAATAGAAGAAGAATCCTTTAGTGCACGAACGCCGGGGATTGAAAACTTCGGAATGAAGGACGAGGCCTTTGCCTCTAGGCCAAAACAACATTCTTGTAATAAATAAATTTAGCTAAAGTGGATGCACGCAGAAAGGTCAAAATTACGAATCGGTATATATTGTTGATATGTAGCCTTGACTTCTAATATTCCAATTATCGATGTCCAATTGTCCATAGGCACACCCACTTCGTCGCAGACTTTTCAAAGCCATTGTCATAGTTGTGGGAACCTTACCTGCGCAGAAATACTACAATCATCTCAAGAGGGTGGCATTCAAACTACATAATTCAATGTATTCTTGTCTCTTACAAAAATAAGCGCCACTATAATTTTTTTCTTCATTTCTTTTCCCGTAACGTATTTTGTAGTAAAACTGAACAGGTATTGACGCCAAGGACAGGTAGAATTTTTTTGATGAAGGGTCTTCCCCAAATGAAGCGGTCAGGTAAGGAATAGTAGGGATGTTTACAACTAGCAAAAAAAATGGGATAGAGGTATGTTTTATTGTCAATTTTACAGCATTAATTTGGTTTATAGACGTAAAGATTGTTTTATCTCTGATAGAGCAAGATGGAGAAGTGGAGAGATGGGTATTTCCGATATGCATCAAAAATACACCTAACCCAGGACTACAAAAATATTTTTTAATCATTTAGAGAATGGTATAAAATCTGTGATAACCAAATAAATAAGTAACTACTTATTTTGTTTTGTTCTGATAGGCACAACCTGTCTATTTACGATATTCTACGATTGCCCTACAAATATTGCATAACACACATTCTGAATTAGTATCTATCATCGAAGACGGTGTTATAATATTACTAGCTGCGCCCCGCGGTTTTACTCGCGTATATCCTGATCCCGTGGGAATATCACGATACAAAGTAGCCTATATGTTAATCTAAGCCTCTAGCTATCTACATACCGAATTTCATTGCAATCGGTTCAGTAGCTTTAGCGTGAAAGAGTAACAAACATACAAACACAAACTTTCACATTTATAATATTAGTAGGATCTATCAGAGATAGATCTTTCGGAACCACTTAGATATTTGTAAAACAAGAATAGAAGCCACGTTCTTCAATCATGTCGTGCGTACGTCTCGGCTACCTACTAAACATTCCGAGACAGTAATTCGACACCACTACGCCATGGAATCAGAAAAAAAAATGTAAATAATGTTAATGGTACGGCCAGTCGAGTTTTTGTATCGATTTTATTGGCGTCAGAGGTCTGGGGCCACGTAGAGTCGTAAAAACTTATCTTTTTATTTCTTTTATACGATACATTGTCGGACACTGTGTTGAAATTAAAATAAGTCAGGTTCAATAAAAGGATTCGTCAATTAAAATTCCTGAGGCTGTTCGGTTTTTAAGTAAGCAAGTAGATAAAGACAGGTAGCTTACATTATCTAGGAGGTCGAATGTACAAAAAAAAACATGGTTGTCAAATAAAGTCTGTCTGTTTACGGACGATAATTTTACGTGATAACGTCATAAGAAAACGATGAAAAATTGTGTTTTTTTTTGTTATCCTACTAATATTATAAATGTGAAAGTTTGTGTGTGTGTGTATGTTTGTTACTCCTTCACGCAAAAACTACTGAACCGGTTGCGATGAAATTCGGTACGTTTACGGCTCAGACTACAATAAATAAGTTTACGGCAGCTACTGCATAGCTTTTATCGCGGGCTTTGAGCGCGGCGACCGAATCATTAAATTCCGTAACGGAAATAAAACCTAACCCCCCACTCCGCCTACCATGTAGCTCGGCCGTTTTTTATTTATTTTTTATTTTCCTTTTCCCTTTATATTTTTTCCCTTTAAATAAGAATTCTATTCATTACTCGTCACAGCATAACACAAGCCCAGATGAGCGATATTATTTTAAAATACTTTGTTTCCTAAGTTACCATGACGCGTCTGGTCATATTACCATGATGCATGACGTCACACAATATTACCGTGACACTTTTGTGTGAATGCAGGTGTTCCACCAAAAACCGTCAAAAATATAAATCAGTTGTGAGAAAAAGCAATCACAGGCAATCTAAAACAATTATCTAATGAAAATTATAATAAATCGTCTTCTATCTTTCTTATATCTTATATATAAAAGAAAGTCGTGTTTCTTACAACACTTATAACTCGAGAACGGCTGGACCGATTGCAATGAAACTCCGTATGTAGATAGCTGGAGACCTGGATTAACACATAGGCTACTTTTTATCTCAAAATTCCCACGGGATCGGGACTTACGCGGGTGAAACCGCGGGACGCAGCTAGTAAATAATAAATAAATAATTTATTTCAGGCTACAAAGGCCCCACACATACGTACCTTATAGACTAACATACATATTTAATAATAATAATTGAATGTGTTAATTACATATGTGATCGAAGTATGACTATGTCGTAACTACCTTCCTATTTTTGCAACAACCTTCGCTGGAATTACTCAAATCTTGTACCATATTATTTTATAGATGTTATCGACTAGTTGACAATATAGTTACAATCTTTAGTTTTATTACGACTATTATTTTAATTATACATCATATATTTACGTAACTGTGTAACTGTAAATGTGTAGATTTACTTACTTACAGATCAAATAACAACATTATATGGTTTGTTTTATGAGTTGACTAGCGACCCGCCCTGGCTTCGCACGAGTGCAATGCTGATACTAAATATACTACAGAATGTCTACTACATATAATTAAGAAACAATACTATCATACAATTTCGAATATATATTTTTTAATTTGTCCGATACCGCCGCTTACTCTATGTCCCTTCATTTAAAATAATGTAATATCTTCAAAAATATTAATTTAAATAACATACTATACAAGACTATATTGATGTATATTAAATGCACAATGTATATAAGGTTCTTAATTGGATAAGGATTAATGCTGTATTGCTAAAAATAGCTTGTAAATTAGCCATTATGGTTAATGCTTAATATAAAAATGGTTTTGTGGGTTATCCCTAGGAGATAGACATATATACCATTGCGGACTTTTTTGTAGATCTTTCTTGGGTGTACAATACTGTAGTACATTATTTTAATCTATCTTTTGGGTTCAGCCAGCGTTTGCAATGTAAGCGCAAAAAATGTGTTTATTTAAAACATCACATTAGAAACCTCAAAAATTATTATCAATGTTTCTCTACTATATTATGCATGTATCATAGCTATAAACCTTATTCTTGAATCACTCTATCTATTAAAAAAAACGGTATCAAAATCGGTTTCGTAGTTTTAAAGATTAAATAATACATAGGGACAGACAGACAGTGGAAGCGACTTTATTTTATACTATGTAGTGATGTTACAACGACATGATAATTATGAAAGGTAGGCAGACAAGGCATCGTTTGTTTACTATAGTACAGTACAGCGCGGTGAGTAAGTGCTAAAAGGCTTTTCACTTGAGTTATCTGTAGTAGTAGTCGGGAGTAAACAATAGTGGCGGCAGTGTTGACATCTCTACGTCTTTTTCCGTAGATTTACGGAGTTTAGGCCTCTTTTGCAAACCTACGAACTTCAGTCCTAGAATCTACGTACTTTCTATCAATTTGTAAAATAACGAAACTCATAGTTAAATGTGCATGATTTCCTTTTCATTCGCAAAAAAAATTAATAAACGTTCCGTTTTACTAAAGCACACTCGCTTCGCCAACACTTACTAATTCCGTAATTATTTTTAAACACAAGTGAAATAAAGTTCTCATTCTAAAGGGCTGTGACTGTGTAAAACGAAACGTCTCGTCTTACCAGCTCGCCTTGTAGAAAAACTTAACCTAAAATATTTCGATTCAACGGAGTTACTGTTTTGTTCTTTTGATATCTAACAAATTTGGATTTAATTGAACACAACTGAGTAAATAAACATAAGAAAGAACTAAGTAGGTACGGTCCGGGTTAAATGCAGAGTTAATCACTCACTTTATTCCGCTTCATTTCACTCAGAAAAAAGATAGATAGATGGAATAGATAGATATAAACAATTTATTTGTACAACACATAAAACTTTGAAAATAACGAAAAGGACGAAAAGGCTTATTAACTACGAAATTGTACAAACAGGCGACCTACGCAAAAGTACATAGATCTACGAACTTTTCTAACGGGGTCTACGCATTTTTTAAAACCCGAGTTGGTAACACTGAGTGGCGGGCCGGCCAGTCGGCACCGGTGTGGCGGCGCCGCAGCTATTACCTCACGTAAGATACTCTCTCAATGGAAACGTCTTCAACAGATAAATGAACACGGATTGTGCATAATTCACCTTATCATTGTTTTTCTGAGAGCTCTCTCGGTGCCAAGATTACGGAGTCTGTCGGTAGATATGAAGTGGGTTGCGCTGCGTGATGTAAATTCATGCCGTAAAGCTCTAATTGGTCGTTTTTCAGCAGTCGTTGGTCAAGCGGCTGCGTTCAGAGTCGTACTCAGAGTGTGTTTAGTGTTTCGTTATTATAATTATAAACGACTAGCAGCGATCCGCGGTTTCACCCGCATAACTCGCGATCCCGTGGGAATATCGGGATAAAAAGTAGCCTATGTTATTCCCAATGAATCAATGTATCCTCATACCAAGTTTCATCAAAATCAATCCAGTAGTTTCGGAGCCTATTCGTTACAAACAAACAAATAAAAAATATTTCTTCTTTAAAATATTAAGTGTAGATGTAGACTATCTCTCATCCGCGAATTCGTCCGCCGACGACGGGTTCAATTTTTCAAAATCCTTTCTTAGCAGATGCCTACGTCATAATAGGTAAGTGTGACTTTTAGCCCGATCCGTCCATTGGCTTGAGCTGTGTGTTAATATATCAGTCAAGACTTTGAATTTTATATGTAGAGATAACCTCATTGGCATACCTAGTTTCTTTTTTACTTTTACATAACTAGGTAAATGTTTCTTTACCTACGTGACAGCTTCTTCAGCAGAATCTTGGTGTCATCGTAGATGCGGAACTGGCCTGGCAGCTTCTTTTCCATCCAAAGGTTGCCTGGAAGAAATCGCTTTCAGCGATAAGGACGCCCATTTGTGCAACTTATACTTTCTAGCTATTACTTTACTTTGTGTTTATCGTGTTCTGTTTCTTTCTGTGTCGTACAAATAAAGTTATCTATCTATCTTCTTTAGACAGCATAAATCCGTATGCATTTCTCCATCTATACTAATATTATAAAGCTGAAGAGTTTGTTTGTTTGTTTGAACGCGCTAATCTCAGGAACTACTGGTTCGAATTCAAATTTTTTTTTGTGTTAGATAGTCCATTTATCGAGGAAGGTTTTAGGCTACTTTTTATTTTGATATTCCCATGGGATCGGGACTTATGCGGGTGAAACCGCGGAGCGCAGCTAGTCTGCTGTACAACACATTTATCAAAGTGTATACTATCAAACGGCTATTAAATAGTTATTAGGCGCGGCGTAATAGTACGGCCGGTCCTGTAGACAGAACAAAAAGTGCGCCCGACGAAGAATGCCGTCTGCCCACGGACAATACTCTACCTATAAACAAAGGAGTTGAGTAGAAATACGTTACACCGTGCCCCGTACAATAACGCTGTGATTTATTCTCGTACTAACCGCGCTCTCCTGTGTTATCCGAGAGGGCTCCAACTATCTCTCAACAGTGTAATTGCAATGGTTCTGTAGTTTTACTAACAAACATCACACATACGCTTGCAAAATCTACTTTCGCATCATCACTATCCTACTAATATTATAAATGTGAAAGTTTGTGTGTGTGTGTGTATGTTTGTTACTCCTTCACGCTAAAACCACTGAACCGATTGCAATGAAACTCGGTATGTAGATAGATAGAGACCTAGAATAACACATAGGCTACTTTTTTTATCCCGATAGTTTAGAACTAAGTCGGTTCCCGATGTCTGTCTCTCCCTATGTATGCTTAGATCTTTAAAACAACGGATTTTAAAGTTATATTTCTTTAGGCACGTTATGAAAAAATGATGTGAGTGACATTTTAATTTTAAGAGTTGCAGCTGCGCTACCTAAAAGTAAAACAGGTCGAAGCTGCGAGAGTGAAATTTTAAGATGCGCGCGCATGTTACACTATCACTAAAGTAACAGGTTGAAGCTGCCCACAAAATAAATATCAGACGGACGGATGGACAGACAGACGGACATAAAACTTCTAGAAGTATAACTTCTCACGCGCGTACATAAGTACACGCACCCATTTTTGGAACGAAGTTCCTTATCGCGGGAAAATTAAGACCAAAAGTTGTAACGACACTTTTTGATTTAATTACAATTCTTTCAGTAATTAATCGAAAGGTATTCATTCCATCCGGGTGTCCCTTGACACCTCTCGAGTTATTTTTTAGAAAGATAGAGTGATTGAAGAGGATTTTTTTAGTATATAAAATAAAACCACCAAGCGTAGGAAGTCGCGAGCAACACCTAGTGTACGGTGCAACCGTAACATTTTTGCATCTTTGAAGGTTTAATATGACACGCGCGTCACATTTTACATTTTACACTTTATTCATAAATCAAGTAGTTCGCGTATGGCCATCAAGAGTGCCGCGCGTGCTCGCTCATCGACATATCATTAATACATTAACCTAATCAAGACAAATACAGTCCAAGTACAAGTACAAGTGTGTTATTTATCAATCACCTATAGTGTAGGGCTATCAAGAGCCCCTACACCTAGTTTGTAATATTAGTAAGATTGTCGTTGTTCACTCCACAACGGGTGGGCATAAACTTTATTTACGTTTCTTTTATTATTTTTCTCGGATCATCGGTGCCGAGCCAGGAATGTCGAAATCATTCAGGCCGGTAAGTGGGAAGAGGAATTTGCCATTCATATCTGTGATTTCGTCATAATTACAAACGTTTTGAAACAAATATTTAAAAGGTGCTGCTGCGTACATCCGTTATTGTTTCTGACAGAAGAAAACATTATATTTAAACTAGCTGTCCCGGCAAACGTTATTTGTCATTAACAAAAAAAAGATACATTTCGATTCTCAGACCTAAAGAATATACACAAAAAATTTCATACATATCGGTCCAGCCGTTCAGGGATAGGTAACTAACACCGCGATACGAGAATTTTATATATGTACTCAGCGGTTTCACCCGCGTAACTCCCGATCTCGTGGGAATATCGGGATAAAAAGTAGCCTATAGCCTTCCTCAATAAATGGACTATCCAATACAATTTTTTTTCCTTCCCTTCCTCGACAAATGGGCACAAAAACAGTTTTCAATTCGAACCAATAGTTCCTGAGATTAGCGCGTTCAAACAAACTCGTAAAGATATAGGGATTATCAGAAGAAAATGTCATATTGGTAATTATTAAGTAAGCTATACCCATCTATACTCACATATAGTAAAGAGGAAAGCTTTTTTTGTTTCTAACGAATAGGCTTCGAAACTAAAGGACCGATTTGTATGAAACTTGGTATGAGAATACATTGATTCATTGGAAGTTATGTTATATATTATTATACTTAAGAGGAAGGAACTATGAGTTCCGTAAAGTCTAAATTTAGAACAAACAAGGAAAACCTAACTATTAGGTAAACAAATTCGTAAATAAATTATTAAAATTGTCTATGGTTGCTTAAAAAATAAAAGAATCAACTTTCAGACTACGTAATACGAACACAAACATAATAAAATAAGTTACGACGAGACGAGGCGAGAGTACGCGATACGAGATGCGTATGCGCAGCGCAGGAGCGCCGGCGCAGGGTCATTATCCTGCCCTCGCGGACCAGTAATCCGTACCATTCCGTACCTACATAGGTAGGTATAACTATTGTACTGCGGAGTGACTATTGATCCTACAATTGTAGTGTTTTATAGCAGAGTTCATATCGATTGTAGAAACTATTACATGGAAAATGCATCACCCATTCAATGGATAGGGAATATGGTTATTCAGTAGGGAGTATTATTTATTTGGAAAACCAACAGCTTTATAAAAATAATAAGAAACGAAACAAGAAATAGGAAGCCAATTAGAGGTTCTCAGGAGTAGAAAATAGAATAGGTATACATACAAAACAAGCAAGTAAAAACACAAATCATAATCCAGCAAGAATTAAAATATATGTAAATTCAATATTTATAATACTATACAAAATACAAAATTAAATATATATACATTTCATCCATCCATCCATTCGATCCATTTGATTTGGATAGAATATAGAATGGATAGAGATAGACAGATATATCTTTATGTGGCCATCAACAAAACTTAACGAATACACACAACTTATTTTTGGTATCACTAAAAAAACAGACTTAAGTACTTAAATATTTGCTATGTTATTTTTTACACAGTAACAGTGTCGCCGCCAAAAAGGCTCCTGCTATGTGTTGCATAAATGCAAGACATAGCCGGTGCACATAATCAAACAACTTTGGAAATTCAAAATTTTTTTTTGAAAATTTTGATGTTAGGTTCACTTGAAAATGAGCTGTTCTATACCTACACGGAGAGATTTATTTACATATTTTTTTTACTTTTATCTACAGTTCTTAGGCTGAATTACCTTTGTTTTTCGAATTTTCAAAGGTCATGGAACAAAAGTTGTTTGTAAGGTGTACAGAAGTAGCCCTCAACGGCGTGCTTGTATAATTACCAAGTACCTGGATGACCGAGCTTTGCTCGTAATTTTTTTTTTTTTACTTAGTCTAACCTCAAAGCAAACACTCATTGACTTCGTGTTACCTAACAACGTCATCTGCTGGAATAACTTTATTGCTCACAAAAAATAGTATTAGTAGTTCGCCAATAGATGTCAGGAAGAGTCATATTTTTCAGATAAAAAAAAAGTAAGTTTCGATAAAACACGAATAAAATGATATTTTCTAAAAATGATTCCTAGCTAGATCGTTTTATCGCCCCCGAAACCACCTATATAAAAAAAAATCATGAAAATCGTTGGAGCCGATTCCGAGATTCCAATCATATGTTATATATATACAAGAATTGCTCATTTAAAGATATAAGATAACTCTGTATTCGTATCTGAGAATTGAACAAAATAATTTTTTTCCCTTTTTTTTGTAAATGGCAAAACAACGTTTGCTGGGACAGCTAGTAACATATAAATTTCACCCTTAATAGTATAGTTACGTAATTATTTTGGTCCCTTCATTGGCTCAATATCCTCGAGTAACAAATAATTTTGTTGCCAAGTTGCCATTAATTTCGAATACTGATAAACATTATTTACCAGCTGATAGTTGTGTCATTGTGGTTTGTAAATTGATACCTCCTACGCCAAAGTCGCTTACATTGGATTAACAAGGAAAACAAAATATTTTATGTGGTATTGTGGTTATATTATCCGGAGAGTTGTTGGTAGGCATATTATTACTTATTGAATTATCTATTTTTGTATGTGACAATATTTTATGAGTACTTAGATACCTATATGTAATTGTACATATTGTATCTACCTATTAATCCTACTAATATTATAAATGTGAAAGTTTGTGTGTGTATGTATGTTTGTTACTCCTTCGCGCAAAGACTACTGGACCGATTGCGATGAAATTCGGTAACTAGATAGCGGGAGACCTGGATTAACATATAGGCTACTTTTTATCCCAATATTTTCACACGGGATCAGGACTTACGCGGGTGAAACCGCGGGGCGCAGCTAGTATTTTTATGGTTGAACAAAAGGTTTGATTGGGCATTTTTCTATAAAGACATTAGTCGTGCGAAGGGTAGATACCTATATCAAGTCAACCATTCAAATAAAAAAAAAAATCTCCAAATCGGTCCAGGCGTTTTCGAGTAATCGGCGAACATACATAAAATATATATATACGCGACGAATTGCGAACCTCCTCCTTTTGTTTGAAGTCGGTTAAAATAGAAGAATTTCAATTTTATTGCTCACGATTCTCTTACAAAATAAGCGCATTGAGTAGTCTAATGTTTTACCTGACTATGGAGGTGGTTTAATTTTCACGTTTCAAGGAAGAATTATAAATTTTAACTTTTACTATTTGGTTTGGTTGGTGCAAATGGCCACGATGACATAAAACTCATGAAGAAACGCGACTGTAAACATTTGAGAGCTCTTCGTTTTATAGATTTTTTATTGGCTGTTGGCAGAAAGCAATTAGCCTAATTTCATCAGAAACAGGAAGTGCCACGCTTATCTGAAACTACCGTGTGGTATTGTACCACAAACATTATACAGTTTTTGCAAAGTGTATAATAACATTAATAACAATTCTTCTTTCATTTTTCCGTTGTAAATATTTTCTCATGGTCTGGGTTATACATAAACAAGAAACAAAAGAAAGATTATTGTTAGTTGAAATTAATTGGCGGTCCCAAGGCTGTATGGGGTCGATGGCCTTGCCATCGTGCGCAAACGCAGCGTAGCGCTCTAAGCCCGCCCAATGACGTGCCGCTTTTCGATCTAACAATAATTTTACAATGCCTGCAACGTGACACATGGTTACGAGTAAAAACGCACTTTAAATAAACAACGGATAATATCGTGAAATTAGTATAATAAGTCGGTTTTTATTTGCACGCGTGGCGGCCCTAAGTGGTGGGTGACTACCGTCTTACAACTACCGTGGTACGCACCGCGACGCGGTGGCGGCATGGCGGGCTGCGCGGGCGCCGCGCCCGCCGGCACTCGCTGACCGCGATAATTGTCTGCAATCATTTGTTTATTGGCGCACAAGCTTTCGCACTACAAAGTACAGTCATTAACGTTGCTATTTTAAGACGCACTCTGCTCGTTCGTCGGCCTAGTTTGGTCTTACGTTACAATGAGCTGAATTAGTTACACGACTCCACACTTTGATAGTAGATTTAAGTACCTACTTAATATAATATAATAATAATATAATAATTTTTTATTTTGCTTTCTCCACAATTTTAACCTTAACCTATAAATTTAACTTATATAAAGTAAAATGTAGTTAGTATAAAAATTGTGGAGACTGGAGCCCGCACAAAGGTTTGTGATAACCCGTTTTACAGGTCTCCAGGCCTCCACCAACGAACCAAGGCAATAAGCGACAACTAAATATAAGTACATCTTAATTTGAGATAACAATATTATGGAGATATCCAGAACAAGACAAAAGTAGCTTTATTACAAAATAATAAGAACATACAAATAGAAAAGGTGTAACGTGAACAGATTGTGTAAGAAAAGGCTGAGTGTATATATTGTGTAAGTAGGTATTTGAGTGATGTGTGTATGATGGATGGCCAGGAGTCTCCCACGTCACCCCAGTGTCTTAAAACTCTTGGTCCGCGGGCTTACTCCAGGCCCCGTGTGTGATGTTTGTGTGTGTGAGTACTTGAATGAGTGAATTAGGTGAGTGAATAATGGCCGAAATCAACAACCCATCCGCCGGCCACACGGAGCCCAGAAGGCACTCTCTCGACATTCTCCTAGTAACGAAGCTGTCAAAAGAGCTCCAGTCCAACCCCCCCGGCAACCGACAGACAAGGTATCGACTCCGACCACTAGACAACAACCTCCAATAATTCCTCCGTGTCATCGTAGTTAAATTTTTGTAGCCAATCACCGGCCACACGTTTCATTTTATTACGCGGTAGCGGGTAGATGGTGACCGACTGATTTATCCTGTTATATAGGTAATCTCCTAAATAAGAAAAGAACCTATGGGCAAATTTAGTTTTGTGTAATGTTAAATGGCATACAGTGGTTTTCCTTCTAAGATTTTCGAATTTCTGTGGGGCAAAAATAGTTTCAATATGTTTTTGGACAACTATAGACAGTATGAAAAGCTGACGTACTGTTAGGATCTCGCTACGTCTATATAGTTCATCAGTGGGAAAAAGAAATGGCAATCGATGACTCACTTTTAGGACTGCTCTTTGAGCTCTCTCTAATTTAAGTAATGTGGTTTTAGGAGCTCCTCCCCATGAGCTAATACAGTAAGTAATTAGACTTTGAACAAGTGCGAAGTAAACTGTTTTAAGTATTTGTTGGTTAGCAATATCGCGAAGATTTTTGAATATAAAGATCATTTTACGGATTCTTGCGGCAAGCATGTCGATGTGAAATTTAAAACTTAAATTGTTATCAATTTGTATACCTAAATATTTAACACTATCAACTTTATCTAGGATCGGGCAAGAACAACCTGTGAGTTTAGGGCAAGATGGAATGTGTGAAGTAATGGTGTAATTAATTTGGGTATCTACTTTGCGATTTAGGATTGAGAATTGGATAAATTTCGTTTTACCTACATTAAGTGTAAGTCTGTTGTGCTGAAGCCATTGACATGCTCGATCATAACCGGCCTGTGCAGAGGAATACACTTTATTCCAGGAGTTGCCGTGGAACAATAAGGCTGTGTCATCTGCAAACGTGATTATTTTACCCTGTTTCAGGTTCAAATTACAGAGGCCGTTAATAAAAGATAGAAATAAAGTCGGACCCATAATACTGCCCTGCGGAACCCCATGAGTAATACCTAGATCCGAACTATAGTGGTTTCCAACCTTAACCCTTTGATGACGGTTTGAGAGATAACTATCAAAAAGATCCAGCTGCAACCCTCTTATACCAAGGCGATATAGTTTGTTTAGGAGGAGTGGGACAGAGACCGTGTCAAACGCCTTAGCTAGGTCAAGAAAAATAACGACTACTTTCTGTTTGGCATCTAAGTTTTTGACAATAAAATTTGTAAGCTCATGAACAGCATCGTTACATGATATTCCTTTTCGGAAGCCAAACTGTGATTTAGAGATAATTTTATTTGATTCAAGGTAATTAGTCAGACGATTATTAACTAACTTTTCTAGGACCTTAGACAGCGTCGGCAATACGGATATCGGCCTATAATTATTGACACAGTCTCTGTCACCCCCCTTATGAATTGGGTGAATTTCTGCAAGTTTCAGTATATCCGGAAAAACACCAGTTGTAAATGAAATATTAAAGATGAACGCCAATAGCGGAGCGAGTATTTCACTGTGACGTTTCAGCAGGGATGCGGGTATATTGTCTCGACCAACTGAACTATTATTTTTGAGATTGAGAATTATTAGACCTACTTCCTTAGTGCATGTTTCCAGAAGGGAAAAGGAATTTAATGACTGTTCATCAACCGAGTTG
The DNA here is from genome assembly GCA_951213275.1 of Idaea straminata. NCBI lineage: Eukaryota > Metazoa > Arthropoda > Insecta > Lepidoptera > Geometridae > Idaea > Idaea straminata. Next base: position 9,283,168 of record OX577858.1, read on the forward strand.
CAGGGGGCCTCGACCGTTGATATATTCTCAGCTAATTCTCTACCCATACTAACAAAGTATGCGTTCATGTCATTAACACTTTGTTGTGGGTTCATGTTAGATAAAAGTTCAAAGGGAGGTTCTTTTTGTTTGTTACTGAATGTTATATTTTTTATTGTTTCCCATAATTTTTTATTGCTAGTTTTAGATGCCTGATCAAGTTCCTTGCTGCCGTATTCTCTTTTTAATTTTTTCATTAGGTTTTTACAAAAGTTTCTAAATCTTTTATAAGTTATTTTTAGCACATCATTTTGTGGATATTTTTTTACCTTAAGGTGTAGTTTATCGCGTAAATTCATACATTTTAATAAACCCGGGGTAATCCAAGGCATTTTTATGCGTTTTCTACAGGATGTTCTAATTAGTTTAGAGTTTAATTGTAGAATATTATTTATAGCTTCGATCAAAAAATTCATAGCAACATTAGCGTCTAACATACTGTAAATAGGGGAAAAATCAAAAAGTTTAATATCTTTATCCAATTTTACATAATCAATTTTTTTATAGAATTTAGGTGATGAATTAATTTTTTTTACATTTGAATCAACCGTGACTAGAATTGAAAAGTGGTCGGTAAGGGTGGTCTCAGCAATAAAACATTCAATTGAGTTTTTTGATTTAACCATGACATGGTCTAGGCACGTTTTGTCATGCGTAGGGATTGTGTAAGCAGGTAAAATGCCGTATGAGGCCAGCAAGGTAAGATAGGCTGCGGAGTTAGAATCATTATTGTGCAGGGTAATATCAATGTTGATATCACCTAAAATAAGTATGTTTACAAAAGAAGAATATTCCTTTAATAACCTATCCAGGGATTCAATAAATCTTGTTGCATTCCTAAACCCATACGGTCTGTAAATTGCGAATAATATCGAGTTGTGGTTTATTTTAATAATTAAACAATTAGCGTCCAACATTGTATACTCCTTTATTTTAACCTGCAGTGAGTTTCTATAGAAAACTACCACGCCTTCATTTTGAGTAATATTACTTTTAGTTGCGGAATAACTGTAACCATCGATATAATGTGTACAGTGTGTACGAGGTAGCCAACATTCCGTTAGGATAATAAAATCCCATGACGAAATCGTTCTCTTAAGGACTGTTAATAATTCTGAAAAATTTTGGCTTATACTTCTAATATTTTGTGAAAATAATTTTAAAGTGTTATTATTTTGATTAATTAAACGGTCACAATTTTCAATAGTCGTACTAATAGAACTCGCTACCGCTAGTTGGTCCAAATCAATATTTATATCTATGGTATCGAATTTAGGTTTTTAAAGATCGAACAAGTGTTGATTATGGGGAAAAAAGAATAATGTTTAAAATAATGGGTCACTAAGTTAAGTAGGTCAGTGTGAATCTCGCCGGCCGGCGGCTCGCAGGTGCAAGTGCTAGGTAAAAAAGTGCAATGAGTAGGTAAATTGCCGTGTTTAATGTTACGTAATTGTAGGTATTTGTTGTGATTGATGTGTTGAGTGTGTGTACAAGTTTTAGTGATATTTTGTTTTACAAAGGATGCCCATTTGATCAGCTTTATATGGGTAAATTGGCCAAAAAAGGTTAGTAATGTATAGGTACAAGTACGAAGTAAATATAAATGTCCATGGGTATAATCTATGAGTTTTAAAATTAGATTTGTATTATCGGAACATAAATACCCAATATGAAATGAGAATAGGTTATGAAACAGTCTTAGTCAGATTGAGTTGTAACCGGTACGTAATTTATTTACATCTTCAGCGGTTTCGATGCGAATTGGATTAGAGTTCTCCTTCAATTTGATAAAAATCCTCCCATAATTAGTCCAACAACTGTGAGCGATCCTTGCTTTAACTAATTGCCGAGTTAGGTAGTAAAGATTCTTAGCATTTGCGGTCAGTGACTCGCCAACATATATAGGACGAGAGGGCCCAGGGATGTGTATGTGCACTGTGTTTAATTTTTCATTATTATTAGTTTTGTTGAATATTCTGCAGTTCTTTAAGAAATTTTCTTTGGACAGAGTGTTGGTAAATTCAACAACAATAGGCCCCTGTTTGTCCCTGTAGGATTTAGCTCGTATTATATCACGTATGTCTGAGTCCAAAATGGGCTGGTTTATAGTTTGCCCCACGGTTTTGACAATTGTACGCAGCGTAAGCTTGTTTTCTTGCTGCTGAACCGGGATATTACGAAGTTCAATCGTGGCCGAACGTGAATTACGATCAATGTTATCCAATTTAGATTCCAGAGATTTAATTTGTGTTTTGTAATCTGTGTTTTCACGTTCTAAGGTAGTAAGCCGTTGAATGAACTCATCATATTTATTCGAAAGGAAGTTGATACTCGACTGAATTTGAGAGTTTTGTTGTTTAATTGTTGCAACGCATTCGATTAGTGCTTCCAACTTGTTGTTGTGCTGTAGTTCGAATTTTTCAAATAAATCGAATACCTTGGCCATAGTTGAGTGTACATCCGATGAGGTACCTTCCAGCTTACGTTTGACACTGCGACGGACTTCATCCGCGCCGCGTCCCGTTACGCCTGTAGTTTGGCCACTCGCGGATGAAATTGGGGGGTCCGAGTTCCTGTCGGCCGTGACCTCCCGTACTCCAGCGTTATCCATTGTTCTGGGCTCCACCACACAGTCATCCTGGGGTCCTACAGTGGAGTTCTCCGTTTTTGTAGGCGTGCGCATCGTCGACATTCTACTTTGTAGGCCTAAATAAATTGAGCCGTCGGCGCGCGCCGGATACGGGGCGATCGAGTGCAGCTGAAGAGGGTGGCTCCAGGTGGGCGGAGATAAGTCACCGTGTGTCTATGTGTGTATTAGCTCCGGTGCATGCGCTAGTAGTATGCAGCGGTGAGAATGGGTGTTGTCACTGTTAGATCGTTCTGTCCTACTCACACAACGGTATCCACCTCCCAGCTGATCTGTTCGCCTGGTAGCCCACGTTATATTTTCAATGTCTAAATTAATTTGTTAACTCAAAAAATCGAATAAAAAATAGTGAACACGTCTACTCGAAACCGAGGTCCGGAAGGAAGGGGTAAGGTAAATATGACATAGGTATTAGATATTTCAATATACGAAACGAGCTCTATGTTTACAATATCTATCACAGCAAACTCAAATAGATCCATAAGTACCTACTCTATCTTTAAATACTTATACGAATTATAATTATTTTTATTACCTAAATTAAAAAATTAAAAAGTTACTAAAAAAACTCAAATCTACCTAATTAAACTACCTAAAACTGGAAAACCGCCTGCTTCCAAGTTTTCTTATTTTTTGTAACTTGGCTCTCTACGCTTATTATTCTGTGACGCTACTTACAACCGCGGTTGATTTTTTTAGGTTTTCAATAACTTTAGAAAAACAACCCTCCCGATAAGACGGGTAAAGATATATAGTTACTTTACTTTTCGCAAAAGTCGGTGGAATTCTAAGTAAAAACGACGACACCTATACCAATTAGTAATAGAAAACCCATATTGAAAGTTGTTTGAATTTGGTTATGTAGAATGTTGAGTCAATTCGTAAGTATAGGTCAATCCTAGGAGAAATTCTAGTGGTGATATTATAGGGCCACAAACATAATTAGTGATATTATAATGTAGATGTTTTCGGGGCTTCATCATTAGGTATATTCGGAGGCAGGTCAAGCTTGGCAAATTAAATCCGTGTGGGCCGACTAGGGCCGTATAATCCAAGAACCTGTTTGTCGATATTCGTTCGAGCTCGAAATACGCTGACCTCTATTGCCCCTGTCTCTCATATTTATTATGGACCCGACCTAACAACAAACACTAGCCTCGTCCGTCAACTTATTTTTGGCTGATATTAGTATTGCTTTGTCACGTAGACACGGGATAGGTAGATTTCTAAATATTTAGGACCAAAATCGCTACAGGCTACGTTCGTTATGGATCAAATGCGCGCTACATCTAGACCGCATCATCACCGGTGTGATAGTGGTCAAACGCTGACTTAACATTTGTAAAAAACGCATCACAACAGTTTCAAATTGTGATTTATATTAAACATTATGTACTATTCCCTAATAACCACAGTCGATAAGTAACTATACATTATTAAGCTTTTCAGTAATTATTTGAGATACCCACATAAATATACCAAATACTTTTTTACGTCCATATAAACATAATTACCTTATACAGGCTGCCTATAATATGATAAGAACATAAAAGAAATCCAATGTTATTCGCTACAAAAATTCTCACACAGATTGCAGTTTGGTTAACCTCGCGTGATCTCGACGTGAGGCTTCCCGGCCTTCCCATGGGAACCAAGCTCTATATTGGTAATTTATCGATCAACATTTAACCATTTAGAAAAATCTCTGAATTGATGAGACAGGTGCCTGTGAACTTGACGTCGGGACAACAAGTTCAGCAGCATATTATGTTTGATACTTAATCATAATGGATAAACATTTATTTAGGCTGTATCAGTACAGAGTAATCCTCATTTAGATCCCCAAAAACTTAGTATATTTATCAAATCTAAATAGCTATAATACCTACTATTCGTATAAGTATTTACCAAAGAGATTAAATTTATTCTGGTGATATTTATTAAAAGTCTTTGGTATCTACGCCTTTCAAAAAGAAAACAAAGCGAGTTGGTATTCGCACCACGCCTTTGGCTTACCATAAATAGACGTTGTTTTGTCATCAAATAATATAAAACGAGTTAAGGATTGCAGACGACAAAAAAAGGAATGGCTGAATTGCCGACGAGGCTGCTCAGCGGTGCTTTTATTACTCTTTACACCAATAGCTTTTATAAATTTCAATGAAAAATTGCACATACGTGAACGCACATAAAAAATTGTAATTCCAACCAACCATTAAAGTGTGTTTCCAGAAAATGGACGCGTAGAATGTTGCTGGGCAAACCACTTCATTAGGGGACCGTAGGTTAGTATTAAAAACCATACAGTGTTGGTAACTTTTAGATATTAAGTAGGTATGTAATTTGTTAGTAATACAGTTTGCTTTTAGGAATCAGTCATTTTTTTTTATATTTATGCTAATATTATAAAGAGGAAAGATTTTACTTTTTTTGTTTGTTACGAATAGGCTCCGTAACTGCTGGACCGATTGCGATGAAACTTGGTATGAAGATACATTGATTCATTAGGAGTAATATAGGCTACTTTATATACCGATTTTCCTACGGGATCGGGACTAACGCGGGTGAAACCGCGAAGTTATGCAAGTAAATAATAAAAAGAAAGATAATATTTGTTGTAGGCTGACACCATCAGCCTACTAGATAAGACTAGACAATAGCATCTGGAATGCACCACACAGAGTACCGTGGATCTTCCCACGAGTTCTGAGACCTTGTATTTTTATTTAACGTCCGTTATCTAAACGAGATCTGGATGCAACTGGGCATGCTACATACACTCATGGTTCATAGGTTGATTCGATACGTGGATTGTTACAGGAATGTCAGCCTACCGCCTCTACCGGTCCGTGAGTCTCAAGTTTCCGAAGGCATGACTTTGAATTTCTGAGAAGAATGCATAGGTACCTACTTATCAAATCTATCTATTCAATGTGTAATATTATGTACTACAAATCTATACTAACATTATAAAGCTGAAGAGTTTGTTTGTTTGAACGCGCTAATCTCAGGGACTACTGGTTCGAATTGAAAAAATCTTTTTGTGTTGGATAGTCCATTTATCGAGGAAGGCTATATTTTTATCCCGAAACTCCCACGGGATCAGGAGTTAAGGGGGTGAAACCGCGGAGCGCTGCTAGTAAATAAAATATTATAAAGAGGAAAGATTTGTTTGTTTGAATTGAATAGGCTCTGAAACTACGGAACCGATTTATATGAAACTTGGTATGAGGATAAATTGATTTATTGACAGTAACATAGGCTACTTTTATCCTTATATTCACACGGGATCGGAAGTTACGCGGGTGAAACCGAGAGCTCTGCTAGTGTACTATACAATTTGTTTCACCTATCTTCACTATAAAATGTGTTTCAGCGAAGGGGTTTTTATACGAAAGGGGGTTGCGCTAGACGTCTAGGCGAACAACTTTTGTTCTACGACATTTGGAAATTCGAACATTTCGTTCGAAGTTTTTGTATGAAACAGTTGATTTTCAAGTAAAAATTCTCTCAGAATTATCCAAAAAAAGTTCGAATTTCCAATAGTCGTAGAACAAAAGTTGTTCGCCTAAACGTCTAGAAACCCCCTTTCGTATAAAAACCCCTTCGCTGAAACACATTTTATAGTGAAGATAGGTAAGTTGATGCTGTTTGTTGGCAATGCATTATTCTACCTCATTAATCTGTTCGGATGTTGGTCGAGTGAGCCCACACAACGACGTTATGTAACATAAATGAATCAATTACAACATATAAGGAAGCATGTGGCCAGCCAGTGAGTTTATTGAAAAAATAATAGCCATCGAATAATTCATGCGAAGCACACGGCAAAGTGCTTTCAAATCGAATAAACAATCGAGTAGGAATACGCAACGCAACGTTCGCAACGAGAAAGCTTTTTTTTTTTCAAATATTTCTTTTTCTTATTCCGCTGTTTCCTTTCCTGGGCAGCAGCACATGTTTTATTGATGGCCAGTTCATTGATATGGCTGGCTCGTTCAGCCGATGGGCGAGTGCCCACTTATATGAGCCATAAAAGGCTTAGCCTTGGCCATATGGGGAAGCCGTCGTCGCAACGCGAATGCATTCATGCGCACGGCTATCAGATCGACAACGAGCAAAATGACTGGTCGCATATTGAATGTTTTGTGATCATAAAACAATGGACGATAGGTAATTCTTAAGAAAACTTTTAGCTCGACAAACGTGGAAATATTTACTTACTTACGCGTGCGGGTTTCAGTAACAGCCGAGATATACCCCTATGAGAGCGGTGTTGGCTTAGTGGTAGATATCTGGACTTTCATTCTGAAGGTCGTGGATTGACATCCCGGCACCGATGAAAATTTATGTGCGCTAATTGACATTGCTCTTACGGTGAAGGAAAACATCGTGATGAAACCCGCGGCTTAGTTAGCTCTGTTTGTCTTGTCATAGACAAGACAAGACAACAAGACTAGACTCTCCTCTGGACATGAGCGACTAAGCTGAGAGGGTAGTAGGTGCTGGGCAAGCCTACTCCACCCTCACGCAAAAAGGATCCAATTAAAAAGGGTCTAATTGCGGAAAACAGCCCGTGTAGGTACCCCTAAACGGAATTGGAATTCCGAAAATGAGGTCCATGTGGATATACACTTTGACTTCGGTGACTTGATACTGGTGCTTTAACTATAAAGTACGCATTCGTTTCCAGTATCAATAAATTTTTCAATGAATTTACAATGAACAAGATTTAATCAATTAGCAAAAGAAAAGGAGCTTGTTTGCATCAAACACCAAGCTTTCAAATATGTTTTTATGTTAGACTCTACATCTGGAAAAATACCAAACCAAGCCGGGGAAGTTTCGCGACGAATTTGTTACGTCATTTCAAGAAAAAATAGATATGTTGGAGGACGTATTACGTAGGTTAATACCTATTTATTATCAGTCTAGTCTAGAAAAAAGTGGGTGGATATAAGACCTTATAAATAGTTACGTTAAACCAAATAATCTATACTAATCTTAGGATTATAATAAAGAGGAAAAATTTGATTTTTTGCATTGAATAGGCTCCAAAACTACTGAACCGATTTAGATGAAACTTAATATGACGATACGTTGATTCATTGACAGTAACATAAGGTATTTTTTATCTAGATATTTCGACGGGATCGGAAGTTACGCGAGAAACTGCAGAGCGCTGCTAGTATGTATTATAATAAAGAGGAAAAATTTGATTGTTTGCATTGAATAGGCTCCGAAACAACTGAACCGATTAAAATGAAACTTAGTATGACGATATGTTGATTCATTGACAGTAACATAGGCTACTTTTTATCCAGATATTTTGACGGGATCGGGAGTTACGCGAGAAACTGCGGAGCGCTGCTAGTATAATAATAAGGAGGAAAAATTTGATTGTTTGCATTGAATAGGCTCCGAAAGTACTGAACCGATTTAGATGAAACTTAGTATGACGATACGTTGATTCATTGACAGTAACATAGGCTACTTTTTATCCAGATATTTTGACGGGATCGGGAGTTACGCGAGAAACTGCGGAGCGCTGCTAGTATAATAATAAAGAGGAAAAATTTGATTGTTTGCATTTGATAGGCTCCGAAACTACTGAACCGATTTAGATGAAACTAAGTATGTCGATACGTTGATTCATTGACAGTAACATAGGGTATTTTTTATCTAGATATTTTGACGGGATCGGGAGTTACGCAAAACTGCGGAGCGCTGCTAGTATTATAATAATGAGGGTGTCGGTCGGTTTGGTTGAATCACTATACACTATAGTAGAATGGTGCGTTGCACGTACCGTATCAGTCAGCTGATAGAGTGAGAGGGAAGAGGGGGCGCCCTCACTACCCTCCTCCCACCAGGGATGGGCTGCGCTAGTGTTAGGATGTTATCGACATATTTTACACGATATACTCATTTATTTCAAAAAGCTTTTTTACAAATTATTTGGGCTGTGACCGACCACCTATTTCGGGAGGTATATAATCTAGCGCGAATATTATTTCATAGAACCCATTGATTGAACCTCCCAGACAGGATTAAAAATGTAAACACATTATGCCTTCATATAGACAATCAAGAAATTCCGTAACGAAAATAAAACCTAACACCTCCCACTCCGCCTACCATGTAGCTCGAGCTCGTGTTTTTATTGTTTTTTTTAAAGCACGTAAGAACTTATACAAAAACATACCTCTCCCAATCGGGTAAAAATTATCTCAGTACTGGTTTCAATATAGACCTTAACTACTTTGTTGTTACAATGACTAAACTTGAATGACTTAGTATACCTACTGATGAACTAAATGAGGAAAATTGTTCACAATATTATTTAAATTAGTAATCATTTTGGACGACGAAGTTACACACATGTTATAACGATCGTTTTATAAAAACGGGTCGAAGTACTAGTTTATTTCAATATATTTAGATGATTTTTTATAAATGAATAATTATTATAGCGTATGATGGATCTGGGAAGAAATCAACTAAGACAGAAAAATCTCAGTAGACCCACAATTTGAAATCAGGATTCAATAGGAAAGATCTCACTAGATCCATTAGTTAGATCTAGCCAATGGATCTTTTGAGAATGATCGTAAAAATGAGTTTAAAAAGTATGTAATACCGATCGGTTCGTGTTTATAAAAAGTATCGACTGACAAAGCATAACTAATTGCATAATACGATAGACGAGTTAAATAATACGAAAATATCGATAAACAAGAACCTGAGGAGTCGGCCCTAGCGTCGACGCACGTGTCTCGCGGCCAAGGCTGCGTCGTGAAAGCTCTCTGTGTACGGTACGCCCACGCTATCACAACCACTCCTGTAACCTGCACTCACACAGTGACAGAACAACCTGATCTATCCATGTGTGCCGGTTCATCCAACACAATACTTTCACATACACTGACACGTATAGAACGAAATGATCGTAACACTTGTATGTATGGGTTACAGCATAAGGATTTATCAATATACGAGTGTTCGTCCCAACCCGGCTCCGTAACTTGTTTAGTGAGCAAATTCCTTGAATCACGCTAATGTCAGAGAGGTTTATCCATACGTATCGTGTAACAATCCTTCCTCTTTGTTTCGCTTTATATGGTTTAAATTGTTTTGAAATGCGATTCCGAGTAATTCAATCGTTAACTGCATAGTGGATACCAATGAAAAGATATTATTTTATAATATTTATTAAGTCTTTTAATTCAATATCTAACTATACGTTTTATTTTCTACAAGGACAACGTTCAAACACGATTTAACTACTGAACTGAGTCATAAACTTGACGAAATACTTGCTTTGATTTCAATTCCCATTTTCGGATGCTGATTCATCCATCACAAAAACGAAACCATGTCCAAATGAAGCAATTCAAACATGGTAGCTGTTAAAATTTGTAGTAAATAAACTATTTTATTATCTGTTTGGTAAATTTAACTAAAATAAAAATAAAGTTCCGGTTTAAAGAAGTTCACATTGTACTTTTCTAGTTTCTGTTTTGCCTAGTTAAACTTTTGAAGCCTACAAAGTAGACGAGACTCGGTGCCTGTAGCTGGAATTTTAAAGCAGGTTTTTACATTGAAGTTATTTCTTTGTGGCAAAAAGCTTTTTATTTCTAATTAGTGGGAACGTAGTCGAGCGAGATTCCGGTGACAATGGTTGTTGTGTTTGTGTAGCCTACATACACAGATATACATCAAGCTAACGAGGAGTTGGCTTAGTGGTAGATATCTGAAGGTCGTGGGTTCAAATCCCGGCTGGTAGTACACCGATGACTTTTTCTTAATAAAATTTTATGTGCGCTAATTGACATTGCTCTTACGGTAAAGGAAAACATCGTGATGTAACCCGCGGCCTAGTTGGCTCTAGAAGTATTGACAAGGTCTCTCCTCTAGACATGGTCGACTAAGCTGAGAGGGTAGTAGGTGCTGGATAAGTCTGCTCCATCCTCACGCAAAAAGGACCTAATTAAAAAGGGTCTAATTACGGAAAAGAGCCTGTATATAAAAGTACATCGAGTTAGTGTGTCTATACCTAGCCCGCTTTGTTCACAATAAATAAGGATATGCAGTTATATGAATGTTACAAAGCTTCCCTTCATAGCATACAAGCCAGAAGCTTTCAATAATCTACAGCCCATTAGGAAATGCAGCACATCATAAGATAGCCGTGCCTAGTCTCTGTACACCTCTGCAAATGTTTGAAGATACACCCTTTGAAGGAAAAGAAGGGTATTAGGGAGAGACCGGGAGCTCTTAAATGCATTGCGATGTTGCTAGGCGTGTAGGGATGCCAGATATGTCAAAAAAGAAATAACTATTCTACCTACTTATTTTAAAACTAGTAACTCCCGATCCCGTAAAAATATCAAAATGAAAAGTACCCTATAGCCTTTCTCGATAAATGGACTATCCAACACAAAAATAATTTTTCAATTCGAACTAGTAGTTCCTGAGATTAGCGCGTTCAAACAAACAAACTCTTTAGCTTTATAATATTAGTATAGATAAAAAGATTTACAAATAATTTTAAAAGCTCTAAAACCAAGCAACAACTGTCAGATTTTCCACTTGTTAAGCTTATAATCGTCATAATACTGACCATAAAGAATTTACCTGTAGAACAAACATAACTTTAACTTCTATTTGTAAATAAATATACGTCTGGCACTATCTATTTAGTACTCCGGGTTTAGAAGGTTTTAATTCGGACTTTGGATAATAGAGTTAGCTTTGTACCCAGTTTTTAACTAAGTAGGCTATAACTGAACCTTATTAAATATTTAATATCCATAATTAACCGACAAGTTAGTTCTGTTCTATTTTCTGTGATTTTCGTAGGTAGATAAATAGTAGAAAAATTCAGTTTCGGTTTCACCCACGTAATATTTTTTTACGCAATTTTCTTATTTTTTTCTTTCTTACGAACTTTTTCCTGGCACTAATAAACGCAACAATTTTTTTTTTGCGAAATCGATTCTGCTTTTCTCGAGATTTGAGCTTAGCAATACATACATCGATTAATTCTTATATCATTACATAGTAATGTTATTAAATATTTATTATCCATAATTAACGAACAAGTTAGTTCTGTTCTATTTTCGTAGGTAGATAAACAGTAGAAACATTTCTGTTTCGGGTTTACATGTGTAATATTTTTCTACCCAATTTCTTTAATTTTTTCTCAAACGCAACAAAAAACATTGCGCAATCGGTTCTACTGTTCTCGATATTTCAGCTTAGCAACACATACATCGATTAATTCTTATATCATTACATAGTATAAAACAAAGTCACTTTCCGCTGTCTGTGTAGGTATGTATGTTTAGATCTTCAAAACTACGCAACGGATTTTGATGCGGGTTTTTTAAATAGATAGAGTGATTCAAGAGGAAGGTTCATATGTATAATACATGCATAATATAGCCGTGCGAAGCCGGAGCGGGTCGCTAGTTATAGAATAAAGAAAATAATTACTAAAATGTGTGCGAAAACATTTCTACGGCACGGTTAATTATTTAACTTACAGAAAAGAAAGATAATTGTCTCTAGGTATAATTTCAGTCGAAACAGCGGGGTATTTTGGCACCCCTAATGTAGGGAGGGGGTGCCCTTGTCACTATCTAGGTTACCGGGGCAGCGTTGCATCCAACCAACCCGAGATATCGCGACCTGACCTATATAGCGGCAGGGGAAGGGGGATGCAAATTGAATCTTGTTTATTTACTTCTCATAAATTAATATTTCTTTATCTTTTTTTTTGCATGTTCCTTTAATAGAATAGAATGGAATGGAACAGAAATGAATATAAATCAAAGGCATCTATTAAATATTATAATTAAATAAACAAATAATAAATAAATATTGCAGGACATTCCACACATCGCCATCTAGGCCCAACCTAAGTAACTAGACGTGTGTTATGGGTGCTAGACAACGGATATACTTCTTATATAGGTACTTTGTAAATATATACTTATAATATATAGAAACACCAGACCACATACAAATATCTAAGCATAAATACATGTCTGAGGCGGGAATCGAACCCGCAACTCTGTGTTTGGCAGTCCAGCATGGGGACCATTGGGCCAACTGGGTCGTCGCATATAAGCCGCACGTTGATACCAACGACTACCCGATAAATATTGAATCAATAAGAGAATTAAAGGTCCATATTATGACACCCGAACCATTTTGCAGTAGGTACATTTATCAAAATTAAAAAAGGTGGTCTGTAAAGTCGGTTTACGGACAATAATTTTACTTGTCAATAACATGACGCATGACGTCATACTTTTTTGTGAGTGCAGATGTTCATTGACTTATAAGACGTTATCACGTCAAAAACAACCTGTGATACCTCTTGTTTGACTATTTATTATCTATCCTATAGGTACCTACTCGAATTTATTAGTAACATAGTAAACTCGCGGACTGAAAAACAATGCTAATTCACTCTAGCTAATAGAGCACTGAAACAAATAAAAAATTATAAAAGTGGGGAGGAATCGAACGCGTAATAACTACATCATTATTATTATTTGACGACCCAGTTGGCACAATGGTCACTACGCCGGACTACCAAACACAGGGTTGCGGGTTCGATTCCCGCCTCAGACAAGCATTTATGCTTAGATATTTGTCTGGGGTATGGTTGTTTCTATGTATTATAATTATATATTTACAAAAGAAAGTAGTATATCCGTTGTCTAGCAACCCATAACACAAGTCTAGTTACTTACCTTGGGGCTAGATGGCGATGTATGGAATGTCCTGCAATATTTATTTATTTATTATTGTGATGATAATTCTAATTTTACCTGAAAAGTTTCTGTTTCAAAACAATTGCCTAGTAACAAAACGAGAGTATTCTATTTAAGATATAAAAACACATAATAGAAACCTTCCGTCGACCCAATTAATATTTTTTTTTGGTAGGTAGGGTAGGGATACGAATTGTGACCCAATTCCTCAATGACCGGTGTCATGTCAAATTCCCTGGTAACGTTGCCCGCCCTTGTGACCAATACAGGCTTTTGTATAAGTCATGAGAAGGTGAGTTGTACTTCGTAAGTAATAGTACATTACGATATAAGTGTGGTAAATTGAATTTTGCATAGAGGCGGTTTATGACGCGCGAGCGGTAGCGAGCGTGTTAAAGTTTATTTTATTTTGTTTTCTTTTCAAGTCTTTTTTTTATTCGCTTCTGTGATAAAAAACGTCGTACGATATACGTGTGGAATTGATCTTTGCATCTTGGCTTCTTAACACACTCGCTGCCGCTCGCGCGTCACAAACCGCCTCTATGCAAAGGTCAATTTACCACACTTATATCGTAATGTACTATTGTCAAAAGTAGGTAAAGTTTGTAAGAAAATAACAAAAGTAATGTAGGTATCTATATCTTCTGTTTATATCTTCTAACAAACAACTTTTGTTCTAGGACTTTAGGAAATTTGAAAAAAAAAAATGAGTTTATGTAAATTTGAAAAACACCTGATTTTTTAAAACAAAGGTCATTAAGACTAAGAACAGCAGATAAAACTTAAAAAATAAGTAAAATTTTAAGGTTAATGACCTCTCAGTGTGAGGAACAGCTGATTTTCAGGGAAACCTAATCTCAAAATTTTCAAAAAATTTTAGATAAAATAAGATAAAAAAAAAAATTAGATAGTAATTACATTTTTGTGCGTTCATCCTCAGGACAGGACATGGGTAAAACAGCGGGGCGCAGCTAGTTTTGAATAAAATAAAGTGCATTTGTGACTGCTACGAGTATATTATGTACTTAGTTTAGTTTAGTTTTACGGGGCTGTTTCCGCACTTAGCCTCATTATTTGGGCCATTGTGCGTGTGAGAATATTCTACTTGTTACTCCAACCATCCCAGGTCCTTCCACAAGACTAGCAGCCTTTTCAGGTTGCTACAGGCCTCCGGAAGAGATGCCGGCGATTGAAGAGACCGAGCCCGTTGATCTGGCACGCTACTGCACTCCATGAGCACGTGCTGTGGGTTTTCTTCTGCCTCCATGCATCCTCTGCACAGGGGGCTATCTGTGACACCTATGGTAAATAAGTGTTTGTTTAATGCACAATGACCGGTTATAACACCTATGATCGTCCGGATTTCGTTTCTTTTTAGTCTAATGATGCTGCGGGCAAATCTTTTGGGTGCTTCCGGAACTGCACTCTTTGTTTGCCTGCAGGTTTCGCTGTTTTTCCATTCTGTTTTATGCGCATCTTCAGTTTTTTGTCGTAGCCATGTTTTTAGTTGGGCCTGGGGTATGGGCAATAGAGGTTCCGGACCGTAAACTATTGCCGCGGCTCGCCTTTTGGCCATATTATGTACTTATACAGGTAAGTAAAAAGGTTAATTGTTTTAAAGTAGAATACTACTTTAATATTGTCGATAGCTAGGCACTAAATGTTGATTCTTCAAAAATCTCATGCACAAAAAAATAATAATTTGAAGCCACTGAACAAAGTATGTACTTGGGAAGAAACTACTGGATTCTGACAATATGCGCAGCACAGAAAATGCATCCGCCATCAGAAGGAAAATAAAAACAAAAAATGTTGATGCCTGCAACATTTTTGATTGAATATATAACGTTAGGTAGGATTGGTTAGGTACCTATTTATGTACAAAAATAAAGTAATTTTGTGGCAAAGAACGAATACGAGTCACGATTTCTTCTACCTACAGTGAAATAATTTAGTTTCACAAATATTCACGCCTCCGATGTAGACCGAGAGAGGTTACAAGCCGAGATTTGTGCAGAATATTATTTCAGCGAAATCTATTACATGGAAACGGTTGTATAATGGAATATTCATCTTATTGGTTTCCAGGAAAACGATTGATAATAAATGTATAAATAAGTATGACAATGTCACATACCTAGTACTTGACAACAAGTTAATTTTAAATTAGCTCTAATCGGATCCCCTAGTTCAGGGGAGTGAAAAACTCTGAACGGCTCTCCTAAGGAATCTGCGAGGGGATTCGTTGAGGATCAATCAAGGAAGATCGATAAAAAAGTTACTTACTTATATCTACAGATCCGGGTCGGAATATCCCGCAGTACCTATTATAATTTAATAAACATATATGTACAATAATATACATATGAATACATACTAATAAACATATTTAGGCACTACCTGCACGAGTACTATCTGAGAACGAACCTTTTTTTCTGGGGGGCTGTACCACTTTTACTTTTCATAGATCTTTATCTTGTTTATGTTTACTTATGTACAGTCCTGAAGATAAAATTTTATTTATTTCTTTCTAATTAAAGTCTGCAAATAAGAGGTGTCTGGAATTCGAGACAAGTTACGCGCGTGTTGCAAAGCCGTAGTAGTAATGCCACATGTAATGCCGCAATTTATTGACGTCAAACCGCGCTTGCGCATCCAATGACATTTTACTCTTACCTACGTATACCCACTTAGTTTAACTTTCCTTTTTTTCTTTCTTTTCTTTTTTAACTTACCTTTTTTTCTGGGGGGCTGTACCACTTTTACTTTTCATAGATCTTTATCTTGTTTATGTTTACTTATGTACAGTCCTGAAGATAAAATTTTATTTATTTCTTTCTAATTAAAGTCTGCAAATAAGAGGTGTCTGGAATTCGAGACAAGTTACGCGCGTGTTGCAAAGCCGTAGTAGTAATGCCACATGTAATGCCGCAATTTATTGACGTCAAACCGCGCTTGCGCATCCAATGACATTTTACTCTTACCTACCTATACCCACTTAGTTTAACAGGATCACTAGTCTGGTAGTTTATGTATAAACTAGCTGTTGCCCGCGACTTTATTCGCGTGGTAGCTCTGTTTTATTTAAGAAAAACTAACAGAAACTGAAATAAAAACGAACAGACAGACAGATATTAATTTTAAAAACTATACATTTTTGCTCTACTACTTTTTTAAGCCCCTTAAACTATTTTATTAAGTACAGTCTTTTAGTCCTCAATTTAAAGTTACACGATTTATATTCCCAGTAATTATTTTCCCGGGTTTCAGTCGCGTATTTTTATGTCTCTTACCACGACGTTTCGAATATGTTACAATAGTCATGGTCGCGAGGAGACTGGAGCAGTGACGAGCGTTGTCCCTCTTCTTTTTATTATAAGTTTAAATTACTGATATAAATAAACAAAACTAGTTTAGCGCGGAATGATAACTATTTTAAGTAGGAGAATATTGTGATCAGCGTCTTTATACAACCTTTGACTTGATTGGTCATAGAATTAAATTGGTTACTTTTAACAAATCATATAAGATATCAAATCATAGTTAAGCTTGTTCTTTTATTGTAGACCACTTAATAAAGTATTTTTGAAATATTTATTTTACGTTTGACACGTGCAATTAGGTTCCATACCCAAAGGGTAAAATGTCCTTCTATCTGTCTGTCTGTCAACACGCTGTATCTCATGAACCGTAGTAGCTACAGTTGAATTTATTAGTCGTTACAATAAATACTAAAAACAGAAAATATTGGTACAGAACCCTTCTTCCGCGAATCCGACTTGCACTTGGCTGGTTTTTTCCATTGCTAAATAGCATAGTTTTAGAAATATGTACCTACGATGTATTTGTCCACTATTTGTTACTTTATCTTATAAAAATTGATTGGTGGGTTCATACGCTAACGACCTTGCTACACAGTTTACTGAATAGTTTCTACAGGCACTGGTCGCCTTCGCTGGTGAAAATTGTTATTGTTACGAATGTATTTTGTTTTTCTCAAAAGTGCTGAGATAGGACTGTAGGTGAGATCTTTACCGACATTTTGGTGACTTTGAGCCAAAAATTCCCTAGCTATCGTACAATATAAAATTAAAACTAGTTTAGCTTTGAAATGACAAAAAATTTTCGTCTCACATTACCCCAAAATATCGGTAAAGATCTCACCTACAATTCTATTTCAGTACTTTTAAGAAAAACAAAACACATTCGTAACAATCAACAATTTTCAACAACGCGCCTTCGTTGGTGAAAATTGTGTCTGTCTTTAGTAACCTGTGTAGCAAGGTCGTTGGTGTATGGACCCACCTTAAGATTGTGCTATTTAAAGTTTTAATTAACCTACACGTCTACACAATATGAATTTACTTTAAACCTCATATAATTTATCCTGTGGTATTGTCAAGAGTTCTGTAATTAAAGTGTTATTATAAGATCCTATTAACATTAAGTCTGTTTACTTTATAACAATAATTTACTATATTATGACAGTACTAATAATTATAGTGTTATACTATATTTCGAGTGTGTGTACTATACCTACAGTTGTGTCTCAAAGGATCCCCTGCTCTCAACGGGGGATGTAAATAGTTCTTATTATATCCGCTTGTCCAGGGGGCTAATTTAAAATAAGATCGGAGAGTTTGACTGGGTCGGTAAAGGGAGGTCCCGGAACCGCGTAGCTACAAGAAAACGTTCGCGTTCTTGGAAGACCATTCCTTACTTTTTTAATAATTAACATCTTGATTTAGATTTTTAATTAATTTGGTACAGTTACCGAGAAAAGTGGTATTATTTGAAAAAGTTTTTTTTACATAAACAGATGTGATTTTAAATAAGGAACAAATCATTCAAACCAACATAAATTACATTATTTGAAACTGCGCAAATCGCAAAAAAACAATCTCCATACATTTTGAACCGCTGAAAACTCCGGATCATGGGAAGTAGAAAAACGGTTGGATAATGGTTTAATTTCAGTACAAAATGTATGGAGATAGATTTTCGCGAATTGCTATGTTAATAATGATATTTATTAATTATTTATTCTATTCATGACATTCTACTTTATTTTTATTTAATTTAGTTATTAGGTAATTTAGGTATTTTATTTAATTTAGGTATTAGGCAACTTACCTACTTAGCCTAATCACTGAAAAAATAAAGAAATGTCTAAAACAAAAAGTTAAAATCTACAATGCAAATGAGCACCTAATTAAAGAAACAAAGACATGACACAACATAATAAATAATTTTAACAAACTTTAGAAGATAAATAAAGAAAGCGAATGCCTAAATACCTACCTAATAAGACAATGGGTTTAATTCTGAATGACTATCTCTATCACAAAAGTAATTTCACATCAAGAATTAGAGGTAATTCCTGAACAAGATATTCTTGAAATGCTTTTACTAGCTTTAATGAATATTGCATTGTGACATTTAAAAAGAAATTTCTCATGCAGAATCTTGCCCAGACCATCAGAATGTTGTTGATGCAATTAAAATAACTGGTAATGAGTGACGCATTCTCAAACGGTGGTCACGACACATTGATGTATGGTATACAGAACACCAATAAAATCTAACAATGCAACGTGGTACTATCGACTTTATAGCGAAGACTTAAAACTGCGTGTTTTGCCACTAACTGCTCATTGCACTTTAAGCGAACATGACGTAATTAATATGTTCATTTGCCATTCATCCATAAACATGTGTTCTCTGTTTAGTTGTTTATTTATATTATTAGGCATGAAAGACTTATAGGTAGGCAGGCACTTAGTAATAGGTTTTAATTTAGCACGTTATTTTATAAGTAGGATGTAAATTATTAGCAAAGGTAGTCATATACTTGTACTTAAACATATACTTACTCTTATACTTAGTCAAAGGTTAGGTCGGGATTTTAAGGTGAAAGGGTACCGGCGCTCTCTCCATACAAACGTAGTCGACTGTTTCCTCCCTGGATAAAGACACAAGAGCAATTTTTTTTTCCATAAAACTTATAACTGCCATGACTATGCCCCTATGTTTTGTATTTTTTTCTTTTAAAATCTTAATTTCTATGATAATTAGAAAATGAAAAAAAATACAAAACATATAAGGCAACACACTGGCAGTTATAAGTTTTATGCAAAAAAAAATTGCTCTTGTGTCCAGGGAGAAAACAGTCGACTACGTTTGTATGGAGAGAGCCCCCTTGGCACCCTTTCCGTTGTTTAGTTGGTATAACCTAAATAAATATGTAAGTTAGCTACAGTAAGCTAAAACATAATTAATTATTAGTTAAATAAAGTCTAAAGAGCATATTTTAGCAGTTCAAAATCAATCAGACAAACATGTAGCAGTATTTGTACAAGGAAACAAAAACAAGTCATCACTAAATCAGCTAACGTGTTCTCTTTGAACATAATCATTTCGGAGCAGAACAATGTTGCTTTAAGTGGGTTCTGGGAAAAAAATACGACTTCGCACGCTTACTCCATATTCTGTTTACTATAACTTGCGACTCCAATTTCTTCCTATAACATACACTAGTAAGTAAGTTTTACAGAAGTGTAGTTACTGTTGTTAAACATTGCATGATATGAATATCACTCGGTTTACAGTTATGTAAGCAATTAGGTGGTACCTTTACGTATCAACCTACATTTCATCTATGTGAATTTTCATTATTTAGGGTGAAGGTAGACAGACTACATTTTTCTAATATCGTCAATTGACAGACTTATTTTGTATGCATTTGGCATAGGCTAACGAAAAGCCACGTGGTCTTGCGTTAGAGAAAAAAACATGATAGATAAGTTTCATCTTATATGCTAATTTCATACAAAAATGTGTCGATTGGCGATATCGATAATGGAAAATATTTTTGTTTAAAGGGGCTGTTTGATAGCTTAAAATAAGGGAAAATCCTTTGGTCTTGCGTTAGAGAAAAAACATGGTAGATAAGTTTCATCTTATGCCAATTTCATATAAAAATTTGTCTTTTGGCGATATCGATAATGGAAAAAGGGGCTGTTTGATAGCTTAAAAATAAGTGAAAAATCAATTGGTTGTTTTATAGTAACAATCTATCAACGTTTTGTTTTGCTTAGTTGTAAAGGTGTTTCTTATTATAAGTACGTATAGAATGTGCATTATTAGAGCGTATGAGCAACGAAGCAATGAAGCTCTTAGGCATTTGTGTTAATTGCAATGCTATGCTACTGTGTGGTGCAATTCAATGCATAATAATTACATGGATTTACATAAAAAAATCAGAAAGTATTGAACACTTTCGTTAAAAAACTTCGATTTTTAATTTTTAAAAGTTTTTACAAAAAAATAAAAAAAACGAAGATTAATTTTCATCCCGTTTTCAAATGATATAATTTCATGACTAGGTCTTTTAAAGTTATTTCGGTACTCATATTAAAATAGGCCGTAAGACTAGTACGTAAAATAATCTTACCAATATGAAAACGATTTCGCGTTGAAAATACTTTGTAGGTGAAATGAAGAAAGGGAAAATGGTCAAATTTAGGAAAGTACAACAGGACATGCATAAAAAAGGATTCAGTTGCGGTAGCCATTTTTGATTTGAGTTAGTTAATTGGAAAAATAATTTATTTTAATGTTTTGTGCGACAATTAGGTACATGGTTAAAGTTGATAAAATTGTGTGCACTACTAGTATTCACACAGTAGTAGGTACTGAACCAGCCGGGCATTAAAACTGGCGCCCAAATGTTTTCATCTACCTACTCTATAATGCCCTTCCTACTCATATTATAAATGTGAAAGTTTGTGTGTGTATGTATGTTTGTTACTCCTTTACGCTAAAACTACTGGATCGATTGCGATGAAACTCGATATCTGGATAGCTGGACACCTGGATTAACACATAGGCTACTTTTATCCCGATATTCCCACGGGATCGGTATTTACGCGGGACTGAAACTACAGGGCGCAGCTAGTAATATAATAAAATTGGCAAAGCAGGTATAGGCACCTACTGGAACCCACTCATTCCGAAGTAAGGTGTCCAAACGTATAAACAAATAAATTCGAATAAATATTACTCAATTCCGCATTCTACAAACTCTAAAACAATAAATTAGTTCTACTTATAGAAAATAGTACACAATCAAAATATCTATGACCAGACAGCGTCGCCAATAATGACAAGCAATTTATATGGCAAACAAATGAAGTGGACTGAAGGGGAATGCGTAGGCATCGTCTGAAATAGACCAGTGGCAGACTGGACGGCCCAGACTACGCAAAAATATCGCACCAGGTACGATTATTGAGGCTAGTTTACATAACATATGATATGTCTGCGTGTTTCTGGTTTTTGAGAGAGCGCTGTCGAGTTTTTTAGCGGTTATGTTTAAACTAGCAGCGCTCCGCAGTTTCACCCGCGTAACTCCCGATCCCGTAGAAATATCAGGATAAAAAGTAGCCTATAGCCTTCATCGATAAATGGACTATCCAACACAAAAATAATGTTTCAATTCGAACCAGTAGTTCCTGAGATTAGCGCGTTCAAACAAACAAACAAACTCTTCAGCTATAAGTATAGATACGAAAAGTGGTAAATGAGTTTCACATAAGACTGATATAGCAGATTGGATTTAACTATAAATAAATAAATATTGCAGGACATTCCACACATCGCCATCTAGCCCCAAGATAAGTAACTAGACTTGTGTTATGGGTGCTAGACAACGGATATACTACTTATATACTTTTCTTTTGTAAATATATACATATAATACATAGAAACAACCAGACCACAGACAAATATTAAAGCATAAATACTTGTCTGAGGCGTGAATCGAACCCGCAACCCTGTGTTTGGCTGTCCGGCCTTGTGACCATTGTGCCAACTGGGTCGTCATGTATCAATATATTATAACTATGTATCAATAATTGATAGAAAAGTTAAAACCAGACGCTTTAAAATAGCAACAAAACGCCATAACTTGCACTCTCTGTCACTGGTCATTATGATAGTATAAGTGGCTTGATCTAATGCCTCCAAAGATATGGTCTCATGCCTCCACAGAAAATTAATAATATATGTATGATTTTATGACAAATTCAAGTTTATGTACTTACTAATATTTGTTTACGGATTGGGTGTTTCTGTCTGTATATTGAGTATACTTATATTAACAAAATCAAAGTAGGTATGTAAGCATTCGTTGTCCCGCTGCCATAACACAAGCCTAGTTTCTTAGCATGGCGCCGTGTAATTAAATCTATATATGTAAAAGAAAGTCGTGTTAGTTACACCATTTATAACTCGGGAACGGCTAAACCGATTTGGCTGAAAATTGGTGGGGAGGTAGCTTACAATCATAAGACGGACATAGGATATTTTTTTTGATATTCCCACGGGATCGGGACTTACGCAGGTGAAACCGCGGGGCACAGCTAGTTGTATATAATTTTAAACCAACAAGTAGGTGGTGTAGGTTCCTAGTACTTCCTACTACTAATGATCAATGTATTTAAAGAATAATGCCACTGGTCTGTTATAAACTAATTACGAAAATATTTGGTTTATAAACCAATTCGTAAAAGAAATCTTTGTTAATGTTTCTTAGATCACTTCAACAATTCAAACTTCTAAACAAAAACAATATCTTCGAAGTCTTCGAACTCGGTTCAGTTTCACTCGAAGGAACCGAAAACGTGCAAACACAAACCACAATTTAATCTAGATTTCCTGTATAAATCTAGATACAAACAAGCTCCCCAGACAGTCTGCCTGTTATACGCGTTAGTTGTACAACCAAGTACATTATTATTACCAGTATTTCGGTGCACACAAACCTTTGCAATATCATTTCAACAGTAAAATATCAGTGTAGGAAGTGTACACTTCATCGCATAAGTTTACAATTGCTTTTGGTAAAGAGTAAGATTATAAAATAGTCTTTAGTGTGAAGGAATTAAGAACGAGTTACACCATTTTTTACCCGTGAGATCCTGTAATTGGCTTTCTGTTGTTACACTATGTTTTTATAAGTATAGAATAGCTGTTGGATCTCCGAATAAATAAATAAACGAGTGTTTTGTATTCCATGACAATTGCGTATGAACAGCTTATTTGCATGCTGTCAGCATCGTGCTGAATATAATTCGGCGTTACACATGTCTGGCGCGCTTCAGAGGAATAGTCCAAATGGCAGATAATAATAAACCTAAATGCATTTGACGCGTTTGTTGCACAATTCTGAGCATCTACTGACTGCAAAGACTAATGAACTCTGCACATGTCCGAGCCAGATTTAAACTAATTATTGTTAATACAGCCCTTCTTTTATGTTCCTCGTTCACAAAACGCTGAGCTCGGTGTTAAATAGTGCAATAAGTAGGTATTCAGAAACACACAAACTAAGTGATTAACAAATTGATTTGCGATCTTTGGACTTGTATCTTCTACTAGGTAATCATTTAATATAGGTAATTAATAATTATCATATCGCACCGATAGCCACTCTATACCTACTTTGGATACTTAGTAGTAAGACCCTACATGTGATAATATGACGTAAAAACTCCTTCAGTTTGGACTTTGATTCAGAAATATAGCATCGCAGACAATAAGATAATATAAATAAATAAAATAAATAAATAAATATTGCAGGACATTCCACACATCGCCATCTAGCCCCAAGCTAAGTAACTAGACATGTGTTATGGGTGCTAGACAACGGATATACTACTTATATACTTTTCTTTTGTAAATATATACTTATAATACATAGAAACAACCAGACAAATATCGAAGCATAAATACATGTCTGAGGCGGGAATTGAACCCGCAACCCTGTGTTGGGCAGTCCGGCACGGTGACCATTGTGCTAACTGGGTCGTCAAATAATAAGATTAATTTAGCTACAAAGTATTTAAATATACAATTTCTTCTAGGTAGTTTTTTTTAATTGAATTTAATAAAATAACCTTAGTTAAAGTAGTTAATATCTATACTAATATAATAAAGTTGAAGAGTTTGTTTGTTTGTTTGAACGCGCTAATCTCAGGAACTACTGGTTCGAATTGAAAAAATATTTTTGTGTTGGATAGTCCATTTATCGAGGAAAACTATAGGCTTCTTTTTATTTTGATATTCAAACGGGATCGGGACTTACGCGGATGTAACCGCAGAGCACATAAAAAAAACCGCCATGTGTTTCTTGTGCCTTCTTCTCATTGGTGAGCGCGTTCCGAAGGCACATATCCTAACTTAGTTTTAAGACGTTTTCATATGGTCTATGTACAATTGTTTTAAGCATCCGCAGAAATAATTTTTTTGACTTTGCCTTTGAGCGCTGCTAGTTTATGTATATAAGTAACAAAGTAATAGTTTCGTGACAAAAAAAATATGCTTGAATTAGGTCGTAAAATTTTCCATATCTTTGATAGATTGTTGTTAGGTTATAATTGTATCATTATAATTCAAGCGAATACCTAACCTACCCGTCGAGTTGAGGCGTGGGATGCCAGACGTCTGCTATCCAGATAAGCGAGTCGTTAGGAGTCAACAAACCAAGTTACTTGTTATGTTACCTATATATGTATACAGACCTACGTCTCAAATGCAATCACGAGAAACGAGTGAAAAGGGCATGGATTTATAATGAAGATAGTTACGGTCTTTTTTTGTGGGTTCGTGATGAATCAATTCATTAACTTCTAATTCGTTGAATGTTAATGTCTTTACCTAACCTATCTATGTAGTAAAGCTAATACTCCTTATCTTCTATACATATAAAATGCTTTGTCCTGAATGACTGACGGATCAACACACAGTCTAAACCGCTGATCGTGAAGATCTGGAACTTGGAGGGTGTGTTCTTTGTGTGACGTAGGCATCTTTGTGTGACGTAGGATAAACAAAGATTTTCCGAAATTATACCCTTTAGGGGGTGAAAAAGGGGGGCAAAGTTTGTATGGGACAACGTGATTCCTTGCTTCAATCCTATTAGAACTATTTTCGACTTCTACGCGGACGAAGGCGCAGGCAAAAGCTAGTTAAACTATATAATACTAGCAGCGATCCGCGGTTTCACCCACGTAACTTCCAATCCCGTGGGAATATCAAAATAAAAAGTAACTTAAGACACTCTCAATGAATAAATTTATCCTCATTTCAAGTTTAATAAAAATCGGTCTAGTAGTTTTGGAGCTTATTCAATTTAAACAAACAATCGAATATTTCCTCTTTATAATATTAGTAAGTATAGATAGTACTTTTATACCTTGATTGGGTTATTAGTTTTTAAATTTGTTTAGTGTTTGCTTTTTCACAATTTCTTCTTTCATCTTCCGTGCCTTATCTCGCTTTAAGTAGGGTCGGCTCTTCTTATCTCATAGGCGCCAAGACATTCTGTCAAGTATAATTGTCTTGTCAGGTAAATGCTCCTTTAATGGAAGTTTTGTCATACTGGTCCACCAAGTCGAAGGAGGACGTCCTCTGCCTGTTTTCTGGTTGGCTGTGTAAAGCTGTTTTTAACCCCCGACGCAAAAACGACGGGGAGCAGTCCCCCGACGCGACAATATTTAATCAAAAAATTTCAGATGTACCTACTTAAGTAGAAACATAATTTCGGGGTTATTTTTTTTCTTTTTGTAGGGGTTTTTTTTTTCATAGTTTTTGATTGCTTGTTTTAGGCTTTTTACGTTCATACTATTTTTATTACAGATACAGATACAGATAATTTATTGATAACGTTCAAGTTAATTGTCAAATGAGTACATAGTACCTAATATTTAAAATAAAAATAAATTAGCATATAAAATATATTAATTTTAACAATATTGTATTTAAATTCAAATTATAAAACAATAGGTAATGCACAATTATTTTGCACATATTATTTTTTACAATGCTTCTCCGCTAGCTCTGGTAACAGGGAGGCTCAACAGCTTTAAGCCTCCTTCTAGTTGTCTTAAAGCTGTTTTTAAAACATGTTTGCGATTTCACAACTACGAAAGTAAATATTTTCGATAATATTGTTACTAATTACAAATGCACACAAAACATGAAAATGTAATTTTGACTCAATCATTGATCCTTAATATATCAAAACCAACATTCATATACGTCACATATTATATTAGTAAATAGGTGTACATACAATACGTCACTTGGAATCACGATTCTTTATGGACATTAGCGGCTGGTATACAGAATACACGCGGTGGACATGCGCGGGCGCACCTGCTCCGATCGGCGGTCACGCACCATAGCACCGCGCCTACTGGACAAGACAAACGTTTTACCTCGACATGTACTGTAACCTAATGTATCCTACCACCTAGTCTACATTTATAATAATTAAGTAGGTAAAGAACCTGAAATAAATGTTAACGTAAAGTGCAACAAGGAAAGTGTTAAGGTGCTCTTCCAGTACCGTGTGTAGGTATTCACATTACCTTAGCCCACGCTCTCAAAAACGTAGCGTGCTGCGTGCTAACTGTTATATTTGATCGACATGCAAAACATTTTAGCATTATTATCCACAAATATAGTTCCTAGAGGTCAAAACCTATCATTTGATTCATTTTTAGAAACAAACGTTAACTATTTTAGAATAAAACCCGATAAATGATCTAATAATTCTCTGTTTTCTAACATTTTTTTTATCGAACGAATTTGTTCATATCTTGTTTTCAACCACAATAAACAAAAATATGTTTATTAAACTACAATATCCATTTATATCAAAATAACAAAAAAAGAGTATTTGATTACTTAGAGTTGCTTAAAACAAAGGTCGATTTTGGTAGCTTTATTAGCACCTGGCCTTAACCTAAAACTTAGAGGTGTCTCTGCTATAAACAAATCAAGATTTACCTACCAATGATTATCAAATGGGCTGAAAAATCTCTTTGAACGTTGTATGTGTGTATGTATGTGGGCTTCTTTCCGTAACTAGACTCTTTTTAATTGGGTCCCTTTTGCGTGAGGATGGAGTAGGCTTGCCCAGCACCTACTACCCTCTCAGCTTAGTCAACCGTGTCCAGAAGAGAGAACTTGTCAATACTTCTGGAGACAACTAAGCCGCGGGTTTCATCACGATGTTTTCCTTCACCGTAAGAGCAATGTCAATTAGCGCACATAATTTTTTCTTAAGAAAAATCCATTGGTGCACGGCCGGCTGAAATTTTCTTTTCACTCACTTTTTCTACGTTATAAAAACCTTATCAAAAACTACCTAAATGTAGGTAAATAACAACCATATGTGTAGGTTCAATAATTTCCTTTTTTTATTAGGGTTCCGTACCTCAAAAGGTAAAAAAGGAACCCTTATAAGATCACTTGTCCGTCTGTTGATTACAAAAAAGACGGGTTGCACTCCGGGAGTGCCGGCAGAAGTGAAAACTTGATTATTAACGTTGAGCATGTTTGATATTTTGGAATGGTTAGGGAATAATTTTGCACCAATTGCTTTACCAGTATAATAGTACTATCATTTATGTGGTAGAATACAATATTCATTTATTGCGCTATCGTACACAAACATGACAATTTATATTACATTAAAAATTTAACACTTTAAAACTATAGCTGTCTACTCTCCATCCGTCTTACGCTTTTTCGATCAGGTCACGTGTCCTGACGCGAGTTTAAGATTTTATACCCATTACAGAAAAAGTGCTCAACGCCGCTAAAGAAGTTTTCACTTCAATAAGAGAACTTCGAATAGGGCTACAATCACTGAGGTGGAAGTTAACATGAATTTCAGTGGCGACAACAGAAAACGTCTATAACTTTAAATAAAGTTACTCTAAGGAAAAATTCACCGTAAAAAAGTTAGTTAATATTGTTTCGTTGTCCACCACACTGGGGACGCTATTTTTGAATCGCTCGTGTGACATAGCTTCGTCGTATACAAGTCATGCTCGACTTCCAAGTCGCATGACACCAATTTTTTAAATCGGTCGTCGTTGAAATTTGAAATGTACATTTTTTATTCGTTTTACGCAGAAAATTTAAAACCGGTAATTACCGACGAAAATCCGAAATAATCCCAAAAGATATAAATATTTTTCAAAGATCGTTTCCGAATGTTTGACTATGATTGTTTGACGTTTATTTTACAGCGACGAGTGGTGGAGACGACGTTACGAGCGAGCAATAAAAAAATACCAAATTTCCGATGTCGAACGAATATCACTAGAAATCGAGCTCTCGACGCGGGGCGAACGATTCAAAAATAGTGTCCCGGGCGGCACTCACTCGAGTAGAATGGTATGATACACAAAAGTTTCATTTAAACTCTGGCGTGGGGTACCTGTTCCGATTCAAGGAATTCGTTTTGTATGCCAATGAATGTGACGCTTCACTGGTAATCGAGTTGGCGCCATTTTAAATTATTAAATCATTGTCTTTGGTAGATTTGTTTACATTCTATAGTTTACACTTCAACCTCCCAGAAGTGCTACTAATATTTAATGTATAGATTTTCTAGCAGCTAAAGTTCTTGCAAAAGTATACGAATTGCTTACTTTACAATAAATATGTGTGTGTCGTTTATACGAAAACATCACAGAATAGATTACAAACAATGACTGACAGAGTATGCCGTTCCAGATAGCTATGGCTCTATAGTTAGTATCCAATACGGTATAGGTTTACTACACACAGGTCAGAGCGGTGTTGGCTTAGTGGTAGATATCTCGACTTTTATTCTGAAGGTCGTGGGTTCGAATCCCGGCCGGCCGTGCACCAATGGATTTTTCTTAAGATCAATTTATGTGCGCTAATCGACATCTATACGGTGAAGGAAAACATCGTGATGAAACCCGCGGCTTAGTTGTCTCCAGAAGTATTGACACGTTCTTTCCCGTGGATATGGTCGACTAAGCTGAGAGGGTAGTAGGTGCTGGGCAAGCCTACTCCATCCTCACGCAAAAAAGACCCAATTAAAAAGGGGTATACAAGTACAAGTACACACAGGTCCACGCGTTTATAAGCTTTATTCAATAATATTTTACTATATAAATAGTAAAGTACTTAAATAGAAAGATACGAGATTTTGAAATACATAATACGTGTCGAAATTCCAAGTGTGAAGAGTGAAGTGGAACCCGTTTACGCGCCCGAGCATCTCCGTAGCTAATCGATCATTGGCCCTACGAAAGAGTTCAACGCGTTCCCTACTCTACTAACTCTATGTAAACATTCGTTTAAGAATTCATTTGTTTATAAAAGCTATAAACTTTACTATAGAATTTGTTACTCTTCACAAATTAGTAAAGGCACCTATAATAATAAGGTATTTTAGACTCTAAAATACCTATAATAATTAGTTAAGGTACCTATAATAATTAGGTATTTTAGAGTCTAAAATATCTATAATAATTAGTAAAGGTACCTATAATAATTAGGTATTTTAGAGTCTAAAATACCTATATTAATAAGTAAAAGTACCTATAATAATAATAAGGTATTTTAGAGTCTAAAATACCTATAATAATTAGATATTTTAGACTGTAAAATACCTATAACTTTTCTGTATTTTAGCCTCTAAAATACCTATAATATTTTTGTATTTTAGACTCTAAAATACCTAATTATTATAGGTACCTTGTCCCTACCTACATATAACGTTAATCTATTAAGTTTTCGGTAGGTTTAGACACAATAAATGTTTTATTTTTTTCGTTTTTATATTTTGAACATTTAACGCCAGACGAGTTAATAATAGAATATTAATAATCAAAATTGTATCCTTACAGTTATATACCCTAATTTTTAGAAGCACTTGAACAATAGGCTATTTCTTCTTTAGAAACAAACTTTTTTTCAACGATTATACCTACTGGCAAAAGTTTCCACAATGAAGGGATTACACGTCAGTACTCTCGTAGCTACCGACGGATTGGTTTCACCGAACGCTCGTAACTTTTTGTTAATTTTAAAACCCTTTTGTTCGTTGAGTATTCCGCGTACGTTTCACTTGAAACGAAACAAAAGCTGTTAATCTACCGTTCCCGCTTTGTGGCGGTTCGAACCGTTCGAACAATATCTGTTTGTTGCATTCACTTGCATACCTTTATCCCAAAATAACTTCAAAAGTAATCTTAGAGCGATGTTGGCTTAGTGGTAGATACCTTGACGTTCATTCTGAAGGTTGTGGGTTCGAATACCGGCCGGCCGTGCACCGATGTATTTTTGTTAAGAAAAATTTATGTGCGCTAATTGGCATTGCTCTTACGGTGAAGGAAAACACCATGACATTTATAATACTATTAAATCTCTGAAGCAAACCAACAGCTCTGGCTACGATGAAATAGACACAAAAGTCGTCAAACATGTTGCTTCCGAAATATGTGCAGTTCTTAGTCATGTTATTAATATGTGCATTGATCAAGGAGTATTTCCAAATGCACTTAAATTATCAGTGGTCAAACCATTACATAAGAAGAATGATAAACTGGACATCAACAATTATAGACCCATTGCACTTATACCTATATTCGCCAAAATAGAAGAAAAGATTATCCATGCTAAATTAACTTCGTTTTTTGAAATCAATAATATTTTGTCTCCTAAGCAGTATGGGTTCAGGAAAGGAAAGAACATAAACATGGCCATTCATGGGTTTTTGTCACAAATAATTACAAATATGGATAGAACATTACCTATAGCGGCACTCTTTATGGATCTCACAAAAGCTTTTGACTATGTGGATCACACCATTTTGCTTGCTAAGTTAGAACGCTACAATATCAGGGGAAATGCCCTGAGACTACTTGAATCGTACTTGAGTGAACGCCGACAAGTAAGATTGAATTTAAAAACTAAAACGGAAACAACCTATACTTCCCCAATAAGGCAAATTACCTGTGGGGTACCTCAAGGCAGCGTATTAGGCCCACTATTATTTATTATTTTTATCAATAACTTACCTAAATGTATTATTAATTAATGACAATTTAAATCACGTAATTCAGTGGCTAGTTAAAACAATTTAAAAATTAAAAATAATGACATTTAGGCAAAGAGTTAATAAATTAGAGCTAGAAATAAAATATGACAATACACAAATAACACAAATTGACAATACAACATTTCTTGGACTACAAATAGATGAAAAATTGACATGGCAAATACACACTAATAATCTTATCAATAAATTAAATCAATACTCTTATGCCTTATATAATTTGAGAAAGGTAGCGAATCAGGACTGTGTTATGACGTCATACCATGCCTATGTTTCCTCAGCGCTGCGCTACGGCATCATGTTTTGGGGCAACTCAACCGACAGAGAACTTGTTTTTAAAGCGCAAAAAAAGTGTCTTAGAGCTGCTCATGGCTTAAAACCTACGGATAGTTGTAGACCATTGTTCCAACAGTTGAAGATTTTAACATTGCCATGCTTGTTCATTTTCGAGTCTTTGATATTTGCCAAAAGCAACCTTCATTTATTTACGGGAATGAATAGTGCTCGTCTTAGATATAAACTTCATGTACCTAATCACAATACAGCTTTTTACGGGAAAAGCTTTATGGCACTGGCTCCCATGATGTACAGTGAGTTGCCAGATCGTATAGCTCAAATTGAAGACTTCTCTATGTTTAAGAGAGATTTACATAATTTTTTGACGGAAAAATGCTTTTATAGCCTTAAAGAGTATTTACCGATGTATAGAATGTGTTAATGACATTTTATGTAATAATTTTTAATTTTATTATTTGACATTTCACTACTAATTTAGACTAATTCACATACCTCAAATGAGGTTAAATAGCCAAGTACTTTATTATAATGTTAACATCTTATTCCTTACTCTATTTAATGTGAATGAATGATTGATTGATTGAAACATCGTGATGGAACCCGCGGTTTAGTTGGCTCCAGAAGTATTGACAAGTTCTCTCCTCTGGACATGGTCGACTAAGCTGAGAGGGTAGTAGGTGCTGGGCAAGCCTACTCCATCCTCACGCAAAAAGGACCCAATTAAAAAGGGTCCAATGGCGGGAAACAGCCTGTATACAAGTACAAGTACGTAATCTTTTGCATGATCTCTAGAAATATATGTTCTAGTTTTCTTTCACATTCCATGGATTTAAAAGTACGGATGGATTTCTTGTTACCTGCCTATATACATACGCTCCCCAGCGTGATCACGAAATAGGCTTTTGCAAGATGATGTCATGAAATGAACGTAATGTAGACACGTCGGGGACATTGGAAGATTCCACGGTAGATATACAATGATTCTACATAGCCATAAGGTAGTTAAATTTGATAGTAAGGAAAAGTACTAGAAACACTATAACTGCAGTAGCGAGTACTCAGGCAATAGATGCTACAATGTGTGTTTGCATGTAAGTACAGTCGACTGCATAATTGCAGCCCCTAGTAGAGTTCTTAAATTACTATTATTGGCATGTTTTCATTCTAATAATTTTTATTTGATAAATTGATTAGTTAGAAGACTTTAAACTTCAACTAAAGTAGGTGTCTAGAATCTTGGTAGTTTTGAAAACATTATAATAACAGCCGTTTTGGAGCTCTACGGTGGGTCTGCAATTATGCAGCCGACGGTACATTTTTTAGTTTTCCGCGAACAAAGTTCCTAAGTTTGTCCCGAAATCAATCGAAATTTATTTATTTATACCAAAACATCTATACTAATATGATAAAGCTGAAGAGTTTGTTTGAACGCGCGAATCTCAGGAACTAGTGGTTCGAATTGACAAATTATTTTTGTGTTGGATAGTCCATTTATCGGGGAAGGCTATAGGCTACTTTTCATTTTGATATTTCCACGGGATCGGGACAAACGCGGGCGAAACCGCGGAGCGCAGCTAGTTGCTTTATAAATTGCATTTTTCTCGGTTATTGTAGGGAAGACTCTTAAAAAAACGTCCATTAGTTAAAAAATAAGAGATAATGTCTTTATCTATTCTAGTTATTATTACTGTAACATAAAATGAACTTAAATTATATTCACATTTAGAATTACAATCTAGATCATAATCCGTTATGCAATTGTATATTTACTTACTTACATATTGTGAGTGTAATCTGGTGTGTGAATTATTAATAAAATAAAATAGAACATTTTCTCGTAAATAAGTAAGCCGTTCTAGTACTTATGACTTTATAGACCTATGTTTAACCACCATTGTTAAGGGAGAGTACAGTATTTCCGTGATAAGTATTTGTCATCTAGCTAAAGTTTTATATTGCAGCAATTTAAGGGTAACAATCAGAAGTACAGCACTCAATATCATACTTAGTAGGTACCTATATACCTACACAGATGGGTTTAACGCACTGAGTTATTTATTACAACAACTCAAGTCGTTTAACGTAATTTCATCATGTAAGCTGACATGGCAAAGATAGAAGTGGACGAGTTGAGTTGAGACGGTATTTATCTCTACCTACAGTCTACTATCACCTATAATAACACTTCGTCAATATTCCGTAGTAATGGCCGATACAAGAATTCGTTGGAAGTGTCCGGTTTCAGTGTTGCTGGCACGACAACTAGCGCTCATGTTGGTTGCTTGCCTGCATTAAGTATTTATTTATGTATCGGTGGAGTACAGGTTCTATCTGTGGCGCGGGCGGGCGGGCGGAGTGCGGCTCAGAGGGGCATACTTACTACGTGATTAATCCTCTCCCCCCGTGAGCCGGGTCCCCCCTAGCCGACCCCCCGCCCCGCCCGGCGCCCCCCGGAGCCGTACTCGCGGCGGGTTTCCTCGTCCCCGCGCCTCACGGCCACTCACTACGCACGGAGCTCCGCATAGTGCCGCCGCCAGTCGCGCCGCGACCCGCGCCGCCGTCGCACTCTCTCTGCATACAGCTCTGTGCCCTCATCGACCCGTGATATCATTCATGCTAATCTCCGCCCGTCGATTTTCCTGCCGAGTGACCGCAGTAAAAACGTCGCGCGTCATCGTGAGTGCCGAATATTCGTGGACCGCACGTCGTTGGTGAACTTTTCCGTCGGATATCAAGCATACAAAACCAGTTCGGACAGTTGAAATCTTGTACGGTGCCTTCTTTCGGATGAGATTTTCGACTGGCGAGTACTGCTGTGACCTGCGGCCTGAGATGCTGCGCCCGTGACCGTCTCGCGACAGTGATACGAAACGTAAGGATTTGTTAAGTTGATTGTGGTATTTCGCATGCACAGACCCGGCTGCCTTCCTATTTGCATGGCGCATACGAGTTGATTTTATTTTCGTCTGGCGCGGTATGTGTGCGCAGGGCATGAGAGTGTGCGAGGGCAGGTCGCGCGGGTGTGTGCCGGGCGGCGCGGCTCGGTGCGGCGTGTGTGTGCGTCGTCGTCATCGTCGTGTCCGCGCCGAGACGGCTACTCCCTGCTGGCCTGCTTTATTTAGGTTGTTTCTGAGCAGCGCCCGGTCTGCTCCGCCGCCCGCACCGCCACTCCTACCTGTCTAGGTATAATACTCTAGGTGCTCTATGTTGACATCTCATTTTAAGGCATACCTATCTACCACCTTCTACTTATTATGTTCTTTCATTGCTTGAATTATTAAGATGTATGTTTAGCATATCGTTATGCAAACACACTGTATGGGCAATTGGACATTCATGATAGGCACCAGAACGTTGTTAAGATTTGAATAACGTCAAAACACAGCCTACGCAGCGGTCACATCACATGTGTTGACACAGTGTGGTGTGGTGTTGCGGAATATGGTACTTACAGTGTGTGGGTTGTTCGTTACTACGTCGTCAGCGCGAACGCCATTGGAACTAGCATTTGTAGGCACAATGATTGCGCGATGCATGTCAATGATCTCAGAGCTATACATCACGTCGAATCTTCGCAGCTTTTACGTTTAATAAGCTCCTCTCTACACTTGCTCGACTCGCCTACTGCCAACACTTAACAAAAAAGTTTGTACAAGAACAATTTTCATTTACTGTTAGAGCAGAGTTGGTAGCTGGCGTCACGTTGGTATCGGATATTTCATCATCGATATGATAGTCCAAGTAAACATGTTTGTGGCGGAAATTAATACATACATATAGTACAGTAGATACATCTAAAGTCAAATTTATTTTTCCAAAAAAACTCGTGAGAGTGAGCTATAATAGACCTTAGTATCTGGTATGAATTTCAACATGCTAGCTCCACGCGTTCTTAAGAAAAAAGGTGGTGACACATGAACAGACGGACAAGAAAGTGATCTTACAAGAGTTCCTTTTTTACCGTTTGAAGTACGAAACCCTAAAAGTATAGAAGAATAAACCTCTTACACAATATAAGTAAACAATATAAGGTAGAGTAGACATTAAAAATATTACTCTAGCATCACATATTAAAGCTTATTTCAAATCATAGTTAAGGAAAAGTACGTAATAGGTCGAACATTTTACTCAATTTACCTAATTTATGTAACGATAAACTTTAACACCGAGTAATAAGAAGCAATGCTTATATGTATAATACTATACTACAGCATACGTACCTACTACGAGTGTATGTAACCAAACATTATTTACCGAGTTAACGATGTCAAACAAACAAATTAATTACTAAAATCATAATTTATCTCGCGATGTTGTGGTTATTGCCAGTTACATGACTGTTGATGATAAGACAAAATGTTCACATTAATTGAACAAAGTGTAAGTGCTTATGATGACCATGTCATCAAAATAATCATAAGTTACATTAGTTAACACTACTATAAAAAAAAGTCACATAAGATTTGAGAAAAATAATCGGATGCCAACAAATTGTTGAAAAATAGTTTGCAAATTTTGACGGACAACTTACATATGAAGAGTCAAGCTAAATAAAAGCTTGTATTAAAATTCAATGAACCTGCAAAGGAAATGATATAGTAGGTGCTCAGCACAGTAGATGTTAGTGATTTGACAAAGTAGTTTCCTTACTTTCACAAGCCTTTAACCCGAAGGCGAAGCAATTCAAATATCACGGAAAATTACAAACCATATTCCAGAATTTGTTGGAATTCTGGAATATGGTTTGTAATTTTACCAGAAGGTACCAAATCAATAAAGATTTATTCCATACGGAGAGGCGATTGTTGATTTAAACTCTGAGACAAGAGTTTTAATAGTAGCAAATGTTTTAGGTACTTTAATTACTAAAGAAAGAAGCGAAACTTATAGAAACTGATCTACGGAATATAAATAAGATAGAATTCGTGTAAAACCTAAGAAAGTGTGCAGTAGGCCTTGTTTAAAGTTGTTAGGGGTGCCAAGTTTGTCAGATTACAAAGCACCTGGGTTTAGGTATCAAAATATCGAGTTCTGTCCAGATAGCAGCTGCAATTCTTATCTGACTTTAAGTAAATAAGTTTATTTATCTCTGCTTGGGGCACGTAGTTGTACTTACTGTTTATAACGGGTCAGTTAATTACTTATATATAACTAACTAGTATAAACATACTTCCATTTGTTCGTCTTGAGATTTGTCTGAAGAGAATATCAACAAATAACTATCAAAAATTACAGCTGTCACTATACCCCGTTCCAAAATCACAGTAACTTTTGACAGCTGTCAATTTCCGATCGTCTTTTGTTTTTTTTTTTTCAATCATCTTTTGGCTTTTGGAGTTTATTTCATATTTCGAACGTTTTTCTCTTTTTTTTCAATCGTCATTTGCTTTTTTTTCGATCGTCTTTTGTTTTTGTTCTAATCGGATGCCAAAGAGAATAGTAGAGTCACGGGAAAGAAAAATCTCTTTTTTTTTTGAGATCGTTCTTATTTTTTTTCTTTTTTTTTTGACATTAGTCAAGAAGAACAAACATTTAATTACTTATTGGATCACTTGAATAATTTTAATATTACTTTATTATTTATTACACTAGCAGCGCTTCGCGGTTTCACCCACGTAACTCCCGATCCCGTGGGAATATCGGGATAAAAAGTAGCCTATAGCCTTCCGCGATAAATGGACTATCCAACACAAAAATAATTTTTCAATTTGAACCAGTAGTTCCTGAGATTAGCGCGTATAAGTGTAGATTAATTGTAATAAATAATCTGCTATTCACATAAACTTTTCTACACCAATATTATAAAGAGCAAATATTTTATTGTTTTTTTTGTTTGTTTGTAATGAGTAATATTTACAATATTCAGTCAGAAGAACAATAGTGGTATGTTAGTATACTCAAAAATATTTGCGTAACCCATTGAAATATCAAGATCTAATTTAAATAAATAAGGTTTATTTTTAAAAAATTAAACTACTTCTGTTATCTGGTTTTTAGCTACCGCTTATAAAGTGTTATCACAGGTTATCAACTGTATTGAGGCGATAAAACTTGCAAACACCTGACGTATGGACACTTTGGTGCATGGGTTTGTGAAAACAATAATATTGTTTGCTGCCAAAACATGATAGTTAAGGCGCTCTTCCAGTACCGTGTGTAGGTATTCACATTACCTTAGTGCCCGCTCTCAAAAACGTAGCGTGCTGCGTGCTAACCGTTATATTTGATCGAAATGCAAAACATTTTAGCATTATTATCCACAAATAAAGTTCCTAGAGGTCAAAACCTATCATTTGATTCATTTTTAGAAACAAACGTTTACTATTTTTGAATAAAACCCGATAAACGATCTAATAATTCTCCGTTTTCTAACATTTTTTTTTATCGAATGAAGTTGTTCATATCATGTTTTCAACCACAATAAACAAAAATATGGTTATTAAACTACAATATCCATTTATATCCAAATAACAAAAATAGAGTATTTGATTACTTAGAGTTGCTGAAAACAAAGGTCGATTTTGGTAGCTTCATTAGCACCTGGCCTTAACATCCGAAAATATAATAGTTGCTAACCAACCAGCCTCCTACAAGATTACTTTCTATTAGCGATATCGCCGATCGATAGAATTTTTTGTATGAAACAGACATTAAGCCATTGTATGAAATTGATATAAGATGAAACTTGTCTACATACCATGTGACTTTTGTTGGCTTATGTCAATTTTATAAAAAAAAAATTAAATGGAAAGTTATCTTCTAAAGGGGGATATAAATATGCATGAAAAGCATATATATAAGTAGGATCTTAAACTAGCATGCTTATTTTAATCCTACTAAAGTTATCTAAAACGGGATATTTATATACCACAGCCAAAGGGCATTTTTTCTTCAGTTTTGTTTAGTTTGATTTTCCAAAATACATTGTATTTCAATACCTACCTAGACCGAAACTGAAATGATAGTTATTTCTGTCACGACGAATTGTAACTTATCGTTGAATATTAGAGCTAATAGTATAACCATCTATTTTGAATATATTCAAAGAAACAACATGAAATAAATGAATAACTTCCACGAGCTCTCTTTCAATGTTTCAGTGAATTTTAAGTCAGCAATAAAAGTCTTCCTTCTCAAACAAACGGCTCGCTTGATGTAACTCACAAAGGAAATATTGTTTCATTTAAATCTTAAATAACGTTCGCTGATCGTAAATTTAAGCAGCTATATGAACATATTTCCAAGAATAATATTATGATTATAATACTTTAAGTTTATAGTGTATGAATATTGATGTTTGAACTGTTCTCATTTTAGTTTTTGGAACCATTCACGGTGGCAATTACTGTGGTAATCTTCCAAGGCTACCGGCGCTCTCTCCATACAAACGAAGTCTACTATTTTCTCCCTGGATAATGACACTAGAGCAAATATTTTTGTTGCATAAAACTTATAACTTGCCCCTATGTCTTTTTTTTTAAATCTTAATTTCTATGATGATTAGAAAATGAATTTAACCAAAACATAGCGGCATAGTCATGGCAGTTATAGGTTTTATGGCACAAAAATATTTGTGCTAATGTCATTATCCAGGGAGGAAACAGTCGACTACGTTTGTATGGAGAGAGCGCCGGGTACCCTTTCACCTTAAACACCTTAATATTTAGATTTATTTTGTAGAATATTTGTATCCCAATGGCTTCCGACTTGTTCTAACGATTGCTATCAGAGACGAGGCAAATTAAAATAGCAACTCCTGCACTTAGCACAATAATAGTTTATTCAGAGCCCGTGTGAAGTAACGTTTTAAACACACTAAAGCCATTGTTTCCACGCATTCTGCAGTGCCCAGATACCACATCACACGTACAAAGGTTGACTAGATTATTATTTCCGTTACTGCTATGCGAGTTTACAACCATTTCCGACTGAAACAATGTTAATCTCGAAACAATTTGCATTTAAATAATATTCACAAACACACATTGTTGCGATGTAAACAATCGAAGTATAAAGGGTGATGTTTGTCAACACGGCCCTTGCGCAGATGATTGTTTATATTCCCTGTTACATTATGTACAAATAATATTTCAGCTAATGTAAGCAATGTCACTTGGAAACAGCTGATAGATTGATAACTTTATTTGCAGAACACACACGAAATATAGCACAACTAGCAGTGCTCCGCGGTTTCACCCGCGTAACTCTCGATCCCGTGGGAATATCGGGATAAAAAGTAGCCTATAGCCTTCCTCGATAAATTGACTATCCAACACTAAAATATTTTTTCAATTCGAACCAGTAGTTCCTGAGATTAGCGCGTTCAAACAAACAAACTCTTCAGCTTTATAATATACTAGCGACCCGCCCCGGCTTCGCACGGCTATATTATGCATGTATTATACATATAAACCTTCCTCTTAAATCACTCTATCTATTAAAAAAAAACATCAAAATCCGTTGCGTAGTTTCAAAGATTTAAGCATACAAAGGGACATAGGGACAGAGAAAGCGACTTTGTTTTATACTATGTAGTAAAGTATAGATATACACCAAGTATACAAATAGTTAGAAAGTATTAGTCGCATAAATTGATAAACCTGCTTCCAGACAACTTTGGATGTTAAAGAATTGTTTTAAATCTTTATGAAAAAATATTAATGAAAGAAAGAAAAGAAAGAAAGAAAAACATTTAGTCGGTGCAGGCACACGACAACTTTAAAATTAAACACACACAAAGAAATAGGTAGCATTATATAACGAAGAAAGAAACATACACTAAACCTAAGAATATTTTAAAAGAGTAGATAAAAATAAGCAAGGTCTGTTAATGCAGAAAAAAATTCAAGGCTTGATTTCAGACATCTAACCTACTGAGCACTAATTCGACCCTTTTTTCGTTGTAGTGGCAATTTTTAGAACGACTAGTATTAAGTAACCGGTTACATTGACGAACCGGACAGTCTAATCAATGGAATGGACTGCGCTGCGCCTGGGCATTACATAACTGCTTTCGCGGCAATGCACCGGGGTCTTGCGAAATAAGACATTATGCAAGACATGCGATACGCAAATATCAGTGAATGTATGTTGTATTACATGAGACATACTAACAAGTAACAATTCACTTAGTATCGACCTTTATATTTCGCATATGACTGACTGAAATGACATACGTACTTTTTATATTTAAATGCCATTTATTGGTATTTTATTTGGAAATATCAAACGTCCTGTATAAAATAGTTATGACTGATTTCATAATTTGTAAAGTAAACAAGTTATCTATATATTTTATTTATCTCTACTACGTTAAGATACGCATATTTTTTAATTAGTCGTCTATATTTAATAATATTTATTAGATATTCATTTTAATTCTTACATTTTCTACTTGCATAATTTAACGGAATTGTTTTTATATTCTGTGATACCTATTATTTTGGTTCATATGTGCAGAATATTTATATAAATATTGGGTCAATATTCATTATTAATTTAACCTTGATGAAGCATTGATAGCATAAAGACAAGCTTACCTTGAAATATATCTTCATAAGTATTATTTCTTTTATCAACAAAAATATATTGTGAACAAGATAGTGTTTGCTTTGCGTGAATTCTATAATAATTATTAGTCAATAGCAAAATATAATTCAGTTTTCCTTTTAATTAATAACAAGTTGTTATCGGTGAGTTGTGTAGGGTACATAACTAAATTCAATAGATAACAAGAATTGTTTAAAATTATAAGCTCTATCTAGCCAATAAGTCTCCAGGTAATTTCTTATCATTGCTTTGAAGGTATGTATGACTGATTATAATAATAGTAATTTTATAGTGATATTTGTTATTTAGCATTAGTCATTCACTAGTGTAGGTAAATACTTATTTATTTTATTGATATATTATTAAATTGAATGATTGTCACCAGCAGCTTATGTAAGGAAAATATTCTACCTATTACAACATTGGTAATGAATTCAACTTTAACCTTTACAAGCATAGTCCGATAAATCAATGTGTATGGAAATACATATAGCACAAGACAATTGCTCAAATGTA
This sequence comes from Idaea straminata, assembly GCA_951213275.1. Lineage (NCBI taxonomy): Eukaryota > Metazoa > Arthropoda > Insecta > Lepidoptera > Geometridae > Idaea > Idaea straminata. Next base: position 9,324,956 of record OX577858.1, read on the forward strand.
TTTCTGGAAATATATTGTGACCGATAAAAACAATGATACGAGGCATTTAGATTGTATTTACTTGTTTTAAAACAAAATTATGACCTCTTTCTTCTATCAAGTATTTAATTCGACTGTTAGTTTAAATTATGTAATGTATATTTTACCAAGTCGTTAGCCAAATACGGGCATCTTGTCAACAAAATAAAAACGTGTAGGTAGATAACCTCGAGGGCGAAGGTAACATTTAAGATAACTTAATATGGAATAAACATCGTCCATTAGAAAACATGTTTCACCACTAAATGCTGGCAAAATTTGATTTTCGAAAATTGTAGTACCTTTGAGAAATCAGACAAGGCTGATGGAAGAAATACAATAATGTACGTAACTAAGTATATCCATGACCACAATTAATTTCCAGATAAAGTTTTTGCCATCCATCTGTATGTAAACATATAAAAGAAGACATTCGAAAACCATTCATATTTTTAAAGCTATTTTTAGTAAAAAGTTAATCGTTCGTCAAAATTAGGTACAGTCGGCTGCATAATTGCAGCCCCCGGTAGAGTTCTAAAATTACTATTATTGGCATGTTTTCATTCTAATAATTTTTGTTTGATAAATTGATGAGTTAGAAGACTTTAAACTTAGAATAGAATAGAATAGAATAGAATAAATATTTATTGGAAAAGCACACAGACAGATACAAAACAAAAAAGAAAGAAATAGGAACTAAGAAAATAAATACAATAAATACGCACAAGAAAAAACACAAAAACAAACTGGGATGCCGTGTGCTGACCCAAATGGACCAGCCTCAGCATAAAAACTGTAGCCAGCAAGATGCTGGACTGCAGCGCTGGTCTTCCGGCCGGCCCAAGCGCAGCGATGCAGAAGGCACCGCTGTAAACCCCTTTACGCCCCCCTCCCCCAGCAAAAGAGAGAACCAACCTACTCATAAACTATTAAACATAATAATATAAAATATAATAATTTGGCCTAATTAATATACATGAATCAAAGGTAATAATAATAGATATAAACAAAAAGAAATAAATAAAAAAATAAAACCCTAATAAAACTTCAACTAAAGCAGGTGTCTAGAATCTTGCTAATGTTGAAAACATTCTTATAACAGCCGTTTTAGGGCTCTACGTTGGGTCTGCAATTATGCAGCCGACACCTACTTACATTAAATAATCGAAGGGTAACTTACTTATTGACTTCGTAGAAATAATTGTTAAATAAACTGATACAATTTAAGATAAATTTTGCCTCTGGAACAAGTCTTTCAAAAAGTTAATTTGTTACTTCAGGCATATTCCCATGCAGCCTTTTAACCTTTTCTTTGTTACCATTTACGGTGTTTGAGCGTGGGCAATTTTATAATGCCTAAAGCGAAGCCAAGAAGTTGTTTCTCAAAACTTTAGGTTACTGAACTTTCCTGAATACCTACCTATTAACATTATTTAATATTAGGTAGGTAGGTAGCGTAAAGAAGTTACATACGCCTCAATGACCCCGGAGAATCATCTTTTGTCAAGTGGGTTTGGCGTTATCAGAGCATTTGTAAAGGCTTTATGCTCCATTTAGAAGTAATTGTAGGTATCGGATCTTCTAATGATAAGGTAGGTTAATCCTACCATTCAGTCTTTGTTGTGTTGTAACTAGTTTTGAAAGACGACACGTAAGTAGATTACCTATCAGCCCCCTTAGACTAGATGGCTTTCTTTCTACTAGCGATATCGCCAATCGACAGACTTTTTATTTATTATTTTTTTATGAAATTGACACAAGCCAACGAAAAGTCACGTAGTCTTGCGGTAGAGAAAAAAAATGGTGGGAGAAGTTCCATCTTATGCTAATTTTATACAATGGTTTATGTCAATACAATTAAATCTATTGATTGGCGACATCGCTAATAGAAAGCAATCTTGTCTAAGGGGACAGATACGAAGAGTGGTCGTGTCATTTATGATTCGCTAGAGGTTAATGATCATAATTCTGTTACATTTACTGTGTTGTGTGTGCAAATAGCCTACAAACAAGCCTTCATTGTTCGTTCATCTTTATAATGATCGATTGAAGTGCTTTAGACTCATGACGACGGCAGTTACCACGTTCTTATAACATGTTATGATCAGTTTAATTTAAAAGGCACGGTTGGTGAGGCTTGCTTGCGATGTGGCATCGACTAGGCACCGCGATAGGTGACGGCCTTGCCGCGGCCGCCGGGTCCCTCCCCCGCGCTCTCGCTGCCACCCGCGCCGTACCGGTGACGTCACGCGCACGCACCTCACTCGTTCAAGTTCAATGTTGCCTATTAATTTTACCGTGCCATACCACCAGCAAGCACCAATACATTGCTATTTTACAAGGACGTTCAGTATTGTTATAAAATCTTGCATGAACCATGTTCGTTACACTTGCCACTGCACAAGGTTACTTACGTGAAGTTTTTGTTGCTCGAATATCTAAACTAATGAATTGGTTGAGATTTCTTATAAAAGATCTACTTAAATCTCAACTTCATTTTCTTGTCACCCAGCATTAAGAGGAAAGGGTATCGACGCTCTCTCCATACAAACGTAGTTGACTGTTTTCTCCTTGGACATTAAAGCAAATATTTTTTTGCATAAACTTATAACAGCCATGACCATACCCCTATGTTTATTCTTTTTCTTTGTTTTTTTAATCTTAATTTCTACGACGATGGTTAGAAAATGAAAAAATCCAAGACATAGTCATGGCAGTTATAAGTTTTATGTAAAAAAATTTTTTGTGCTAGTGTCATTATCCAGGGAGGAAACAGTCGACTACGTTTGTATGGAGAGAGCGTCGGTACCCTTTCACCTTTATTCTATTTTTGGGTAAAATGTGTTATTTATGTATGAAAATCTCTTTCAAGGTTAGGTTGGTTTTTGCTATGGAAAGATACAAATCAGGATTCTGTTTTTTAGTCAAATGGTTCTAGTACAGATTTTTTTATTTTAAAAGTTTGACTACATCCGGGAAGTAGTAATACCTACAGCTCTGCATGGTTGTTCACAAACCTGTAGTAGCGCCATCTTGAATGACGCCGGACGCTGTAATAATCATTTCCATATTAATCAGATGCTAAAATATGTTGCATAGATGAAAAATAAAATGTTAAAACATAAATAAACTTAATTTTAATCGTCGATGATCTTGTATTTACGTAATTCAAATTTTTATCTACCTAATGCAAACTCTATAGGTAGGTAAGTACAAATTTTATCCAATTCCAACCAAAAAATGTTGTTTTACAAATTTAGAAAAAACAGAGACCGTATTGAAGGAAAGAAAGGTAAACCCGGCGCTCTCTCCATACAAACGTAGTCGACTGTTTCCTCCCTGGACACTAGCACAAATATTTTTGTTGCATAAAACCTATAACTGTCATGACTATGCCCCTAGGTCTTGATTTTTTTCATTTTCTAATTATCATAGAAAGTAAGAGTTAAAAAAATATATATAAAAAATAAGACATAGGGGCATGGTCATGGTTATGGCAGTTATATGTTTATGCTGCAAAAATATTTGCTTTAGTGTCATTATCCAGGGAGAAAACAGTCGATTACGTTTGTATGGAGAGAGCGCCGCTACCCTTTCCACTTAAGACGTTAACCTAACCAACAAAGATCAAATTAATATCGGAAAATGACTAAACGAAAACAATCAAGACGCGAACAATGACGGTAAAAGAAATATTTTTCATTTTTCCAATGATAAAGTACTGAAGTTTTCAATGAAACAGCTTTGTAAACACACACATCTTCCTTAGGCTGGCGTTTTCTTCGAAGTGCGCGTGCGCCGTAGTTTCAACACTGCACGTGTCAATCTATTGTAATTTGTAATGTGACGTCACACAAGACTTGCGTAAATCTCTCCGAAATTTAGTATTTGTTTTCTCTTATCTTAAACTATACAAGCTAATCAGCTCATGGATGGAACCGGTTTTCTCTACGCCCGCGCCTCCTCCGCTGATTTTAAAAATGATGCAGAAGATGCAAATTGGGCAGTTCCTTTATTTCAAAATATTTGAAAGCATTTAAGTGAATCGCATATTAATTTATATTAATATTTCTTCTAAAGGCTTCATCGTATAGCTTTTTCTAAGCCCATTTAATCAGTTCCGTTGCATTTGAATTATTTTTCAAGCCAAAGTTATTGATGCTCCAACTCAATTGTAATAGATAGCAGACTGAACCTACATCTAAATTGGTTTATTTTAAGTCTCGCAGTAATTAGAGGCAATTACAGAACACAGTTTATCCTCAATCAAGTTTATAAGGATTTAGTGCTATTCTTTACAGCATTGAGTTAGTCTTATTAATAATTGTTTTGTAAACGTGACCGTGATAAGAATTGACCTCAGTTTTAAAGTAATTATACAGAATGTCTGGTTTCTGGTATCGTAAAAGTGGTCAAGTGAGATCTGGTAATTATTACCTTATTTATCAATTCAGTATGTAAGTAGGTACCTATATTTCCAGTACCTAGATACTAAATATTTCTGTTACATATAGTATGTATAATATTAATTGCTTGATAAAGAAGCTGATTTAGTGTTGTATTTAGTCTAAAGTCTAGAGTCGTTGATAAGCTAGGTCACAAGATAGCTTAAACTTATATGATCATTATGTTACTAGGGAACTAAATCTATATATATATAAAATAAAGTCGTGTTAGTTACACCACTTATAACTCAAGAACGGCAGAACATATTTGGGTGAAAATTGGTAGGGAGGTAGCTTAGAGCCAGGAGACGGACATAAGATACTTTTTATCCCAATATGCCCACGGGACTTACGCGGGTGAAACCGCGGGGCGCAGCTAGTTCTTTATATAAATTCTTTATATAAACATAATATTACTGTGAGAATGTCTAAAATTATACCCAAAATCTAGAAAGAACTTAACTACCTGCGAGCAATCATCTAAATTATTCCTTTTTTATTTATGGCATTTTTTTTGGTAGTAAACCGTATTCGAATTCTTGTTAGTGATATCTACATAGATAGAATGAATACAATTCGAATAACTATACATAATTTAAGCAAATACAGTATCGATAAAAATTAACAACTAGAAAGTTTTCTAAATAACAAATTCATTTAAAAAATAGGTGATGCAATTAAGTGATATCTTGAATAATTATAATTGAAACTAAAAACAAGGACAAATTTAATGATTTATGCTTAAGCATTCTTTTAATAATTTCAAGATAAAAACGATCTAATTACTTAGTTACAAGTTTTCCGCATGACCTCTTACGTTTACCTACTCTTGAGTTTCAAATCATTAAAACCACAAGATAGGAGAAAAAAATACCGGCATATACAAAAACAGACGATTGACTATTTTCATCTCATACACGTGTAACAAAACTATATAATAACATGTAATATAGCATTATAACGAACACAACCACAGTCACTGATAAGTTCACTTTGTTTTCATTATAGACCTAAATTAATATCGGATTTTGTTTTTGTACAAAAATATCAGAAGGCATTTGACCCGTTACATCAAGTCTAAACGTGCTTGTTTAAAAAACTCGAATAATAAATCGGTTTGAGTCATTATTTTTGCATATATCTAAACTTAAAGCTTATATCATCGCGTACGGTACAGATTGTTTAATTTAGGTATAAGGCCCGACGCAGAGCAGCGCAGAGCCCTAGTGCAAGTTTTTCGTAAAGCAAACGCATTGTCTTTTGGCCCCTCTACACGATAGGCCATCATGCTGGCCCATAAGGACGTAGTGGTGTCTGATGGCTTATGGTTCGTGGGATGGCGACTGGATAGCCACGGTGTCCGTTTTTCGCTCGTACATCAAAGAAGGTGGGCAACGATGGCTGAACGTGGCCATCCTGTAGTTACGTTTGAGCCATCGTATGGCCATCTCGCTGGTCCAGTGCTGGGCCATCATGTAGAGGGGCTATTAGGTATATCATGAGAGGCGCCTCTATCGGATGTAGTGTGCAACTAACCTCATCTTTTCAAACAATGTTCGAGTTTACTCTAACGTCAAAGTAGCGTTTGCTTTACAAAAATCTTGCACTACAGGTAGACAGGAACAAATAATGCGTTCTTTCTACTGTCTTCCCTCTAGCAACTCTAGCCTCTGCTTGTCCGCAGAAAATGGCTCTATTATACGTATTACCTATTGCTCAATGTCATACAAAATAATTAGAAAAATTATAATATATCGCAGCAAATAGTCAAGTTGTTTCGTATTCGTCACCTGTATATCTAGCTTATACCAACGTTGCGTTGCGCGCAGTACCATGTTTGGTAGTGTGACCCTGTCCCAACTATGCAAATGAGTCTGAAGTTGTACACAACACACTATATGAAGTTGATTCATTAAGGCTCAATGAAAGTTTTTAATATGCTCTTGAAATATAGAAGTTTTTCGGATAGTATCTGCAATAGTTCACAAAATATTGATAAGTTAACTTGTCTATTCTATTATGAAATAACGTACTCGAAGATTATCATCGAAAATTTAAGAAAAAGACGAAAGTTACAGTTTATTATGCAGACAGGACTAGACTATAGGCTTCGTTGCAAGGGTTTAAGTTACGTTAAAATAATTGTAATGTAAGAAATAAATAATAAACAATAGTCAGTCGAGTATCAAAGCGTTCGTCGTAGTCGCGCCTCAGCGCCGCCGCCGCCCGCGCGCCGTGTCATCGTATAGTATGCCAGCTGTATATCAATGGTTGGTGTAATGTTTAGCATACAATCGACGGTAATTCCTACAGGCAGGTTAGTCACGCGGCTACTCTCGACACACAATCAGTATGCAGGAGCCAGTCTAGCTTACCTACGCGTGTATAATCAATCGCACAACCAAATGACACGATTAGGTATTCTATGTCTAAAACGAGCACCGATAACTGTTCACACGAGGTCAGCATCGATATGTTCGTAAATTACAAAATAGGACACCTAGATATATTGTTTGTGATATATATATATATATGTACCTCCTTTTAGCGATAACTTTCTGTTTTTGTTTGTTAATATTGTTATGGTAGTAGAGGTTCTCCTCTGTTTCATTTATCAACATTAGCGCCCAATTAGGTCTCGCTACTGGCAGTCTATATTGTATTTCGTTAAAGTAGTTGGCATATTTAGGATTATTCATCAGATAGGAGCAGAGCAGAGGCACGTATGTATATGTGGTAGTCGAGGAGCGACGGTGAGACAGGTCAGACGTTGTTTATTTATCATTGTGGCATGTGGAGCGAGCGAGTGCCGCATGTCGGGAGTGGCCCAGGGAAAGCACTTGTCAGCCCATTGTCTGCTGTCCGCCCGATTGATTGATCGCGTTGTCTTGTGTATTCTCGGATATACGAGTACCTACTTCGAGTATTTAGTGGACGAAATATTTGGCAAGTGTTATACGCTCGTATTGCAGAGTAAGATTCTTGTGGACTATTTGGCAACATAATTGTTTTCCGAGTGTGAGTATTTTAGAATTTATCTTTAAACTTTGAAGCAAGTCAATCTTTGGCTTACTCGCACACATAACTAAACTAATCATCCAACCGAAGTAATCTGTTGTTCGTAAACATTTATCTGCACGTTTCATCGATATCACTCTTCCATTAAATATAAGAGACTAGATATGGATGTTTTTATATAATTGACGTTATTTGAAACAAGTGTAACAATCGATATGAATAAAATAATACAACGACGATTGATTATTAGAAGATTCAAAATAATTTATCAAAAATAATTGATGAGTTGATGAAATAATCAACTCATTTTTTAATCATAGTTTAAGTCTAAGCACGGGCCATGATCGCGTTAGATTTTCAATATTTCCATCCATTATATCAGATAAGTTAAGTTGTTTCCTCTTTTGCCATGTACTTGTACCTATCTATATAAAATTTTACTTGGACTAAATTTGCATGGGGTAAGACTCCGTGAGACCAAATTGCCATAAGGATGATCAAGTGTTCTGTTTCACAGGCATAGTGCCATTTTCAGACACCTGCTTCCCATTTTCATATTTCTTGCTCACTGTATTCTGATCCTGGTAGATTTTTATAAGATGAAATAATTATTTATTCATTTTTTTTCCACGATATTACAGTTGATGTAACTCAACGAAATACCGGGGTAAAATACTGAAATAAATAAGTACCAAATGAAAATTGGAACCTCAAAGACCCGTGTTTATAAGAAAAAACTAAAGTTTATAGGATTTTAATATCTACATTGTATATTTCAAAAAATATTTCGACAAATTCAGTAAGTACTTACTTATCTATTTATTTTCGATTGAATATAAAATATCTGGTTGATAGATAAGATATAACTTGTTTGTTAGAGTGTGTATTTGTGACTGTATCATTCATAATCATAACAGTAACTACAATTACATACAAACTTACTTTATCATTGATAATAACTTACGTAAATGAGATAAATATAATGTATAGTAAATCTTGATATGTCATTTGTTTCAAAATACGTAAACGCAACGAGTGTCTTTGAATAAAATTATATGAAATTTATTTTTGCGTTGAAAAAATGTTGCTTATATTTGTGGAAGCCCTTTAAATTAAATTGGTGTTAGTAAAAATACCTAGGTAAGACATTTTTCCTGTGATCACAACTAATTACGGATACCTATTTTAATGTGAACGTCGAGAGCTAATTTCACAGTATATTGGTGAAAGTCCCAAAGAACCAGTAGGCTGTGAAGCGAATCACATTTAACACGGTTCACTCACTTCATTTTAATTTAGACCTTATCGGGATCGATGTAAATTAATTTACAAAGAATTTTTACCCTGATATCGACAGATTATATTATATCTAATCGGAAACATTAGGTACACTTAGATAAGACATGAATACCGCATTCGAATTTCATTGTGCAACATTTCACCTAAGTTTATTTACGAGATTTGTTGATTAATCAATAATTAACTTATCAAGAGTGATAAAATTTGAAATGACCAGTGATGTTCAGTGATATTCGTAAGTACCTTTTATAAACGACCTGATTATAAAAGTTCAGATAAAAATGGAACGAAACAAAAGGAGATTTAAAATTCAGGTCCGGCCCGGTTTCTGAAAGGCTATTCCGTGTTTGAGCCTCGAGCTAATGCAGTCTAAAATACATTCCATTTAGCGGCAACCAGTAGGCGGATACAGAGTATGCTGACACTCGTCTAACATCCGTATATTTTTAACTACTTTAACGTTTTGTTTAGTTAGAAATTCTAAAAAAAATTGACCATAAGGTTTTGCAATTTTGAGGTATTATTTGCTTAGTTTATCTTGTATTGTTCTGGGCTGCATTCTACGGTTGAACTCGTCAATATTTTGATAAAAAAAATTCTATAAAGAACCAATGTCACCGGTATCTATTAGCACAACTCCTTCTCAATACGGTATAGGTACCCAAAGTTGGAAAAATTATAGTTATTTTAAAGGCATATTGAATGAAATGTTATTCGTTATTATCTACAGTTTCGACTCAAATACTTGGTTAAGATACTTACTCATTTTAACGAATTGTTCCTCAAACGAGTTTTCACAGAGTATAAGACTGTGGAATAAAATAGCTCTAGAATGTTATATTGTGTAAAAATGTTTGAATAATTTAAAAATATCATTTACTGTTTAGACGTTCGCATTGGGGAGCGTGGGCGATTGTCCGCGTCACACCAATTACACTAGGAACGTGTGATATATTTACGAGTTTCTTGTTATGTCTACATACAGCTGCCTCGTTTTATGTATATGCCTACATATATACATTCTTGACCAGAACCGATTCACAATCAATATAGTTTACACGTGTAACCAACCGCAGCAGTTTTAAGTCCACACTGGACACAATGCCACAACTATAATATCTGAAATTAACTAATAAACAGTCAACGGTCATCGAACCTGCTAATTAATGTAAATGCTGCAACAATACGAATTGATTTTATCGCCTAATAGTTTCTTTGAATACCAAATTAAGTAAGTAATTTTGTCAACAACTTTCTTCTATGATTCGATTTAAATAGAACAACAAGCAGTGATCAGGCACCGACTTTGATGTTTTATCAATAAACGATGTAACATATTAATTATGTAACGATTGTGGTAAATTAAAATTATTTCGGTATCAGAACTTTAATGGTGCATTAATACACACATGGCTAGTTGGAATATAGCCTCAATTTAATATGTTAGGGACAGATAGGCTAATAGCCTTTCAACTGGCAGAAAAGGTTGACGCATACATTTTCATTTTGGCGCCATCTGTGTGCCAGTTGATGAATTAACTTTAATTAAGATGGCATTTATTTCACGGTCGCCTATCTGAATCAGAATGAATACGAGACATTTTATCCAATATCAATTTATCAAGGGTCTTAGTGGTTTAGCATAAAGACATTACCAACTTTGGTGAAAAGATAAGGTTTTTAAATAGGAAAATGTATGTCATGAATAATCATAAAAGCTGCTCATTTGCACAATATATTTACGCACTTTTAGAGAATGTAGAAATATGACGTTAATCAAAAGGGCGCGTGGGTTGGCTCGTTTACCTTCACTGTCCTAGTGTGATCCACTCGATAAAACTGTACTTTTGTTACACACAAAATTGCTAAACAAAATAACCTGCCTACATTAGTTGTAAAGTTTGTCCCGTAAACTAAATTAAAATAATATAATACACATTTTGTTCTTGTTATAAATTAACTAAGTTTTAAATTTTAAACTAATTGCATTTCAGTGGTAGAATCATCGAAATATTATGTAGTAACATGGCTCCTAATGCTATGGGTTGAGTTTATTAGTAAAAGATAGAATTTGAACATAAACAGGGAAGCACTATGTTGATTATAGCCAACGCGATCCGTCTAGCAATCCCGGAAACATCATTGAAATAATATAACTTATCTCCACAGAAGTGTTGTCCTCTCTATATTTCCAAGTCATCATTTGTAATGTAATATTTTCCCACGATATCGACAAAAAACGACTGAACCAGAACTTTAATTTCAAACCATAACAATTCGGTTTAGAACTCTGTAACCTATTGAATCATTTAATCGAAATTGCAACTGCATTGCCCTTAACACGCCGGCACCGAGTTCCTTGATAGCAATCGAAATACGAGTTAATACATATTATAATTAGCAACACTGCAATGCAATTAACACGTCAACCTTTTTACCGCAAACAAGTAAAGTGTTGTGGAAACTCTGTTTTACGTAATCGTCGCGTGACTGTTCATTCAGCAGGACTGAAGAGGTCGTTTATAAATCGTGTCGTTTTATGTTGCCAGAAACAAGCTATTGCTGTTTCCATTTCGTTTACAACATTTTTACGCATGGTCGTACCAAGCTTGTGTCTCAGGGGGCGAAACTGATTTTTCAGCCGGGTCTCGCGCTTGTTTTGCCTGACACACTACAATTAGAATGTCAATTAAGAGTGGATATCAATAAATTCATGTGAAGAAAGATAATGGGACTGAGAGAAGCGAGCATCCGCATATATTTTAGAGATAAAATTCTAGATTTTTTTTATATGCCTATAGTTATAAATTTTTGGATAATATTAACAATAGAAAATAATTACAAGAATTGATTAATTGAAGCAGCCGCACCGGATTTAATTTTAAGTGATCGTGATAAGCATAGATATTAAAAAAAGAAGATACAATTTTGCGCCGCCCTTGAAAGGGCAAAATAATTCAATATTATGTCAACTGCCTGCAAATAATATAAGTACAAATATTTAACATTGCACGAATGAGTGCAATAGCTTTTTTTTTTTTCAAAAATTAACGCATAACATTGTAAAGCTATAAGTTTTATCGAGAACAGTCCGTCTCCTCCCACGGTATGTCCATGTCTGTACGGGGACAATATGTTAATTTGTAGTAAAACTAGGTAGTTTATTATTTCTGTTTGTACCTAATTCATAAATTATTATAAATAAAAGTTAGCCCCTCTATCGATATCCTTTGCGGAAGCGTTTAATAGTTCTAATGAACAAATTCCTAACTGTTATTTCTAACGTTCGAACGCATCCAATAAAAAAGTTATACCGGAAGTAATTCTCATTTTCCAACGGATTATCTTTTGATGTTAATCGTTTTTGGCAGCAAAAATGACTCTATTAATTTATACCACAAAATGACGTCCAGTAGGTGTTTCGTTGGCCAACTATGTCTGAGAAATAATCTTAAAATATATTTCATTGATGTATTCTAGTTGTTATTCTCATACAAATCTATACATATAAAATTCGTTGTCCTGAGCGACTGACTGACTGACGGGTCAACGCACAGCCTAAACCGCTGATCGTAGAGACCTGAAACTTGGACGGTGTGTTCTTTGTATGACGTAGGCATCCAATAAGAAAGGATTTTCCGAAATTCTACCCCTAAGGGGGTAAAAAAGGGGGGCAAAGTATGTATGGGACGTGATTTCTTGGTCCAACCTTATTACAATCATTTTCGAGCTCTACGCGGACGAAGTCGCGAGCAAAAGCTTCATTTCATAAAAAAATCAGTTAATAAAAAATGTTCTACACGAAAAATTTCAATAGTAAGTAACAAAAGCTGAAATACTCCAACATAATATTGTAATTAAAAAAGTATAGGTCATAGCAATAATGCAACAGTTAATTTATTGTTCAACTTTCTGGAACTTAATTCATTTAAAAGTTTTTATATAAATCCCGTAGGCGTGATAATATTTTTCGGTTGACAGGAACATTGTGCGCAATATCCTAAAATATTTGAAATTTAATATTCGCAAACAGATTATAAAATAAAAATTGTACACCAGAGTACAAAAATTAACCGTTTTCCCCTAATGATAAGGTAGACAAGTTCGTGTTAAGAGGAAAGGGTACCGAGGCTCTCTCCATACAAACGTAGTCGACTGTTTCCTCCCTGGATAATAATACTAGAACAAATATTTTTGTTGTTTATTGTGTCGCTGACTTACCATTTTGCATACTTCAATACGTTGCTATGGTTACCTCAATAACGTAACGTAACGCATGACGTCACACTTTTTTGTGAATACCGGTGTTCATTGATTTATAAGACGTTATCACGTCAAAAAAGCTTTAAAACTCTATACAGATATGGTAACAATGTATATTTGAAACTTGTTAATCTGTATTGGAGCCGTTTCATTGAAATATGCGTTTTAGATGAACTAAATTAGAATAATAAATGGTTATGAACAATGAACATCCGCGCCAGGTGGCCGAAACAGGTGGCGCATGGCGGGTATAAATGATATTCCCCTATATTGTAAGTACTATGTTCCTACCTACTACTTCCTTGCGTAATTATAAAACTACGTTTATCAATACATCATATAATTATACAAATGAATATCAACGTAATTATTTGTTGCTGAGCCAAATTGCATACCTACACGTCAACATACGATAGACCAAGAGAGCAGTGTTGGCTGTGTGGTAGATACCTCGACTTTCATTCTGAAGGTTTTGGGTTCGAATCCCGGCCGGCCGTGCACCAATTTTTATGTGCGCTAATTGACATTGCTCTGCTAAGCTGAGAGGGTAGTAGGTGCTGGGCAAGCCTACTCCATCCTCACGCAAAAAGGACCCAATTAAAAAGGGTTCCAATGGCGGAAAAACATCCTGTATAGGTACAAGTACAAGTACGATAGACCAACGTTTATTGCAGTAAATATTTAATTGAATATCATTGTGATTAATTAATCTAAAAATGTTAAGGCTTAACTTAAAATTGAATAAGAATTAATCGAAATAATTAAGTTTCTGAGTTGTTTAACAAACAAAAAGCATAACAAAGAACGGTACCAAGTACTTACACACTTAATCGATCCTGGACTACAATTATGACCTCACAAAGGAAAACAAATAAAATGAATAACATACACCAAGAATGCATCATTAAGATAATGCGTCGCACAATTGTAGCTTCTGCATAGTAAAGCCGTCGACATAAACCAATTAAGGGACTGAGCTATTTTTATTCAGTTACATTACACGACCTCTCCAGTCCACAGTCCATTGTAGATAGGAGATTAAACTTAAAGTGAACTGAACTCCGATAAAACAGACCCCCGTACAGGCGTACAGTCAAAATAATCCTGCCATTTGTAAGTTCTGGGAGGGGGGGGGGGGAGATGGCGTATAGGCGGGGTGGTGAAAGACGCGGCGTGAATGGCGGTGGCAAGGTCAGGGGCGCCGGAAGTGGGTTACGGGCGGCGCCCTATCGACCGCCCGCCCGGTCGGCTAACCACCCCGCCCAACCGCCCGCCCGGCCGACACGCCAACTAATATAATAAATAACACTATTTATCCCGTATTCGGCTATAAACATTGGTATTTTATAGACACGTGTAAAATAAAAAGGAATACCAAACTAATTGTTTAGTTTGGCTAACATTAACGTTTGTTTCTAAATTAAAGAATTGGCAAGGCAGTTACGTTTTACGTGAAAATAATCTGTCAGTAAATATTAAAAAAGAATATTGTCTAACCTAGACTAGACTGGGTTTGGCTACGGTTCAACAATACAAGTCGCCCATGTTGTGTCCGATGCGCCAGAGCAACCGCTCGTGATGTAAGCGCTTCCTTAGATTCGGTCGCAAATTTGGCTCGCCATTCATGCGAGGTTTTTTACCCCACCCGCGGCCTTGTTGCCCGCGCCTACGCTGCCGTGCCGGCAACACTGTGCGGCTGCGCGGGCGCACGCTCCGGCGAGACACATATAACATGCCAAAAATACATTTGGAACATACTTTCGAACATTATTGAGATAACAACATTGGAATCGAATACGAAACTCGTTACCCGCTCTATTTCTGACCAAAACATCCGTGACGTTCGTTGTTTAGATTCATTTAACATGGGCCAGTAGAGTCGTGTCCGTGCATCAATCGGAGCCGTTCCGAGAACGAAAAACTGGTACTAATGCAGGTGGCAATCTGTAAATAGCAGCGCTTACGTAACGCTCAAACATGAGATTGCTTTTGTTAAGTGAATTGGACAGCGGCGGCGGCCGGGCATTTCTGTGGAAATAAAACCAAAAATATACATCGAGCCGTGCTTCGGATCGGCCATGCTCGGAAACTAGCTAATTGGCTTGAATTTTTAAAGCCTTAGTCACGATTTTACCATCTCACATTGTTTTTAGGGTTCAATAACGAATCTCAACTCTTTTAGAATAGAGTTTATTATATGCCAATATTGTTTCTTTTTACATCAACACTCTGTACACTTTCATATTACTTAAAAAACTAATAAATTAATGCGAAAAGTTTAACTTTTTTTTCCGAATATTTAGAGATTTTCAGTAATTTTTCAAGACTTTTCCAGAAACTTTTAATTTCCAATACGGAACCCTGTAATTTCAAATCTAAAGCGATCATGACCGATTTTTTATGACTCACATCGACCAACAATGTGTAACGATCTCTTGTTTCCTCATTCGTGAAAAATTACGTTTACTGAGTTTGTTTCTCAAAATAACAATATCACGAAAAAAAGGTTTTAATGAACTTAAATTTGTGAAACATTGTAGCTTAATAACTAAGATACTTGGAAACTTGTCAAAGAATTGCCGCAAGGCCATAGGATTCAGACATCCTAGAACTGGAAAGTTGACTTTAAATCTAGGTAAATTCTACCTAGGATTGTGAAACTAAGACTCAAGTTTCACAGCTTTACCGCACTCAATTGTAAATTTGGCAATATTTTTTGCCTAACGAGACGACAACACGATGAAATAGTTTTCAGTGTAACTAAGTAGATGCCAATGCAATTTGCGAAATAAGCTGAAAAAAACTTGAAGGCAAATTCAAATATAGCAGTCGAAGTAAAAAATGAAACTGCATCGCTATTAGAATACGATATACCTACTTGTACATACCTAGCATATGTTTATGTAAAATACAATTTAATTAGTTAATTAATTACCAAGGTAGGTACTTATGTACTCTACCTACCCATCATAATAAATAAACTGAGGAAACAAGGAATCGTAAAATTGACTTAACTTCTTCATTAACGTTTAATTTGAACAAGGTAATTGTTTTATACATATCACGTAGGTACCAACTTCTTGTACAAAGTTACATATAGTTGTGTAAGTACACAACACATAACAAACATTAGCAATGCATTTCTAACATTATCCCAGAGAACTAGGTGTGCGCTAACTCGACAAGAGCGTGTTTGTGCAGGTGTGCAGGCGCATTTGTTCTTTAAATTATCGCAGCTCGCAGCTTAAGGCGCTCTTCCAGTACCGTGTGTAGGTATTCACATTACCTTAGCCCGCGCTCTCAAAAACGTAGCGTGCTGCGTGCTAACTGTTATATTTGATCGATATGCAAAACACTTTACCATTATTATCCACAAATATAGTTCCTAGATGTCAAAACCTATCATTTGATTCATTTTTAGAAAGAAACGTTAACTATTTTTGAATAAAACTCGATAAACGATCTAATAATTCTCTGTTTTCTAACATTTTTTTTATCGAACGAAGTTATTCATATCATGTTTTCAACCACAATAAACAAAAATATGGTTATTAAACTACAATATCCATTTATATCCAAATAACAAAAAAAGAGTATTTGATTACTTAGAGTTGCTTAAAACAAAGGTCGATTTTGGTAGCTTTATTAGCACCTGCCCTTAAACACGCAGAGGAATGTCTCTCAGGTTTCACAACTACTTCCACGTAAAACTATATCATTATAACTCACCCAATGTGGCTTCGAACCCATATTTAAATGAATGTAGGTACATAAACAACACATTGCACAATGTAGGAAACAGCTCTTTAGTTTCCGCTTAATAATCGTATCTTAGCATGAATATTATAATAAGACTAGCTTTTTCCCGCGAATTCGTCCGCGTAGAAGTCGATCAAGGAATCTCAGTGACCCATACAAAATTTGTCCCCCTTTTTCGCCCCCTAAGGGATATAATTACGGAAAATCCTTTCTTATCAGGTGCCTATGTCATACAAAGAACACACTCTCCAAGTTTCAGGCCTCTACGATCAGCGGTTTAGGCTGCGCGTTGATCCGTCAGTCAGTCAGTCAGTCAGTCATTCAGGACAAAGCATTTTATATGTATATAAATGTGTATTATTGCGTATAAATGTAGTGGGCTAGCGATAAAGCTTAATGATTGCTTTATATCTTCTCCTTTGTAGAGCTATGGAGTCCTTAAAATAGAACAAAGTTGTGTTTATAGTTACACGACAGACTCGTCAGCGTCATGTGGCGAACTGAATTACTATGCTTTATGTATGTGCGTGAATAAAATCTATTTATAATGTTGACGTCGCCGGTCTACATTCTTATCGTGGTGCCGTCGCGAGGAATCTTACGCAGATGTAGTAACAATGGCCGGTTTAGTATATTAGTAGCTCGCTCGCTCACTATTCCTTGTTTACTGACATATTTGCCCCCGATCTAATCTCTTGAATAATTCGGTGTGACCTTATTCTTTGTGAGAACGTTTAGTTTGTGTTATTCATCATCTAAAATTTTCAGTCAAGTATTCGTCAGTTGAAAGGAATTCATTAAACACCTTTATCTTTTCGACATAATAAACGGTCGGTTTCCACATCGTTTTAATTAGTTTCTTTAGCTTGCGGAGTGTACGCGTCATTTGAGTAGTGTTGCCATGTTTATTATGAGCTTCAAGCATAGGTTGGGTTGTATGTAATTGTGATAACTGACGTACGTTTCTGTATTGTTCCAGGTGGTGGGATGATATCGGCGAGTCTGCCCGGCGAGGCGCTCGGGCAGTTGGGCGCACTGGGCGGGCTGTACCCGCCGGTGGGCAGTGCGGGCGGCGGCATGACGCCTGAGTTCCTGGCGCCGCCGCCGCGCCCGTACGCACGCTACACGCAGCGACGCCGTGATATACCGCCGTACCCGGCCGTGCCCGCGTATCCATTCCTGCCGCACCCCGCCTCGTATGCGCCATACCTGTACCGTACGCGGCCGCAGCCTACACCGCCCTACCCTATCCGCCCGCGCCCTTCATCGGGGTTCGTGCCACCGGCGCCCGCGCCGCATTCGCCGCCCGTCTCGGCACCGGCGCCCGCACCTCCGTCCAGAGAAGTAAGTAAAAACAGCTTCTCTTAATACGAACATTTTTCATAAGCGCATAAGAAAAGAAAGCACGAAACTAAAATTTCATTTTATGTACGTTTCAGGAACCGCCGCCGTCTCCAGAACGTGCCGCTCCCGCTCCGTACTTTTGTCGCGGAGCATTGATTAGACTCGAGGACGGCTCGCTTCGACGCGTCGAAGAAATGAGGACTGAGGACTTTGTGATGAGCGCCGAGCGTAGCGGAGAGCTCGCTCTCACGCAGTGCACGCTCCTCCACCTCGACGAACGAGGGGACAGGCTCTCACTCAGACTCACTTACGGAAGGAATAGGACACAGGTGAGAACGCCTTCGACATCACACGATATCAATATCTCAAATCTATCAATGATAGACTAGAGCACGAATTAATCGTGATATTAAAATTTCAGGTCGAGCTAGAATCGACGGTGGAACATCCGTTTTTCGTGTACGGGCGCGGATGGGCGTCGTGCAAGCCGGAGCGCACGTTGGCGCAGTATGGGCTGCGCGTGCAGCGTCTTCAGGTGGGAGACGTGTGCGTGTCGCTAGTGCCGCGCAAGCCGGCGCCCGCGGCCGCGGTTGCGCCGCCCTCCTCCGCGCCGGCTCCACCGCAGACTCACCCCGAGAACCTAAGCGTGAAGGAGGACGCGCGCAAGCGCAGGTGGTCCGCCTCCGATCTCGCGGAGGACTGCCCCCCTCTCAAGAAACGTTGAAGTGTCCACGTCGTCTTGTGTCGTCGCTCGTGTTGTGATGCCCCCCGGTCGGACTACGCATGCTGTAGGCGACCGGCCCAGTGACTGAGTGTGGTGTGTGTAAAGTGGTCGATGCTCCACAACAGCAGTACGCTTATGATATTCTATTCGGGAACTCTAGGTGCTTTTTCTGTCGGGTGCTTCTGTACGCGTTCGTGTACGTCGTTGTAAATATGTATAGGTCCGTCGAACGTTATGCTCTATGGATAGCTATAATCTGTCACAAAGATAGAATAATTTTACACTGTACGTTGCCGGCAACGAGGGCAACGAGGGCCACGAGTCAATAACTTTCAGATCATAATATTATAATGCTAAATAAGTAGTAATAAGAGGCGTGCGTAGCGCGTACGTCTTCGGATATGATATAATCATATTCCATCCATTGGAGTCGTTTTTCGAGATGAGCACAAAATAACAATTTATAATTTTATCAGATCTTATAGTAGTGTTAGATATTGTGATAATGATGAGATTTTATCGCCAGTCTACCTTGTCACATGGCAAATGGCAATGCATGTAGGACAAATATAAAATGGTACAATGAATGTTAGATGTATGTATGTATGTAAAGTAGGTAGGCAGGTAGGTGTAGAGGTACGGCTAGACCTAGACCTAGAGCTAGGGTGTAGGGGTGATGTGACGCAGTCATTTCGGAGCTCCATTACACACTTCCCAACGGTTGTGACTGCAGACATATCCATGACGATGTCATACTCCTGCGACTGCGACTCGATTGCGGTCTATAATTTATGTACGTTTCTTCCCCACTCTATTTCAATGCACTCTGTTGGCAAACTCTTCTAACAAATAATTCGATCGTGTTAATAATATAAATGTTATTATATATATATATTTGTATAAAAATGTATGTATCATCGTTATTTAGATGTCATCTCTATCGCTTTCTACGTCCATGTGTAATACACAATATAACTTTTTCTATGAGAAGATGTATACATAATAAACACACAGTCTGTGATATTTTGTAGTTATTGGTCGATGTAGGAATGAAGTATTGCTTGATTAAAGGGAATATTAAGTATGTTTAGGATAATAATTGCGTTATTGGTAAGAAAATGTATAGTTGTTGTATATTCAAGGTAAAAGCTGAAAACTATAACTAAAAACAAACACGAGTAGCGTCTGTGATTTAAAATACATATATTGTTCGTTATGTTACATAACGTTAACACCATTGCCATATCAAACAATCAAATTATTTTTATGTAATCATTAAGTGTAAAGGCACAGTTGAATGTTTTTAGTTTAGAATTCAGCACTAAATTTATATTACGCATAATTTACCGTTCGAAATGTTGTCATATATGTATCGTATATAGGTTTCAAATTGATCAATTGACAGAAATATTAACCAGAAAGCTTAGATAAATGTAGATACAGTGATTTGCCAAACGAATAGTGCTTGCTCACAAGTGACACTGGATAGGGACAGAGTTTGTTTCATTGTACCGTTCGACGCTACGTGCTTGTTACTATTATACAATGTGATTCAGCGAAGGTGTTTTAATACGAAAGGGGTTTGTTCTAGACGTGTTGTTCTACGAATTTTGGAAATTCGAACTTTTTGTTCGATAATTCTGTGTGAATTTTTACTTTAAAATCAGCTGTTTCATACAAAAACTTCGAACGAAATGTTCGAATTTCCAAAAGTCGTAGAACAAAAGTTGTTCGTCTAGACGTCTAGAACAAACTCCTTTTGTATCAGAACCCCTTCGCTTAAAAACACTGTATATGCCAGTATTCATATAGAGAGCATGTTACTATTAAACCGATACCTGCGCCGGCGCTGGTTACCTTCTTTCTATATGAATGCGGCGAATATCAATATGTTTGAATGTTATAAATAACCGACCATAATCGGACACCAAATCGACGACAGATGGTGTTGTAAAAAAAATAATTTGTTGTATAATGTAATTCTAGTTTTATAGTCTTTATTATTAATATTTGTAATTGTAATGAAAGATCTCATTTTAATAATCGGTATTTCTAACAAGGCGCTTTCATTAGATCATGACTAAGCCTACCTCACAAACTTAAAGACTAGGGAGCTGACTGATCTCACTGTAGCGTGCAATCTAGCGTCGTTCGCGTCGGATGACGTGTCGCACGCGCGTGAGGTCGGACGCATACAAGTCTAATCAAGATCTCAATTTGATGAAAATAAACATTTTAAAAGACTGGGACGCTTTACTGAATGTTGTGGGATAGTAGTTTCTTTGAAGATATTACTTAAATTAATGAGATAGGAGCATTTATTTCGTGAGCGAAAACGCTCGATCCATAATTAACCGTTTGTAAGAAGCTCCGCTTCCAACCGACTTCAACAATTGATTAGTACAAAATTCGTTACAAAAAGTATTATTTCAGAAAACTCCAAATTCACAAAGTATTAACTTCATTTCAATCAAAGGTGCTATTATATTGTTTCGACGTTATACAAAAACTTGAAATACCTAATACGGATCTTTGAATTTATACCAATTCAAAAATTTGTAACACAGTTTATATATGATCGCCAAACTCTTATATTATTGGCACAATCGATGTTCTTCCGCGCCTGCTAGATTTAGAGTCACGTAGACATAATGAATCCTTGTTTTTCAGTAAAAACCTGTTAATTTGTTATTTAAGTCCACATTTATCATAATTAGCACTTTTCGACCCGAGACGGTCTATATACGCTAAATAAGAGAAACGATTTAGATATTGCAAGTGGTCTCGCTATCAAACGAGAATTTCAATGAAACTAAACCTAACGGTATAAAGTCATAAATATAACCTTAGATCGTTTCTCTACAGCTTTTAAAATAATTGTGAATACTAGAGCAGTTGAGCAATAGATTTTGGTGTATTCTTTATACGTAATATAGTTTTTGGACATTTGTATGAATGGTTTCGCCCATCAATTTCATTTTAAAACCGTCTAATTGACAGCTGATACTAAACATGGCGCTAGAAGTATGGTATAATTAGAATTTCAGTTTGTACTTAAATGTGCAGAAAAATAAGTTTAGTAAATGTTGTTCATTATTGAATTTGATGAACTAGCGCCATCTTAATGTTAAATATACTTGCAAAAAAGACTCGTCTGAAGTTTCACAAAGAATGCCAGCATCCTTAGTTTAGCGAGTTAGCTGTCAATAAAAGATATTCACAATCATTAGACCATAATTTTTTTATAGGAATGTTGTGAAGTGAAGTTCTGGAACATCTTTTATTGATAGATACGAGTAATTTTATTAAGGCGCTGTGCATTTTACCACTTGTACCAACTTCAGAGTGAACTATAAAATCGACAAGAGTATACAAATAAAGACAATAGTTTCTTGTTGCCAATATTAGTGTGGCCAGTATGGTTCCATAGTGGATAAGTTTCATTTGACAAGACAATTGTTGTGCCATTCTGGTTTTGTTAACTATCATAGAATACCAGTCATCTCAATTTTAAGCAAAAAGTCGCCATTTTGTTTTGTGGTGAGGACAAAAATAAGTCAGAATGATGACCGCAGACCAATCACGGGAGTTAACGATTCAACGAACTGTATTCGTGATTCGTGATGTTTACTCTGTTAATTTTTTTAGAGTTTTTGTAAACATCGCGTTTTGAGAATTCATTTGTGGTCTAGTTTCGTTGACAGCTAACTTCCGTGATAACTCATAAGGGAGCTGTCGTGTCAGATACAATAATATCACCCATCTGTTTTCTATTATTAAAATCTTCAATTGAATAATATTTTGAGTTGCCAGATCATACTTTCAATTACAAAAAAATGTATTAATCATTGAAGAAAAAACCTTTACAATATCAGAAGAGTTTCCATTTGAGCTGAATTTGAAATCAGCATTTTTTCTTTCAATAATCAGTCAATTAAACCATTGAATAACATTTCATTACGGTGTGAATGGAATTTTTCCATTATTTTACAAACAAAACCTTTTTTGTGATATCACTGTGTTGGTAACAGTTTGTAAATATTCTTATGGTGACAATCGACATATTTCATTTACTGTTGCCAAAATGTTGAAATAGAAAAATGTTGTGTCATTTTTTTATAGATAAAAAAAATATTATTATAAACCGTTATATAATTACGACAAATATGGCAAATTATATATATATGTATAAAATATTATATTGTATAGAGGAATGAATAATTCAGATTTATTGTAAATGGAAAAATAAAATGTTATAGAACGAGATGTTAAAAATAAGTTAACTGTTTGTAAAAAGAAGAGGAAATATGTATAACTGAATATTTGCTATCGGTTTGTTTTATTTGTACACATCTCCACCTATTTCTATTAGAAAACTCAAATATAACAAGGTTTTAGCCCACTTGACGTGTCTTACGATGGTCTTACCGTGTAACATGGACAATATTTTCATGCCTAATTGCATAAATTACCAAAAAAATTACACAAATTTCCATAATTTATGTTTATGTTTTTTTAAACATAGTCCGTTAGAGGCTTTTGTATTATTAGAATCGTTTTTTGTGTGGACATTTCGTGAAGCCATATTTCGCTGTCTACATTATCAAATAGACTTAGCCTTGAAAGAGTACCTTAATATCAACCGAGATACTTAGTTCCAAGTTTGTTCAGACGAAGTTGTCTTTCCTTAATTAATTCATGCACATTTTTAGTAAATATCTTTTTTAAACGAAGTAAAATAGTAATTGCCACAGCCCTACAGTTGCAATAATTATCAATAAGTACTAACTACCAGTAACGACGGATGAATATTCTAAAGGCAAGCAGATAAAACATCAATAAAAACACGCAAGAGATTGAGTTCTACTAAAATATACTGTTAGAAAATTGTAGCAGTAACATTTTTAGATTCAAATATTTGTATTTGGGACTTCAAAACTGACCAATCACGTTGGCCGTTATCCTTTTGCATCAATGCTCATAACCTTAAAGATAATCCGACAGGGATTAGGTTGTATCACTACGGCACCGTCCTAATTGCACATCATCGTGCGATGCGATTTTTTAGAACAATTTGGTCGCATCGCATGCTCGTGCGATCGTCAATTAGGACAAATATACTAGTGTGTTCGATCGCACAATCGTACGACATTTTTCATTCATTATCCACGCATTGCACGATGATGTGCAATTAGGACGGGCCTACTACGAACTACATAGGTAAACCAACTCTGAAATATACCAAACCATAAAATTATACTTACAAAAGATTTAATAAAGGAATCTTCTATCACATAAATGTATAATTAAGTAGGTAGGGAACAGTGCATTTATATATCAGATTTGAGGTCCAATAGTACTTTCTCTCCTGGCTTGAAGGCCGGCATGCCGAGGTACGGGCATGTCGCGCAACGGAACGCGTCACCAAGGTAACACTGAAAATGAAATAAAAAATTATAAGGTATAATTCTCATTAGACCGGGGCGTGTTTGGGCCGGGCCGAGTCCTGGGTGATGCCCATCAGTGCCGGTTATCAACCGCCGAGGGGACCCAGACGGGGCGGATCCGAAGAACAACCGGGAATCATTCCTTAGTCTGTATCCCCCTTATTCCAAAACGAGGTTAAAGGATAGTTCGAGATGTGGATTTAAATACAGATTTACTCGTGAACTATAGTTTAAGTACTATCCCTATAGATTATATAGGAAATTTAAACCTAAAATAAATAATGGAAAAATTATATGGTGAACCTCCACTTTTGTAGCCTGGTAAACTTATTAAATAGTAAATTTATGTAAACTTAACTTATTTCAAAACAAAGGTTTAATGATAGTCCGAGATATGGATTTAAGCCTTAGATTTAGATACAGATTTACTCGTGAACTATAGTCTAAATACTATCCCTATATCTATAGCTATATCCATAGGCTAAATCTAAGGCTTAAATCCATATCTCGGACTATCATTAAACCTTTGTTTTGAAATAAGTTAAGTTTACATAAATTTACTATTTAATAAGTTTACCAGGCTACAAAAGTGGAGGTTCACCATATAATTTTTCCATTGTTTATTTTAGGTTTAAAGTTCTTCAACTCAAGCAGGACTTTAAAGCTATGCTTGAGAGCAGTGTAGGCTTAGTGTTAGATACCTCGACTTTCATTCTGAAGGTCGGGGGTTCGCATTCCGGTCGGCGTCCGTGCGCTCATCGACATTGTTCTTAGAGTGAAAGAAATAAAACATCGTGATGAAAGCCGCGGTTTAGTTGCCTTCAGACGTATTGACAAGGTCTCTTTGAGCACGCGATTAAGTTGAGAGGGTAGTATAGATGCTAGGCAAACCAATCAAATTCTCACGCAAAAAGGACACAACTACATAGGCTGCACTAAAAGTATCGGGAATGGAATATTTCCACTGTTCCTGTCATATTTAAATCTTTTTAATTGAAAACTCCTTGGTTTTAAGAATCGAATACCATTTATTTATTTAAAAAAATAATCTCGGTCTTGTCACAAGGTTTTGTCAAACTTGTTAAGTCGTTGAGAAAATGGAATTGACGCGAGAAAATTCAAGAGCGATGATTTATTATGACTTTCGAAGTGGTTTATCACAAAAACAGTGTGTTGACCGGATGGTTTCTGCATTTGGTGATGAAGCCCCATCCAAAACCACAATTTATCGCTGGTTTGCTGAATTTCAACGTGGACGTGTCAAGTTCAGTGATGATCCCCGTCAAGGTCGTCCAAAAACTGCACTCACCCAAGAAAACGTTGATGCTGTGTGTAAGCTGATTGAGGAAGATCGACATGTAACATACCGCGAAATTCAGGCAACTTTAGACATTAGCATGAGTCAAATACAAATAATCTTGCATGAACAATTAGGTGTAAAAAAGTTGTTTTCCCGATGGATACCGCATTCGCTCTGTGAAGAGCAAAAAGTGGCTCGCGTTACTTGGTGCGTCAGAACTCTCGAAAGATTCCACGCAGGATCCTCAAATGCTGTATACAACATCGTATCAGGTGACGAATCCTGGATATACGCGTACGAACCCGAAACAAAAAACCAGTCACGAGTTTGGGTGTTCGAAAATGAGTTAAAGCCAACAAAAATTGTTCGTTCACGGAGTGTTGCAAAAAAAATGGTGGCCACGTTTGTCTCCAAAACCGGCCATGTTGTGACTATTCCTCTTGAGGGACAAAGAACGGTTAATGCAGAATGGTATGCTAGCATTTGTTTGCCACAGGTCGTTTCTGAACTCCGTAAAGAGAACTGCAGCCGCCGCATCATCCTCCATCACGACAATGCGAGTTCTCACACCGCGAACAGAACAAAAGAGTTTTTAGAGCAAGAAAACATAGAATTATTAGACCATCCGCCGTACAGCCCCGACCTAAGCCCTAATGATTTCTATACTTTCCCTAAAATAAAGATTAAATTGCGTGGTCAGTGATTTTCATCACCTGAAGAAGCTGTGGACGCCTACAAAACGGCCATTTTGGAGACCCCAACTTCCGAATGGAATGGTTGCTTTAATGATTGGTTCCATCGTATGGAAAAATGTGTCAAATTTCGCGGAGAATACTTCGAAAAGCAATAAATACATTTTGAAATAGTAATGTTGTGTCACTTCCTTGATTCCCGAAATTTTCAGTGCCGCCCTCGTAAAGAGGTCAAGTTACGAAAAACTGCCCCAATTAAAAGTACCTACAAGGCCCTGTTTAAGTTGAACTTTTTAAATAATTACTATCACCACAAGCCTAGTTGCTTAATTTGGGGCTAGATGCCGCTGTGTAGAGTATCTCAAAACATTTATTAGATAAATAATATTTATATATTTAGGTACAATTTATTGCTAATTGCTTTCATAGGAAAGTTCTAATCATGAACGAAAACGATGGAAACAAACCCTATACTTATAGTAATTATTTTCCAGGGTCTTAATCGCGTATTTTTATTTATTTTTTCCTCGCGACCATGTCTATTGTAACATAGTCGAAACGTCGAGGTAAGAGAAATAAAAATACGCGATTAAGACCCGGGAAAATATTAACTATGAATACAAATCGTGTGAGTTTAAAAACTTTTATTCCTATGTATATAAAATTCTCGTGTCGCGGTGTTAGTTGCCAAATTCCACCTAAACGGCTGAACCGTTCTGTGAATCAAACCATATCTACTTTTTTTCCCGACTTTTGTATATGGCAAAACAACGTTTGCCGGTACCCTCTTGCTGATCAAACTAACTGATCCAACAACGAATCCCGGATCCCGGACCCCGAAAACCAAATGCACGATACTCCACTCCAAAATCAAGAGTGCATATTTTGACAGCTGTCAATTTTCGATCGTCTTTTGTTTTTGTTTTAGATCGTCTTTTATTTCCATTTATTTATTTATAATACAGTTACTCATTGCACTTACAGTATACACCAAAACGTACAAAAAGTCCAAAAAATCTCATTTGTTTTTTTTTCTCGATCGTCTTTTGTTTCCGTTTCGATCGCCTTTTGTTAACCACTTAGTTGAGTAGTTTGACTACGAGGAAGTTTATTCCTTTTGGACAAACTAGTTTGATCAGCAGGAACGTACCCGTTTGCCGGGCCGCTAGTTATTCATAAAAAAACAATAAATAAACTTACACTTCCACAAGAAGACTTGGGTGTATCTTTAGTCTCTCCCCTCAGCTCTTCAGCAAGACCGCAGGAACAGTCAGCACATGCCTTTCTTTTACCAGTCGTTGCGCATACTGAAATGTTTTACAATAGATAATGTTGTAAGTTATTTGTCATACAAAACACTTCAGATTGACAATGAAAACAGGCAGAATTTTTAATTATTTATAGATTTTATTAAATAGGAGGGCAAAAAAATATATTTTTCTCCCCGTGAATCTTGATATTATGTCGTTGTTGATATATATATATATATATAGCTGGAATCCATGTATACTTATTCTTACTTACTTACATATACTTGAACAGGCTGTTTTCCGCCATTACTCTTTTTAATTGGGTCTTTTTTGCGTGAGGATGGAGTAGGCTTGCACAGCACCTACTACCCTTTCAGCCTAGTCGACCATTTCCAGAGGAGAGAACTTGTCCATGTGTAACACATAGGCTACCTTTTATCCTGATTTTAGACTTATGTAGGCGTAACAACGCGAACGAAATTGCAAAATTATCTGATGCGGGTTTACACAAGGCGGCTCTGTTCTTTGTCCGCGCAACCTCGCCGCTTTGATATATAATTTATCAAGTCACCGCATAAGAGTTTGCGCGAATTTATCAAACCAAATGATCGCGTCTGCTTCGCTTCCCCTGTCACCCATCTGTTACCTCACTGCAACTACGTGCGATTAGTCACGTAGGACACCGCAATATTGTATCATTGTTTGTTCCATTCACGCCGCTTCCTTTCGCAATCGATTCGCGTTGATTCGCCTAGTGTAGGATATAGCGTAGGGTAGGAGTAATAAACAGAAAGTCTTGCCTGTCTGATAACACACAGTAATAGAAACTAATACAAGAAAATATTTATGATAATTCTCCAGGGCGAAAAATCAAGGCCCCTCTAGTTACAAAGAAGTTGTCATGGAACGGTGTTGGCTTAGTGGTAGATACCTCGACTTTCATTTTGAAGGTCGTGGGTTCGAATCTTGGCCGGCCGTGCACCGATGATTTTTTCTTAAGTAAAATGTATGTGCGCTAATTGACATTGCTCTTATGGTGAAGGAAAACATCGTGATATAACCCCCGGCTTAGTTGGCTCTAGAAGCATTGACAAGTCCTTTCCCTCTGGACGTGGTCGACTAAGTTGAGAGTGTAGTAGGTGCTGAGCAAACCTACTCCAACCTCACGCAAAAAAGATCCAATTAAAAAAGGGTCTAATTGCGGAAAACAGCCCATATACAAGTACAAGATGTAGTCTTAATCTGCAATTAATACGTCACTATTTTCTACTTATAAGTCACAATAGTTCCAATAACTGATAGCGTTTATTTAATTCAATGATTATGCAAATACGTGACGTCGTACATCGTCGCGTCACAACACCTCAACTCAACGTAAACTCGAAACACAATACCTCAACAATGATGGTGCAAGATAAAAATAAATGATAAGTGTGTTAATCTATATGTTTGTGATTATCTGTTATTATCTGTGGTTGACATATTCATAATCAAGGCAGTTTTTAATTAAACATTTTAATTTAACTTATGTACTGCAAAATCAAATAGTGAGTTTACATATTATTAAGTACCAGATATTAAATATTAGTAAGTTAAAATTTTATACATTTCCATGATGAAACCCATGGCTTTGCTTGATACATGTTGATGAGATTTTACCTCTGGACATAGTCAAGGCTGGTGTTGGTTCTGGGCTAGCCTATTCCATGCAATACATGTCCTAGGAACAACCAGTCCTTAAATAGCATTGATTAAAGTTTCTATCAATGTTTAAATAATCTAGATTAGGCCATTCTCGCGGTCATTACCTATTTCAAGAAATAATGAGAAGCATGTCAGAGATATCGAATTTTTTGATACAATGTTATCACGCTCATGCATTTTAACTATCAGTTTGTTTCTTATTAATTGAAAATAATTAAAAATTAATTACTCATTAAAATGCATGTGTTAACTGAAGTTCACCTTTTTAAGATCGATGATGCATCTAACACACATGTAAACTTAACTTTTCTCTTTCTACCGTAATACAGCAAACCCCAAAAGGAGGGTTTTTATGATTTTTTTTGGTTTCCATACCTCAATAGGTAAAAAAAAGAACCCTTATAAAACACTCTCTTGTACGTCGGTCTGTCTGCTTGTGTGTCACCACAGACTTTTTCAGGAACTGGTGGACCTAGCAAATTGAAATTTATACCAGATACTGAAGTTTATTTAAGATTAACTTAATTCTTACCTCTTAAAGAGCTTTGATCAGGTTTCTTCAGATCCTCTTCATCTAAAAGCTGACTGTCATCAATTATATCATCATCATTGGCTCCTGTCCATGCTGCTTCTACTGTATCATCTAGTTTCCATACCGCAGGCTTGTTTATGTGACCATTTAGTTTTAAAGAAGCTTTGGAACCTATCTGTAAAGTAATAAAATATCTTAAGTTAGTACAGTGTTGTTTCAAATCATAGGTGAGCGTTCGACCATTGTCACACTTAATGGTAAGTGACGATGCGAACTAAGATGTAGCATGTTTACATAAAAGGTACCTGTTCACTAGTCAAGACCCTTACTTACTACTTGTACTTGTATACAGGCTGTTTTCCGCCATTGGACCCTTTTTAATTGGGTCCTTTTTGCGTGAAGATGGAGTAGGCTTTGCCCAGCACCTACTACCCTCTCAGCTTAGTCGACCATGTCCAGAGGAGGGAACTTGTCAATACTTCTGGAGCCCACTAAGCTGCGGGGGGTTTCATCACGATGTTTTCCTTCACCGTAAGAAAAATGTCAATTAACGCACATAAATTTTTCTTAAGAAAAATACATTGGTGCACGGCCTGCCGGGATTCCAACCCACGACCTTCAGAATGAAAGGAAAATCTACCACTAAGCCAACACCGCTCCAGTCAAGACCCTTAAATTTTGTTAAGAGGTATGCAAAACTTTATATTCCTAGACCCCGAATAGTGTAGTTTTATATTCAAGTTTCAATTAAAATTAACAAAAGCAATGGAAGAAATAGATGATACACTTGATTTAAGGAGTTTTTGGACATGGCAGTACTAATGACACTAGTGTTACATACATCGCTTTTTACTTGTCAGTCACACCAAACCAGCATATAACAATCACATCACATGGTGACCATCACTCGATATTCAAAAACTAAACATTACATGTTAGTAGAGCTGTACTATAATAATTGACTTACTTCAAACTTCGGTTTTTCAGCTACAAAAGTATCTGAATCCTTCACAACATTAACAAAACCATTTAGCTTGAGTGCTGAGCCCAAATCCTTTGAGTCTTTCAATACCAATTTACCACTTGGTTTTAGTAATTTAACAATAATAGCTAGCAAGCTGTCCGTGTGTCCTACTGTGTTCGGTGGAACCAAATTTGAAAGAACGACGTCGAAGGACGAAAATGTCCGAGAAGCTGTAAAAATAAAGTCAATCAATAAGATTCTATACACTCGCAATATTAAGGTAAAAGTAAAATGCTTTATAGCCAATAGTAAAGGTCATTTTAGACCGTTTTACTTACATTCTGTGATCATTTCAGAGTTTTCGAGAACAATTGAACCATTTCCAATGATTCCTTGAATGTCTTCGACTAATTTTTTGATGCTGTTTTGGTCTCCATTATTCCAAATCACTAATACGTTGTCTCCTGTTTTTAGGTGATTCATTTTGTGCGCTAGTAAGAAACAATTACGTGAAATAAATGCAGTAAAAACACGACACAAATCAATGAAAATCGAAATACGACTAAATAACGAATGAAGAGTATTGTTTGTAGAGAGAGAGAGAGAGACGGACGAAGATAGTGCTGCCAGATGACTGTGTAAATTTTCCTAAAATGTTTTTTTCAATAATTGAAAAAAATCTTACCTAATTAAAATGATGAATTTGTTTCTTTAATGGTTATCCTCTTCATATTTAAACGAAATTTACGTGTTTAAGGCAAATTTGTACAGGGGTATATATAGAGTACTTAAACCAAATATTATATCAAGATATTATTAGCGCTCCCTAAAAAAATATCTTAACCCGATGCACAAAACTCCCAAATTACCAGGAATCTGCTAAAATATGGTATTATTGATGTCAGACTGACAAAAAATTTTGTTGTCAACGTCACAGTTGGAGTTTTGGCGGGAACGAGTTAACAACATGTCGTGCTGCAGTTTTATTTTCATGAAACTTAGATGTAACCCGAGTTGAATTGTATAATTCTGGTGGAATGTTATTCAATTTAGTTCTGTGAAAGTGCACAAGTGTAGTGAAAGTAAAAATCAGTGTCAAACATGCAGTTTTCACGTTGCCTCCAAATCTCCTATTGAGGTTATGGTAAACTTGCCACCGCTTTACTATAACCCCTGACTTGACGGACTATGACGACTTTGACTGTATTGAAACTCTTTAGGCCCGATTTATGAAAAATCGGGTCATAATTTGATGCAAAATATAACTTGACACTGGCTAAATGCACACGTGCGAAGCCATAATAAAAGAAAAAAAAACGTCACAGTTGGAGTTTTGGCGGGAACGAGTTAACAACATGTCGTGCTGCAGTTTTATTTTCATGAAACTTAGATGTAACCCGAGTTGAATTGTATAATTCTGGTGGAATGTTATTCAATTTAGTTCTGTGAAAGTGCACAAGTGTAGTGAAAGTAAAAATCAGTGTCAAACATGCAGTTTTCTCGTTGCCTCCAAATCTCCTAATAAGGTTATGGTAAACTTGCCACCGCTTTACTATAACCCCTGACTTGACGGACTATGACGACTTTGACTGTATTGAAACACTTTAGGCCCGATTTATGAAAAATCGGGTCATAATTTGATGCAAAATATAACTTGACACTGGCTAAATGCACACGTGCGAAGCCTAATAAAAGAAAAAAAAAAACGTCACAGTTATTGACAGAAGATTTGACGGTGGCAAAATGCACAAGAGTTAGATGTTCTTTCCCTCACTCTCGAAGTAAATGTATATACCTGTCTCTTTCATTTACTCTAATAAACTGACGACATGTCAGTCGTCATTCATTTCATGAATGCATGCATGTGTGTCATGTTCATTTCATATTTGTAAACAAAACGACGAAGAAAGTTCTTAAATTTATTTTCTTTTACAAACTGTATTATTACATTGTCTTAGGTCTTATAATTGAATAGAATGTACTACGAAGCATTTTTAGCCGGAACATGGGCTTCAGTAGGAAGCACCTTAGGAAAATTGTCGGGATCTAACAATGTTGTGGTAAGTTGTGCACGGACTTAACTCTTAACTTTAAAAAGCTTCTCGAATTCCCAATATAAAAAACAATTAAACACAATAATATCACTCCAATCCAGCAAACCTGGCATTTTAGGGGTCCCCTAAATATTTAAGACGCTCCCATCCTATATAAACATAGCACTTAAATGTCTATTTAATCGCCACTTATGATAAGTAAGCCTTTTAGTATTCGAGCGTCTGTCTGGTAAAAAATATGTTAAGTATTGTAAAGTAGGTACCTAGTTGGAGTTTTTTTTCCTTCGGTCTGAGACCTATTCTGTTCTACTATTCTGGCTCGCTTATAACAACTGCTTTGATCAAGTTTTTTTACATTTTGTTTTTTTTTTTGCTTTATTTAGATTAACTTCTACTATTCTTGAAAATACATATTGCTGTCTTTACCTGCCCCTGATGGAACTTCTTACTATCTACCTATATATGGTTGGCAGCACAATTGCAGACCCACCGTAGAGTTCTAAAATGACTATTATTTTAATGGTTTCATTCTAAAAATATTTTTTAGTAAATTCATGAGTGACCTACTTAAGCAGGTCCCTAGAATCTTGCTTGTGTTGAAAAATTTTTAGAACAGCCGTTTTGGAGCTCTACATTGGGTATATATTTATGCAGTCGACCGTATATCTTGTTTTATTTATATGTAGGGAGACAGCTACCTCATATGGAGTGCAATACTTATATCCATGGTAATAGTGAACACATGGGGTTGTCGGCATTACCTCCGGTCTTTGGATGAAGCAGCCAATTCTGTTGCACCAACGGTTATATCAGCAGCTTCGAGTTATGTCCTGTCTGTAAGTTTTGTTAAGCCTATATTATACAGCCAAAGAGCAAAGACCTTCCTTCCTTCCGTCTCCTCCTAGCTACCATTTGAAGGGTCAAACGGTAGCCTTTATTGTAGGAACAATACAGGTTGAAGCCTATGAGTGTTATTAATTTATTCTAAGTTAAAAGTTATAATACATGATAATTAAGACATAACCAGTAAATAGAAGGAAAGGATTTTCTTATTTCCAATCTATTTTCCTACCATAGCAATTTGTAGTTTGTTTGCCCAAATCCAGTATATGTAGTTGATGCAGTATTTCTTCCCCTTTAAAAATTGCTCACCATTGATAACTGGAATAGAGAAAGAAACTGTGAGTGTGCGATAGGATGTTGAAAAGGCGCCCAGTAAGAGCGTAGCGCTCGCGCTACTTCTATGCTCCTTGGTTCTCCACACTTAGTCCTTCCACTTCACATTCGTAGCCTGCTGCCTGGAGCTTTTGCCCTAACACCATGTATGGACCTGATAAACATGGCAGCTTTTTCGCCTTGACATGTTTAAAATTAAAATTAGAAACTCAAACCACAGAATAAGTCACACCAGTTTACGATAGCCCAATTAAGGTGATAGTAACTGGATGACCGAGCTTTGCTCGGTATTTTTTTTTTACTTAGTCTAACCTCAAAGCAAACACTCATTGACTTCGTGTTACTTAACAACGCCATCTGCTGGAATAACTTTATTGCTCACAAAAAATAGTATTAGTAGTTCGCCAATAGATGTCAGGAAGAGTCATATTTTTCAGATAAAAAAAGTAAGTTTCGATAAAACACGAATTAAATGACATTTTCTAAAAATGATTCCTAGCTAAATCGATTTATCGCCCCCGAAACCCCCTATATACCAAATTTCATGAAAATCGTTGGAGCCGATTCCGAGATTCCAATTATATATATAAATATACAAGAATTGCTCATTTAAAGATATAAGATTTATGTCGTTCGAACGTTACATAATTACGAATTTTTTTCGCTCTTCAAATAAATTTCTCTGAAAATATTGTGATCATAAACAAAATAGAATGACCAAAGAGAATATTATTGAAATGATCAAAGAGAACACAACTGACCGAGACCGGCGCGGGCGGGGCGGGGATTGGGAGGAGCTTGGGGAGGAGTTACGTCATTTCGATCGAACTTCATGCATTTTCCTATTGCAATTTCCATGTTGCATTAGACTGAAAGCTATTGTAGTATTTTTATAATAATAAAATAAACTCAGTAAATCTGTGACCAAGATCTTTAATTTAACATTGTGTTAGGTGTTCACAAAGTTCATCGTACTATTTTGCAAGAAAAATAACTCAAGATGTCAGCGGATAAAATCGATTTTATTCCCGTGTTGCAAAACGCAAATATGGCTGCCGCACCACCAGGGCCGATCAACAAATCGTCGGACATGACCGATAACAAACCCCTTCGATTAGCGAGATACCAGTTTTTTTCAAAAAAACAAGGCGACAGACAACCCATTGGTGAGTATTTAACGGAGTTGCATAATTTAAGCGAGAACTGTGAGTTTGGCGATCGAAGAGAGTCATTAATAATGGATGTATTCTTAGCAAGAATGAGTCCGATGTACTCAAATTTTCGACAAAGACTTTTGCTAGAGTCAGGTTTGACCCGAATGAGGGTAATGGAGATTATCGCAATGCACGATGGAGGTGTAGCAAATGGTACGTATATGACTAGTTTCTTCAATGCAATGTCACGCCAGGAGAGAAATAGCTGTTTCCGGTGCGGTCGAATGCACGTCTTTGAATGTCCAGCGGCAGAGTTGAGGTGCAACACATGCAATGCTGTGGGGCACTTCTCCAGGCGTTGCTATAGAAATCTGTTTGTAAGAAACGTAATACGCATCCCGGATATAGAAAGTTTGGATGAAAATTTTTTTGTTGGGAACATACTAGCTCCGAATCAAGCAAACCAGTGGAAACTGCGGTAAAACAACTATAGTTAACTCTATGTTTATTTTAGACTATGGTTTAAATCTGAATCTCGGACTATTCAACCTGATTTTGGAATAAGGGCGATATGCTCAGCCATCTATCTATCTAGCTAGTTTTCTTTTATTTGTTGTTCCTTTTTCGGTTTTGGTTTATACTTTGTATAAGTAAATAAATAATATGTAAGTCATATGACCTAGATTGTACAGGGTAAATTTTAACATGGGCATTCAGGGCTATATCCTATAAGAGAGCGAAAAATGCCGAAAGAAGTTGCGTGCCCGATTTTGACTAAAACTAAAATGAGCTATTTCCTTTTATTTGCCAGAGTATGTTTGTTTCCAGGAATATAACTCTATCAGCAACACTATCGATTGATACAATAATATAAGGTTATTATCTTATAATATAAAAATGAATCGCAAAATGTGTTGGTAAGCGCATAACTCAACAACGCCTTGACCAATTTGGCCAATTCTTTTTTTGTTGTCTTTGATATTGTCAAGAGAAGGTTTTTATGAAAGAAAATATTAAGAAAGTTGCGCAGAAAATGATTACGCAGGTGAAACCGCGGGGCGCAGCTAGTTATTTGATAAAATTAACAGTTTCGACTCCTGGCTAGGGTAATGACTTCTATAAAAATCGAATGATGCAGTTTTAGTTTTTATCAAAATCGGGCACGCAACTCCTTTCAGCATTTTTCGCTATGTCTTATAGTTTAAGATATAGCCCTGAAGGCCCACTTAAAAAAATCACCCTGTATATCCACGGATATAGGACCTATAATGATAGGCATTAGCAACGTTCAATAAATAATGCTTTGGAAATTTAATGTAAGTTCTTGGTATTTATTCGACATCTATTTAGGATTTAGTAGATGTTTCAGTAAATTTTAAATATATAAGTCTTATGACCTAGATTATATATCCACAGGTATAAATTTATGTCAATAAAAGGCATTATCAAAGTTTAACATATGTTTTTTTTTGCTTTAAATTCTTAATGCTCTGTTTAGTGTAAGTACTTGGTATTAAGTAAGCAACATGTATTTAGGTTTTAGAAGATGTTTCAGTAAATTTTAAATATATAAATCTTATATCCAAAGATCAGTGTAAATTTTATGACCTAGATTAGGTATATATCCACAGATATTATCAAGGTTCAACATAATATGTTTTTTGTTTTAAATTCTTAATGCTCTGTTTAGTGTAAGTACTTGGTATTAAGTAAGCAACATGTATTTAGGTTTTAGAAGATGTTTCAGTAAATTTTAAATATATAACTCTTATATCTAAAGATCAGTGTAAATTTTATGACCTAGATTAGGTATATATCCACAGATATTATCAAGGTTCAACATAATATGTTTTTTGTTTTAAATTCTTAATGCTCTGTTTAGTGTAAGTACTTGGTATTAAGCAACATGTTTTTAGGATTTAGTAGATGTTTCAGTAAATTTTAAATATGTAAGTCTTTTGACCTAGATTATATATCCACAGATATAGGTGTAAATTTATGTCAATACAAGGCATTATCAAAGTTTAACATAGGTTTTTTTGCTTTAAATTCTTAATGTTCTGTTTAGTGTAAGTACTTGGTATTAAGCAACATGTATTTAGGTTTTAGTAGATGTTTCAGTAAATTTTAAATATATAAGTATTATATCCACAAATATAGGTGTAAACTTTATGTCAATAATCGGCATTATCAACGTTCAACATATGTTTTTTGTTTTAAATACTTAATGCTCTGTTTAGTGTAAGTACTTGGTATTAAGCAACATGTAAAAGGTATAAATGTTATGTCAATAAAAGGCGATTTCAACGTTCAATATTGTGTTTTTTGTTTTAAATACTTAATTACCTGTAAGTTTAGTGTAAGTACTTGGTATTATACAACATGTATTTAGGTTTTAGAATATGTTTCAATAAATTTTTGTTATTAAGGAACATGATATATCAAGATAACTTAATTAACTTAGATAATTTAACAGTACCTACCTAAAATTACTTCCAGTGACCACTTGACCATTTAATATTCACTCTGACACTTTGCTAGCGAATTTCATCAGAATAGCTTCGTAACGGGCAGCAATTCCCACCGTTAGGAGTATAACGATGAACGCACGCATGTCGCACAACCCACGCCACAACCAAACACACCCAATTTTACGTTGAGTGTATATCGAACAAAAACAATGGGGCTTAAATGTGTGTGTTAGATACCTAGTTTATCCCGTACAGTTTGGTATATAAGTTCGAATCCCGGCCGGCCGTGCACCAATGTATTTTTCGTAAGAAAAAAGTATGTGCGCTAATTGACATTGCTGTTACGGTGAAGGAAAACATCGTGATGAAGCCCACGGCTTAGTAGGCTCCAGAATTATTAATAAGTTCTCTCCTTTGAAAATGGTCGATTAGGCTGAGAGTGTAGTAGGTGCTGGGCAAGCCTATTCTATCCTCACGCAAAAAAGACCCAATTAAAAAGGGTCTCTTTGCTGAAAACAGCCCGTTCAAGTACAAGTACTTAGTTTATTTTTGACGTGATAACGTCTTATAAATTGATGAACACCGGCATTCACAAAAATCGAATCGAATTTACAAGACAACCATTTTTTTTTTTCAATATTTCTTAAATTATTCCGAATCATCAGACTAATTTAATATTCCCGGAAGTCCTTGTTTAACTTTCGTATATTTTCGATTCCTTCGTTTCATTTTATTTCAAATAGAATAGAAATATTTCTCATTCTTTTTAAATTATTTCTGTCTCGGAACATGAAATAATTCAAGCGCCAAATATAGGCGAACAATTGTTGGAATTTTCTGTTATAAATCGAAAGACAAGCCGCGACTATTAATCTTAGGAAACAAAGCGATGTCTGAGTTCTGAATATTAGTTAAGTTTACTCTTTTGTGAAGTAAGGAGGTACGGTCGGAGTCAGAATTGCAGACCCACCGTAGAGCTCCAAAACTGCTATTATTAAAATGCTTTCAACTCGAACAAGATACTAAGATCTTGCTCGAGTTGCAAGTTTAAAGTCTTTCAATTCATGATATTTTTAGATAAATATTATTAAAATAAAGACATTCCAATAATATTAATTATAGAACTCTACGATTGGTCTGTAATTTGAATCCCACCGTAGGTACCTACTTGGCTATGAATAGGTATAGCTCCATTGTTGGAGATTTAATCGTCATTACGTTACACTACGCAGTGTGATACCTAATAAAACCTCTTTAGTAGTTTTAGGAGTCGGTTAAAACTTGTTTTAAAAATTAACAAATTAGGTACGCTACGTTATAAACTGGACCCTATGTCTGTCTGTCTACGTGGCATCGTACTTCGAAGCGAATGAACCGATTTAAATGCAGTTTTTATATAAAAGCTGAATGTTCCGTTTATCCCTATGCTTGTCGCGGTGTTAGTTACCAAACTCCACCTAATCGGCTGAACCGATTTGTATGAAATTTTTTGTGTATATTCGTTAGGTCTGATAACGAACAACATCTTTTTTTAAAAACATATATGGAAAAACAACGTTTGCCAGGTACACAGACAGCTAGTGTTAAGGGCAGGTGCTAATAAAGCTACCAAAATCGACCTTTGTTTTAAGCAACTCTAAGTAATCAAATACTCTTTTTTTGTTATTTGGATATAAATGGATATTGTAGTTTGATAACCATATTTTTGTTTATTGTGGTTGAAAACATGATATGAACAACTTCGTTCGATAAAAAAAATGTTAGAAAACAGAGAATTATTAGATCGTTTATCGGGTTTTATTCAAAAATAGTTAACGTTTGTTTCTAAAAATGAATCAAATAATAGGTTTTGACCTCTAGGAACTATATTTGTGGATAATAGTGCTAAAATGTTTTGCATATCGATCAAATATAACAGTTAGCACGCAGCACGCTACGTTTTTGAGAGCGCGGGCTAAGGTAATGTGAATACCTACACACGGTACTGGAAGAGCGCCTTAATTAATTTTATCAAATAAATTCAAATGTTATGAGCATTATGTAATTGTGATACAAAACAATCTCAAAGCGTATATAGAGAGCTGCTTAATATCAAACCCTCTATTTTAGTTTTAGTCCATTTAATAAAACAAATATAATACACAGGCTAAGCACACAGAAACCCAACGGAAAATATATATGCTTTATTTATCTTTGACAAGTTCTTGAACTTGGTTAATTTGGCAAGCGCTTCCAATTCTTGCAGCAATTTCGAGGGTCGAGTATTTGCGTAACATTCAACTTAGTTAATGCCTCTATTTAAACTGTTGATTTCTTCATTATATTAAATTCTACCTACGTTAAGTTTGATGTGTAGTTCGAATTTAATTCTATTGTTGTATAAGACAATAGGTACAAACGACGAGTATATCATAATTAAGTTTTAGGGTCGCCTTTCAGAATTTCCGTAAACCGGAGAGCGAACAAAACCAATAAATCTTCTAATAGTGTGAATAGATGTTTTAACACATCGTACCGTCTTCTAAATTTTATAGTATTGCATTTACTACAATTTTATAGCCACACAGTTGTGTCTGAGTTTTCCTGATATTGAGCAAGAGCCGAGACTCCCACAGGGAAGGTTGTTCAGTTTCACGACCACTTTCACCTACTTCAGGTGCTTTTAAGATACTATATTTACGAAACATCACCTAATTTGAGGTGGTTCGAAGTAAAGTGATTTTAGACGTTTCCGAATAAGATAGGTAGGTACTTAAATCGATTTCTAAAAAGTAAAAACATTACCGTCCCGAAGTCGGGTAAAATAACGTCTCTATTAAATTTTTCCCTTTACTCATCGTCATCCTTCTGACAATAACAAACACAACAAAAAAAAGAATTAGTGAAATCGGTCCAGCCGTTCACGCGTGATGCCGTGACCAAGGAAAATAGGCATTTATATATATAATAATTAAGATTATAGTTTTTCCTACAATTCCATCTTTAAAATTTTATAGAATTTACGCAAACGTAGTAGCGTCTGCTATACAAAAAGACTCGCACTACAAGTTCTTGTAAATGTAACAACTAAAACCTTCGTGAAAACGATCCCTTGAAACCAGCGATACTGTTAAGGTACCTTATGTACCAACTACCTATCTCAGATCGTCTCCTACCGATAGGAATCCGGACTCGGTATTGTTCCAGCCCGTATCCAATTACTTGGTAATAGCGTTGTAAAAACATTTGGTGCTATTCTAATGTAAAGTGTTAATTCTGTTTTACCCTTTGAACCTTATTTACACTTGAACTCTTTTGGTTAGGGGCACAAACACATTATTTGCAAGCTGCGCCTAGCAGGATCACTCGCGTTGACTTGCGCAACAAAAATTAAACGCGTTTAAAACCTTGAACAAGTTTATCCAACTGTCAACAAACAAGTGTGAAACTGATTTGATTAGATAATATCAACCTTGTGTTTATTGAAATATAATTTACTTAATTGTAGATTACCCTTTATATTCATTTAGCTTAATTTGTTTAAGTATGCACCAATCCATTGCAAGCCATCCTAAATAAAAAGAAAAAGTTGTGCTATTAAAATCATGTTTTTTTTTTATCTAAAACGATCGACCAATTTGACCAAGAGAACATCAGCTATCAAGAATTCCGATTTCGAAGAATTTCAGTTTTTCAAGAAATCCGTGGTTTAAAAATAGTTCATTTTCATTTGGTGTATAAGAAAATAAAATCTAGGGGAAACGTCCTAGAACTTTTCCAAGGCTTTGAGACTATGGGACATTTGCCAAAACGTAGCTACCCTTGACATCTCGATGTCCATTACTTTCTATGTTACCCAGATTTAAAATAGAAAGTTATCCTTATGGCGCAGTATAAGTGACGACTTCCACTAGGTATAATATCGTGCAACAGTTACTTTTATTTAGAATGTACCTACTTGTACTTGAACGGACTGTTTTCCGCAATTAGACCCTTTTTAATTGGGTCCTTTTTGCGTGAGGATGGAGTAGGCTCACCCAGCACCTACTACCTTCTCAGCTTAGTCGACCATTTCCAGAGGAGAGAAATTTGTTAATACTTCTGGAGCCAACCAAGCCGCGGATTTCATCACGATGTTTTCCTTCACCGTAAGAGCAATGTTAATTAGCGCACATAAATGTTTCTTAAGAAAAATACATTGATGCATGGCCGGCCGGGATTCGAACCCACGACCTTCAGAATGAAAGTTGAGGTAACTACCACTAAGCCAACAACTTATCTTTAGACAGATAATCATAACAAAAAACATGTTTAAAATCTGATGTTTTGTCAGTCATCGAAATTTTCTATTTATTATTTATCAATTTTGTTAAAAACTGAACGGATAAAAGGTAGCCCTAAAACTATCCAGACCTCGAATATACCTGCCTTAAAATTGATCATAAATACAAAATTATACAATACAAATTACTTATTTAAAAATACATGGACAGATCTTTTAAAAATCTCTCTGGACATCTCAGGGTACCGGGGGCTATCTGCATACAAACGTAGTGGACTGTTTTCTCCCTGGATAATGAAACTAGAACAAATATTTTTTTTGGATAAAACTTATAACTGCCATGACCATGCCCCTATATTTTGTGTTTTTTTTTTGGTTTTTTAAAATCTTCATTTAAAAACCGAAACAAGGGGCGTAGTCATGGCAGTTATAAGTTTTGTGGCACAAAAATATTTGAGCTAGTGTTATTATCCCAGGGAGGAAACGGTCGACTATCGGTCGGTATGGAGACAGCGCCGGTACCCTTTCACCTTAAAAACTACAAATAAAAATGCCTTATATTCACTTTATTTAAATTCGTTTCTTCAACAGGGGGTTATTGGAATACTGGTGTTCGACGAAGGTTCTTCAGTTCGATGGTGGATCGGAGCGACACTCATCGTTTTTGGTTTAGCTTTAGTGGCTAAGCCCAGTTCTGATATCAAGAAGGATTAAAGTTAGGAACTCAAATTTTAAGTATTATGTTAAGTAAATCGGTTGTTGATAAATATTTTAGTACTAATTGAATTGTTAGTATTTAACTTCGTTTGGAACGAAGTTCCTTATCGCGCGTTGCGAAAGGGGGCTAGTCGGAAAAAATTAAGACCAAAAGTTGTAACGACACTTTTTGCTATAATGCGGCGTGTGCGTGTTTCTGTGTCTGTCTCTCTCTCATAGAAAGCAATAACTAAAATTGAGCCTACTGATTAAGTTTATATTACATTATTTGTTTTATTTGTTAATAATTAAAAAAAATATTATTGTAATTAATTCCATTACTAATTAATCGAAAGGAACTTCGTTCCATCCGGGTGTCCCTTGACACCTATAAAGTTTTTTTTTAAATATAAGTACTTTCTAAATATTTAATTTAAGTTAAAATTGACATGACTATTATTAACTTTTCACAAATAATTATTAAACACAGCTCAAAGATTCTTTTCTTTGCTTTATATTTATCTGTCCCTAGCTTAATAGAAAACAAATTTCTTATAATAGGAACCAAAATACATCACAAATAGGTATTATTTGGGCACCCCTAACATTTATTACTATGATCCGAACATTTGTCTTGCGAGCTATATCATTTATCAGCAAGCCCTATCTATTTAAAGATGTAGGACAGTTAGCAAGTCTTCAAGACGCAACTGTGGATGCTCTACGTATCTCGGGAGATTCTGAACTACGGTAGTGATGGGGTTATTTATGTATATCGATAAATGTGACGAATTGTCACATCACTTGGACATGATAAAGTCCATAACACTGAAGCTGAGCAGTGTTCTTCCAAACAAAGGTACCTAAGTTGGTACCAATTTTGTTCGTTATTTGGTTCCCATCGTATAAGCTCTACTTAGTTAAGCTTAGATGACGCTATATAAAATATCCAGCATTATTATAAACCTATTTTAAACACAATGTCGAAGACGGCAGTAAAAACTAGATAGATACAATTACAATAGGGTAAAAATTGAAAGTCAGCACACTACGCACCGGCCTAATTCGATCAAATAGCGAAAGTCGGCAACCCAATATAATTTTATCGACAAAAACGTAGTGGTAGCGAGCAACGAGCAACCCTCGTAGTTTTATAGACGCAGTGACGCCCGGCACGCGGCGGCGGCGGCGGCACAGGCAGTGGCGCGCCGCGGTCTCCCCGAGGCGCACGTCCTCCGTCCCGTCTCCTCACAAACAACGATCGATAACACGCCGACCGCGGACACAACACTTCACTAATCACCCGCGCGCCTACATTAACTGACACCATTCCCAACACTATGCCCGCCGTCAGCCTCCCGCGTGACTCACTGTCAACAATGTAGTCATAGATACGTGACGTGATCATGTTGATATTTTGACAGTTACACATTTATTTAGTTAAAAGTTTATTGTTGTGCGTTAATCCCGTTTATTAAATGATGACAATATTATTGGCTGGCTTAGAATAGTTTTACGTCGAAAATGGGGAATGGAATGAACAAGGTAAGTTTATTTATTTGTCACAATAAATCACTGGTGTGGAATGCAGACAGGATGTGCAGAACGCGTGGATGTTACGTAATGGCTCGTAGCGGCACGTTGTTCGTAGCGGCGCGGCGTCCGTAGCACCCTGTATACTCCATCCGTAGACCCTCTACATGCTTATTATTTTAGAATAATAAATAAATGAACTACTTACCTACGTACAGAAAAAATATCTTTAAACCGATTTGATTTCTACCCTCTTTTTTATTATTTTTGTGATCAACTCAAACTGGCTGCTATAATGAATTAAACTCACATAAACTTTATAGACTTAACCGTAATAAAAAGCTTTACCTACACCAAGCCAGCACTTGCACAGCGTTGTTTAAACTTTACAACATAATAAGAATTTTATTAAAAATCACTTAACAAAATCCAATCTTCATTGTTGTAAAACAAAATATCTAAGTAGGTTCCACACATACAAAGTTTTTACAAACTTTCGATAAGCGAATTCCCTAGACATTGAACAGGCAGGTAAGTAGTTTGAAAGTTAGAAGCTTTTTAAACATGTATCGCCTTGTAAAACTTTTCCATGTAAGTTCATTGTCTTAAGAAAAGCTTGTTAAATAATGCAAAGTGAATAAACCTTAGCACTAACTAGTTCTAACAGAAAATCAATGGAGGTCCTTCGGGAGCTTGGTAACGAGATAAGTGGGCTTATTTCTAAAATCTTCTGAAACTTTCTTTTAAGGTTGTTAGTTGTTGTAGGAAAAAGAAAGAAAGAAATAAATGAAATTGTATAA
The DNA here is from genome assembly GCA_951213275.1 of Idaea straminata. Taxonomy (NCBI): domain Eukaryota; kingdom Metazoa; phylum Arthropoda; class Insecta; order Lepidoptera; family Geometridae; genus Idaea; species Idaea straminata. The sequence goes on from OX577858.1 coordinate 9,369,860, forward strand.
AATCCTACTAATACTATTAATGTGAAAGTTTGTGTGTATGTATGTTTGTTACTCCTTCACGCAAAAACTACCAGACCGATTGTGATTTATTTTTATTTATTAAGGAAGACAGACAGTTACACTATACTAGAGTATTAAACTAAACATAAAACTAAATACCATTTAAATGTCTCCGCAAATGGCTTGCTAGACGCTTGATTCTACACTACACATAATGAAGAGAATAAAAATAACCGATAACAATGTGAAAAATAGAATTTAGACTAAAAGTTCCGCATTCAACCACTGACTTGACAGAGTATATTTGATTGTGTAAGAAGAAGTGTTGAACAGATCAAATTCAGGAAAGTCAACGATGACTGGATTAACACATAATAGGCTACTTTTTATTCTGATATTCCCACGGGATCGGGACTTACGCGAGTGAAACCGTGGGGCCCAGTTAGTAATAAATAATATAAAATAAAATAAAAAATACCTAAAGTACTTATTATTATTTCTATTTATCTTTAAAAATGTTTGACCAATTTTGTAAGTAAAATACTAAATTTTATGCCCTAATTTTTACCCCACGTTAGTAGGTTTAGATTCCGTGAGAATATTGGAATAAAAATAGCCAAAATTCTAATGAGCTACATGAATCTTCTAAGTCTCTAACGACTGCCACCAGAACTACAACCCAGAATAACCGCGATCAACGTCGTTAGAAAAAATATTTTTTCCCATACTGTTAGTCGAAGTACCTACCGCGCCAGGCGTTGCTTAACCCGCACGATAAAAAACGCATTTAATTACAGGACGTAAACCATTGTCTAGATGTTTTTTACAAGGGCGTCTATGTAATAAATTGTTGAAGAAGGAAAATGGACAATTCATAAGTAGGTTTACTTAATGCTCGAGGCATGTTACAAACAAACAAACATATAAATATTTTTATAACAATAGACTCTCTATTTGCGTCACAATGATTAATGATAGCAAACGCGAACTATGAGATTTACATAAACTTATCTACTTTTATGGCTAGGTTTTGGGAGGTGGGTATTTCTCTGAAATTGGCACCGAGCCTAAAATGGTAACTCTGATCAAGCTCTCGTAATAGCTCGGTAAAAGCTCAATCTTAGGCACTGTGTAGCTTATACTTGCCTGCATGCGGAGTACCTATTAAATAATGGGCCTTATTAATTAAACCGCAAGACAATTTCTATTTTATGTCAATACCGAAAATTAAAAAGGCCTTTTCACACAACAGTTATTTTAACTCAAAATGTCCACTATCGATAGGTATGGGTCTCAAAATGCACCGCGCACTTTTGGAAAATCGTAAATCGTCAAAATTATATCCTGTTTTCGAGACGCTTTAGAGGTTCGGTGTGATGGCATAATTTTTTCGCCGTAATGCCATCTATTGATAGGTAATTATGGGTCTCAAAATCACCGCGCAAAATAAAATAAATACTATACCAAGGTTCCATAGTAAAAGCACAGTAAAATTTAGGGGTGCTATACAAAGATTTTAAAGAAAGTTTTAAATTGGAAAAACACTAATATAGGAAGTTCCTTTTAGTGCACAAACAAAGTGAAGGTCACATTGTTTTCACAAAGACTCGTTCAAAACACACCGCTGACACACCTGTTTACGTTGATGGAATAAATTACATTCTAGATGCGTTCTCTTAAGGTTCTCTTTTATGTTTTCCTATCTTGGTATTAAATAGCTATTGACATGTTTTGCGGTGCATTTATCCTAGAAATCTAGGTACCTTTAAATTCATTGGACCTTTTTATTGAAATCTTGTTCCGGCAGTAAGTTCCGCATATTGTCTTATATCTACTTCATATCTCGTTGTATCTACTTCGTGTACTCGAATCAAATTTTTTTCATTAGGTAATATAGGTCGACCCGTCTATTTCATCAAAAACAATTTGACTCAATTTGATCTTGGCACTATTTGGACAGCGTTTGGTGCACGAACCCTTCAATATTTATATGGGGATAGCAAACTTTGAATCTTAGATGTCGGTGACTTGTGACGAATATTGTTTCACTCACGCCGCCGTGGCGCCGTTACCGTGGAGTCACGCGATCAGAAGATTATAGCGCCCCACATTTAACTCCTTGGCAGTAATATCGGCACTGAAATCAGCCACAAACGATAATAAATTTAAAGGGAATTCCTTGAAATTTAACAAGTAGGTTCTTAATAAATTCTCTACATAATGTGGCTAAGTTTGAGACGCGAGAGAAACCTACTAAGAAATTCTTAACAGATTTTCAATTGAAAACTTTCCAATGTTCTCACTGAATTGAAGGAAAAATTCTTAAGTAGGTATTGCTTAAGTACCATTTAAGATTGGTATTTCAACTTTTTGTGAAAGGCATGCCCCTCTTTGAGGTGTTTCGCGGGTTATTTTACCCGTTGAAGTCCCAATTTCCTGGTACCTAAGTAGGTATTAATTCCTGGGTATCCCATTACCTATCAATTTTTATCTACATCGGTAAAGTATTTTTAAAACTAATCAAACACAAACAAACTTACAAATCATAACATTAAAGAAGAATGCCTGGACCTACGCATTTTTTGTTATCAAATTTTTCGATACCATTCTACTACTGATCCCTGCACCCTATCACGCTCCACTACCTTACAAATACACAACTGAATTCCTCTACAAAGGCTGTATTAACATCATAACATAATGGAATTCTCACTGGCACCAGCTAAGCCGGTAAGGAGCTGCGTTTATTTGCTTCTCTACACCCTGCCGTTTCCTCGCCCATTCAAGTACCTATCTACTTATCTACAAAAAGGACTGAGGAGAAAATTGACAACAGTTTCTTGCAAAAGATACCATATTTTCAAAACAGGAAAACTGATATCAATTACTCAGTATAGTTTCATTTCAATTTAATACACAATTGTCATAATTATAAGTAGGTACTCACAATAAAACAAAATGAAAATTACAATCACCAAATTAAAATATACGAAGGAAAACTAAAATTAAAAATAAAAGACATCCTCAAGCGCGTCTCCCCGAGGCATCGTTCCCAGAAGGCTTGCAACATTTCCCCTCTGGATGGCAAGACTGACCCTTTGAGCGAAAAAGCGACCAGCCCTCCGATCACCAGACACCTAGTTAATTCCTATCTATATTCAAACTTACCCTAATCCAACTACTAAACTACTAGCTACTTGACCATTGTCCTATAGGCATCCTATATTGCACAATAGTTCATTCCAAAGGTATTTTCAAAACAGGAAAGGAGAAAAATAAATTAGTAGGTAAGTAGGTACCTATATATGGGCGATGGGCATCCTATATTAGACACTAATTAGATACGACGATTCGTCATCACGTTTCACCCAATTTATGCGTGCTGAAGCTTATACCTCGCCTATAATCCAAGTAAAATACTTTTAATAAATTGGTATTTGTGTTAGTACCATCAATCATGCTTCTTCGACCTGGTTTTTTCGAACATTTTTTATTCACCGCTGTACCGCAAGGCCTTTCATAACCGGCTTCCTCGTCGTAAAAACCCCATTTATTATTGCAGTTAACTCTTGAGCTCTCGTTTTCTAAAAATATATGTAGATAGATATTAGTATAACATAGTAAAGAAGTAGCAATCGTTAGGTTAGAGGCCTTAAAGCGATCTGAAAACTCTAACAAAGGTGAGCCACACCACTATACGAGAAGAAGAAGAAGAAGACAGTAAGGAACATAGAACATATACACAAAGCAAAGTAAAGTAATAGCTATAAAGTACAAGTTGCACAAATGGGCGGCCTTATCCCTGAAAGCGATTTAGGTAACTATTAAACAATTTGAGGTTGCGATATGCAGATTTTAAGAGATTTGGGTCAAGTTTTTTATCCTCATTTTTGGCTTACCCTAAATACAGTCTGATTGGCTGCTACCTTTGTGCTACCTACGTAAACTTCTATAATTAGCGGTCTTTAAATGTCGATTTAATAACACTTCTGAAGTATAGTGCCCTGAATAAACTATTGCGGCGGACAATAATAACTAGAGTACCTATTATCGACTAACTGAATATAAGTAGCTTACCTACTTATTTTTATCGATTAATAAGAAAGGTGTGTGTTAAATATTTACAATAGCTAGGTACTACTATTGTAAATATTTAACATACACCGTTTATTAAATAGAAAAAGTTAAGTAGATAAAACTTAGGTCTTAGGTATAAAGGTAAAATAGTTTATCAAATTGAGAACTCTGAAAAACGTACCTAGTTATAAATCATCCACACCCTGGTGAAATACTCCAACATGACCTAAAAACCTGCTTATTCTTTTTAAATTGCGCGAAAACGAGTTTGATTAAATTCAAAGCAATAAGTTTGATAATCGAGTCAGTTTATTAAATTCGATCCCGTTAACAGCACCCTTCTTATACAACTTGTGGCAGGCATTAATTTAACGGCGACATCGGCCATTTGTGGCGACCGCTAATGTAAGAAATATAGCCACTTCGAACACTTACCAAAACTATGTCACATATTTTATTGAAAACTAGCTTTTGCCCGCGACTTCGTCCGCGTAAATGTCTAAAATGGACCAAGGAATCACGTTGTCCCATTCAAACTTTGCCCCCCCTTTTCACCCCCTTAGGGGTAGAATTTCGGAAAATCCTTTCTTATCCGATGCCTACGTCACACAAAAAACACACCCTCCAAGTTTCAGGTCTCTACGATCAGGGTTTAGGCTGTGCGTTGATCCGTCAGTCAGTCAGTAGTTCAGGACAAAGCATTTTATATGTATAGATTTTGTTCATTTTTGATCCGTATGTATGTATGTTCATATGTTATCACTTCACTTCAAAACTACTTACTTTAATTTAACAATTGAAGTATCGCTATATGTATTTAAATCTATACTACATAATATTATAAAGCTGAAGAGTTTGTTTGTTTGAACGCGCTAATCTCAGGAACTACTGGTTCAAATTGAAAAATTATTTTTGTGTTGATAATTCATTTACCGAGGAAGGCTATAGGCTACTTTCCATTTTGATATTCCCACGGGATCGGGATTTACGCGGGTAAACCGCGGAGCGCAGCTAGTATTTTAATAAAAAGGAAAAAAAAATATTGTAACGAATAGACTCCGAAACTACTGGACCGAATTTGATGAAAATTGGTATGAGGATACATTGATTCATTGGGAATGACATAGGCTACTTTTTATCCCGATATTCCCACGAGATCGGAAGTAAAAGGGTGAAACAGCGAGCGCTGCTAGTAAACAAAACTACGAAACGAAAGGCCAGTATGCACCAAGTCATTTCCTTTGGCAAATCAAAACCTAGCCAAACCCAATGAAACAATGGAAAATGCTCGTAGGTACCGAAGTTCTTACTGCAATGGTTACGTTACACTGAATACCGCAATATTGGAGTTTCCATAGAGATTAGTACCTACTTGTTCAGGGTTCAATGAAAGTGTATAATATTTAGTAGAACCAACTACTTAAATCAATATAGAATATGTTTCAACCAATGTGTGTTACCAGTGATGACATACGGATCCGAGACGTGGTCGCTGACTATAGGCCTCGTTCAAAAGCTCAGAGTCGCTCAGCGGGCTATGGAGAGAGCTATATGCTCGGAGTTTCTCTACGTGATAGAATCCGAAATACGGAAATCCGTAGAAGAACCAAAGTCACCGACATAGCCCTCAGGATTAGTAAGCTGAAGTGGCAATGGGCAGGTCATATAGCTCGCAGAACTGACAACCGCTGGGGAGTAAAGGTTCTCGAGTGGCGGCCGCGATGCAACGCGAAACGGAGTGTTGGGAGACCAGCTGCCCGGTGGACCGACGACATTGTAGCGGTCGTGGGTAGTCGGTGGATGGAGGCGGCTCAGGACCGCTGTTTGTGGCGTCGTATGGGGGAGGCCTATGTCCAGCAGTGGACGTGTTTGGGCTGACATGATGATGATGATGAGAATATGTTTGCAAACAGTTCAAGTTGATCTAACATAGGTCCGCTGAATTTACGATAGGATAAAATAGATGGTAATTATTTTTATACCTTATTTTATTACCATTTCAACTTTTCTTGGCCCACAAATATTTCAAAAACAAGTTATGGCGTGACCAAAGGATTCATACCAATTGCTTAGGTTGATTGATACATACATTGCTTACTGTACGTATTGTACCTATTTATAGTATAGTAGACGTTTTTAGGGTTCCGTACCCAAAGGGTAAAAACTATTAATAAGACTTCATTGTCCTTCCCTCTGTCGGTGTGTCTGTCACCAGGCTGTATCTCATGAACCGTGATAGCTAGAGAGTTGAATTTTTTACAGATTATGTATTTCTGTTGACACTATAGCATATAGTTATAGCAGCGGTGATAGCCCCACTCCTTTTTTTGGGGATATAAACCCAACCCACTCCTTTTTTTGGATTTTAACCCAAAAAAAGGAGTGGGTTGGGAGTGGGGCTTCCACCGTGAAACTCCCGACTCCTTTTTTATTGGGTTTAAGAGCCCAAAAAAAGGAGTACATGATACGAAACCCTTCTTGCGCGAGTCCGACACACATCCAGTTTTTCTTTTCATTATGAGAATTTACGCTATACCCATTCCATATTATTATTGGGTATAATAGCGTATTTCACTAGAAAGGGTCGGAAATAGAGAGGATATAAAAATGCGATTTTTCTTCAAGACGGACCTGATCTGTCGATTCAAAGGCGTTATTTACCGCTTGATATTTATTTATACGATCCAATTCACAATTGTTTTGTCAAACTAGTTTATCTTTAGTGCTTTATTGTTATACTAGCTGCGCCCGCGGTTTCACCCGCGTAAGTCCCGATCCCGAGGGAATGTCGGGATAAAAAGTAGCCTATGTGTTAATCCAGGTCTCTAGCTATCTACGTACCGAGTTTCATCGCAATCAGTCCAGTAGTTTTAGCGTGAAGGAGTGACAAACATACACACACACACACACACAAACTTTCACATTTATAATATTACTAGCTGCGCCCCGCGGTTTCACCCGCGTAAGTCCCGATCCCGTGGGAATATCGGTTGTTCGATTTTTTCTCGCCTTTTAAACCTTCCCTAGACCTCCACGAACATTTCAAGACTAAGATAAGATAAATCCGTTCAGCCGTTCTCGAGTTTTAGTGAGACTAACGAACAGCAATTCATTTTTATATATATAGATAGATTAGGATATAGTAGGATTCACTTTTGTTTATGTTTTGTTTAAGGTATTGCCCGGGCTATACGTGGGCAACTACCGGGACTCAAAGGATCCGGTTCAACTCGACAAATATAAGATCACGCATATTCTATCAATACACGACGCGGCAAGAAGATTACATTCGGTAAGTAAAATTAGATTAGCACTAAACAAGCACTTATTTACCACTAGCTTTTGCCCGCGACTTCGTCCGCGTAGAAGTCAAAAATGGACCAAGGAATCACGTTGTCCCGTACAAATTTTCCCCCCTATTTCACCCCCTTAGGGGTAGAATTTCGGAAAATCCTCTCTTATCGGCTTACGTCACACAAAGAACACACTCTCCAAATTTCAGGTTTCTACGATCAGCGGTTTAAGCTGTACGTTGATCCGTCAGTCAGTTAGTGAGTCATTCAGGACAAAGAATTTTATATGTATAGAAGATAAGTGTCACAGATAGCCTTATGTGCAGAGGATGCATGAAGGCGGAAGAATAGCCACAGCACATGCTCAATTGCTCATGGAGCGTAGTAGCGTGGCAGATCAACGGGCCCGGTCTTTTCAATCGCCGACCACTCTTTCGGAGGCTTGCAGCAGCCTAAAATGCTGCTAGCCTTCTGATAGGACCTCGGATGGTTGAAGTTTCAAGTAGGATATTCTCACACATTGGTCCAAACAAATGAGGCTTAGTGTAAAAACAGCCCAACAAAATTAGCAATCAAAATTACAAACAGTTTTTTTTTAGAAACACAGCATGTGTTTCTTTTACTTTTAAAACTTTTACTTTTTTAGCTACCTTTTAATTCTTTCATGAAAGTGTTTATTATCCAATACTTTTGTACATGTATACTCTTCTGATATAAGAGATGATGAGAGGGCCTAATGGAGATTATGTGCGCAGGAGTGCAAGGAACATCACAATCAGGACCGGTTTGCTTCCCTGGCCGATAGATGAGCAAAAAGACACATTCCTGCCTATAACCCACTAAAAGGTTACCTGCGGGCTTACAATGTGTTAGAACATATTGTACTATAATGACTGTCAAATCTTTGTTACTAAATAAAATAAATAAAAAAGGGCAACTAAAAGGTTTTTTTTTTAAAAACTCTCGTGTTAAAATAACAAGAAAACAAACAATTTTTTTTTTTGATTGACAATAAAGCATATCAACATCTAATGGCCAGTTTTTAAAAGCAATTTTCCCAATTTTTACGTAATATTTAAATAAAAACTTTTAAAATTTAACTCGCAATGTATGTATGTTAATTTGTTTAGGTCAAATCTTGTACCTAAGCTTATTTTTAATTAAGGCTGCAGGTGGCCCTTATTAACCGCAGGTACCTTATGTCTTTAATATTCCACACCTCCAAGTATTTTAGGTCACATAACCTTCCCTTTGCTCTCGTGGGTCCTGTAAAACCACCCCACACGTCTTTCACATGACGTGACTGAGCCTGTTCTACTCTGTAATTTTGTCTTAAATTATTTTATACGTAACATAAATTATATGTACAGTCGGAATACCAATTAGCTGAACCCTACGTGACCCAGAGCTAACTCGCACATCTGTTAAAATGTAGTTTTACCTATTTTGTTATTGTTTTTATATTGTACTTTTGCCCGCGACTTCGTCCGCGCAGAAGTCGAAAATGGTTCTAATAGGATTTTGTCCCATACAAACTTTGCTACCCCCTTAGGTGTAGAATTTCGGAAAATCCATTTTTATGGGATGCCTACGTCATACTAAGAACACACACTCCAAGTTTCAGGTCTCTACGATCAGCGGGTTAGGCTGTGCGTTGATCCGCCAGTAAGTCAGTAATTCAGGACAAATAATTTAAATGTATAGATATTGCATTGTATTGATAGATAGTATATATTAAAAAAAATAGAATCTGGTAATAATACATTACAACCTTACAGAGATAACCTTACAGATTAACCTTACTTACTTATGCACGAGTGAGTTCGGGGTCACGTGGGGTTCAGCTAATTGTTATTCCGACTGTACATATAATTTATATTACTGGGTACGATCAAATAAATAAAATAAATATTGCAGGACATTGAACACTTCATCTATATCTATACTCTATACTATTATAAAGAGGAAAGATTTGATTGTTTGTTTGTTTGAATTGAAGGCTCCGAAACTACTGGACAAATTTTGATGAAACTTGGTATGAGGATACATTGATTCATTGGGAGTTACATGGGCTTCTTTTGATCCCGATATTCCCACGGGATCTAGAGTTGCGCGGGTGTAACCGCGGAGAGCTGCTAGTCATAAGTAAATGCAGAATTTCATGTCTCATGCAACACACGTTTAATATTGCGCAATTTATAGCGATGATAAAATATGCAGTCCCGTATTGCTTCGATAGATAGGTATCGGTGTTGCTTAGGTACTTACCTTTTTTTTTATTAAAAGTTGGTGGCTTATGACCACTACCTTGCCACTTTTCCTATCGTCCTTCGATTTGGTGGTCGAAGACCTCTCTACTTACGTTTCTATTCAATCTCTTTTGACGTAATAGGGTCTTATAAATCGATAAAAACATGCACTCACATAAAAGTGTAACGTCATGTCACGTTATCGTTGTTGACAAGGTAACCATAGCAACGTATTAAAGATGGAAAATGCTAACGTCACTAAGGACGTTATCACTAAAAATTATCGTCCGTAAACCGTTACAGACAACCATTTTTTTATTTTATTTTAGTTTTTGAGTTTGTGGTTTTCCATTGTTAATTTGTGAGACCATCTTCGTTCTCAACGGAATCCTGCTTCTCTCTGCTCATAATAGAGATGGCAGGATTCCCTTCCTTTTCCTTTTTAAGATGTTATGAAGTCCTTGTTTTATTCCTAGCTTTGCATACGCTCACAATTTTGACGATGAAATTCCATAGACTCTCCCAATTTATTTTGTCACAGACAAGCTGGGCTATATTAGCCTTCTTCATTACTTGGTACCTACCAAGTATCTACCTTGTATATTTCACTTTGTCTCGTACCTACAGTTTTACAGTACCGTGGCTACATAAAACATACTTTGTTTGGCTAAAAGTAGTTCCCGAAGCGTGTCTAAGAACTATAAACTTTGAACGTAAATCAGTTTGTGAGTCATTTCGAAAATATTGATTTATGGAAGTGGTGCCTTAGACAATTTCGACGGTTATATAAGTTTTTTTTAGCTAGCCCGTTGTATACCACTGGGCAAAGTAAAGCTCCATCGTTTCATTTAATGTGTCTTGATCTCCATCCATTTTTGAATGAAGGAGTAATGGGTGTGTGTGTGTTTGTGTATAATTGTAAGTGGGTTGACGGCGGTGGAGGTATCACCACGTCACCCCAGGATCTTAAGACCCTGGGTACGTGGGTTTACCTCAACCCAAAGAGTATTTGTGTAATACGTACGAATACCTACTCCTTATCACAATTTGGAGTTTACACCAAAATATCCAAAAGATCTTCAGTTTTCTTATAACTTTGATTATTAAGTCGTTCTTTAAACCTTAACTTTAAGATTGTAGTTTGATAAACTTCGCACTTTGTTAATAGAGTTGACCATGCTATATTACTTTGGTGCATGAAAATAATAGGTATATGCTTTGCAAAAGCACTATGTAAAGCTTTGACATTTTTAACCGAAATAATTGCGGGTTTTTCCTGATTTATTTCACTTACTTTCCGGGTCCTTCAAGTTGTACGTTGTACGAATATTCCTGTAGAATAAGGTTCTTGTTACCCACTCGAGTGTGGCTTTACAGACCCTTAGCTTCCTAAGAGCAGTTACCTACGCATCGACACGATTTTATTCAACTTTTACAGAAATTATATTACCGAGACACCGAAGTAAAAATACATATAAAACTTTTATACTGAATGTCAAAATAAATGTGACAATCGATTGTGAAATATATTATCTTGGTCTTTACATCTAATTTAGATTATTTCTACGTCAGCAACTTAAATCCATGCTTTTTGGATTTAAGTTGCTGACGTAGTGTGACGAGGTGATTGTAATGTAGTGCATGGGGCATGTACGAGATGGTGTAGGCTTGTCCAGCACCTATACCACCCTCTGTGCTTAGTCGACCGTGTCGAAAGGAACGAACTCGTCAATACGTCTGGAGCCAAATAAGCCGTTTCATCAAAATGATTTTCTTCACTGTAAAAGCAATGTTAATTAGCGCACATATATTTTTTTGTAAGGAAAATCCATTGGTGGCTGGGATTCGAACCCACAACCTTCGGAATGGCAGTCGAGGTATCTATATACCGCCTCTTTACTAACGTTAATTGCTTTGCCTTAAAAGGTCACTTAAAACAACATGACAAAACAATGATTGACTGCTAAGCGTGACAGCTATAATCTATATGGAAATGCGGTAAAGTCATGTGCATGACTCATGCATGACTAAGTGCTCGTCGAAAAGCTACGTTTAATTGCATTGCTACTTGTATTACTAGAATCAAGTTCTCCACACCATGTCAGCTAAGTAAATTAGTGGTGAATAATGTCAGATTGTGTCAAACTAAGTTGATAAACGCCCCATGGGGTGGGACGGCACGGGCGGTAACAAAGTAACTTAATTATACAGCTTAACTTTGAAATTCGCGCGTTAAGGTGCCATAATCACACAAATCTAAATGCTTATAAAAGCTTTGGACATTAAAAATGCTTACAATATTCACACAGAAATAAACGTATTGTAAAGGTTTTGAAGGCTTTAATATAGTTAAATCACTAAGCCAATATACAATTTCTTATAGAAAAAATACACAACGATACAAAAAAGCAGTAACGTTTCTGTGAATTCATTTTACAAATATTGAAATGGTGATTTATTACATTTTGGCTTGCGACCAAGCTCGCTGTTAGGGCGAGCAGTCTGAGGGTCTGGGAGTAGGTAAATAATTATTTTACTTTATTTTATTGAATTTACTTTAATAGATTATAATATTATATAAAAAACGTAGACGCGCAACATTTTTAAATCCATCACAGAAGTAGGTTATTCCTTACGTCTCATATGAAACATGCCTTGTTACAACGAAACACGAAAAATTTTACCAACGTCTCATATTTAAGATTTTGGGAACAAAGAAACCATTATTTGAGTTGCAACCAACCACCACTTTTCCTTTCTGTATATAATAGTATTGGTCTGTAAAAAGTACTAGGCAATCAGAAGTCAGTAGAAGGTTATAAATCACACTACATTACCCACATAACTCCACCATAGTCATATGACATCATATTTTCACATTATCTCTATTCCTTCAATTTTTCTCCTGGCAATGTAGATATTTCCTTTTCGTCTCATAGAAGACGTAGGATACCCATAAAAGTAGGTAATAAACCCAAAAATCGTGTAATAAATACTTACACTCATTTAACTCTGCAAATGTTATTTAATTATTCCATGACTCGAAAATGGAACGGTCGTCAAATAGACAATTAAAACTTGCTTTACGATCCATAAATGCTAATGTGCAAGCTTCATTATCTTGACTTACGTAATCCTAAGGAATCAATGCCTACTAATAGGTATTGAAAGTGCTAAAAGTTGTGTTGGGTTAGTTAGATATGTGTATTGCTTAACTTACGTTGGCGTAATGACTTCTTTTCCGAAGTTGGATGGAGAGATAACGTAGGAAGATCACTATTCCGCATGAGTTACCAAACACTAACCATTTTTTTAAGGTGAAGAAATGCGCCTTATGCATCATCCCATCATCATCCCACTCTCCGGGGGGAGCGCGGGGGAGAGTAGCGGAGGTATGTGGGACTACTGGCCTGAAGGTGATGGGTGGCCGGAGGTTTACCCACTAAAACTCTAGCGGTTCCTCTCTCGCCGTGATGTCGGGGCTCGTTCCTCCTGGTTGGTGCTAAACGAGTTCAAATTTACCGATAGAAATATAATACGTAAAAATAAAATTCCAATGGATTCTTGTAACGTAAAATTTATGTGCGCTAATTAACATCGCTTTTCGGTGAAGGAAAATCTTTGATGAAGTCCGCGGCTTAATTGGCTTCAGATTGATGATTTCATTCTTCTGGACACGGTCGAGAGCTAAGAGGATAGTATTGGTTCTGCTACCCTGGGATAAAGTTGCTGGCGCTGTTATTATGTAAAAACACATAAACTAGAAGTAAAGGCCAATATTATGTAGGGAAAACTCTCAGAATTCATCAAATTAAACAAGAAATATGATATTATAAACAGATATTATTCCAACACATCAATCACTAGCCATTTATACACAAAATAATAATATATTCAATTTACAAATCTTCCACAATCTTGGCAACTCGTTCCTAAAAGTAGACAGACGGTACAACCATCAAATAAAAATATATAATCGAATAAAGGATTTACTCAGCATTAAGGTTCTGTTACAATTATTATTGGACATGTTTCAATATTTGGCATGAAGGAGATACCTATCTCCTCTCCATTTCAGCTGGAATAACACATAGGTGTATTTTAACTCGCTTTTCCCCCCTATTCCATATATTTCTACTGACATATCCCCTGTGATAGGGATACTTGGAGTTTTTGTCGTGATAACGTCTTACAAATCGATGATAACCGGCAGCACTCACAAAAAAAGTGTGACGTCATCGCTCACGTTCCGTTATTGACAAGGTAACCATAGCAACGTCACTCACGTTCCGGGAACGTGAGTTATGGACGAGGTAAAAATAGTAACGATAATACGTTGTTATGCTTACCATCAATGTTTTTTTATGACGTTATCACGTAAAATTATCGTCCGTAAACCGACTTTACAGAAAACCATATTTTTCCAATTATCACTATACCGGTGGTGGGATATATAGAACGTTCTGTTCCATATTTATTTACTGATCCACAATGGTAGGGATTCTCGGAGTTTTTTCTACATGATCAGGACATACGTGGGTGTAACCGCAAGGCAGTCAGTTAAATAAACAACAGATTTTGTTCAACTTTGTACCCGCGCGGGTGGTTCACAAAATTACTGCTTTTGTAGTATTTCACAAGTCGTTTGTTGTTGTATAACAGTAATTAGTGTTTTGACTTTGTTTTGATTGCAATCGTTATTTCTAATTGGAAAATTGTTTATATTCATTGGCCATGTTACGCAAGCAAGCATGGGTAAAATGCTCCTTGTCTCAAAATCGTGAAAGTTTTATTTTAAGTAGCGCTTTATTTACCCTCACTTACGCTTGCGAGAAAAACTTTATTTGTACAACACAAAAAGAGACAGAACACAATAAACACAAATTAAAGTAATAGCTAGAAAGTATAAGTTGCACAAATGGGCGGCCTTATCGCTGAAAGCGATTTCTTCCAGGCAACCTTTGGATGGAAAAGAACTGATTCAGCTTTAATGGTAGGTTGTGAATAATTTAACTTATAATATACACTATTTACATAATTATGATTTTAAATATTAAATTAATAATACATACCAAATAAATTATATTCATAGATACATACAAATAATTACATACATACATGTATACATACATAAATAATACAGGAATATATACGGATATTAGACAGTACTGAGGTAGTGATCAGTTACCATTGCTTTGAAAATGGGAAGGGGTACTACGAAACCCGTAGTCAGCTACGACGTAGCGTAGAACATCTCAAACTGCATTCGTTCAAGTTTCTAGATATAAGTAGCGCTTTATTTACCCTACGCTTGCAAGAAAAATGTTCAAGGGGTACTACGAAATTCGTAGCCAGCTACGACGCAGAGTAAAGCGTAGTTTAGCTATAGGTATTATCTATTCCCCATGTTACAAAATGACTGGGATCTACGCGCCTTGTCTCAAACTGTATTCGTTAAAGTTTCTAGTATAAATAACGTCTTAATTACTCACACCTACGCTTGCGAGAAAAATCTTCAAGGGGTACTACGAAACTCGTATTCAGCTACGCCGTAGCGAAGAACTTCACAAACTGTATTTGTTAAAGTTTCTAGTATAAGTGGCACTTTTATTATCCCCACCTACGCGTACGCTTGCGAGAATAATCTTGAAGAGGTACTACGAAACTCAAAGCCAGCTACGACGTAGCAAAGAACGTAGTTTAGTTATATTATCCATTGCCCATGTTGCACAATGACATAGGTAATACTAGTAATAAAAAAATGATACACAGTAACCATCTTGGTTGTAGCTATTTTGTGCACCCTGTACTTTCTCCTAAAAAGTTTCTACTATAAGTAGCGCCTTAATTACCCCACCTACGCGACGCTTGCGAGAAAAATCTTCAAGGGGTACTACGAAAGTCGTAGCCAGCTACGATTTATCGTAGAACGTAGATTGGCTTTATTATCCATTACCCATGTTTCACAATGACAAAGGTGATACGCTCTTTGACTCAAACTCTATTAGTAGCTTACTAAAAAAATTTAAGAAAAGCGATACATAGTAACCATCTTGGTTCTATTTATTTTATGCGACCTGTATCTTCTCCTCCAAAAGTTTCTAGTATAAGTAGGGTCTTAATTACCCCCACCTACGCTTGCGAGAAAATTCTTCAAGGGGTACTACGACACTCGTAGCCTGCTACGACGTATCGTAGAACGTAGTTTAGCTACAAAGAGCATCTACGACTGTTACGACGATGCAGTTTGATAGATAGATAAAAGATTTAATAAGTAGGTACAAAGGCACACGACAAACAAAACAAGGTAGAAAGAACAGTCAAAAGCCACATATAAAAACAAAGGTTTTTAAGTTACTTACATATAGTAGTTAGACACTGTTAGGGGCTAGAAGAGCATGATATTAGCATCTGCTCTGCTCATCTTTCTTCATCTACACTAATATTATATAGAATTTTTTTTGTACTGATGTTTGTAACGAATGGTCTGTTAAACTTCTGGACCGATTTTGACGAAACTTGTCATACCAAGTTTCATCAAAATCATTGGGATCAACGTTATGCCACTTTTATTCCGATATTCCCTTGATCGGGAGTTACGCGGGTGAAACTGCCATGGTGAAGCTATTGCATCGTGCGAGCCACGTTAAGCGTAGGCGGAGTGGGGGGGTGTTAGGTTCTATTTTCGTTACGGAATTTCTTGATTCGGTCGCCGCGCTCAAAGCCCGCGATTAAAGCTATGCAATAACTTAAAATGACAAAAAAATATATAAAATAGACATCTCATTCTCTATTGTGACCTGAATAACTTTCGTAAAAAGTGTGATAAAACAATTCACATCACCGCGACCTTCTAGTTGTTCCAACATTTTTCAACTTCGATCGTTAAAAGGGGTAAAATGTCCAAGTTTAGTGTTTTCTGTTCTTCAAAGCTCTTAATGACAGTAATTTTATCTTGGTTCTGAGGAGTACATTAATAACGAATTACAAGACCTTTTAGGCCTTTTATCAAGAATATTTGCCAATTGTAAGGATTATCTATCAACGCTTGATGCGTTGATAGATAATCTTTACATATAAAATTCTTAAAATTCTCGACTGACTGACTGACTGACGGATCAACGCACGGCCTAAGCCGCTGATCGCAGAGACCTGAATCCAATTTCGGAAAATCCTTTCTTATCGGATCTTATCCATTCTTACCCCTTAGGGGGTGAAAAAGGGGGGCAAATGTTGGTATGGGACAACGTGATTCCGCGGACGAAGTCGCGGGCAAAAACTAGTCTAAACATATAAAATTCTTTGTCCTGACTGACTGACTGACTGACGGATCAACGTACAGCCTAAACCCCTGATCGTAAAACCTGAAACTTGGAGGGTATGTTTTTTATTCCAATAAGAAAAGATTTTTCGAAGTTCTACCCCTTAGGGGGTGAAAAAGGGAGGCAAAGTTTGTATGGGACAACGTGATTTCTTGATCCAATCTACTTCAAATTTTTTATGCGGACAAAGTCGCGGGCAAAAGCTAGTAATAAATAAATATTGTCGGACACTTCACACAGCGCCATTTAGCCCCAAGCTAAGCAACTAGGCTTGTGTCATGGCCAGACAACGGATAAAATAAGTAGGTACTTCAATACTTTTGTAAATATATACTTAACTAGGTGTTCCGGTTAAAAATGTTTTGCCATTTAAAAAAAAGGAAAAAATAGATGTTCGATTCTCAGACCTAACGAATATACACAAAAAACTTTGTACAAATCGGGTCAGCCATTTAGGTGAACATCGGTAACGAACACCGCGATACGAGAATTATATATGTATATAGGGATATACATACAGACACCCAGACCAGAAATTAATATGTCAACATAAATACTAGTATTTGTTAGAGGCGGAAATCGAACCCGCAACCTTCTACGCCAGGCGGGTATTCACCCACCACGCCACAAAGGGCGTTAAATAAGCTATCATAGACAAGTTATTAAGGTCACTTCACACTACCTGCGAAAATTCCACGAAACGTGAATGTGGCGTGGCGTGTGTGGGTTTGATTTGTGTTCGCAAAGTTTATGATATGAATTGCGGTGGAACTGCAAACTCGCCGGGAGTGTGGAGCGGTCTCTACATAATAAATACAATCAACGTTCAAAAGTACACCGGCACCGTAACGTTTACAATCCTGTGCAGAACTATTTGAATATTATAACAACGTAACCTGTGCATCGAACCCACGTCGGTAGGTGTAGCGGGTGGCGGCTTATAACACTCGGCCAACTAAATACATAGCTATCATGTTAAAAATAACTGAGTACTTTTCATTCAAGTATTTAATTTTGTATGTAACGTCTAATAGAAGAAGGTCGTTAATCCAATCACACAATATTATGAACATCAATATTATGATAGTTTATCACGTATTATGATCACGTATTATAAACTGATAGTGTACTTATGACGCATATTGATAAGAGCCAGTAAAAGCTTTTTAAAAACCTTGATATTAGTGACAAAATAACAAATAAAACAAATTAATTGTTTTAGATTGACAATAAAGCAAATATTTATCTAATGACCTGTTTGAAGTAGTTTTTCCTATTTTTACGAAATATTTAGTTTCTAATTAAAGTGGCAGGTAGCCCTTATTACCCGCAGCCTTATTAAATACTTTTTTTTCTTTTATTATGGCTTCGCACGTGTGCATTTAGCCAGTGTCAAGTTATATTTTGCATCAAATTATGACCCGATTTTTCATAAATCGGGCCTAAAGTGTTTCAATACAGTCAAAGTCGTCATAGTCCGTCAAGTCAAGTCAGGGGCTATAGTAAAGCGGTGCCAAGTTTACCATAACCTTAATAGGAGATTTGGAGGCAACGAGAAAACTGCATGTTTGACACTGATTTTTACTTTCACTACACTTGTGCACTTTCACAGAACTAAATTGAATAACATTCCACCAGAATTATACAATTCAACTCGGGTTACATCTAAGTTTCATGAAAATAAAACTGCAGCACGACATGTTGTTAACTCGTTCCCGCCAAAAACTCCTATTAAATACTTGTGAATTCCTCATACGACTCAGACTGCTTTATTCGACCTTTGATGTGTCACATTCCATATTTTCGTAACTCAATATAAGTCAAAGTTAATGCGAGGTGCGGCATGGAGTTTTTATATTATTCAAAAAAAGGGAGCGGCTCAAGAAACATGACGTGATGTGAACCAGACTTACCTTGCTTAAATGTAGCTGAAATAAAATAAAAAATATGGGTGCGTGTACTTTTATGTAACTACCTACACGAGTGAGAAGTTATACTTCTAGAAGTTTTATACGTCCGTCTGTCTGTTTGTTTGTCCATCTGATATTTATTTTGCGAGCAGCTTCAACCTGTTACTTTAGTGTTACAGTGATGAGCATCACTGTAACACCACATGTAACTCTCTACCCACTGGGCAAGCTGGGCTCATGCCCCGGGCCCCGTGATCGGCCCCCTAGTTCCTGCCAGATCACTTTTCTTAATTTTTGGCAGTACAAAAACCGATTTTAGTAAACACAAAGCTTAAATTATTGTGGCTACCGTAATTTTTAACACTTGTTAATGATGTGAACATGATTGTTCATAATATATGTTAAAACACATACCCTCCCTTTTGACTTCGCCGTAGTCGGGTAACTTTTGTTCTGTCAAAGTCTTCTCCTGGGCATATTAGGATAATGGGGCCCATCCTCCTATCCTATTATCTCCTATTATCCTAATATGCCCAGAGCCTCCAGTAGGTTAAAGACGGCCCTGGATGCGCCCATCTTAAAATTTCACTTTCGCAGCTTCGACCTGTTTTAATTTTTGGGTTACGCAGCTGCAACGCCTGCAACATGTGACTTTATTTTACTCTTCATTTTTTCACAACGCGCCTAAAAAGTAACTTTAAAAACATACCTACATATATTAAACATATATTGTATGTGTTGGTTCACTAATTTTCGATGAATTTTCATCCAGAATATTCCGAGAATTCACGGGTTTGTGATTCAGTTGAAACTGTGGGACCCAACTTGTCCTTCCCTCATACATATTAATAATGCGAAAGTTTGTTTGTTTGTTCACTGTTCACGATCATACGACTCGACAGATTATTATTAGTTATACAGGGGCAAAGGATAATGTGGAGAATTATATAGCTTAAGGGTCCATCCCTTAGGCGGTGAAAAAGAGAGGCAAAGTTTGTATGGGACAACATGATTCCTAGGTCGAATTTAATAATTCTACACGAACAAAGTCGCGGGCAAAAGCTATATAATTCTCCACATTATCACATTATTTCAGAAAATCCTTATCAGATGCCAACGTCATACAAAGAACGCACCCTTCAAGTTTCAGGTCTCTCTATCAGAGGTTTAGGCTGTGCGTTGATCCGTCAGTCATTCAGGACAAAGCAATCTATATGTATAGATTTTGTGTTGTATAGATTATTTAATTTTTCGTCTAATAAACGGTTATTATATTGCATTCATAGGCTGCGTTTTATACGGAAAAAACCATATGACTCATAACCATATGATGATGATGGAGTAAATAATCTATAAATATAAAATTCAAAGTCCTTACTGACTCATATACCAACGCACAGCTCAAATCAATGGACGGATCAGGTTTAAATTTTAATAGATACATTGATCATTTATTAAAAAGGATCACGCCCCTTAGACAAGATTGCTTTCTATTAGCGATATCGCC
Organism: Idaea straminata; assembly: GCA_951213275.1. Taxonomy (NCBI): domain Eukaryota; kingdom Metazoa; phylum Arthropoda; class Insecta; order Lepidoptera; family Geometridae; genus Idaea; species Idaea straminata. Next base: position 9,390,218 of record OX577858.1, read on the forward strand.
AATCGATAGATTTTATTGTAAGAAATTGTCATAAAGCATTGTATAAAATTTGCTTAAAATGAAACTTATCTATCATTTTTTTCTCTAACGGAAGACTACGTGACTTTTCGTTGGCTTATGTCAATTTTTTACATAAAAGAATATATAAAAAAGTCTGTCGATTGGCGATATCGCTAATATTAAGCAATCTTGTCTGGGCTGGTTTAAATTTTAATACATTGATCATTTATTAAATTAAAGGCACATACAAAAATATCACTATCGCTAATGGTAACCTAAAAAAAGTTAAAGTAGGGACAAGTAGTAGGTATAGTAGAGTAAATAGTTGATTTTACAGATAGCTATTATGACGTAAGCATCCGCTAAGACAGAATGTTGGATAATCTAATAGCGGATTATTAGATTATCCAACATTCTGTCCACTACTACAAAACCACTACAAAAGTTTGAGTGTTTCGCATATACATATTTTTTTTAACGAGTTATAATCCTCCCTTAAAGACGCTATTAGCCGCTATCGAATAATTTCTTGCTTTTAGAAAACACTCTTGTAAATAATAAACATTATTCTTAACTAGCTGCGCTCCGTTTTTACCCGCATAAGTCCCGATCCCGTGAGAATATCAAAATGAAAAGTAGCCTATAGCCTTCCTCGATAAATGGACTATCCAACACAAAAATAATTTTTCAATTTTAACCAGTAGTTCCTGAGATTAGCGTGTTCAAACAAATAAACTCTTCAGATTTATAATATTAGTATAGATAAAAACATTTATTTTTAATTAAGAATACTGTTTATCATTTCAAGATCAAGAAAAGTTTACGCGAGAAACGACGGCGATTAATTTCTTGATTTCAGATTTACGAAATCAAGAAATCATTGTCTCGCGTCTCTAAGGAGAGTAGCATTTCTCACTTGAATATTTTTTAAGCTATTGCATAGCTTTTATCGCGGGCTTTGAGCGCGGCAACCGAATCAAAAAATCCGTAACGAAAATAAAACCTAACACCCCCACTCCACCTACCATGTAGCTCGACCGAGCGTTCGCTTAACGTGTATGTATATGGTACGACTGTACGAGCTCACACGATGCTTTTTTTTCTGTATTCGTAGTCGCGGGTAAAAGCCAGTCAAAACATAAAATACTAATAAAGTTCCATTCCAACCTAGATTTCTGTATGAGATTAAAGTTCTATAACCCTGTAATGGCATAGTTCGGTCTGATAAGGATTAAATCCTAGGAATTATGTATCCATACGCCATTCCACGCCTAATTACGTGTTGATGGTACAGATAAAACGTTTTATCGATTTTGCGTGTAGAGCCTGGCTGTTATAAAAAGTTTGTTTAAGGGTGTCATACCGGATGGCCATTTTTGGGATAGTTTCAAAGCAAATTAAGGTTTTCGTGGTGTTTTTTTTTTGTTTTAGACTCTTAGATTACAAAATAACTTTGTATTTCGATTTCTAACCGGGACATTTTAAAAATTCTAGCCTTCATTTCAATCAATTAATTTCATCCAGATACCTAATAATAATGAAATATCAAAAAGTCTGTAATACTTATTATTACTAAAACGCCGGGTGCAGTACGTACAAATACCAAAACGTTCAAATTGCTTGTTTGTCCAATTGTCAAAATGTACAAAAGTTAAAAGTACACAAATGAGTGAATGTTAAAATGAACAAATGACTAAACAATAACATGTTATAAACCGCAAGCGTTAAACCGTATTAATGCCAAAATGTTCAAAGTGCTTGATTATTCCCGTGTCAAAATGTACAACAGAAAAAATTTCAAGTTCTCCTCTTAGATTACAAAATAATTTTATATTTCGATTTCTAACCGGGACATTTTAAAAATTCTAGCAAAAGTATTCATTTCAATCGATTAATTTCATCCAGATACCTAATAATAAGGTTATAATTGTAAATTCATTTCACTAAACTTTATTTCTATTTTATGGAGAAAAATAGGAAAAGTAAAAATAATAATGACCTTGTATTTGACTTTAGAAATACCTAGATATAGACAGACTTGTATTATTAATATTTAATTTGTAACTTTTTATCTTTAATTTGTATGTTTTTTGTATAATGGGTCATATGTGCCTGCAATAAATCTATTTTATATTCTTATTTTTCTTTATTGCAAAAATCGACAGGATATTAGGTTTTTGCGTGCTTAAAAAAGTCCTTGTTATTCAGTTGCCCTTTATTCTGTTAGAGAACATCATTTTGACGAACCTAAGACTGGAGAACCTAATTTACCCTGTGATATGATGATGAATAAATAAACTAGCAACAGTCACCTCTGACCCCTACCCTGCGTGGGCTTAAGAGGAAAGGGTACCGGGGGCTCTCTCCATACAAACGTAGTCGACTGTTTTCTCCCTGGATGATGACACTAGAGCAAATATTTTTGTTGCATAAAACTTATATTTTTATTTTTTAAATCTTAATTTCTACGAGGGCGGCACTGAAAATTTCGGGAATCAAGGAAGTGACACAACATTACTATTTAAAAATGTATTTATTGCTTTTCGAAGTATTCTCCGCGAAATTTGACACATTTTTCCATACGATGGAACCAATCATTAAAGCAACCATTCCATTCGGAAGTTGGGGTCTCCAAAATGGCCGTTTTGTAGGCGTCCACAGCTTCTTCAGGTGATGAAAATCTCTGACCACGCAATTTATTCTTTATTTTAGGGAAAGTATAGAAATCATTAGGGCTTAGGTCGGGGCTGTACGGCGGATGGTCTAATAATTCTATGTTTTCTTGCTCTAAAAACTCTTTTGTTCTGTTCGCGGTGTGAGAATTCGCATTGTCGTGATGGAGGATGATGCGGCGGCTGCAGTTCTCTTTACGGAGTTCAGAAACGACCTGTGGCAAACAAATGCTAGCATACCATTCTGCATTAACCGTTCTTTGTCCCTCAAGAGGAATAGTCACAACATGGCCGGTTTTGAAGACAAACGTGGCCACCATTTTTTTTGCAACAGTCCGTGAACGAACAATTTTTGTTGGCTTTAACTCATTTTCGAACATCCAAACTCGTGACTGGTTTTTTGTTTCGGGTTCGTACGCGTATATCCAGGATTCGACACCTGATACGATGTTGTATACAGCATTTGAGGATCCTGCGTGGAATCTTTCGAGAGTTCTGACGCACCAAGTAACGCGAGCCACTTTTTGGTCTTCACAGAGCGAATGCGGTATCCATCGGGAAAACAACTTTTTTACACCTAATTGTTCATGCAAGATTATTTGTATTTGACTCATCCCAATGTCTAAAGTTGCCTGAATTTCGCGGTATGTTACATGTCGATCTTCCTCAATCAGCTTACGCACAGCATCAACGTTTTCTTGGGTGAGTGCAGTTTTTGGACGACCTTGACGGGGATCATCACTGAGCTTGACACGTCCACGTTGAAATTCAGCAAACCAGCGATAAATTGTGGTTTTGGATGGGGCTTCATCACCAAATGCAGAAATCATCCCGTCAACACACTGTTTTTGTGATAAACCACTTCGAAAGTCATAATAAATCAACGCTCTTGAATTTTCTCGAGTCAATTCCATTTTCTCAACGACTAAACAAGTTTGACAAAACCTTGTGACAAGACCGAGATTCTTTTTTTAAATAAATAAATGGTATTTTATTTTTAAAACCAAGGAGTTTTCAATTAAAAAGATTTAAATATGACAGGAACAGTGGAAATATTCCATTCCCGATACTTTTAGTGCAGCCTTTGTATGATAATTAGAAAACGAAAAAAGCAAAACATAGGGCAGTAGCATATTCTTGGCAGTTATAGGTTTTATGGCACAAAAATATTTGTACCAGTGTCTTTATCTATGGAGGAAACAGTCGACTACGTTTGTATTGAGAGAGCGCCGGTACCCTATCACCTTAACCACTGCTTAGTGGCTTACATTAACTGTACGACCTTTGTATTGATGAAATATTCATACAACAACCGTTTACTAAAGTACATACTCACATAGCTACAGGTACTTTGTTAACTTGTCCTGGCATGAGACGAGAGCACATTTTATATTCTGACGACAGACCTCTGTGGCGTGGATGGCAAATACTCGTATACAACACCGAAGGTTGCAAGTTCGATTCCCGCCTCAAAAAATACTTATGTATACAGATATTTGTTTCTGATCTGTAATGATGTATTTACAAAAGTATAAAGAAAGAAAAGAAAGAAAAACATTTATTCGATGCAGGCACACGACAACTTAAAAATTAAACACACACAAGAGAAATAGGTAACATCATACAACGAAGAAAGATACATACACTAAACCTAAGAATATTTAAGAAGCCATGTGCTGCCCCAAATGGGTCGACCTCAGCTGTAAGCCACAGTCAAGCGTAACTTGGCTGCAGCGCTGGTCTTCCGGCCAAACCCGGTGCCGTCGTGCGTCGGTATACGTATTCTATAGGTTGTCTGGTCACCATAACACAAGCCTTAGTCGCTTAGCTTGGGATTAGATGGCGCAGTGTGCGATTTCCTGCAATAATCTGTCCTGACTGAGCGAGGATCCTCGGTGGATCAGGACGTGCCCCGCCCTCGGCAATCTACAGACCGAGGCTGCAAACGTCGCGAGGTAAACGTCCGAGGCTACCTCGCGAGGATACTCGCTCAGTCAGTCGATGTTGGACTCATATGGCAGATCTCGTCTGAAAAACCAATGACTAGCGTCTGATTCTGAGCTTATGATTCTTGTAAAAGTGTAGGTACCATTAAAATGTGCACAATTCTGTATGTAATGTATTTAGGGTCTCATTTTTGCAGTGAGTAAACCAGTGCCGTAGTTAACGTATTCATTATCATCGTCATCATATAAACCACAGTTCAAATATTAGCGTATTAGCATGAAATAATGTGAAAAATTCAAGTGGTTAATTATTTCTAATGAAATATCAAAAAAGTCAGTGATACTTATTATTACTAACACGCCGGGTATAGTACGTACAAATACCAAAACGTACAAATTGCTTGTTTGTCCAATCGTCAAAATGTACAAAAGTTAAAAAGTACACAAATGTGTGAATGTTAAAATGAACAAATTTCTAAACAATAACATGTTATAAACCGCAAGCGCCAAACCGTATTAATGCCAAAATGTTCAAAGTGCTTGATTATTCCCGTGTCAAAATGTACAAATGTAAAAAAATTCAAGTTCTCGATTGTGCCATTGCTAAGTACTTACATAATACATAATAATATTTGGCATCGAAATAATATTTAACCGAGTAAGTTGCCGCACGTTATCTTTTCTATTGAGTTGATTTTATTTATCTTCGTGTTTCCAACTGTATGAACATATCTTTGTAATGCTCAAGAGTTCAGAATGCTTGTAACTCTATCTACACATTGTAGCTAAAGTAGGTACGTATTGTATAGGTAGGTACACTAGCTTTTGCCCGCGACTCTTACGCGGACAAAGTACGTCTTTTTTGGACAAAGGACGTCATACAAAGAACACACCCTCCACATAATCAGCTCCCTTAGACAAGATGGCTTTCTATTAGCGATATCGCCAATCGACAGACTTTATCTTTATTTATTTTTGTATGAAATTTACACAAGCCAACGAAAAGTCACGTAGTATTGCGTATGTCAATTTCATGCAATTAAATCTTTCGATTGGCGATATCGCTAATAGAAAGCAATCTTATCTAAGGGGGCAGGTCTCTACGATCAGCGGTTTAGGTTGTGCGTTGATCGGTCAGTCATTCAGGACAAAGCTTTTTAATCCCCGACGCAACTCCCCGGATGTTATAAGTTTGACGTGTCTGTGTGTGTGTGTGTCTGTGGCATCGTAGCTCCCGAAAGGAAAAACCGATTTTGATTTTGTTTCTTTTGTTTGAAAGGTGAATTAGTCGGGATCGTTCTTATTATGTACTTGTACTTGAACGGGCTGTTTTCCGCAATTAGACCCTTTTTATTGGGTCTTTTTTGCGTGAGGATGGAGAAGGCTTGCCCAGCACATACTACCCTCCCAGCCTAGTCGACCATTTCCGGAGGAGACAACTTGTCGATACTTCTGGAGCCTACTAAGCCGCGGGTTTCGTCACGATGTTTTCCTTCACCGTAAGAGCAATGTCAATTAGCTCACATAATTTTTTCTTGTGAAAAATACATTGGTGCACGGCTGGCCGGGATTGGAACCCACGACCTTCAGAATGAAAGTCGAGGTATCTACCACTAAGCCAATACCGCTCTGTGTTCTTATCATACCCATGTATAGATAGCATTGAACGACTGTATGAATATTCAGGAGGAACCGGACGAATGCTTTAACATGCAAAATCGCTTCCCACGCTCGAACTCGAGGTTTTCGCTTTCAGGAAACTGCGGGACTTGTTGATTTGCTTATCGAATTCAGCGATTCAATAATGTGATGCGGCAGTTTAGATCGTTCAAACGCTATATTCATAAAAATTTAAACTTTATACGAACCGATGGGATCTAGACCTAAACCCAAAAGTGACATTACTGCAAGTAATTTTAGGACCTCTGTGGTGCGGTAGGAGAATTACCGCCTGCGAAGTAGAAGGTTGTGGTTTCGATTGCCGCCGTCGCCAATATTGAACAAGAAATATACGGACATTTTATTTGTAAAAAAATATGTATGTATGTGTGTTTACGGGCTTTTTTCCGCAACTAGACTCTATTTAATTGTGTCCCTTTTGCGTGAGGATGGAGTAGGCTTGCTCAGCACCTACTACCCTCTCAGCTTAGTCGACCGTGTCCAGAAGAGAGAACTTGTACTAAGCCGTGGGTTTCATCACGATGTTTTCCTTCACCGTAAGAGCAATGTCAATTAGCGCACATAAATTTTTCTTAACCAAAATCCATTGGTGCACGGCCAACTGAGATTCGAGCCCACGACCTTCAGAATGAAAGTTGGGGTATCTCCCACTAAACCAACACCGCTATCACCGCTTGTAAAGAAATATTTGTTGTGGTCAGAGTGTTTTTGTTTCACAAAGAAAAAAATACTTAAATAAGTATTCTATCAGTTGTCTGGCTACATTAACACAAGCCTAGTTGCTTAATTTGGAGCAAGATGGCGCTGTTTATTTTTTCTAAAAATCTCTATTAATTTTATTAATGCAGGTAGTCGATTGGGTAAGTAAACAATAAACACAGCGCCATCTAGCCTCAAGCTAAGTAACTAAGATTGTATTATGGTAACTAGATAACGTATTGCATAGTTAATGATGTACTTACGTCGAAACCGCAACATTGTGCGCGCGGGTCGAACTGACTAAGGCATCTAAAATATCTATAAAAACCTACCAACAGAGCTTATTTAAACTACATGTAAAATTTATTAAGTACTATTAAGTATATTTACAACATAAAAATATACTTAGGAAACTTCTTATAAAAAAATGTTTTGATATGTAAACGATCAAACTTAGTATTCGTAATGACGAAGTCGCAGAAGTAAACAAGTTTATTGCTTAAATTCCAACATATTGGAGATTTGGGCCTTGACTGAAACTTGCCAATATTATGGTAATAGGTCTGCGGTCGGTTTACTAATGGTTTGCTCCTGAACAAACATCGATTTTGGTGTAATTGATTTTGATCGATTGTAGTCCCTTTCTTTCCATAAATGGGTTGGTCCCTCTGGGTCTCTCTTTAGAAATTATTTATATTAACGTACTGCGCTGCGGGGTTTTATTCGCGTTAAGAGGAATGGGTACCGGGGGCTCTCTCCATACAAACGTAGTCCACTGTTTTCTCCATGGATATTGACACTAGAGCAAATATTTTTGTTGCATAAAACTTATAACTGCCATGACCATATCCCTGTGTTTTTTTTGTTTTTTAAATCTTAATTTCTATGATAATTAGAAAATGAAAAAAAAATCAAAATAAAGGGCCATAGTCATGGCAGTTATAGGTTTTATGGCACAAAAATATTTGTGCTAGTGTCATTATCCAGGGAGAAAATAGTCGACTACGTTTCTATGGAGAGAGCGCCGGTACTCGTTCACCTTAGTCTCTAATATCGATTTCCTATAAACAAAAAAGAAGAATACATAAAAATTACTACGAACTACAACAACGACTTTTTGTACCCCTTTAGAGGTCGATTTCAAAAATTATTTCTTAGTACTCCCCTACGCCCTTAAAGGATTCCCCATGCGAAGTTTCAGACTCGCAGCTCTTGTAGTTTCAGAGCTTTCATGATGAGTCTTTTTCTCTTTTAACCGACTTCAAAAAAGAAGATTCTAAATTCGTCGTGTACTTATATTTTGTTTATTGTATCGATTAGGTCTCATAAAATACCTAGAACCAAGTTTCTGCGCATCATTTTTCTCGGTTCCAGTTATTTGGTGTTACCTGCTAACAGACATAAATTAATTTAATTTATAATGATTACGGAATTTGTTTATCAGATAATTTATTCAGGCACCTGTCACAACGGAAAACTGAATATCTTCATTCATTTTCTATTTTCTCCTCGTCAATATCTCGGTTATTAATCGAGAGATTTCGGCTCGATGTCGACGTCGGCACGTATTTTATCGAATGAAAACATGTCACGTTTACGATCGATATTTTAAATAAATTATTCTGTAAAGTATGAATGAACAGTTGAAAAGCCGTAACTTTTATTTAAGGCACTAAACAAAGAGTTATTTTCAGATATAAGTTGTTTATATTTTATGTCGGATACTTTACTAAAGTTAGTTGATCGTAGTTTAATGTTGGAATTTTATTACTTTTTAGTATTCTATACATATAAAATTCTTTGTCCTGAATGACTGACTGACTGACTGAGGGATCAACGCACAACCTAAACCGCTGATCATAGAGACCTAAAACTTGGAGGGTGTATTCTTTGTGTGACGTAGGCATCCGATAAGAAAGGATTTTCCGTCATTTTACTCCTAAGGGGGTGAAAAAGGAGGGGCAAAATTTGTATAGGACAATGTGATTCCTCGGTCCATTTCCGACTTCTACGCGGACGAAGTCGCGGGCAAAAGCTAGTCTATGCCTAAAAAGGTAAAAAAAAGGAACCCTTATAAGATCACCCTCTTGTGTGTCTGTAATAAGAGTAACATAGTAAAAATGAATGTTTAAAATTTTAAAAGAAAAATATTCACAAAAATTATGAACAAGTAAAATTATGTATATTGTAGGGATGTGTATAGGTTCGAGAAACTGAAAGTTCATTAGATGGACTATTTTTCCTAATATCTTCTAATACAAACATTAGTTTTAGCTAAGTATTTGCGTTGTCTATCTTGGCATCGTAGACGTGTGTTTAATATATCTTCTACCCAAATTCTGAACGCATTGTCAAAGCTTACTAACTAAAGTTATCTTCACCCAATATACCGGAGAATACTAAGAACCACGAATTCTCTCACACACCTATGTGTTACGGTATTAGTTGCCTCCTACGACACCCACGGGAGAAAACGGAGTACCTATCCCTATTCTATGCATGGGACTACGCGGCATATCAACTTACTTACCTACCCGCCTGAATAATTTCACTGGAAATACCTAATTTCACTGTTATAATCCCACAAGCAAAGTCAGCATAACTCGCGGTTTGCCCTTTATGCCTAAGGTAATGTTGTGTAACTTGCGTAAAATGAAATGACACAGCCGCAAACTCTCCTTTATTATAGCCACGCGTGGTGTTGACCTGAGCTGAAAATATTGACAAGTAGCTGCGCCCCGCGGTTGCACTGGCGTAAGTCCCGACCCCGTCCGAATATCAGGATAAAAAGTAGCCTATATGTGAAACCAGATCTCCAGCTATCTAGATACCGAGTTTCATCGTAATCGGTCCAGTCGTTTTTGCGTGAAGGAGTTACAAACATACACACACACACAAACGCGCACACACAAACTTTCACATTTATAATATTAGTAGGATTCACAAAACTTTCATCTTATATATAAAAATCAATTGCTGTTCGTTAGTCTCACTAAAACTCGAGAACGGCTGAACGGATTTATCTTATCTTAGTCTTGAAATGTTCGTGGAGGTCTAGGGAAGGTTTAAAAGGTGAGAAAAAATCGAACGGCATCGGGACTTACGCGGGTGAAACCGCGGGGCGCAGCTAGTGTTGGATAAAAAACGCACGCTTTTTTATCCAACATGAACGTATTGCGAAATGTCAATATTTTTAGCTTCATTTCATTTAAACATTTATGGTTAACCTAACCTATCTAGTGTGAGCGTAACTTTCCTACATTTTTAGGGTTTTTTGTTTTAGGATTTTGTATCTCAAAAGGTAAAAAACGAATGCTTTAGGTCACTCTCTTGTCCGCCTGTCTATCCGTGTGTCACCACCGATTTTCTCAGGAACGGGTGGACCTAGCAAGTTGTTTATACCAGATACTGAGGTCTTTAGTCCCTATTAGGTGTAAATCAAGGTCCTGAGTCAACACGATAAAAGATATACCTATCTAGGCAAATAACAAAAAAAGATAAGAAAACTAAAAAAAATAGGAAAACTTGTAAATATACCAAAATTGACTTTAATTTTCAACTTTTTTTATAGGTAGATAGAGAAAAGGTTTTTTTTAATTTGACGCGACTTAAACCATCGTAAAACATCTTTGACGTTATAAATTGCCTTTTATCGAGTCGCATCTTCGGAACATTTTGCGCCGAACATCTTTATAATTGAGTCGTTATTTCAAAGGTTTTACGTTGAACGGCGATGGCATGAGCGAGGCTCTTAATAAAATTGTTAGATAATTTACTGTTGGTTGTAAATATTCTACCGGTACTTGCTTATCTTCAAAATACGTGCGAGTTTGGTATGCAAATGGTATAATTTTAGAACAAAGGTACACATAATATTTTAACTTTGTTTGGTTTTTACACGTAGATCAATTTACTTTTACGTAGGTACCTATTATATTTAAAAGCTGCACTCTACCGTTGTACTGTTTACAGATCCTGTGGGAATGTCAGAATGCAATTAGCCTTTTAATGTTAATAATGATATTGCAGGACATTCCAAACATCGCCATCTAGCCCAAAGCTAAGTAACTAGACTTGTGTTATGGGTGCTAGACAACGGATATACTGCTTATATACTTTTCTTTTTTTGTAAATATTTACATATAATACATAGAAACAACCAGACCACAGACAAATATAAATATAAATAAATAAATATTGCAGGACATTCCACACATCGCCATCTAGCCCCAAGCTAAGTAACTAAACTTGTGTTATGGGTGCTTGACAACGGATATACTACTTATATACTTTTCTTTTGTAAATATATACTTATAATACATAGAAACAACCAGACCACAGACAAATATCTAAGCATAAATACTTGTCTGAGGCGGGAATCGAACCCGCAACCCTGTGTTTGGCAGTCCGGCATGGTGACCATTGTGCCAACTGGGTCGTCAAATTTATTTGTTATGTAGCTTCAGCCATTTTCATACTAAGTGTCATCGCAATCGGTTCACTAGTATTTGCGTAAAGAAAACCGAAAAATAAACACCTACTCACAAACTTTCACATAATTAGTAGGATGATTTAAATTGATCCATGTCATACATCAGACTGAATGAGACGTTTGCAGCACGCCTTTAAGGCTATTTATGCTGCCAAACGCAACGCGCCAGAAATACCCGTCGCTTACAACTAACATTGTTGATTGTGACGAATGTGTTTTGTTTTTCTCGAAAGTGCTGAGATGGAATTCTAGGTGTCACCTTTACCAATATTTTGGCGTAATTTGAGACGAAAATTCCTAGTTATTTCAAAGTTATACTAGTTTTAATTCTTAATTTTAGAAGAGCTTCAAAACTATATGAATTTTTGGCTCAAATTTACACCAAAATGTCTGTAAAATCTCACCTACAATTCCATCTCATACTTTTGAGAAAAACAAAACACATTCGTAACAATCAACAATTTTCACCAACAAAGGCGACCGGGGCCGGCAGTAACTATTGAGTAGGCTGTGTAGCAAGATCGTTGGCCCTTAATTGACGTGAAATCAAACATCCCTTCTCAAGTACCCTTACATCACCTGCCTGTAGTTATCTATCTGTAGTTAACTTTTGATTTTAACCCCCGACGTAAAAAGAGGGGTGTTATAAGTTTGACGTGTCTCTGCGTTTAGCATCGTAGCTCCTGAACGGATGAACCGATTTTGATTTTGTTTTTTGACGTGATAACGTCTTATAAATCGTATTATACACTGGCATTCAGATAAAAGTGTGACATCGTGCGTTACATAAAACGTTATTGACAAGTAACCATAGCAATTTATTAAAGTATGCAAAATGGTAAAGTCAACGATACAAAAGAGTTCGTATGCCGTTATCACGTAAAAATATCGTCCATAAACCGACTTTACATACAACCACGTTTTTGTAAGAATAAGTCTCGAGTGTTTTTTAAATGTTTGGTCAAAATTGGTTCACCCGTTCAAGTCGAGGGTTTTTTAATTTATCTGACAAATATTTTTTATGTTTTTGCTTGTTCACAGGATAAGCATTATCTTTGCATAATGGCATCAGACTCCCCGGAACAGAATTTGACGCAGTACTTCAGTTTGTGCAACGATTTCATTCATGCAGCCCGACTTAGAGACGGAAACGTTTTGATACATTGGTGAGTGAGAAACACCGGCGTCTCGAATACAATAAGTTAACAAACCGATTACGCTATACTTTAATTTTCTTTCTTTTAACGACTAGCAGGGCTCCGCGGTTTCACCCGCGTAAGTCCCGATCCCGTGGGAATATCAAAATGAAAAGTAGCCTATAGCCTTCCTCGATATTTGGACTACAAAATGAATTTTTCAATTCGAACCAGTAGTTCCTGAGATTAGCGCGTTCAAACAAACAAACAAACTCTTCAGATTTATAATATTAATATAGATTTCAAAAACCGGCCAAGTGCGAGTCTGACTCGCCCTTGGCTCGCGCATCTTCATCGCTTTTTTCATTTTCTAATTAAGAATCATAGAAATTAAGATTGAAAAACCTAAACAAAATCACATGGTCATGGCAGTTATAAGTTTTATGCAATAAAAATATTTGTGCTAGTGTCATTATCCAGGCAGGAAACAGTCGACTAAGTACGTTTGTATGGAGACAGCGCCGGTACCCTTTCACCCTAATAAATAATTGAGAAAAATACTTCGAAACTACTAGACCGATTCTGATAGTTAATTTTACAGCTACATTATCGATATAAATAAGCTTCTAATTTACCCGATATTTTCTAAGAGATCGTGATTTAATCGGGTGAAACCGCGTAGCACTGGTAGTCTAATGGTTTCTAAGTTGACTTTCGACGGCCGCAACGACAGACCTACTTACGTAATAAATTCATAAGGCAGACAATAATTGGAGCTACGTGATTTGGTTTGGAAAGGCTCATGAAAGTTTAAAAAAACCCAATAATAGGGTAAGTCGACAAAATGAACTGGCAAGTTACAGCAATACATACATAATTAATTGATTTTTTTCTATTAAACTACTTTACTTTTCCAATTAACATAATTTGAACACACTACTTCAATCTACATTTTTATTTCTAGGGGTAGGCACTTATAAATTATTCGTGCCGCGATTAAATCATGGTAACATACTGTAAAATTCAAACAAATACAAATTATTATTGATTGACTTAAATTTTCGAAGCATTATCTGACGACCCAGTTGGCACAATGGTCACCATGCCGGTCTGCCAAACACAGGATTGCGGTTTCGATTCCCGCCTCAGACATGTATTTATGCTTAGATATTTGTCTGTGGTCTGGTTGTTTCTATGTATTAAAAGTATATATTTACAAAAGAAAAGTATATAAGAGTATATCCGTTGTCTAGCACCCATAACACCAGTCTAGTTACTTAGCTGGGGGCTAGATGCCGATGTGTGGAATGTCCTGCAATATTTATTTATTTATTAGGCTGTAAGAAGAACGAAAATCATACCATTCTTTAATTACCTACCCTTTGTGTTGCAAAAATCTAGCTTTTATTTTGTTCCTGCCAAATAATGCTCTACTCAGCTTTATAAAAGAAAATATCATTTTACTGCTGAATAAAGTTTTTCAAGTCGTGTTGATCCATGCCAGAGCTAACTCCGCCTTTCAACCTCAGTAAAGTGTCGATCAAAAACAGTCACTTGGTCACGACATCTTTGTATAAAGTGTGTTTAGAACTAACTGGTCATTGCACCTTAAATAATAAGAAGTAATTAAACGGTAAGTTGGTATTTAACCAAACCTACTTGATGCGAGATCTAAATCTATATCTATAAAAAACAATGCCAGTTTTCATTGTAATTTTATAACTTAAGAACGGGTCACCTATCCAAACCAAATGTTTAAGCTTTTTTCGGTCTATTTCGTAAGTTTGCACAAAATCGGTCGAGCGGTTCTTCATTTATCACATTTTTTGTAACAAATGAATTCATTTCATTTTGTTCAAATCATTTTGTTAATGGGAATTTTGCTGTCAAATTGAAACTTTTTTCTGATGGGGATTGTGCTGTCAAATTGAAACTTTTTCAGTGTTGACAGTACAAGCACGAAATCTTAAAAATTAAGTTAAAATTAGAATACTTATACTTTATAGTAATTTAATAAATATTGCAGGACATTCCACACATCGCCATCTAGCACCAAGCTAAGTAACTAGACTTGTCAAGTGTTATGGATGCTAGATAACATATATACTACTTATACTTTTTACTTCTGTAAATATATACTTATAATACACAAAAACAACCATCCCACAGACAAATAACGAATCATAAATACTTGTCTGAGGCGGGAATCGAACCCGCAACCCTGTGTTCGGTGACCATTGTGCCAACTGGGTCGTCAATTATGTTGTTAGATACGCCTACTAATTAACGTCGAAGAGTTTGTAATCAAACACTTTCTTTTTAATGTAGAGTTTATTGATTTGTTGTGGTGCTCTAATTAAAATGTAGGTTACTTCAGAGGTTAAAAATAATCACTTACTAGTTGGATTAGTGTTTGACGTATTAGCGTGAAATCAAAAGGTAACATCGTTAGTTACATAATTTTGACGACCCAGTTGGCACAATGGTCACCATGCCGGACTGCCAAACACAGGGTTGCGGGTTCGATTCCCGCCTCAGACAAGTATTTATGCTTAGATATTTGTCTGTGGTCTGGTTGTTTCTTTCTATGTATTATAAGTATATATTTACAAAAGAAAAGTATATAAGTAGTATATCCGTTGTCTAGCACCCATAACACAAGTCCAGTTACTTAACTTGGGGCTAGATGGCGCTGTGTTGATTGTTCTGCAATATTTATTTATTATTTATATTTATAATTATACAAATACCTAAGTAAAAACCTATGTATTTTCACTAGTAAGTAAACGACTAACCTATGTAATTTCACGAATAATTAAGTAGGCTCATCCAATACCTAATTACTAATATTATAAAGATGAAAGATTTGATTGTTTGTTGTTCGCATAGGCTCCGAAACATTAATTAATTACACACTGATACATTGATTAATTGGGAGTGTTTTGGGCCAATTTTTATCCCGATTATCCCACGGAATCGAGATTTAGGTACGCGGAGCGCTGCTAGAGTAATAACTAAATTATAAAATAATATAATCTGAAAAAACACACAAAATTTAATATATTCTATGTAATTATGAAAGTTTAGACGTCTGCGAAGGGTAGGCATAGTACCTAAAGTAAAACAAACAATGATATTTTGGTATTATGTGTGCGAACGGAATAAATACGGAAGGAAGTCTGCGTTAAATTTTACGGTTTACATTATGCAAATTAAGGAACTTT
This sequence comes from Idaea straminata, assembly GCA_951213275.1. Taxonomy (NCBI): domain Eukaryota; kingdom Metazoa; phylum Arthropoda; class Insecta; order Lepidoptera; family Geometridae; genus Idaea; species Idaea straminata. The sequence goes on from OX577858.1 coordinate 9,406,067, forward strand.
CTGTTAGCAAAGTGTAGCTTTTGAATCGGCCGTGTCATCAGCAGTTTTGTTTATGTTGAGTACTAATGGATGTAAATTGGTATTTTATATAGATAGGTAGTCAGGTACCAGTAGCGAGGGGTTCTTACAACCCGATACCTGTCGGCTTACCTTCACGGATTCAGGCATAGGTACACAGTCGGCTGCAAAACTGCCCCCGGTAGAGTTCAAAAATTACTATTATTGTAATGTTTTCATTCTAATAATGTTTGTTTGATAAATTGATGAGTTAGAAGGCTTTAAACTTCAACTAAAGTAGGTATCTAGAATCTCGCTTGTGTTGAAAACATTCTTATAACAGCAGTTTTGGAGCTCTACGGTGGGTCTGTAATTATGCAGCCGACGTACCTTCCTGTGTATTGCATAATAAAGCTAGATTCTTCACACGCACTAAAAATCATTTTTGGTACTGATGGTGTTTTATCGGCTTACCTTTAAAGATATATCACCTTCGCCACTATTAGAGTACCTACTCTTATTACTTCTGTAATTAAAATTAATAGAGCGAATTAAACATAACGTTTACAGCGTTGAACATTAAAAATAAAACCGAATTATCTCTTATCTTTCACAGTTTGGCAGGGATGTCACGTAGCGTGACAGTAGCCGTGGCGTACATAATGTCCGTGACGTCGCTGAATTGGCGTGAGGCGTTGAAAGTGGTGCGAGCGGGCCGTGCCGTAGCCAACCCTAACCTTGGTTTCCAGCGGCAGCTCCAGGAGTTCGAGACGTATAAACTTGTTGAGGTAATTACCCCAGTTGAAGTTGTTGACGTGATAACGTCTTATAAATCGGTATTCACAAAAAACTGTGACGTCATACGTTACGTTACATTAAGTCACGTTATTGACCATAGTAACTTTTTGAAGTATGCAAAATGGTAATGTCAACGATACAAAAGAGTTCTCATGACGTTATCACGCAAAATTATCGTCCGTAAACCGACTTTACAGACAACCATTCTTTTTTAATTTTTTTGTAAGTACCTTGTCCTTGTTATGTGTTTATTTTTTACGCGTAAAGAATACATTTATCCTGTATTCGGTAACAGAAAATGTGTGAGACAATTGGGTGTCGTTTTCGAGGTTTTCGCAGGTGCTGAATCCGATTAATCAATTGTTTGCAGTGACTGTTAGGAGGTGTTATTGTGTGCGTCAAATTAGCATTTACGTATAACCTAAGTATACACGTGCAGGCAGTGCAGGCAACTATAATTTTAATCCTAACCATCCTAATCCTAACTAATATTATAAATCCGAAAGTTTGTTTATTTATTTACTGATCCGATTTTGATGACAATCGACATAGGGGTAGTTTAAGGCATGAAGAACATAGCATACTTTTGATCTTGAAATTACCGCGTGATCAAGAAAACGCGGTTGAAACTGCGGGCCGTAGATAAAGATGGCCTAGGCCTTATCTGCTTGTGACTGTACCGAGTGTCATTTCAAACAGGAAAGAAGACGTTTAAAAGAACGTTACCCATCCCTCGCTCTCACGGACAGAGACCTGATAGAATGCAGGTTAATGCTGGACTCGTACCAGACCATGTTGAGCCAACGGACCATCTGTGAGGGGAAGTGCTCTATGGGGAGACAGTGCCCGACAGGTAAGATGTAAGGAACATATTTAACATTTCTTTTCTTAGTTTTTAAATTGTTTGTAAACTAGCACCCGACTATACGCTAGAGCACAGGTTCCCACACTTTACAAAAATAATCCAACACTGAAACACCCCGCACTGAGGCACTGCACAAAGGCAGATTTGGTAGATTTGCACAAATTGTTTTACACAAAGTATGCTTTCATTTGACCTCGGATGTACGCCTAGAAGGTATCAATTACTTTAAGGTTTTAATTCTGGTGTTTCTTCTTGACAATGCGCACGAGAAAGGTAGAGGAGCCGTGTTGGGTTAGTGGTAGATACTTCGACGGTGAAGGAAAACATCGTAATGAAACCCGCGGCTTAGTTGGCTCCAGAAGTATTGACAAGTTCTCTCCTCTGGACATGGTCGACTGAGGGTAGTAGGTGCTGGGCCTACTCCCTTTAATTGGGTTATTTTTGTGTAAGAAAAAGGACCCAATTAAAAAGGGTCTAGTTGAGGAAAACCCCTAGTTTACAAGTACAATTAAGTAAGGGTAGAGGAGGAAGGTGAATCTACATTGGTTCTTGTAACTTGTGACCAGGTGTATGCCGAACGGGGTCGAAACGCCAGCCAAGACAACAAAAGCCTCCGACAACGTGCACAGCAACGAGAAGCGAGCCGGGCGCCATCGGCATGAAGCGGTCACCCTCGACACTGTCGACGACATCAACCGCTTCGGGGTACAGACCAAGGTCCTCACCCGCCGGACTCTATAGCTATACTGGAGGTATGTACTATTAATGAATGATCGACTGAATGACTGACTGACTGACGGATCAATGTACAGCCTAATCCGCTGATCGTAGAGACCTGAAACTTGGAGGGTGTCTTCTTTGTATGACGTAGGCATCCGATTAGAAAGGATTTTCCGACATTCTAACCATTGAGGGGTGAAAAAGGGGGGCAAAGTTTGTATGGGACAACGTGATTCCTTGATCCATTTTCGACTTCCACGCGGACGAAGTCGCGGGCAAAAGCTAATTAGACATATAGAACTAGAAGCTGTCCGCGGTTACAACCGTGTAAGTTCCATTACGACCCAGTTGGTACAATGGTCACCATGCCGGACTGTTAAACACAGGGTTGTAGGTTCGATTCCCGCCTCAGACAAGTATCCTTAGATATTTGTCTGTGGTCTGGTTGGTTCTATGTATTATAAGTATATATTTATAAAAGAAAAGTATATAAGTAGTATATCTGTTGTCTAGCACCCCTAACATAAGTCTAGTTACTTAGCTTGGGGCTAGTGGAATGTCCTACAATATTTACCGTGGGATCATGAGGATAAAAGAGTATCGGAGATATTTTTTATTGTAACGAAATGGTCGTTAAAAAATATCTTTACTCTTTAAACTATTATTGTTAGTAAATAAATGTTTAGATAAAGATATCGCACACAGCTTCATCTACCCCCACGCTAAGCCACTATAGGCTTGTTTTATAGTGGCTTAAATCCTGTAAATCCTGTACTTATATACTTTTTTTTAGTTAAAAAAGCCTAAATAAAAAAGACAATGATCAGAAGCCGTGGGTTAAACCAGAACTTGACATCATCAAGTGCTCAATGACGACTTATCAATTAAGAACCAATAACGTCATCATCAGCCATATGCGCTTCTTCTAATTCTTCGTAGATCAAGTTATATTGATTAGGTATCCCTCTTATTGATTAGGTAGGGTCAGAGCGCGGAGTGCGAGTTTTCTCGTATAGTAAACGATACGACTACGTCAGCGTAAACGAGAAAATAGTAGGAAAAGTTGAAAAGCGGACGTAATGTGAAGCTTTAACTTACCATACAATTTTATCTTTTACGCAAACGTGATAGTAGCGTTTACTATTATATACGAGAAAACTCGCAATCCGCGCACAGATCCGCCTAGTCCAGTGTGCTGCCAGTTTTTTGGCGTTGTTATTAGCTGATATTTTATTTATTTATTTTTATTTTTTTTGCAATAATCACAAACATATAAATCAACTTTACTAACTAAAAAACGATTAGACGCATCGCATAAAAAACAGAAGTATCTACTTTACCAATAAATAACGAAATTAATGATAATTAACAAAGAAAAAACTGTACTTAAGAAAAAATAATAAAACAAAAAAAAAATATATTTGTATATAATAATAAAAAAACTATGTAAAAAATATGAGGTCTTAAGCGCTGTTTAAAAAATCTAGTTCTTTGTAGTTTTTTTTTGAGGTTAAGGCGCTCTTCCAGTACCGTGTATAGGTATTCACATTACCTTAGCCCGCGCTCTCAAAAACGTAGCGTGCTGCGTGTTAACTGTTATATTTGATCGATATGCAAAACATTTTAGCATTATTATCCACAAATATAGTTCCTAGAGATCAAAACCTATCATTTGATTCATTTTTAGAAACAAACGTTAACTATTTTTGAATAAAACCCGATAAAGGATCTAATAATTCTCTGTTTTCTAACATTTTTTTATCGAACGAAGTTGTTCATATCATGTTTTCAACCACAATAAACAAAAATATGGTTATTAAACTACAATATCCATTTATATCCAAATAACAAAAAAAGAGTATTTGATTACTTAGAGTTGATTAAAACAAAGGTCGATTTTGGTAGCTTTATTAGCACCTGCCCTTAAACTCGAAAGATGAGGTTGATTAGATAAACAGCATGTAATCGACAACACACAATGAAACTGAATTTACTAACTCAATTACTATGACCTAATTACATTAAACGGCATAGAACTTATTAACCTAAATGGTGACACGCAAATTTGTTGTTAATTCAATGAACTAATGTACCTAGCAACATTATAAGTTGTTAATAATAGAATCACTCTGAAATAATCCAACAAGGTCCTCCGTTGGCCTGTATCGGCTTAATCCTATCATGTTCCAATAAAGGTCACATATTCTTTACCGCAAACATTGTGTTAATAGGAAAGGGTACCGGGCGCTCTCTCTATACATACGTAGTCGACTGTTTTCTCCCTAGATAATGTCACCAGAGCAATTATTTTTGTTGCATAAAACTTATAACTGCCATGACCAGTCCATTATTATGTCAGTGTATACCTACAGGGCAAAGGCCTCCTTTCAACGGAGTTAAGAGGAAAGGGTACCGGGGGCTTATAACTGCCACGACCATGCCCCCTTTGTTTTGTTTTTAATATCTTAATTTCTATGATAATAAGAAAATGAAAAATACCAAGACATGGGGGCATAGTCATGGCAGTTATAGGTTTTATGCCACAAACATATTTGCTCTAGTGTCATTATCCAGGGAGGAAACAGTCGACTACGTTTGCATGGAGAGAGCGCCGGTACCCTTTCACCTTAACAAACAGAATCCAGATTATAAACATAAGTACTTACAATAGGCTAAAGGTTCTTCTTCCAAAGGCTGTCCATTTATAAATTGAAAAGGTATTTGTGAGTTAATAAGAGGATATTTCAAGAACCGTTTAACATTCAATTGAACCTAGATTTGAATATAAATAAATAAATATTGCAGGACATTCCACACATCACCATCTAGCCCTAAGCTAAGTAACTAGACTTGTGTTATGGGTGCTAGACAACGAATATAATACGTATATACTTTTATTTTGTAAATATACATTTTACTACATAGACACAACCAGACCACAGACAAATATCTAAGCATAAATATTTGCCTGAGGCGGGAATCGAACCCGCAACTTGTTTGGCAGTCCGGCATGGTGACCATTGTGCCAACTGGGTCGTCAAATAGATACAATCAACGCTAAAAAGTCCACCGCCACCGTAACGTTTACAATCCTGTGCAGCACTATTTGAACATTATAACAATGTAACCTGTGGATCGAACCCACGTCGGTTGGTGTAGCTGGTGGTGGCTTATACCACTCGGCTAACTAAAAACATAGCTAACATGTTGAAAATAATGATCACACTGAGTACTTTTAATTCGTTTGTTTGTAACGTCTATTAGAAGAATGTCGTAAGTCCAATACTTGTTTATTGTATTATTGTAGCACACTGATAGTTGACTTATGACTCATACTTTAAATTTTTCTTATACATTTGTCTGTAGACTGTACCTAGGAACTTTCTCTTTAGTCTTTTTCTTTTTAGGTCCTAACTTTATTGAATACGTTTTGTGAATATTAATGTGGTGTTACAGAGACTGAAGAATAAGTTGATATTTTTTGTACATTTTTCTTTCCATTTTGATGTCTACACACTGTACAAGATCGAAAAGTGTTATAAAAAATTAACGTGTCGCGGGACACGCGTTTGGAACGAAGTTCCTTTCGTATGCAGGGTTGCCACCCCCGAAAGACAGACGGACGGACGGACAGACGGATTTAACCCCAAGCGAGCTAACTAATAGACCTCTGTTATAGTATAAACCTTTACAGTTTTTCCTTCCGTTTTTCGTTTCACAATTTCTTCGTAATTAAACTGGTTTGAACTGGATTTTTTATGGAATAGGTCCCGCCGCAAACCTGCGATAAGGAACTTCTTTCCAATAAACATATTAGTATAATTCCAAGAAAAAACAAACAGTAAATGCTAAGAACGTTACATCCAGCTACGTCACGGCCGTCACGCTCTGCGTCCGGTATCTGCATCACGCGCGTGACGGACGCGATGGGCGGCGGCACGGCAATGGCTGTCGGCGGCACGGAGTACTCTCGCCGACGTGCTGCCTCCGCTCCCGCCACGCCTGCCCTCTCGCCTGCCACCTCGCCACCCGGCTCGCCGCACAGAGCTCCGCCCAGGTAAGCATCGCGCCTGGCTACAGCTAAACCTGTTTGCCTTACTATTTACTTATGGGCCTAGGGTCATGACTCCTGACCTGAGAGGAATAGGCTTATAGGCCTACGATACAAGAAGTTCCCGTACGATACAGGAAGTTCTTGTATCGTGTAAGCCAGTTTCGCTTCGGCCGTCTATAGAACCGAAGTTTTGGTTTCTGTATCCTAGGCCCATTAGTATGTTTCTGTGTCTATTCTAGGCTTATGAGTCCTGACAGGAATAGGCTTATAGGCCTACGATACAGGAAGTTCCCGTACGATACAGGAAGTTCTTGTATCGTGAAGGCCAGTATCTGCATCTTAGACCCATTTGTATGTTTCTGTATTTGAGGGTCATGAGTCCTGCCAGGAATAAGCTTATAGGCCTAAGATATCGGAAGTTTCCGTACAATACAGGAAGTTCATGTGTCCTAGACCCATAAATAAAAAGTATGTTCCTAAGTAAGTAAGCCATACGATACAGCAACTTCCTGTATCGTAGGCCTATGGCCTGTAGGTATGCCCGTTTCTGTATCCTAGGCCCATAAGCTTATTCTGTATCCCTAAGCCAATCCTGCAATAGGCATCTAGTCTCTTAGAGATATGATATGCTCAAAAATATATCAAATAGTGAACTAAAAAATTTCGTGGTTATTTTCTTTGGGCAATACCGCAATATAAATAATTATATTATCATACCCACCAAACCCCGTATTATTTTACGACATCATCCGACTAAGTTATAAATAAAAAGCAATAAATCATCCATTTATCATTTTTTATGCTAGTCGTTTACCATATTTTTTTCTTTAAGTTGCCTAAATCATCCCTTTTGGTTTTCCATAGGGGTGGCTGCGCGTGGGTCATACCTACTGTGAACTGGGATCCGGAGACCATGTAGCATTCATCTGACTTCATTCATTTTATCTACGTTTCACCATCATCATCATATCAGCCCATACACGTCCACTGCTGGACATAGGCCTCCCCCAAACGACGCCACAAACAGCGGTCCCGACCCACGACCGCTACGTTTATATAAGGTTAATTTTCTTTTATATTTCATATTTTAGTTTTATACATAACATGTAGGTGGATATTTAGTATATAGGGTAATAAGGTTAAATAAAATATTTTTTCAAAACCTTGATATTATTCACAAAATAACAAGAAAATAAATGAACAATTTTTCAGGTTGGCAAACATTTATCGAATGATCTTTTTTTAAGTAGTTTTCCCTATTTTTTTCTTTACAAAATGTTTAGTTTTTAATGAAGGTAATGGTCCTTGTTACTCTCAGGTACCTTACAATAACTATATTTTAATTTGTGATACTTAAGAGGAAAAGGTACCGAGGGCTCTCTCCATACAAACGTAGTCGACTGTTTTCTCCCTTGTTGCATAAAACTTATAACTGCTATGACCATGCCCCTATGTTTTTTTAAACTCTTAATTTCTATGATAATTAGAAAATTAATAAAACCAAGACATAGGGCATAGTCATGGCAGTTATAGGTTTTATGGCACAAAAATATTTGTATGGAGAGAGCGCCGGTACCCTTTTAGCTTAATCCACAGAACGGCTCTTCTCAGAATCAAAACAAAAACAGCCATAAAAGAAAAATCCAACAATTAATTTAAGCCTTAATCTACATCCAGACACGGCTTTGCCACATGTCTCACCGTGACATAGCCGTCACGCATGGCTTTAGCAAGTGTCTCATACCAGTATAATTAATTAGGACGATTAATTATCTTCTTTTATACATATAAAATGCTTTATCCTGAATGACTTACTGACTGACGAATTAACGCACAGCCTAAACCGCTGATCGTAGAGACCTGAAACTTGGAGGGTGTGTTCTTTGTGTGACGTAGTCATCGGATAAGAAGGATTTTCCGAAATTGTACCCCTAAGGGGGTGAAATAGGGGGGCAAAGTTTGTATGGGACAACGTGATTCCTGATTCCATTTTCGACTTCTACGCGGACAAAGTCGCGGGCGAAAGCTAGTCCTTAATATAACATTCCAATGTCTTATTGATATATCAACACAGCTCGAACCAATGAACGGATCACGCTCAAATTTCACATAAATTATTTTGGAAATTATCCGCAAGGAAAGTATTTTGGAAATTTTAATTTCTACGCAGATAAAGCTACAAGCTTTTTTCTTGTTTATAAATATAAAATACGAAGTCTTGACTAAGTGATATATCAACGCACAGCTTAAACAGCTGGTCCTAGTTAAGTTAGGCGTTTGTTCTTTTGGAACGAAGTTCCTTATAGCGCGTTGGCGAGGGCACTTAGCCAAGAAAAAAATTTACACGTTACGATAACTTGAAACGAAAAACCATAAGAGAAACTAATCTCCCACGTTCCTGTACATATCTTCCATAAATGACAAAAAAGGTAAGGGGACTTCGTTCTAAACGCGTGTCCCGCGACATGTTAGGTGTTTGGAGCGTGTTCTTTGTTTTTGAAAAACTCTTTGTTTTTCGAAATTTCATTCCTGTAGGCCAAGCGAGCCAAATTACGATAGGAGCTAGTACTTAATAAAAATTAATGAGAATTTACTGTTTAACCCCGTTGAAAGGAGGCCTTTGCCCTGTAGGTACATTGACATAATAATGGACTAACTTTATCTTCTCTCTAACAAGAATTTATGAGAAACTGTCCGTTTATTCCACTGGAATATGAACGGTGGATTTATCTCTGTTTCATTTATAAAGTGGACCAAGTCGAGTCGCTATTCAATTGTGGAGATAAAGTCTGAACATTGCATCGTTCGCCTCCGCAGCGGAATTCACCGAAATAAGTCAAGGCTTGCCTTTTGTGTTTGTTACCGACTGCTGATATTTCTGCAACGTCATCGTCGTATTTTTTTTGATTGCCTTATTTGAATGTAAGGTGGGGTGTTGGAGGGTAAGGAAAATGCAAATCATGCGATAATTACATTACTGTGGTTGCTACGAGATATCGATTGCAAAAAATTTATGATTCTCTTTAAGGTACGATCGGAGTCAAAATTGCAGACCCACCGAGTTTACTATGGTTGAAATGTTATTATTCCAATAATATTTATTTTACAAAATCATTAGTTGAAAGACTTTGAACTTAAACTTGAGCAGGACCTTAGAATCTTGATTGAGTTGGAAACATTCTAATAACAGTAGTTTTGGAGCTCTACGATGGGTCTGCAATTTTTACTCCGACCGATAAAAACTTTGATATTAATGACAAAATAACAAGAAAATAAACAAATTAATTGTTTGTCAAATCATTACATAGTATAAAACAAAGTCACTTTCCGCTGTCTGTCTCTACGTATGCGTAGATCTTTAAAACTACGCAACGGATTTTGATGCGGTTTTTTTAATAGTGATTCAAGAGGAAGGTTTTTATGTATAACTAGCTGCGCCCCGCGGTTTCACCCGCATAAGTCCCGTGGGAGTATCGGGATAAAAAGTAGCCTATGTGTTAATCCAGGTCTTCAACTATCTACATACCGAGTTTTATCCCAATCGGTCCAGTGGTTTTAGCGTGAAGGAGTAACAAACACACACACACACGCAACACAAACTTTCACATTTATAATATTAGTAGGATACATAATATAACCGTGTCGAAGCCGGAGCGCGTCGTGAGTTGACAATAAAGCAAATATTTATGTAATGACCTGTTTTAAAGTCGCAGGTGGCCCTTATTACCCGCAGGTACAGTCGGCTGCATAATTGCAGCCCTCAGTAGAGTTCGAAAATTACTATTATTGGAATGTTTGCATTCTAATAATTTTTGTTTGATTGATGAGTTAGAATACTTAAAGCTGGTGCCTAGAATCTTGCTAGTGTTGAAATAATTTTTATAACAGCTGTTTTAGAGCTCAACGGTGGGTCTGCAATTATGCAGCCGACCGTACCTTACACCTATATTTATTTATTTTTAGGAGAACCAACAGCTATAACTTAAAAAATAAACATAAAATAATAGAAACAGAGAGCGTTCCCATGCATCAAAAACGTAATTCAAAAGAAAAACAGTGTGAGGATACAAACAACACATTCAAAAGTCACCATTGCACAAGTACATATCCGTTGTCTAGCACCCATAACACAAGTCTAGTTACTTAGCTTGGGGCTAGATGGCGATGTGTGGAATGTCCTGCAAAACAAATAAAAAAATAATAACAATTAGTTACATAATAATAAACAAAAAACTAACTATCAAAAAACAAACAAATCAACCGCCACAACTTATATGTTTTTTTGTCGCTATTTACCGACAAAAAAACATGGTAAAATTCCCATTTAAATAACTGTAATAATAAGAATATCGATCTTTAGTTTAACATAGTTTAACATACCTGGTACGAAAATTAGCAGACTTGAACAGAAATGTAGCAGACTTAAAATTTCGTGGCTCTTCGTTCTTCGTTTTGTGCCAGGAGTGTCCCGGGGCGGTTTATTTGATTAGTTTATCTTTTTTTATTGAAAACTAGCTACGCCCCGCGGTTTCACCCGCGTAATAATTTTCTGCGCAACTTTCTTAATTTTTTATTTCATAAGAACCTTCTCCTGATAATAACAAACAGACCAAAAAAAGAATTGGCCAAATTGGTCCAGGCGTTGTTGAGTTATGCGCTTACCAACACATTTTGCGATTCATTTTTATATTATAAGATTATGTAGTACTTTTAGTTAATAATTATGTTCTATGTTTTTAAATGATTGACTTAATTGCATTAATATTTATTATCTTATTTTATTTATAATAAATATTTATTTAATTTGAATTATATTGTACTACGTTTCAGATCTCGCGCAGTCCAGCGGTGTTCGTAGCAGGCGCGCTGGCATCCGATTGTCGTCCTAGATCCGCCCACAAATCGCACAAGCCCACCGTTGGGATCCGCTGATGCCCAATCTCTTATTTAAGTCTACTTAAGTCGGTAATTATATCCACACTTAAGGTTACTGATACGTATAGAAAATACACTTACAACAATAAAGTGATGTTATAAGGGTTCCTTTTTTATTTTTTGAGGTACAGTCGGCTGCAAAATTGCAGCCCTCGGTAGAGTTCAAAGATTACTATTATTGGAATGTTTTCATTCTAATAATTTTTGTTTGATTAATTGATGAGTTAGAAGACTTTAAACTCAACTAAAGTAGGTGCCTAGATTCTTGCTCGTGTTTAAAACATTCTTATAACATGCAGCCGACCGTACCTACGGAACCCTAGAGAGTACTTTTAGAAGGTTGATCGGCCGGGGCCCTGATTCCGTAAGACTATTTGACAATGTCGATGAAATACGACTTCAGAATTAATAAATATAAAATAAATAAATATTGCAGGTCATTCCACTCATCGCCATCTAGCCCCAAGCTAAGTAACAAGACTTGTGTTATAGGTGCTAGACAACAGATATACTTCTTATATCCTTTTTCTTTTGTAAATATATACTTATACATATATAGAGACAACCAGACCACAGACAAATATCTAAGCATAAATACTTATCTGAGGCGGGAATCGAACCCGCAACCCTGTATTTGGCAGTCCGGCATGGTGACCATTATGCCAACTGGGTCGAATTAGCTTTTATTTATGAAAATATGAATGGAAATCACACAAAATAGATATGTAAGCATACAAAAGCCTCTAACGGACTTGCGCCCGAATACTGAAACGCTATTTATCTTAAGTGGCGATTAACTTGACATTTAAAGTGTATGTTTACATAGGATAGGAGCGTCTTAAATATTTAGGGGACCCCTAAAGAGCGGTGTTGGCTTAGTGGTAGATACCTCGACTTTCATTCTGAAGGTCGTGGGTTCGAATCCCGGCGGGCCGTGCACCAATGTATTTTCTTAAGAAAAATTTATGTGCGCTAATTGACATTGCTCTTACGGTGAAGGAAAACATCGTGATGAAACTCGCGGCTTAGTTGGCTCCAGAAGTATTGACAAGTTCTCTCCTCTGGACATGGTCGACTAAGCTGAGAGGGTAGTAGGTGCTGGGCAAGTCTACTCCATCCTCACGCAAAAAGGACCCAATCAAAAAGGGTCCAATGGCGGAAAACAGCCTGTATATACTAAATAATATATATATACTAAATATTTGACCATGTCACACGTGAGACGCGTCAAGTTGCCTTACAGAATCACGGCCCTGTGGTTTAAAGCAGGGGACACAGGTTCAAAACCTGCTTAGACAAAATTATTGTATGTATTTTCTATATTGAAGTGAATTTGTTATGCGTATTGCAGCTTGGCTTTTTATGCCAAAGCTTTGAATTCTCGATTGTGATTTTACGAGGTAAAACATGATTTTTTGAGTCATCAAGTTATTTGTACCTTTGGTGGTGGCGCTGGCATCGACAGTATGTAATAAATTGTCTAAGCCAGGGGTCGGCGACCTGCGGCTCGCGAGCCACATGCGGCTCTTTGGATGTGAAGCTGTGGCTCTTTAGTTACGCAAATAATTATATATTTTAAAGAAATACCGCAAGTTAAGCACTTATTTCCCGATTGCTACAGTCAGGTGAAGAAGTTGGCATTTGGAGTGCTGACTATCTTCAAAAAACTTTATTTACTAATTTCCTAATATTTACTGAACTTTAATTACTACGAATCTATTTACCAGTACTACTCATTGTTGGCAAAACAATGGTGACTATTTTAAATACTTTGAAATGTTGTACATTGTAATTTTTGACTCTTCCTACTCAAAAGGTTGCCAACCCCTGGTCTAAGCAGATTTAAGTTCAATTAAAATCCGCCAGCAAATATAACTTGGTTAAACTATGAACGCAGCACGCTTGCCTTCGTCGAGTGTTTTGCAAAGGGCATGCAAAGAAAAAGCGTGCTTGATCATTGTTTGAAGCGATACTCATTAAAATTAGAGATTTAACAGTTAATATTCAATATTCGGCCTGATTTCTGCTTTCCGGCCGAATACCGAATACTTATATAATTTTTAAAAGGGAAAAATGACAATTGACGAAAAGGATTTGAAGTAAAAGCCTGCGTTGAAAGGAGTACCTTAAGAACCTAATAATTTACTTAAAAACATCTATATCTATCAACGAACTTTAAGTTGTAGTCTTGTCTTCTAACGATGCTCATTATAAGTACCTACTTGTAGTTTCTAAGAATTTCGCCAACAAGGTGGCGCCACTAGTAAGAAGAAGTAGATAGATCAAAAGATTAAATAATAGTACATTACGATACAAGTGTGGAAAATTGCATCTCGGCTTTTTGACACGCTCGCGTTCCGCTCGCACGTCATAAACCGTCTCTATGCAATGATCAAATCCACACGCGTATCATACGACGTTTTTTATCACAGTTGCTCATAAAGTGGATCTTATTAAACCATTTTTAGGCTCTTAATCCAACGTATTACGCACGCGTGCGTTTTACATTACCATGATGCACTAGTGATGTAATAAGTTATCCTGATGAGGTAAATTCGTTTTTTATTCGTTCATTTTTTTATAGATACTCCACCTCTTTTGATCTTTTGATAAGTGACCTCTTTGAAGGAAATTTGTGGTATGAAACCTCTTTCAAGGACCTTTAAAATGTATGCAACCTTTTTAGAGACCCTTTTAAGGAATGACACATCTTTATAGGATCTTTTGAGGATATGCTCACTTTTTTAGACTTCGTCTCTAGTGGCGACATCTGCAGGCAACTCGTAATAACTTAAGATTTGACTCGAAACTCGAGTTGTAAAGAACGAACGAACTAGGCTTTAAATTTAGTCAACGATTATGGCAGTCAAAGAATTGACTCTGAAAATGTATCTATTTGTAGTCTCTCAAATTCTTTATCATCTTCGAAAATCCTCTTTCGGCTAGTGGTGCATCGAAAAATCGTTTAAGAAAAGAGCGAAGTGATAATAAAAATAACAGATTTTTAATTAATTAGGAATTCTAAAATGTTACAGAGTTGAAAAAAAAATGAAAAGCGAAAGTACAATGTTAGATTAACGAAAGCTAGGTTATGGAGGTACGGGGTGATTTTATCTGGCTGGTTCAGATTTGTAAATTAACTTAATAAAATACTTAGTAGGTACTTGATTGAAAACCAGAAGCTAAATTGCCTACTAAAGAAGCTATGAAAGCTTAATTTCGTGGCACTAATCACAAAAACTATTTTGATTATAAACCTTTCCAGGGCCTCATTTTATAGAACATCATTGGAGGGACTTTGTCAATGGTATGCAACCTCTTTACGAAGACTCTTTTAAAAATATCCTTTTCGAGGAACTTATAAAGATAAAACCAAGAAGTCCAAGTCGTTAAAGACTCCTTACGAAAAGAACAGTTAATATGTATATAGAGCGTTCCTTGCTTGCTCCAGTCGATCGCGGATACTTTTTCTGTCATTTTCTGAAGGCTGCGGTCCGAATTGAATGAACAGCGCTTACATTGCTAACGATCAAATTTCCCGGTCAGAATGAAAGCGTACTTATACGCGTATGGGTTATGCTATATGTCCATTTCGGACCGCAGCCTAAGTAACAGAATTGCTATCTGCCTGCGACCGACTGGAGCATGTAAAGATAGGTTATTGATTTTACGCCGAAGCAAAGAAAGGTAGTTTTTGATGAGCGATTTAGCGATGGTTAGATAACATATTGTCTGATGAAAGACTATAATCTACATGAGCTGGCATCATGTTTTGTATAATAAATAGATTTGAATTGAATTTGTCGTGATAACAAAGTCACGTTTATGTAGAAGAGTAGTTAAATATTAGATGTTGCTCGAATAAAAGTGGAGTTTTTTAAAGGGAGATTTAAACGCATTTTGCTCTCGAGGAAGCTATTAAAACGGCTTGCTAAGCACATTTTATTAAGAGGGTATGCGGATAAAAAAATGTATTTCTTTCCTGAATAATGCCATTAAAGCGATAGTTCCTTGGGGGTAACGCAAAGGCAAAACTGCGAGAGTAATAAGCTAATAATAGATAACTAATAAAGATTAGTCGGAATCAATAAATGTGGAAAGTTTGAAACTGAAAATCATTAAAAAATATATACTTACTAAATGGTTTTCTATACACGTGTCCCTCTGTTATCCTTTTTTACTGACAAGTAATTACTAAAGGAAATATGACCCTTTAATATCCTAAAAAAGTAAATCACAGAGGATGTAATACAACTTTGGTTTTACAAAAAAAATATTGCTCTAAGAGGCATTATGCGGGAAAAAATATGGGAGTTCATTGTATGAAGAAAGCGTTGCTAAAATACCGTCTTAATTCAACGCATGAATCAAAATGCGCTTTAATTATAATTAAGTTTTCTAAGCACATAATTGTATTGAAACGTACCTAACGGCCATGGGAAGTTGCCGGATTAAAAAAAAAGTTTATAGATCACAAACTGTGATCTATAACTTATTTAAAAAAAATGTGATCTTTCCTTTCATGAAAAAATAACTGTAATCATTGATCTACCTAAAATTCTAACTTCATAATTCAAATCTTGCTCAAATAACATGAAGTTGCCCCTTTTTAAATATCTTATCGCTGCACTCACACTCTATTCACTCACTGTATATACTTAAACATTAAACTAAGTATATTTAGAGTACGATCGGTTAAGAAATAACTTTAACAAAATACTAAAGAAAAACATTACTTTTTTCAAAATTATTTGTTTGTGATATTTGAACCTTCGTTTCCAACATGCCACCTTCCAACATTTGAAGTTAATTGCGAATTGCGACAAATAATTAACTTACACAAAAATGGTAATAGCATGGATTTTCGTCTGTCCCTTAAGACGACGCGACGCTATGAAGCCTCGGACCTTTGGAAGGCGTGCATGGAGCCAAACCCAACGTGAGGCCCTTTGCAATAACAAGTTTAACGACTAACTTATAAAATGTACAAACTCCGGTCTAGATAAAATTTTATTTTATTTTATTTTTATAATTTAGACAATAACTATAAATTTATATTTGCATGTATATTTTATTTATGTATACATATTTTATAAGTTCATGAAATGAACTGAACAGAAAACTATTCGATAAACTACTTGGTTGAACGATTGTGATGGGATGATAGTGGACTGATACTGGGAAACTATGGGTAGGTGTACTATGGAGTTTGCTGTAACAATGTCCAACAAACACGCAAGAAAGTAATTATTATACTAGTTTCTTATTCTACTTGTAAAATTGACAGTCTATGCGGGAATCGACTTACACATTTCTTAACCCATCGTACTTAACAAAGTTGTGAAATTTTGCATATCTTTTCATTCTTGTAAGGCTTAGCCTGTCTAGATTGTGATGTAGTTTGCCTTTAATAGCGCGGTGGCATGGAGTTACCTACTTAGCTGGTTCCTTGAAGTGCTGCCACTGTAGCTTTATTATGATTGTAATTCTAATCTGTAAACTTAACGACGTCAAAGACGAATCTTAGGTTTCTATAATCTAGATTTTAACTAGCAATATGTTTAAGTTATGCTAAGGTAAAACTATGTCAATCTTGAATTGGTGTGCTCGACTACTCTTTTGCCACTTTCTTCGTGTATTATCTTGAAATCTAGTACCTGAGCTGTTATTATTTTTAAAAGATCCTACCTATATTATATTAAATTAGGTAACTATAACTACAGGATGTCTCACGCACGGCTGATTACGGATTTGTTACTAAAATAAGTAGATAAATAAAAGTGTTAATTAGTTTTCGAGTAAGTAAATATTTTAAAAGTACCTAGCAAAATATGTTCACTAAAAACCTGTTTCAATCAAAATTAAAAATATACTTACTAAATTGTTTTAAACCGTTTTGTGATTCGGATGTCCGAATTCATATAGAATCAACAGGTCACTCTTTATACCTATTGATTGATCATGATACCTACCATTAGGTACCTATTTATTTACAATTCCGAAATTTAGAATTTCTGGGACCTTAGGGCCCATTTATTTTTTAAGGACCTGGTGGGGCGTCTTAATGCGGCATCAGGTGACCGATGGGCTGGCGGCTTCTTCACTCAAAGGGTGAGCCTGGCTATCTAGAGAGGGAATGCCGCCAGTCTCTTGGGTACGATGCCGCGTAGAGACGCTCTGGACGGTATTTTTATTTGTGATGTGTATGTGTGTTTTTACTTTTTATTATTATTTGTGTAATTAAATTTTTATTTGAGTATTTTTTATTTTTAATGTTTTTGAAATAAATAATAATAGATTCCGAAATCAGCCGTGGGACATCACGTAGATTTCTAACTTAAGAATCCTCTTTATCTAAGCATTACACCTGCCTCCTCATGTAGAAATTTTACGTCACTTTTAAAAATTAAAAACTGTCGTTTTGTTATCTTTTAATATAAATTCTACCTATTTAACCTCTATAACATAATCAAACCATCACAAACGACAATATTTTGGGAGAACATTTAACATTTGAAATAGCACTATTTTTGTCAAATTTTGATGGTATTTTATTTGTAAAAAATAACATATTTATTAACAAATCTATTTCATGTACGTCGGCTGCATAATTGCAGACCCACCGCAGAGCTCCAAAACGACTGTTATAAGAATGTTTTCAACACCAGCAAGATTCTAAAAACCTGTTTTAGGTGAAGTTTAAAGCCTTCTAACTCATCAATTTATCAAACAAAAATTATTAGAATGAAAACATTCCAATAATAGTAATTTTTGAGCTCTACCGAGGGCTGCAATTATGCAGCCGACTGTACAATCAGGCAACAATAGTGCAGATCCGCCGTAGCTCTAAAATTGCTATTATTAGAATTTTAATTTGAGCAGGACTTGGTCCTAATTGAGTTGAAGTTCAAAGTCCTTCAACTTATGAATTTATTAGGCAAACGTTATTATTTTTAGAGCTCTACGGTGGGTCTCCATTTTTGTCGCCGAATGTACTTACCTGTTCGTTTAAATCGAAATATATTTATAAGAAAAAAATTATACATTCATGTTAATATTATATTTTGTTGTTATGCACCAAATACCAGCTTCGTTAAGAATTGTATTTGAAAGCAATAATGGGATGAATATTAAATATTTATTTAAAGTGTGTATTTTTAATAAAAAAGTTGGATGATTACCTACATAAATGGTTGTTTTATTTTACTTTTCCTTGACTATTTGTTATAAGAGCTCCCTATACTTGGCATAAGCCAAGCAGAATGCTTGGTATGAAGTATGTTGTGCCCCAAACCTGGTTATGGTTTTGTGAATTTCTCCAGGCGGACGTCTGCGTATTAGTCGGTATATATGATCCTGGACTTTCAACAATATTTACAAAAAATGCCAAGTAAAATCCTACTAATATTATAAATGTGAAAGTTTGTGTGTATATGTTTGTTACTCCTTCACGCAAAAACTACTGGACCGATTGCGATGAAACTCGGTATCTAGATAGTTGGAGACCTAGATTAACACTAGGCTACTTTATATTCCAACATTCCTACGGGATCGGGACTTACGCG